>OU343224.1:180775008-180897650 GCA_910596185.1 Chrysanthemum makinoi
TTTTTTATTTATCATGCTTCTATGATAAGTACACCTTTGTCGGTAGTTTTCAGACATGAACTTTGGTATTGGCAGTAATAGCCTTTTGCGGCTATAGTGTCATTCGGAGATGCTATATGTGCAAGCGTAGTTCAACGATTTCTTAAACTTAAACCTATGAACTCACCAACCTTTGTGTTGACATTTTAGCATATTTTTTCTCGGGTTTACTTATTAAGCGTGGAGCAATGGCAAAGGCATTTGTTAGTGGCATCCAGTGTTTCCAAACATTTAATACAACACAATGGGACAACATATATTTTTTATGCGACTTTACTTCCCTTTGAAACAATGATGTATTATTTCTTAAATAAATTCTATTTTGAAAATGGAATAGAAGAATTTCCATTCTTTATTACCTGCTGTGTTATATTATATCTGATTTAGGCAGCACTTAATTGGCCTTCCATTTGTGAAATTTTTAAGGGTGTTACAAATTGAGTGTATCAGGAGCCTAGGTTATGAAATTAAGGTATTTTTAAACTAAACTATAACCATTTCTTTAAAACACTTCAGCATACAGTACTTGATGTCGCCATGCCTTACCTCGCATTGTTGCGATGTAATTAAGCTGCTATATTAATTTACTATTGTATTTTTAGGTTCATTATAAACTCTTATTATGGAATTAAATTAGTATCTCTCAAATCATTAAGTTTTACTTGAGTAACTCACATTTTATAACTTTTCATTTTACATTCTTGTTTGATTGGGTGTGAAGTTTAAATGTGTATATAGCTACTTTCATTTAACTTTAAGGCTGATTGCTTATTTGATTGAATTACAACAGTTTAAAACAGGAAATATTGATATAACAGAAGCAGATGAGTAAGAATAATTAATTTGGGATGATGTAATAATGAACTACGAATGCTTGAACTTTTATTACCTCATTATTGTATAACATGCTCACTATTACAATATAAGCACATTTGTTGTGCCCCCCAAACCGCTACATGTTGTTTTATTTGTATAACATGTCAATACTTTATGTTATTTTTTTTAACATATTTTAAACCACGTCACTGGTACATCAAACTATATTTCTCATATGTTCTGTCCTTGGTGATATAAATGCGACCGTTCTTTCTTGATTTTGAACTCAACTAAGTGCTGCTTTATGTATTTAAGGTTTATTAAGATCATTTTATACGTTAAACTTATGCATCTCCGTCGCGATCTCTTGAGCGATAACCCCTTTCCCGTCCGTTTAAGTATATATTATTTCGCATCTGTACCACATTAATAGACACCTGTGATACTTTCGCGTCTCTTCGAGGCGTGGTTTCTTTCTAGAAATTTAGGTACTATAACAACTGTAATTTTTCCTACTTGATTTTGTGACTAGATTTTTTTTTCTTCCTTTCAATCTATAATCGTCAAGTCAGGAATATTTTTTTTCACTGTTCGATAATAGAAACTTTATAAATAAATATATAATAAACTTTTATTATTATTATTTTTTAATCCCTTACCGAACCTCTAGTAGCTAGAACTCAACTTCTTATTCTTTGTCTCTTGAATGCTTAATTTGGAAATACATCAACCTTTCACTATGCTTTTGGGCCCTCGGTACAAAGTAAACCAACCAGATCATACCTAACTCTTTGTTTTCCTTTGGGCCTAGCCCTTATTTCTCGAAAAAGCGCACCCTATGAAGTATAAAACAAAATGGAGTTTGTATATTATTCTATGTATACGTGAACACATGACTACCAAACAAGATACCAAAACACAACTCATTCTTTGGTCAAAATATAATGCGTTACGTAAATCGCAGCCTATTCTTTTCATTTTGGTATCACAAAAGATGCACATAATATTTGATATTATTGATGTTTCTTGGTACTCAGGCAAACTAAAACAAGCAAAAACACAATTCCTTGGTTCCTCCTAGCATGTGCCCAACACACCCTTAATAATACTTGATAAACACAATACTTGTAAATGTAGTATTTGAGAATAATGCTTTCATGTTTCACGTAGTACTATCGTTCGAATACCAAACAAAGCAACAAAACAAATCTGCCTTAAGCCTAGGTATGCGGCGTATGTGTGTAAAAGAGGTCAAGACCAAGAGCTATTCAAACCACCCTACCATAGCCTAAACAACATTTTTGCTTTTGACCTAGAGCTCTAATGCTACCATGCCTACTTTGATTGTGACTCAACCTCAAGCATGCTTGAACCATCTTATTCATTTGACAAAGACACCACACAAAGCGTGCCCTTCCCCTTCTTCTTGGATTTGTCGTTGCAAGCTCAAAACACAACCCATCTCATTCTTGAAACCATGCAAGTCACACTTAAAATATTGGAGAGACCATGCTCTTGTTTAGCTATAAAAATCCACCCACCCTTAAGCATTTTCTTGCAACCCTCAAAACTCAAACACAAGCTCTTGTCTTTCCTCTCTATCACGTGTAGCAGGGACAAGGGAGAGGGAAAGTCTTTGGGTTGGTTTTCAAGTTCCTAAGTCTTACGGGTTACGGGTTACCATCTTGGAGTTGAGTTCACTTGGCCCGTTGAATCTAAATCGTTTTCCTCACCACCACTTTTGGTGTCGTGGTTCAATCTATTTCACTACGTTAAGTAGCTTGGTCCTCGTACTTAGTTATTTTATAACCTTCGTTACGTTTGCGACATGTTTTAAGTTCTCTAAACTCGTCTCTAATTCACACATGCACACGTTCGACTTTTCATGCATACATGACCAAGATTGTATTTAAGACTTGGTAAAACAAACAAAGTTTTGTAACTTAATTAAGCAAGTGAATAAGCTTGGTACCTATTTGTTAAATGAAAATGGCAGCGAAATGGAAGAGAAAAACACAGGCCTTATAAATTTAGTGGTATGCGATACATATTAAGGAGATGCAAATTATAACTAAAATTTATAGACTTCAAACCCATTAAATCTATTTAAACTACATAAGTAAAACACAAAACAAGCTTGGCTCAGATGGTTGGAGCGTTGGACCCTCAAGCGAGAGGTACAAGGTTCGAATCATGCCTTTGACATGTTTTGTGATTTTTTTTATTTTAGCCAAGTTTGGCAGTGACAATTCCGACCCTCAATTTCAAACTAATTGTCGGATTCTCTTAACACTTTAATAATTTGTAATTTACCACTTTATCAACTTTAAATGCTTTATATCTTTAACAAAACTTTTTATAAGTTTTATAAAACTTGTATCAATCTTTACAACTGGGTTGTTGCGCTTAACACTTTTATCCTAAAACTTTGGATAATCAACCAATTATTTTACTACTTTTACTAAATAAATATGTCAACACATATTTAATTTGACATTTGCGTTGATCCAGATAAAATATTAAATAATATATTTGTCAGAATTTATTATATATAACTCGACCCGATAAATATATATATATATATACACCTTCACATTTCGAAACCAAATAAATCAAATAAATACAATTCTATTTGTATCTAACTTGAACCAATATTCAATACTCTTTCCTTTTGGTCATAAACCAAACGTTACCATTATTCTTTGTGCTTTATTCACCGAGCTGCTAAGGTGAGTTTATAGCCCCACTTTTACTTTTATTACTTGCTTTTGTAAAACATGGGGTGAAAACATGCAAAACTCTTCCGGACTGGCGAAAACACTATTAATTGAAACAATGAATCCCAACTATGCTACGTTAGTTCCCTTTGGGGAAGCGCGATTGTTATGAATAGATCTGTGGGGATGACACCCCGTTCGAGTTTGACAGGATAAACTGACGTCAGACGTGCCTATGTATTGATTGGGTGTCTTTGGAAATACACTTAGGGCTTTTATTTATCATGCTTCTAGATGCAGCACACCTTGTCTCGTAGTTTGCGGTCATGAACTTGGTATTAGGCGTAATAGCCTTTTGCATATAGTGTCATTCGGAATGCTATATATTACAAAACGTGGTCCAACTTGAATTTCTTAAACTAAACCTATGAACTCACCAACCTTTGTGTTGACATTTTAGCATGTTTTTCGAGGTTTACTTATTAAACGTGGGCAATGGCAAAGGCATTGGTCGAAGGCTGGCATCAAAGTGTTTCCAAACATATTTGATACAACTTTTAATGGGACAACATATATTTTTATGGGCTTTACTTCCGCACTTTGAAACAATGATGTAAAACTATTTCTTAAATAAATCTATATTTTGAAAATGGAATAGAATTTCCATTCTTTATTACCTTGTGTTGTGTATATTGATTTAGTAGCACCCCATGACCGAACACTTCATTGTGAAATTTTGGGGGTGTTACAACAGATGAGCATATGGAGGTAGAGTAGTCGTGTTATAAGGTAACAATGACAACAACGGTAGTGAAACCGATTTTGCCGCCATCATCGGCTCAACAACTTCAAATCTTGCTTCCCATATTGTCACACAGTTGAAACCATATGTCTTTCGGGGAAACCACGGGAGCGGAATGGTGACACCCAACAATGTAGTTGGCGGAGTGGTAACAATAACACCACCCATGACAACAAATGAATTAGATGCACGTGTAAAGGAATTTTTCGACATACAAACCGGTGGAGTTTGATGGGTATAGGAGGTGCTTTGGTATACTCGATGGAGAGAAGGCCAGAGTCGGTGATCGAAATCTGGCAATTGTGCAGCACATGAGGGTGAAGTATCTTTGCTTGCTCCTTGTCGAGGAAGGCATTGACATGGTGGAACCTGACTCTGAGCTAGGGGCAAAGAAGCGGTGCCAAATATGTAACATGGGGACGAATTTAGGCGTTATTGAAAGAGAATCTTGCGGGACAATGAAATCTGGCGGAAGATGAACTTTATCACCACTCCATGATAGGAGTACAGCGCGGCCAGCCTACGTTCTTGATTTTCATAGTTAGCCGGTTAGTTCCTCATCTAGTTGAGTCCAAAGAATCACGCTGGTACATATATGGTCTTGTCCAAAATCCTTGGCAGTGAAAGCAACGAGCGTCCCACAATACAAAGTGCACATCTTGAGGGGCGTGAACCACAGCGGATGAGATGGTTAGAAATGGTACTTTGAAAGCGTTAAAGAGGAAGGAAGCGAGTGGGTCGGATATAGGAGATGGGCGTGGTAGCGGAGACAACAAAAGGGCAAAGTTTTGTAGCAAGCTGTGCTGAACAAAGAGTGTCTGGGTACACATCCCAAATGTGCCAAATGTGCTTATCATCATCCGAACCAAGCCACCGCGCTTGTACAAATGTGCAATGATCAAGCCATTTTAAGGAGGTATAAAACAAGGTAACAAACTAGCGTGGGCAACAGGAATAACAAAGGACTTGCTTAGAATGTTAGCGGCCAATCACTACGGAATAATTGTCTAGGTTGAGTGGAACACAGGGGACAACAGATGTAACCAACACCTAGCTCTAGCAATAGAAGAAATAACTTGAACTAGGTACTCAATATCCGTCACCCGAGCTCGGAGCATTCTATGTAGGGACCGAGGCAGCCCATAATCGTGGCAGTGCGTTTTCCCTAGACCATTAAGTGATCCACCGTATTGATTCAGGTAGCCTCATACAGATAGAAACCTAAAACCTTGTTAAGTTTGGCATAACTTTTGACCATACCGATTTAGAAACCTAAGGTAGACCTTTAAGTATCATTAATTGAATCACGAGGGCGTGATTCCTGCAACATGGAAAGTGTCACAATTCTCAATTTTCGGTCATTTCTCAAACTCTATATTCATCATATTAGCTCATGCATAGTTTTGCATTTTCATTAAGCATAATTTCTTATTAAATAAATGCTATCAGCGTAATTAATTATTTTGAACATTTGATCGATACTTCCAAAATTATCGATATATTTTTGTACTCATATTAAGTTTATAAAATATTATTATTATTTTGGTGTTTAAATTTAAATGTATATAAATTATTATATTTACATATGGCGGTTTTAAATGAGAAATTCTACGATACTTATCATTTTTCACTCAAATTTTACAAGAAATGTATTTTATAATTTTTATGACTTCAATATGTTTTATCTTGACCCGTTAAAATTTATTTTTAGTTAACGCTACCCTAAATGCTTAAATAAATTACAAGTTACTAATTATTCTTAAATAATTATACATTATACTACACTTAAATGATTTAATAATTTCCCTAGCACACCTTATCCGATACCTACAAGGGTGACTCACCTAAATGTATCAAATATCTAGTTAATATCAACACATTCATTTAACACATACACAAAAATTGAAAAGGTGAAACTTAGCTATTCTCTCTTCCTCTTCATCCCCTTGGACCGCCACCATAGATAGACCAAGGAGTTCATCCAAAATTTTCAAGACAAGTATATTTCACTCTAGTTACACTCTTGATTTAGGTTGTGAAATAAAAACCTTGGGTGTTTAGGATTTAATCCTTTGTTCATTAACCTCATCAAGTTAACTAGTAAGCATCTCATATCCATTTTCATCTTTCATATTTATTCTATGTTCATTTTATCATATTTGAGAAAAACATGCATGTTACATATGAATTTATTCCACTTTTCATTGTTTTTAAGAGTTATATATACATATGTCATCCTATAATTATTCCTGATATATCACTTTTGCTGATGTCTAGGAACCCATGACACCCTAAGAAGGTGTATGGTAGGATTAGAATAACCCGGAGTTGTTTTGAACTGGTTAGAATAGGTTTGGCGCGATAAAAACTCATTTCGACAACTTTAGTTAACAGTCTGATCTTATTTTTAAATCTGGGGAAATTCGACAGTTGGTAAAATATTTTGGACTAGATATTTGGAAAATATATTTTTAAAAGCAGCGTGGCGCTGAGGCAGTTAAAAGCGGGCTATCTTGAAGAAGTTATGCTATTTTGAAGTTTGACGATGGCTATTAATTTCAGAAATTTCAGCAAGTTAATATCACTTTTACAGTCAAAAATGAGGCTTAAGCGCTATAAATTGTGTCGACTTATCAAAAATATATTAGTATACTTTAATCTGAATCTACGGATGTAGAAGTAGAAAACAGACTTATGTAGTTAAATTATACCGCGTTTACAAAGTTGCGTAACTTTATTATATAAGAAAAACTAATATATTTCTATTAGGCAAACCTTACGTCAACAAGGGACCATGTTGAGGGTCGTTTTTAACATGGATTTAGTACTTATTATAACATGATGTCTTCTAGTAAAAGTAAGTTCGCCTAGCATATTTTCCAAAATGTCCAACCGTTCGTCAAGCGGAGTTGTAACGAATATCAGGTCACTCAAACTTTACCGGAAACCACCCTTAAACAATATTTTGGACACAAGTACCATACTTTACCTATATTTTTCTCCATGATCGAGACCTCTAGGATGAAAACTTAAATGCTAAAACTTTGAGATATGATACAAGCTTCCCAAAACCGTTGAGTTCGTTTCCTAACACCATGTGCACCATTTACACTAGCTTTTCAAGGCCTTTTATTCACTTTCATGAAATTGTCAAATGACATTATTTTACGACGAAAATTATAATTTCATAATATATCACAAGCGATTATCGTGGGATGTTGATTCAACGTTATACACTTGTAAAGTATTTTATAAAATGATGAGATGTCATAAACATATATTTCGACGATAAATTCTATTTTCAAAAGCGTACAAGTGGTATAGATTACATATGGATTTGCATGCCGACATTTGTTTCATGACTTATATTATAGCACATCATTCATTTTAGGTCGGATAGTTTAGAGCCTCATTTTCGTGCACTTCATTTAGTTAGCATATCAATCATACCGGTGAGTTCATACCCATTTTACCGTTTAAATTCTTACAAACTCTTTGGGGAGATCCATGCTTAAATACTTGTTTTTACTCTTGCGAATACTCAAAACATTTATACAATTGTGTTACACTATACTTCGTATACTCTTTGGACATTATGTGTGGTTTATTGCGATATGTGCCTTAATGTGCTAAACTTGTTTTCAATTATGCTTCAACATATACTTTGTAAGCTGGTTAACTCTGGGGAGCAGTGGGAGAAGGTATTTATGGTACTATCAGTGACGCCCACCCTGTCCCCGATGACTTGACCCAGGGGTGAATAAATCTGTTTTCAATGAATACACCCACAATGTAGACTTTCAAGAGGTTCATTGGCTGTGATCTTTGCATTAAGTACAAGTATATATCGTATGCACATATGTCCTACTTACAAACAAGATTGACAATTCTATTTTAGGCAATGGTTTGTGAACACATAGGTTGCGAGTTTTGTATGTCGAACTCGGAACTGCATGGATTTACAATGCCTTTGCTGCATAAACATTCTTTAAAGACTTTTTCAAATCATTTTCAACAAACTTATGAACTCACCAACCTTTGTGTTGACACTTTTTAGCATGTTTATCTCAGGTTGTAAGGCGATAGCATTTCATGGAGCTTTTGGGTCACATGGCATACATTGGAGTCTTGTGTTTTTATCAATTACCATTCGACATGTTTTGTAACCCTTTATGTATTATCAAACTTTGGGATCTCATGTTTTGTAAACTTTAACTTTATTTAATCGAATGGTAAATGTGACACACGGTAAATTTTCACTAAAATTTAACTGATGATTAGTAATTTATTACTACTAAGTCTAAGTCATTAAGCATACATAAGCTTTGCCTAATCATTTGAGTAGTTAACTCGCATACAGTAGATAACTGCATCACTTTCGCATTCATATCATTTTATGAATATTTTATTTTGTCTTATGATTTAAATTATAAGACGAGAGGGTATCTCGTTTTCCCCGGTGACCGACACGGCACGCGTACCGACACTATGATAAGGACTCGCTAAAACAATTACCCATGCCTCGACTTGGAATATTACAAAGATAAAATATTTCAGACACGTAACAATAAAATACCACGGATAAAAGTTGTCAAACAATGATACCTTGGTCACAATATGACTTCGCGGGACACCAAAATACTTAAACACATTATCACTTAAACAATGACTTTATAAGACTCAAGTGAAAACATACATAACTATAATGTAAATGCATACATTTTATACAATAATTATCCCACATACAAATACTTACACAAAATAAATCATAAGTATACATTACACATACCTTACTTACATTTACTTATATTATCTTATATTAACTCATTTATGTATAAAAAAATATACACTTAAAAGGAGACTTGAAAAATAGGTGTACATGTCCTCCCTTTCATACACGACAAAACCACTCACATGTAAATAATATATCCCTTGTTTTCTTATCTCAACCACACGACAAACTTATGCAAAAGCAGAAAGTAGATATAGCAGATCTTCATCTCTTTCATCCAGAAAACTTCTTCCCCATCTTCACACGCCTCATAGGCGAATCTCTCCCAAACATAGTAAACCGACACCCCTCATCTTAATATTCCTCATCTTTCATACCATATTCATGTAAGAATCTCTTCCCCAACCCTATCTTGATACGCCGCTACCTCCAAAGAAATCCAAGAAGATCAAGATAAATCACAAACAAATCTTTACACCAATCCAAGAAATCGTTTGGTTTGGAAGCAAACCATTTTTAGCTTCAAACAAAGGAGCAAGGTGCAAAGGCTTGGTCAAAGACTTCCTTTTATTTTCTTTTTATGCAACTCGAGAGGCTAAGGGCTCACACAAAGCAAATCTCAATCCACCACAAAAAGAAAAGTGTTCTTAAGGGTATTGTGAAACTATTGGGTTTGTTGCTCGGATTCGGATTGGAGGTTTGGTTTGTGTGGAGCTCTCGAGTTAGCCTTCATCTTTGTCATTTTCGCCTCCCTAACATAAGGTTCATCTTTGATTCTTTTTCCTTGTAAATTGTTGTACAATAATCGTGGTTAATGAGATGTAAATGGTGAAATCTCGTTTTGGTTTTCGATGTCTAAATAAGGTGTTTGGCGTTAACTATATGTTGCTTTGATATGATATATGGTTTTGGTCACTTGAGTTTTTGAGTTAGTCATTGTTTTGGATGGGATTAGTTTTCTGTCGAGAGTATTGGTAAACAAGCAAACTAGGCACTAAGATTTAGAAAAGTCCGAGTCTCACTTGGCATAAGATCTTAGACTGGTTGGTAACCAGTTTATTGTCGAACCCGAAATGGAAAAGAAATGGCATGCTAGATATTCTCCTAAACCTTTGTCAAACTTTTGGTCGAAACGGGTCAATAACAACTTAAGAAATCTTACACCACCATGTTTAGATGCATACTTAGGTTGGTGTAGTCAAGTGTGATTTTCACGTTAGCCGAAGCTAGAGTGATCCCGGGATAGAATGTGCTAGTCGAATCCCTTTTGAAACAAATTCCTTCATAGTCTTTTCCTTTTGTTATCAGCTAAGAAAGAGCATAAACATAGTTATTCTCATTAAGTTCATACTAGTCCTCGAAATAGAAACGTTTTGAAAGTGTAAGTGAGTCGACAACCTCGCTATGGTAGTACCATGGTGTTGGGGTCAAATGCTTCCTGTCAAGAGGTCCGCTTCAAATTGGAGCATGAATGATGAAGTATCTCGAGCCAAGTTACTCATTTGTAAAGTCTTGAACTAGTCTGGCCTATCTCATTCTCTCGCCTTAAAATAGGTAAATGGCGTGAGGGAAAATGGGTGTTTACTACCCGCTGTTGACACAAGACCACAAGAGTGGCCTTGAGTGTTAATCATGTGCTCATCTTACTTGTATTGCGACCCTATAACTCATGCTAGGAAACCCACATGGCTATCGAGAGCTTGCAAATCGAAACAACTTTACTCATCATGTGATGTTGAAAGGTATCGCAAGCCAAAACGTTTGTGAGTCTAACTTGCGTGTATAAAACTATATCACCAAGGTACTCTTGTGTCAAGAATGGATATATGCATTAGTGCCTAGTGATGGCAATTTGAGCCTTCTAAGAACCTGTACAATTTCATTTCTGTACCTTATTGGGCGCAGCCCAGTTAGCACTCCAAGAAAGCCTCCTAAACATCATTGGGCTGAGCCCATCTCCTTTGTGCAATTTCGATAAGCCCAGATCTAGTGCCTTCAAAACTGGCCACGCCCACTCGTATGACATATATGCTCAAATGACAATCTGATGAAACAAGAAGCAAAACTAGAAACGTAATACGGAAAACCAAATATAAGACTAAACTCATTTCTGAATATTCAACATCTTCTACCTAGGTAGGTACACATACGTATCGACAAGTATACAAGCATACAAGTTCTAATACAATTGAACAAGTGTAAAGGTTGTAATATAAGAAACGAGTGCTCAAGTCACGATCCATATAATAGAAATCTACGGCAACATTTTGACATCAATAAGTGCAAATAGACATAGCTATGTCACAAAATTAGTTGTTGTCGATTGATAAATGTAGAGGAAAACTTTTGATAAATAAATAGAGACCACTATATTATTTTACTAAATTTTGGAATACTTCAATTTTAACTCAAATATTTTCTAAATACAATTAGAAAATAAAATATAATTTTGACAAAACCATTTGTGTCAACTTAAACAAGTATATACACCTTTATATACTTACTAGTGGTACATTGTGATTAATTGTTTTGAATCAAACTTTGGATTTTAAAACTATATTAATGTCAACATGAAAAGTATAAATACTTCGTATACTTACTAGTAAGAATCATTTTTCTAAAACTAAAAGTTTAGTTTCGCTACAATTATAAAAACCATTGAACTACTTAAAGTAAGCAATACTTAAACGATGTACTAAAACATTGCCCTCCTTATCTAGGTCGCGTGTCGGTGCCGTTTCACAACAATCACTAATCCCACATTTCGGATTGCACTTTTGCTAAGGTGAGTTTCATAGCCCCACTTTTACTTGATAAATTGTTTTATACATTTTGGGGTGAGAAATATGCAAAACATTTTATGGACCAAAACTATTACATGATTACTATTGCGTGGTTTAGCCTAAGCCCTTATGTCCCTAGAGAATGCCTTTTTTCATGAACCGTCAATTCCCCATTGGGAAACGCGAATGTTATAAATAGATCTATTGAGGGTGACTCCTCCGTTCGGTTGGCCATGCTTAGGCCAAGGCGAAACGTATACCATGTCGGAATCAAGTGTTGAGGGACAAAACACTTGCTATGGGTCCCTATATTGTATGACATCTTTTAGCATACAGAAACTGTCGTAGTATCGGTTGCATGAACTTAGAGCTAACGTAATAGACATTCATACATATATCATTATATCCGTTGTAATGATTATATGCCTTTACTGATGGTCCAAGCTTACTATTTTAAATTAAACCTATGAACTCACGACTTTTAGCTGACCTTTTAGCATTTTTTCTCAGGTGTTTAAGATTTGTTCATGAAGGCAAGGCAAGAAGCGGATGTATGGTCGTAGTAGTATTAAAGAAGTGTTTTTACACAAAAATGATGTTTTACATTGGGACCACTAAATCAAATGGGATGTACCCATTTATTTAAATTATGTTGTAAGACAGTGTTTAAAAATTATTTTATGAAATCAAACGGAGTATGTATTCCGTTCTTTATTACTTGTGTTATGATTCACCAATTCCGTAACGCTCCCGAATAACACATATGCTTCCGCTAAACAAATTTGGGGGTGTTACAGATTGGCATCAGATCCTAAGTTATAGAGAACTAGGTACATATAAACCCTAAAACTATAACTACTTTTCACCAAAAACATCATACTACGACCGCCGATTGCCGCTTGCCTTACTTGCCATTTTATTTAAAGTTCATTTAATAGGATTATATGTTTTATTTCCTATTTACTTATGTACTATTTCATATCCATCATGAGCATATTTTTCCACATACTTACACATATGCACCGCCTTGTCACAGACTATGCCTTCCCCAGCCTTTCCTCACGATGTTCAGGAGGACATCCTACTAGCTCACTCACCGACCATCCGCCAGCTTGCACACTTAGCCATTGATCCATACGTGCAGGCCACACTAGCGTCCAGACCGGCTATTGCACCTACTTCACCTATACCTACCCTCACCACCACTCCATCAGCTCTGTTGACGCGCAGGCAAAAACCCCGTATGATTGTGAGAGTACTCTGATATCGAGAGCGGTATTCATATGTGCCTGCACTAGCTTCTCGGATGACCAGCGGCCTACATGGGTCCTTCTACTACTTCAGAGTCACGACACCATCACCCATGAGTCACCACCTCATCAGAGACTCGGAGATCTACCGATTCTTACTCGAGGAAGATCCGAAGAAGATCCGGAAGAAGATCCGGAAGAGGATCCTGGGAGGAACTACCAGAGCCTATCGCTGACCATCGAGTGTCCCTGGATATGTTAGCATAGCAGCGATATGAGTACACAGGGTCTGCGGGAGATTGTCCAGAGTATCTGGGGGAGTTGGGACAGAGCTCCAGATGGCTCCTAAGATTGAGCGATGACATGGATATTGATGCACCATTTGTATTAGGGCAGAGAGCGCTTTTCTCCACATGTCAGGAGGAGAGTAGTGGGATTGATTGGAGAGATATTGATTGCTTGATCAGTTCAGTACCACTTATCACTAGTCCGAGCTATAGTCCGTCATCACCTTCATTTGTACCATCTGCAGCCAGACATGGAGCCCTTGACGCACCACTAGACAAGCTTGAGACCATTGAGGAAGCTGCACCAGTTGAGGCACAAACCGAGCCAGACCTATCAGGATCTCCAGATGGTGATCCGACCCTCATTGAGAGGATATTTATCCAGCTTGGACTCTCAGAGAGACTCGCTAGGAGTCCATTCTATCACTAGAGAGGATCGATCCAACAGCTTGCAAGCTTGAGCAGGCGTGTTGAGGGTTTAGACCGAGTTACGGATATATTGTATGAGAGCGTGGAACTCGAGAGACACGAGAGGATGCGACCGGTTTTAGGGTTGAGACTCGGTTGAGGACGCAGAGAGTTGAACAGGCCAGTACAAGCCTTGGGTAGAGGTCAGCTCGGATACCACGGACGACTAGAGGAGCTAGAGAGCGTCCAATGGATTGCTAGAGATACTGTCAGAGAGGGATGGCAGAGGACTACTGGTTTAGAGTCTATGTTAGCATCTCAAATGAGGCGTATCGCGAGTTTGGAGGATACGCAGCGAGAGTTAGTTGCTACCATCGAGCGACTACGTACCGAGCGTGGACATCCTTAGATCCTATTGCATGATGTATTACACTAAACCAACTATACATTAGTGTTAGTTATTATTCTCGTATTTCAGTTGTATTTCCATTGTATTTCCATTGTATTTCCGTTGTATTCCGTTGTATTTCGGTTGTATTCCAGCTAGTATCTCATCATGTACCGTAGGAACCTTGTAACCGAAATTCCATCTATGACAAACTTATTTTCCTACCCAATTGTCTTTACTTTTATAGATTGCACATATGATCTATCTACGATAACCACACTATTACTTGGCACTTACCTTGATTAAAAGGTTCTATATCTCATCACCTTTCTTACTGCAGAAATGCCGCCAAAACGAAGATCTAAACGTACCAACCCTGGTGGAGCCTCCAACGCTCCAATTCCAGCGAGAGTCACTCGCAACCAAGCTGCAAATGCTGCTATTCCAAACAGAGTCACACACGATCAGACTGCTGAAGCCACTACTCCTGCTAGGGCTACTCCAATCCAGCCTATCATGAATCAAGCCATGATCGACCAACTAGTCAATGAGGCGGTAAACGCCGCTTTAGCCGCAGCAAACCACTCGTCTACTAATGCTGGAACTTCAAGACCACCCACTCACAACCGCACTTGTACTTACCAAGACTTTCGTAAAACCATGACTGGAAGCTTTAGTGGAACCGGAAGGAGCTGTCGGTTACGACCAGCATGGATCGAAAAGCTCGAGAATGTGTTCCGAATCTGCAATTGTGAAGAAGAGGCTAAGGTTAAGTATGCATCATTCACTTTCACGGATGCTGCCTTAACCTGGTGGAACAACTTTCTGAAATCCGCTAGTATCGATGTTGCCTATGCCATGTCATGGGAGAACTTCAAGGAAATGGTACTTCGAAAGTACTGTCCTCGTAATGAGATCAAGAAGCTCGAACATGAGTTTTGGAACCTCAAGGTTCAAGGCACCAATATGGCTGCTTATAACCAGCGATTTCAAGAACTAGCCTTATTGTGTCCTGAAATGGTTCCCACTGAGACCCGATTGTTGGAGAGATACATCGGAGGACTGCCCCAACCTATCAAGGGCAATGTAACCACTTCTAAGGCTGCTGATCTTCATGAAACCATCGAAGTAGCCAACAAACTCATGGACCAAGTGATTGAGGATTCCATGGACAAAGTGGTTGACAATAAGAGGAAATGGGATGACCATTCTCAAGGTTACAACAACTATGAATATCGTGGCAACAACAATAGGAACAACCGCAACAATCAAAACAAGAGGCAAAATGTTGCTAGAGCTTATGCAGTGAATGTCGGAGAAAGAAAACCGTACTCAGGGACTGCACCATTGTGTAATCGATGCACACTGCATCACAATGGGCAGTGTACCGTCAAGTGCCGTAATTGTCAGAAAATCGGACACTTAACCAGTGAACTGCTGGTCCAAATCATTCGCGACAGTTCTGACAGCTCCAGCTCAGGACCAAAAAGCTAATATAACTTGCTTTGGTTGTGGTGAAAAAGGGCATTATAAGAATGAATGCCGAAAGACCAGAAACCAAGGCCGTGAAGGAAATCAAGGAAACCGAGGAAATCCAGGAAGCCATGGGAATGGCAGGATTCAGGGAAATGTTGGACAAACGAGTAATCGGGAAATGGAGAAGAGCTCGTGGGAGAGTCTATGCCGTAACCAAAGTGGAAGCTCCGAAGACCCGAATGTGGGTGAGGGTACGTTCCTTATAAATAACCGTTATGCATCCATATTGTTTGACACGGGGCCGATAGGAGTTTTGTTTCTAATACATTTAGTCCACTACTCGATATTACCCCAACCGCATTAGGAAATGCATACAACGTGGAACTAGCTAACGGTAACATAGAAAGAGTAGATACCATCATAAGAGGTTGCCCCCTTAACCTGCTAAACCACCCATTCAATATCAATTTGATACCAGTAGCATTGGGTAGTTTCGATGTTATTGTCAGAATGGATTGGTTAGCAAAATATCAGGCTGCCATCATTTGCGACGAGAAACTCGTTCGAATACCCTATGGAGATGAAGTCCTAACAATAGAAGGAGACAGAAGTGATAGGAGAAACGCTTCAAGACTGCATGTCATTTCCTGTACCAAGGTGTTAAGGTGTATCGAGGAAGGATGTCATATCTTCCTAGCACAAGTCACCGGAAAGGACGAAAAAGAAGGAGAAGAAAAACGTCTGGAGGACGTGCCGATAGTAAGAGAATTCCCTGAAGTCTTTCCCGAAGACTTGCCAGGACTCCCGCCGATCCGACAGGTTGAATTTCAGATCGATTTAGTGCCTGGTGCCGCACCAGTGGCAAGAGCACCTTATCGGTTAGCTCCAACGGAACTCCAGGAGTTATCAAACCAGTTGTCGGAACTTGCGGAAAAAGGATTCATTAGACCAAGCTCATCACCCTAGGGAGCACCAGTCTTATTCGTCAAGAAGAAGGACGGAACTTTCAGAATGTGCATCGACTATCGTGAATTGAATAAACTAACCATTAAGAACCGCTACCCACTACCGAGAATCGATGACTTATTCGATCAACTGCAAGGTTCGAGTGTTTATTCAAAAATCGACTTAAGGTCCGGATACCATCAACTAAGAGTTCGGGAAGAAGACATTCCCAAAACCGCCTTCAGAACTCGTTATGGGCATTACGAGTTCCAAGTCATGCCTTTTGGGTTAACCAACGCGCCAGCTGTGTTCATGGACCTCATGAACCGAGTGTGTAAACCCTACTTGGATAAATTTGTGATCGTATTCATTGACGATATCCTAATTTATTCCAAGAGTGTAAAAGAACACGAAGAGCATCTTAGATTGATCTTGGAATTGTTGAAAAAGGAAGAACTGTATGCGAAATTCTCGAAGTGTGAGTTTTGGATACCCACTGTGCAATTCTTAGGTCACGTAATCGACAGTCAGGGCATACATGTAGACCCCGCTAAGATCGAGTCAATAAAGGATTGGGCGACACCCACAACTCCTACTGAAATACGCCAATTCTTAGGACTCGCTGGATACTACAGAAGATTTATTGAGGGTTTCTCAAAGATTGCCAAATCTTTAACCAAGCTAACCCAGAAAAACGCCAAGTTTGACTGGGGAGAAAAAGAAGAAGAAGCTTTTCAACTCCTTAAAGAAAAGTTGTGTAGTGCACTGTTCGGCCTTACCGAAGGTAGTGAAGACTTTGTTGTTTATTGCGACGCTTCACATAAGGGGTTCGAGCATATTAATGCAAAGAGAGAAGGTGATAGCATACGCCTCGTGCCAATTGAAGACTCAATGAGAAGAACTACACGACACACGATTTGGAGTTAGGAGCAGTTGTGTTCGCACTTAGAATTTGGAGACACTACCTGTATGGCACAAAGTGTGTCGTATACACCGATCACAAAAGTCTACAACACATTTTGGATCGGAAAGAACTGAACATGAGACAGCGCCGATGGTTGGAATTACTCAGTGATTATGACTGTGAGATTCGTTACCATCCGGGTAAAGCGAATGTAGTAGTTGATGCTCTCAGTAGGAAAGAGCGACCAAAACCTCTTAGAGTCAGATCCTTGGGTATGACAATTAGTTCACCTCTTCCAACCAAGATTCTTGAGGCTCAATTGGAAGCACTCAAAGAGGAAAATCGTCCGAATGAGAACCTTTACGGAATGCCAGAAAGTGAAAATGGATTCGTGAAAAGGTCGGATGGAACTTTGTGTTTCAAAGAGCGAAGTTGGCTACCACTCTACGGAGGAATTCGCGACATCATTATGCATGAATCCCACAAGTCTAAATACTCCATCCACCCAGGATCCGACAAAATGTACCTTGATTTGAAGAAATTGTACTGGTGGCCTAACATGAAAGCCGACATTGCAACATATGTCAACCGGTGTTTAACTTGTTCAAAGGTTAAAGCTGAACATCGAGACCATCGGCCTACTAGTACAACCCGAAATCCCGAAAGTGGAAATGGGAACGAATAACAATGGACTTTATCACTAAGTTACCTAAAACCTCTAAAGGCTACGACACTATTTGGGTAATAGTTGACCGTCTCACCAAGTCACATTATTTCCTACCGATGAAGGAAAGTGATGGAATGGAAAAACTTGCACAACTATACCTGAAGGAAATCATCGCACGCCATGGTGTACCCATTTCCATCATTTTCGCAGAGATAGCCGTTTCACCTCAAACTTCTGGAATTCACTCCAAGATGCTTTAGGGTCTAACCTCGACATGAGCACACCATCCTCAAACTCAGCCGGACGACAGAGCGAGAGAACAATCCAAACACAGGAGGATATGCTAAGAGCATGTGTGATAGACTTTGGAAATGGCTGGGATAAGCACTTGCCCCTAGCCGAGTTTTCTTACAATAATGCTATCACACAGTATCAAAGCCGCACCATATGAAGCACTCTATGGTCGGAAATGTAGATCACCTGTGTCGGGCCGAAGTTGGAGAAAGTCAACTTACTGGTCCAGAGTTAATCCAAGAAACTACCGAGAAGATTGTACAAATCAAAAGCCGACTACAAGCAGCTCGTGACCGTCAAAAGAGTTACGCGGATAAAAGGAGGAAACCACTTGAATTCCAAGTGGGAGATAAAGTTATGCTCAAAGTTGCGCCGTGGAAGGGCGTGATCCGTTTTGGAAAGCGCGAAAGTTAAATCCGTTATATTGGACCTTTCGAAATTCTTGCTAGAATCGGACCGGTAGCATACCGCCTTGAATTACCACAAGAACTCAGCTCTGTGCACAACGTGTTTCACGTGTGCAACTTAAAGAAATGTCTTTCCGACGAAACTCTTGCCATTCCTTTGGAAGAAATCCAAGTTGACGAAAGATTAAATTTTGTCGAGGAACCCATTGAAATTATGGATAGAGAAATCAAACGGCTTAAGCAAAGCCGCATCCTGATCGTCAAAGTCCGTTGGAACTCTCAAAGAGGTCCAGAATACACGTGGGAGCGTGAGGACCAATTCAAGCTCAAATACCCACACCTTTTCTCTACTTCACCAAGTAATCCTAACTGAAAACCGAGAACGGTTTTCTCTTCCAAGGCGGGGAGGATGTGACACACGGTAAATTTTCACTAAAATTTAACTGATGATTAGTAATTTATTAATACTAAGTCTAAGTCATTAAGCATACATAAGCTTTGCCTAATCATTTGAGTAGTTAACTCGCATACAGTAGATAACTGCATCACTTTCGCATTCATATCATTTTATGAATATTTTATTTTGTCTTATGATTTAAATTATAAGACGAGAGGGTATCTCGTTTTCCCCAGTGACCGACACGGCACGCGTACCGACACTATGATAAGGACTCGCTAAAACAATTAACCAATGCCCGCGACTTGGAATATTACAAGGATAAAATATTTCAGACACGTAACAATAAAATACCACGGATAAAAAGTTGTCAAACAATGATACCTTGGTCACAATATGACTTCGCGGGACACCAAAATACTTAAACACATTATCACTTAAACAATGACTTTATAAGACTCAAGTGCAAACATACATAACTATAATGTAAATGCATACATTTTATACAATAATTATCCCACATACAAATACTTACACAAAATAAATCATAAGTATACATTACACATACCTTACTTACATTTACTTATATTATCTTATATTAACTCATTTATGTATAAAAAAATATACACTTAAAAGGAGACTTGAAAAATAGGTGTACATGTCCTCCCTTTCATACACGACAAAACCACTCACATGTAAATAATATATCCCTTGTTTTCTTATCTCAACCACACGACAAACTTATGCAAAAGCATAAAGTAGATATAGCAGATCTTCATCTCTTTCATCTAGAAAACTTCTTCCCCATCTTCACACGCCTCATAGGCGAATCTCTCCCAAACATAGTAAACCGACACCCCTCATCTTAATATTCCTCATCTTTCATACCATATTCATGTAAGAATCTCTTCCCCAACCCTATCTTGATGCGCCGCTACCTCCAAAGAAATCCAAGAAGATCAAGATAAATCACAAACAAATCTTTACACCAATCCAAGAAATCGTTTGGTTTGGAAGCAAACCATTTTTAGCTTCAAACAAAGGAGCAAGGTGTAAAGGCTTGGTCAAAGACTTCCTTTTATTTTCTTTTTATGCAACTCGAGAGGCTAAGGGCTCACACAAAGCAAATCTCAATCCACCACAAAAAGAAAAGTGTTCTTAAGGGTATTGTGAAACTATTGGGTTTGTTGCTCGGATTCGGATTGGAGGTTTGGTTTGTGTGGAGCTCTCGAGTTAGCCTTCATCTTTGTCATTTTCGCCTCCCTAACATAAGGTTCATCTTTGATTCTTTTTCCTTGTAAATTGTTGTACAATAATCGTGGTTAATGAGATGTAAATGGTGAAATCTCGTTTTGGTTTTCGATGTCTAAATAAGGTGTTTGGCATTAACTATATGTTGCTTTGATATGATATATGGTTTTGGTCACTTGAGTTTTTGAGTTAGTCATTGTTTTGGATGGGATTAGTTTTTCTGTCGAGAGTATTGGTAAACAAGCAAACTAGGCACTAAGATTTAGAAAAGTCCGAGTCTCACTTGGCATAAGATCTTAGACTGGTTGGTAACCAGTTTATTGTCGAACCCGAAATGGAAAAGAAATGGCATGCTAGATATTCTCCTAAACCTTTGTCAAACTTTTGGTCGAAACGGGTCAATAACAACTTAAGAAATCTTACACCACCATGTTTAGATGCATACTTAGGTTGGTGTAGTCAAGTGTGATTTTCACGTTAGCCGAAGCTAGAGTGATCCCGGGATAGAATGTGCTAGTCGAATCCCTTTTGAAACAAATTCCTTCATAGTCTTTTCCTTTTGTTATCAGCTAAGAAAGAGCATAAACATAGTTATTCTCATTAAGTTCATACTAGTCCTAAATAGAAACGCTTTGAAAGTGTAAGTGAGTCAACAACCTCGCTATGGTAGTACCATGGTGTTGGGGTCAAATGCTTCCTGGTCAAGAGGTCTCGGCTTCACAAATTGGAGCATGAATGATCGAGTGTATCTCGAGCCAAGTTACTCATTTGTAAAGTCTTGAACTAGTCTCGCCTATCTCACTCTCGCCTTAAAAATAGGTAAATGGCGTGAGGGAAAATGGGTGTTTACTACCCGCTGTTGACACAAGACCACAAGAGTGGCCTTGAGTGTTAATCATGTGCTCATCTTACTTGTATTGCGACCCTATAACTCATGCTAGGAAACCCACATGGCTATCGAGAGCTTGCAAATCGAAACAACTTCACTCATCATGTGATGTTGAAAGGTATCGCAAGCCAAAACGTTTGTGAGTCTAACTTGCGTGTATAAAACTATATCACCAAGGTACTCTTGTGTCAAGAATGGATATATGCATTAGTGCCTAGTGATGGCAATTTGAGCCTTCTGAGAACTGCATACAATTTCATTTCTGTACCTTATTGGGCCGCAGCCCAGTTAGCACTCCAAGAAAGCCTCCTAAACATCATTGGGCTGAGCCCATCTCCTTTGTGCAATTTCGATAAGCCCAGATCTAGTGCCTTCAAAACTGGGCCACAGCCCACTCGTATGACATATATGCTCAAATGACAATTTGATGAAACAAGAAGCAAAACTAGAAACGTAATAATGAAAATCAAATATAAGACTAAACTCATTTCTGAATATTCAACATCTTCTACCTAGGTAGGTACACATACGTATCGACAAGTATACAAGCATACAAGTTCTAATACAATTGAACAAGTGTAAAGGTTGTAATATAAGAAACGAGTGCTCAAGTCACGATCCATATAATAGAAATCTACGGCAACATTTTGACATCAATAAGTGCAAATAGACATAGCTATGTCACAAAAATTAGTTGTCGAAATTGATAAATGTAGAGGAAAACTTTTGATAAATAAATAGAGACCACTATATTATTTTACTAAATTTTGGAATACTTCAATTTTAACTCAAATATTTTCTAAATACAATTAGAAAATAAAATATAATTTTGACAAAACCATTTGTGTCAACTTAAACAAGTATATACACCTTTATATACTTACTAGTGGTACATTGTGATTAATTGTTTTGAATCAAACTTTGGATTTTAAAACTATATTAATGTCAACATGAAAAGTATAAATACTTCGTATACTTACTAGTAAGAATCATTTTTCTAAAACTAAAAGTTTAGTTTCGCTACAATTATAAAAACCATTGAACTACTTAAAGTAAGCAATACTTAAACGATGTACTAAAACATTGCCCTCCTTATCTAGGTCGCGTGTCGGTGCCGTTTCACAACAATCACTAATCCCACATTTCGGATTTGCACTTTTGCTAAGGTGAATTTCATAGCCCCACTTTTACTTGATAAATTGTTTTATACATTTTGGGGTGAGAAATATGCAAAACATTTTATGGACCAAAACTATTACATGATTACTATTGCGTGGTTTAGCCTAAGCCCTTATGTCCCTAGAGAATGCCTTTTTCATGAACCGTCAATTCCCCATTGGGAAACGCTAATGTTATAAATAGATCTATTGAGGGTGACTCCTCCGTTCGGTTGGCCATGCTTAGGCCAAGGCTAAACGTATACCATGTCGGAATCAAGTGTTGAGGGACAAAACACTTGCTATGGGCCCCTATATTGTATGACATCTTTTAGCATACGTAAACCGCCGTCGTAGTATCGGTTGCATGAACTTAGAGCTAACGTAATAGACATTCATACATATATCATTATATTCGTTGTAATGATTATATGCCTTTACTGATGGTCCAAGCTTACTAATTTAAATTAAACCTATGAACTCACCAGCTTTTAGCTGACCTTTTAGCAATTTTTCTCAGGTGTTTAAGATTTGTTCATGAAGGCAAGGCAAGAAGCGGATGTATGGTCGTAGTAGTATTAAAGAAGTGTTTTTACACAAAAATGATGTTTTACATTGGGACCACTAAATCAAATGGGATGTACCCATTTATTTAAATTATGTTGTAAGACAGTGTTTAAAAATTATTTTATGAAATCAAACGGAGTATGTATTCGCTCTTTTATTACTTGTGTTATGATCCACCAATTCCGTAACGCTCCCGAATAACACGTATGCTTCCGCTAAACAAATTTGGGGGTGTTACAGTAAACTTTTCAAAACGTCTCATTTTAGAGGTCGTTTTCTGTATCCATGCTTTGTGCTATGACATCATACCCCAAAGACACTATCGTTCCGCTGTGATATTTTGGGGGTGTGACAATATTGAGAAGGTACTGAGGAAATTCAATTACTTTGATTGTACTCCAGTGAGTACACCTATGGATACTTGTGAGAAGTGATGCCTAATCATGGCAAGGTCAGTATCTCAACTTGAGTATTCTAGTGTGATTGGTGCTCGATGTATGCCATGACTTGTACAAGGCCCGATATTGGTTTTGCAGTGGGAAAATTGAGCAGGTATACTAGTAATCCTAGTGCTCATCACCGCAAGCGCTCAGAGGGTACTGAAGTATTTGAAGAGAACTATGGATTATAGTCTCTCATATACCGGTTACCCATCAGTGTTGGAAGGATACACTGATGCAAGTTGGATCAGTAACACCGAAGACAATTCGTCTACCGCTGGGTCGGGTATTCGACTTGGTGGAGGTGCAATTTCTTGGGCATCCAAGAAGCAAACTTGCATCACCGGTTCAACAATGGAATCTGAATTTGTGGCTTTAGCAAATGCCGGTAAAGAAGCTGAATGGTTGAAAAACTTGATTCTTGAGATTCCATTGTGGCCTAAACCTATAGCACCTATTTCTATCCGTGGTGATAGTGCAGCTACATTGGCTAAGGCTTATAGCCAGATGTACAATGGTAAGTCTAGACACTTAGGTGTCGGACATAGCATGATTCGTGAGCTTATCATGAATGGGGTGGTATCTATAGAGTTTGTGAGATCTCAACGAACTTAGCCGATCACTTGACGAAGGGCCTGGCTAGAGACTTGGTTATAAAGTCTACTAAAGGGATGGGTTTAAGTCCAACTTAGTCACTGAATGCTAGGACACCCAACTCCCTCCTAAGGAAACTTGGGAGTTGAGTTCAATGTGGAAAGTGAACATTCAGTGGACCGAGCACATGTTTTATTTACATCCCAAGGTTGTGCTTCGAACCTGCTGAAAGGAGGATGAAGTCTTTACTTCTTAATGGTTAATTTTCTATGAAAAGTGCTTGGCAGAGCATGAATAAAGAGGAACCACCTATGTAAATGTTGAAGTTTTGCCAGGAAGCTTTGGACTTTTAGCTTTTACAACATTTATGAATTTGGATATGGACACATGGCTTGTATAGTGTCGGGAGCTTTTAAGTGTTTGAAAACTTGTGTGTATTTTATCTTCAGGTATTCAAATGGGTTGAAGGGTTCAATTCTTAGAACACCCTGATTCTCGAATATTTGAAACGAGTAAATTACTAAGATGAAAATTCAATCCTCAGGACATTTTCATTTATGCACAATTTGGGGAGGATTGTTGGAAAATTTAGTGCACTTGTGGGATTAGTTCACACCTTGTAATGGGTTAGGAGGTACGGAGTGTACACCCATAAGGTCCATGAACACCCTGACTTTTGTAGTGGTTTGTATTGGTAGTGCTAGTAGAAAGTACTGCTTGTGGAAAGTACTTCTTGTGGTTTCCACTGATAAGCAGTGTTTCCACTGATAAGCAGTGTTTCCACTGAAGCTTGTGTTTTCCACTGAAGCTTGTGGATTCCATGAAGCGTGTAACCACCGATAGCACTATGAAATTATTGCTAGTGTTAAAGTACTGCTAATGGTATGAAAGTACTGCTAGTGTTAAAGTACTGCTAAATGGCGCTAGTTACAATCGCTAATGACCACGCTTAATTGGTCATGTAACCACTAACAAACTATAATGGGGATAATTATGAGGCTATTAATAGGCCGATTAATACTCATAATTCCATTTGACTAGCTAAGAGTAACCTCCTATAAATAGGAGATCTGTTTATGCATGAAAGACACACCGAAAACGAAAACACTTATTAGCGAAAGGGTTATAGAATTGTGCCTAATTCTCTAACTGCATTTGGTCTTATCACAAGTAGATATTCGTGTAACCCAGGCATTAGGGTCGAATAGTTTACTTTGGAAAGTGATCACACGATTCCAAGTGATATCCGGTAACCACCTAGTGGTATTGCTACTGTCATTGATTGTCTTAACCCTGTTCTGGGCTCATACACCCCAACAGTAAAATTGTTCCCTTCCAACTGCAGATCATCTAGACATGATAAGCCTCCAATGGCATCAGGCACTTGTTCTAAATTGCAATAGTTTAAATTCAGAAACTTTAACATATGTAAACCTGCCAATGAGACTGATCTTAAGGAGGTGCAATCAGATGCATCAATTTCTTCTAAGCTAGGTGGAAGTTCGGGCAACACTTCCAACTTCTTGCAACCATTAAAAAAAAGCCGTCCAAGACTAGATAGTTGACTGAAACTTCCAGGCAAGCTAGTAAAATTGTTGCCCTCTAAGAATAGAACCTCTAGACATGATAAGCCTTCAATGCTCTCAGGCACTTGTTCTAAATTGCAATAGTTTAAATCCAGATCCTTTAACATATGTAAACCTGCTAATGAATCTACTGATCTTTGGGGATGTTGTTGGTTCCATATGAAACCAGGGATTGAAGTCCACCATCTAGACCAAAAGGCTTCAGGCACTTAGTAGATATTTAAGCATCCCGAGAGATTCAAAACCTGAAGAGAATCCATTTCCACTTTGCTAGGAAAACTCGTAGCCCGTCTGCAGTCTCTCATATTTAAGACAACAAGTCTCTTCAGCATTCCAATTGATGGATGAACTGTAACCATATTCACACAACCTTCAAGATCTAGCTCTTCGAGATTTGTAATTTCTGAGAAGTCAGGGGTGGTTGTTAGGTTATGACAGTACCTTAGCTTCATTATTTTCAACCTTCTTAAACACTGATATCAATAGAAGAAAAAATTAGTTCTTATATCTCTAGTTGTCAAACACGAACACATGTATGAACAAGTAAATACCTTTGGTGTTGTCCAAAGTTGTTTTATGTTGCTGTAAGAGAAGTTAATGACAACAATGTTTTCTGGATAAAATTTTGAAGGTAAAAGTTTGAAGGGACATCCATTCCAATAGAGCAATCTTAACTTATTGGATAAAAAGTCCAATCTTCCAGAAAAGTTCACCCCATCGTCCATTGGTAGTTTTAGAATACGCAAGATTTTCATTCGGGCAAATGCTTTACCGTCTATATCAAAATTTTGACTAGATTTCTTTTGCTGAATGTCAAGAATTTCAACTACTTGTGTTGCCTACATACAAGAAATAGCATTACTAGATTGTATTATGAAGCACATGGACATGAGTTGCGTATACAGTAAAAATCAATTCTTACTTGGTTTTCACTCAAGATATTGTAGATCTCTGACGGATTAACCCACAATCTGCTTCGGTTCCCAGGTGTGCAAGATTCTTCAAATACAATTTCCCTTGCCATTGCTTGAATCAAGTCATGCATCTGAAGTGAATTATTGCTAGAGATCGTGATTAATGACTTATCAACCAGAACTTGCATGTTTGTAACTGCAAAAAAGTTACAGCCATCTAGTACGCTTGCTACAAAATCCCTGTTTTCTCCAACGAATGAACATGCAATATCAAGTCAGATATTTTGCTGATGGAGGTTTAGCCCATTGTAACTTGAACGAAGCACTTGTTGTATCTCTTTTTTAGGATGTACTTTGAGCTGATCCAACTCTCTAACCCACTGACCCGCAGTTTTACCATATAAAATGTGACAACTCGTAATTTCAGGTCATTTTACAAACTTTGAAAATCACTATTCATGCTTCATTATTTCATCGTTTATCGTAAACTGGGTTTACGAGTATCAAATTCGCGTAACCTTAATGGTTTAGTTGCGAATTCATGAACAATCATCACGGACATTTCATATAGACTATATTTAGTCTACATATCATTAGTAACATTATCATCATACTAGTTCATGCATGGGTTTGCATTTTACGTTAAACGCATAATCTCTTATTAAATAAACGTTATCGCGTAATTAATTATTTTGAACAATTGATCCGATACTTCCAAAATTTATTCCGATATATTTTTGTATTCATATTAAAATTATAAAAATATTATTATTAGTTTACCCGGTGTTTTAAATTTATTTTGTATATAAATTGTTAAATTTATATAATTACGACGGTTTTCGTAAAAACTACATGATAATTATTATTTCACTCAAATTTTGCAAGAAATGTATTTTTATAATTTTTATGACTTCAATATATTTTATTTTGATCCGTTAAAATTTATTTTTAACTAACGCTACCCTACAAGCTTAAATAAATACACAAGTTACTAGTAATTCTTAACTAACCACACATTTACTCTACATTAATACAATTAATTAATACTTAATGCATCAAGCCTTTTCTTTTTATATGTAGTCGACATATA
Organism: Chrysanthemum makinoi; assembly: GCA_910596185.1. Lineage (NCBI taxonomy): Eukaryota > Viridiplantae > Streptophyta > Magnoliopsida > Asterales > Asteraceae > Chrysanthemum > Chrysanthemum makinoi. Next base: position 180,802,809 of record OU343224.1, read on the forward strand.
TGGATGAGTCACAACACAACTTTGCTAAATATCTTCTATATACTACACATATATCATTTTATACTACAAATTCACACATACTTACTCATTTTCAAAAGTGTAATAATCAAACCACTCTCTTCCTCTTCTCCCCATTGAACCGGCCACCCATAGAGACCAAGGAGGATCACCAAAAATTTTCAAGACAAGTTAATTCACAATCTAGTCACACTCTTAGTTAAGGTTTTGAAATAAAAACCTAGGGTGTTAGGATTAAACCTTTGTTCACTTCACCTCATCAAGTTACTAGTAAGCATCTCATATTCATGTTCATCTTTCATATTTATTATGTGTTCATTTCATCATATATAAGAAAAACATGCAAGTCATATTGATGTTTATACCACTTTTTATGGTTTTTAAGTGTTATATATATATTTATTATCCTATAATTACTCCTTGAAATATATCACTTTTGGTGATGTCTAGGAACCCATGACACCCTAAGAAGGTGTATGGTAGGATTAGAATAGCTTCGGAGTTGTTTTGAATTAGTTGGAATAGGTTTGGCGCGAGAAAAACTCATTTCGACAAGTTTGCATAAGGGTCTGTCCAAATTTCTGAAATCTGGAAATTTCGACAGTAGGTAAAAATTTTTGGCCTAGATATTTAGAAAATACACTTTAAAACGAAAACGTGGCCGCTTGAACGGATTGAAACGGAGCTATAACGAAAAAGTTATGCTATTTACAAGTTAGACGACGAAAACTATAAAATTCTGAAAATTCAGCATGTTACGTCCACTTTTTACGAGTAAAAAATGAGGCTTAGGCGTTATGAAATGTGTCGACTTATCAAAAATATATTAGTATACTTTGATACGAAGCTAATGACATATAAAACGTAGAAAACGGACTTGTAACGATTAAATTATACACGTTTACACAAAGTTGCCGTAACTATATTATATAAGAAAAACTAATATATTTCTATTAGACAAGTATTACGGCCATGAAGGACCATGTCGATGGTCGTTTTTAACATGGATGTAGTAATTTTTATAACGTGATGTATTCTAGTAAAAGTGAGTTCGCCTAGCCTATTTTCCAAAATGTCCAACCGTTCGTCAAGCGGAGTTGTAACGAATAAAATACGGTCACTTAAACTTTGCCGAAAACCACCCTTAAACAATATTTTGGACACAAGTACCATACTTTACATATATTTTTCTCCATGATCGAGACCTCTATGATAAAAAATTAAAAGCTAAAACTTTGAGATAATGATACAAGCTTTTCAAAACCGTTGAGTTCGTTTCCTAACACTCGATGTGCACCATTTTACGACTAGCTTTTCAAGGCCGTTTAGTCACTTTCATGAAATGGTCAAATGACATTATTTTACGACGAAAAGTTATAATTTCATAATAAATCACTAAATGACTATCGTAGGATATCATTTCAATATAAATACTTGTAAAGTAATTTATAAGTTGTCAAGACGTTATAAGATTATTTTTCGACGATAAGTGTTATTTTCAAAAATTCACAAGTGGTATAGATATCATACGAATTGCATGCATAATATTAAATTATGACTTATTATATATCATATCATTCATAATAGGTCGCAGTTAGAGATTGCGCCTCATTTCAGTGTACTCACTTTTGTCATCGCATCATTGTACCAAGTGAGTTTCGTAGCCCCTACTTTTATATGTTTGGAACTATTTTGGGGGAGATACATGCTTAACTATTTTTCATAAGTACTTTAAATTTCTAAGGATAACTTCTATCATGATTACCATCGTTTCAAAAACCGAATGTGGTACTATACCAATTGTTCTTGTTTGCTTGCTATAGTTCTACGTCGAATAATGTTCTATATCAGTTGACTACTGATACATTGAGTCATGTGCTATTGATTATGTGCTATAGTTCTACGTCGAATAATTTTCTATGTCAGTTGATTACTGATACATTGATTCAAGTACTATTGATTATGTGCTAATGTTCTACGTCGAGTTAGGTACTATTGTGAACTCATTTGACATCATGTGCTTGAACATAAATTATACACATCTTGGCAGTGAGTTGTGAACACACAGGTTGCAAGTTTTGTATGGGCGGAACTTGGAACTGAGTGGATTTACAATGCCTTTGCTGCATAAACGATTTTGAAAGGCTTTACATTTCAACGCAAACTCTATGAACTCACTCAACCATTGTGTTGACACTTTTAAGCATGTTTTATCTCAGGTATCTAAGGCATACACTTCATGGCATGCATGTGGACTTATCATAGAGTCGTGGTGACGACGCGTCTCACATGGGATTTATACACTTTAAAAACATCGTTTGGCTTGTATCAAATTTATTTCCGCACAAGTTGATTTTCATTTGGGACCTACACTTTGTAAACTCTGATCATTTTATTAAATCAAACGATGTATTTTCCAAACGACACTTTAGGTCGTTCAATATATCTCAGAATCGTGATGCTATGACAGTCATCCCCCAGGAATTTCATTCCGTTGCAAAACAGGTAATTTGGGGGTGTGACATATTGGCATCAGAGCTTCGGTTATAGAGAACTATGTTGCATCTTTGACCATAGACTATAACTACATCATCATAGCATCTCATCATTTCATCATAAGTGCATGTTCACTTTACATGCGGTTTATACGCACATTTTGCGAGTTATTTACTTTCATTTCACATCGATTGTCACATGGATGCCTTTAAATACCCATCCCATTATCATTTCCTCATACTCTAATGTGGAGAATGCTTTGTCATTCCCTATCACAATTTTAACATCAGTTGACTCAACGCCAAACATCATATGAGTCGATTAGTCCAAGAATTGCATAGTTACTCCTAAATTATACATAGCCTGATCACCTATGTCTAATTCAGGAAGAATCATGCAATGAAGGGAGTAGTAGTCTCATATGTGTAAGCAATTCCGTAATCGAGCCAAATTTTCAAAAGGCCTCCTTCAAACCAATTTAGCCTAATCTCATAACAGTTCTCGTTTGATGAGTTATGAGATTAAGTAAAAATTGGTTACCTAAAAGTCTTTTGAGGGTTTTGCCCGAGAATGGGAAAGTTTGCCACATCAAACCCTAAACTGGAGAGATCAACAAGAACTGAATTCAGGGACTGAATTCCTTTTTGGATGGGCGAATGTGACAACTCGTAATTTTAGGTCATTTTATAAACTTTGAAAATCACTATTCATGCTTCATTATTTCATCGTTTATCGTAAACTAGGTTTACGAGTATCAAATTCGCGTAACCTTAAGTGGTTTAGCTGCGAATTCATGAACAATCATCAAGGACATTTCATATAGACTAGATTTAGTCTACATATCATTAGTAACATTATCATCATACTAGTTCATGCATGGGTTTGCATTTTACGTTAAACGCATAATCTCTTATTAAATAAACGCTATCGCGTAATTAATTAGTTTGAACAATTGATCCGATACTTCCAAAAATTATTCCGACATATTTTTGTATTCATATTAAGATTATAAAAATATTATTATTAGTTTACCCGGTGTTTTAAATTTATTTTGTATATAAATTGTTAAATTTATATATTACTTTTCGCCAGAAAACTACACGATAAATATTTATTCACTCAAATTTTGCAAGAAATGTATTTTTATAATTTTTATGACTTCAATACATTTTATTTTGATCCGTTAAAATTTATTTTTAACTAACGCTACCCTACAAGCTTAAATAAATACACAAGTTACTAGTAATTCTTAACTAACCACACATTTACTCTACATTAATACAATTAATTAATACTTAATGCATCAAGCCTTTTCTTTTTATATGTAGTCGACATATATGGATGAGTCACAACACAACTTTGCTAAATATCTTCTATATACTACACATATATCATTTTATACTACAAATTCACACATACTTACTCATTTTCACAAGTGTAATAATCAAACCACTCTCTTCCTCTTCTCCCATTGAACCGCCACCATAGAGACTAAGGAGAATCACCAAAAAATTTCAAGACAAGTTAATTCACAATCTAGTCACACTCTTAGTTAAGGTTTTGAAATAAAAACCTAGGGTGTTAGGATTAAACCTTTGTTCATTTAACCTCATCAAGTTACTAGTAAGCATCTCATATTCATGTTCATCTTTCATATTTATTATGTGTTCATTTCATCATATATAAGAAAAACATGCAAGTCATATTGATGTTTATACCACTTTTTATGGTTTTTAAGTGTTATATATATATTTATTATCCTATAATTACTCCTTGAAATATATCACTTTTGGTGATGTCTAGGAACCCATGACACCCTAAGAAGGTGTATGGTAGGATTAGAATAGTTTCGGAGTTGTTTTTTGAATTAGTTGGAATAGGTTTGGCGCGAGAAAAACTCATTTCGACAAGTTTACATAAGGGTCTGTCCATATTTTTGAAATCTGGAAATTTCGACAGTAGGTAAAAAATTTTGGCCTAGATATTTAGAAAATACACTTTAAAACGAAAATGTGGCCGCTTGAACGGATTAAAACGGAGCTATAACGAAAACGTTATGCTATTTACAAGTTAGACGACGAAAACTATAAAATTCTGAAAATTCAGCATGTTACGTCCACTTTTTACGAGTCAAAAATGAGGCTTAGGCGTTATGAAATGTGTCGACTTATCAAAAATATATTTGTATACTTTGATACGAAGCTAATGACATATAAAACGTAGAAAACGGACTTGTAACGATTAAATTATACACGTTTACACAAAGTTGCCGTAACTATATTATATAAGAAAAACTAATATATTTCTATTAGACAAGTATTACGGCCACGAAGGACCATGTCGATGGTCGTTTTTAACATGGATGTAGTACTTTTTATAACGTGATGTCTTCTAGTAAAAGTGAGTTCGCCTAGCCTATTTTCCAAAATGTCCAACCGTTCGTCAAGCGGAGTTGTAACGAATAAAATACGGTCACTTAAACTTTGGTTTAAAACCACCCTTAAACAATATTTTGGACACAAGTACCATACTTTACCTATATTTTTTCTCCATGATCGAGACCTCTATGATGAAAATTTAAAAGCTAAAACTTTGAGATAATGATACAAGCTTTCCAAAACCGTTGAGTTCGTTTCCTAACACTCGATGTGCACCATTTTACGACTAGCTTTTCAAGGCCGTTTAGTCACTTTCATGAAATGGTCAAATGACATTATTTTACGACGAAAAGTTATAATTTCATAATAAATCACTAAATGACTATCTTAGGATATCATTTCAATATAAATACTTGTAAAGTAATTTATAAGTTGTCAAGACGTTATAAGATTATTTTTCGACGATAAGTGTTATTTTCAAAAATTCACAAGTGGTATAGATATCATACGAATTGCATGCATAATATTAAATCATGACTTATTATATATCATATCATTCATAATAGGTCGCAGTTAGAGATTGCGCCTCATTTCAGTGTACTCACTTTTGTCATCGCATCATTGTACCAAGTGAGTTTCGTAGCCCCTACTTTTATATGTTTGGAACTATTTTGGGGGAGATACATGCTTAACTATTTTTCATAAGTACTTTAAATTTCTAAGGATAACTTCTATCATGATTACCATCGTTTCAAAAACCGAATGTGGTACTATACCAATTGTTCTTGTTTGCTTGCTATAGTTCTACGCCGAATAATGTTCTATATCAGTTGACTACTGATACATTGAGTCATGTGCTATTGATTATGTGTTATAGTTCTACGTCGAATAATTTTCTATGTCAGTTGATTACTGATACATTGAGTCAAGTACTATTGATTATGTGCTATTGTTCTACGTCGAGTTAGGTACTATTGTGAACTCATTTGACATCATGTGCTTGAACATAAATTATACACATCTTGGCAAGGTTGTGAACACACAAGTTGCAAGTTTTGTATGGGCGGAACTTAGAACTGAGTGGATTTACAATGCCTTTGCTGCATAAACGATTTTGAAAGGCTTTACATTTCAACGTAAACTCTATGAACTCACTCAACCATTGTGTTGACACTTTTAAGCATGTTTTATCTCAGGTATCTAAGGCATACACTTCATGGCATGCATGTGGACTTATCATAGAGTCGTGGTGACGACGCGTCTCACATGGGATTTATACACTTTAAAAACATCGTTTGGCTTGTATCAAATTTATTTCCGCACAAGTTGATTTTCATTTGGGACCTACACTTTGTAAAATCTGATCATTTTATTAAATCAAACGATGTATTTTCCAAACGACACTTTAGGTCGTTCAATATATCTGTAACTGTGATGCTATGACAGTCAATCCCCAGGAATTCCATTCCGTTGCAAAACAGGTAATTTGGGGGTGTGACATAAAAAACGACCCAAAACTTTGAGAGCCAGAGGGTGACCTTGCACATATGTCACAACTTCCTTAGCAACTTCTTGGAAGCCTCTAGAAGAATCTTTTGTCTTAAAGGCATAAGAACTAAAGAGCTGAAGGGATTGATTCTCGTCTAGAAAGTCCATGTTAAGGATTTCATCCACTCCATGAGATCTTAGCAGCTGTTTATCTTTACCTGTGAATATAATCAAACTTCCTGGGCAAAACCAACTAGCTGAACCCGCTAGTGAATCTAACTGCTCATGATCATCTACATCATCAAAAACAAGCAGGATCGGATTACATGCCATACTTTGCTTTATTACCATAGCTCCTTTAGCAACACTTGGTATATTCAGATCTTCTACTTTCATGATCTGTCCAATCATATGCAGTTGGACTTGAATCAGGCCTTGTCGTTCCGTGACTTCTTTGACATCTTCACAAAAGCAACTTCCTTCAAAGTGGACATACATCAAGTCATAAATAGCTTTGGCAAGGGTCGTCTTTCCTATCCCGCTTATACCACATATTCCAATCATGTTAACCTTATCTGACCCAACAAAGCGTGACAAGTCTAATTTGTCGAAATGGAAATCGATGCCAACAAGGTTCTCACCAACATGCAATGGTCCGTCACATAATGTTTTGAGGATTTCTCGGGAAATGGAATCGATGAACTTGGACTCAAACCTGTTAACCACAAAGACACAATAAGTAAGAGAAACTACAGTGTTAAGCTTTAGAAGAGCAACAAGAATAATTACAGAAAAACAAGAAATTTACCCATTTGTCATGTCCTGGATATCCCATCCAGATAAGTTAGCCGCCATGGATACTGCTTTTCTCCATTTATCCACCTATGTTTTATTTGAAACTTCGTGGTTAATGAATGCTTATGCGTAACTCTTTTTTTGTTTCCTCACCACATCAGGTTTGGCATCATAAAAGATAATCCGAACCTCATGTTTTGGATTTTCAATCTGCTTGCACTCAAGTATTTTGACAAGTTCCCTGAGACACCATGTTGAAGAAGCGTAATTTTTGGAAAAGATAACCATCAAAAATCTCGATTCTTCAATGACCTTGTAGAGTTGAGGAGATATCTCTTCTCCTTTTGGCAATTCGTTATCGTCTCTAAAAACATGGATTCCTTTTTGCTTGAAATCCTTGAAAAGATGATCCATGAAGTTTTTGCGGATATCTTCACCTCTAAAACTTACAAAGACATCATATTTCCACCGATTAGGAATGGACGTAGTAGACATTATCAAAGCTGCGTTCACAAGTAAAGAAATTCAGAAAGAGTAGGCATTATGAATAACAAAGATAGTGATTTTGCAGTTATGAATATCAAGTTGAACCACAAATGAAAAATTTTATTCTATTTTCACTTCCAATGCCTTAAGAATAAGAATAAGCAAGCAAAATGTTAAAAAAATTCTTTAAAGTTGGTATAGATAAAAAGTAAAAGATCTAATAAGCTTTTGGGTTAAGCTATCAAATAAGTCAACTAGCAATCGATAATCATATTGTAATGCTAAAAAATGAGACAATATCAAAAGTAACTAAAGTATAAGAAAAAAGACTTACAGTTTACCAGTTGGATGAAAGTCAACAGTTGGTATGAATGACTGCAAATCAAAATGGATCTCAAGTGAAGTAAAGGCAAGTTGGTTGAACCCAAGTCAATTTATTTGCGTTTGGTCCCCTCGGTTTTAGATAATATGCAATCTATTGGATTACTCTACATATGTCAATTTATTTACATCGTTGGTCCCTGAACTCACCCCATTCTCATGGTTGGTCCCCCATTTATTTTTTTGGCGTACGGAGTCCCCAACGTTGTAAAACGTGACCCGTTTGGTTCGTAGAGGCCCGTTATAGCTAACCCTTGGTAAGTTTTCTGGTTAAGTGCCTTGTGAAGTTACTATAATGCACCTTGTTTTTCTCTTGTATTACAAACACATATAACAAACACACACAATTAAAAAACCACACGCGCACACACACACATCTGGCAATCCAAAATCCTTCAAACCCAACTCCTACACTTTAAGAAGAATTGGACGATGATCAGGGATGCCTTTCTTCAAAACAATACCTGTGAGAAGAGGAAACATATCATAAAAACCCTCCGAGACCAAGAACCGATCTAGTTTACTCATTTTAGATGCCTACTTATCAGTCCAGGTAAAACGAAAACATCCCAACAAAACATCTATAAGATTCAATCTGGTAATAAACGAGTTAAACATATCCACTTGCCTCTCATTAAAATTGGTACCGTATCTCTCTCCGGCCTCTCGGACCTCATTAAAGTCTCCCATGACAATCACCTACCCATCCCAATTAGAGGTTAACCGAGATAACGAAGACCACAAATCAATTTTTTCCGCCAAACTTTGAGAATCCATATTGACGTACACTAAGATTCAGAATCCATATTTTGTGTTTATACTTTACAAAGTTAGATGATAGTTACAGGTTAAAAGAAATAGTAGACCAAAAGAACAGTTTAAACTTTAAACACATTGAGTAATTAACCTTACCTAAGGGATGAGTCATTTGGTATATTTGCTACTTGATGTAACACGTATGCATTTGACTAGTTTGTGGTACTTAACAAAGAGTGTGTTTTGTGATTAACAAGATTGGTGGTTGCTTTTGTGATCTAACAGCCTTTGCTACTTTCAACCAATAACTTTTACATCTAAGTATCTAACACGTAACTTACAAGTAAAAAACATGAGTAAAACCGGTGGTGGTAGATAACCTTGGCCCATTTAGTATGAGTTTGGTACCGATGAGCTTATGTGTATACACTTTTATATAGGGTGTTGATCGGTTCGGTTATCGGGTTGTTCGGTTTGTTCGGTTCGGTTAATTCGGTTAAATTTTTTTTTTAGGTCAACCCGAGAACCGAACCGAACCAAATTCAAATTCGGTTTTCAGTTCGGTTCGGTTGAATTCTAATTCGGTTCGGTTATTGGGTTGACCCGAATTTCACTATTTAAAAAAAATAATAATTACATAGATATTTAGCAAAAAAATATATTTCAAGCATAAAAAGTGTTTTATTATATTATAATAACCTTTCAATAGTATTTATTTATATATAAATACACATAAAAATATATAAATATATATAAAATATATATATTTATATGAATTCGGTTTTCGGTTCAAACTGTCAAACCCATATCCAACCCGAGAACCGAATTAGTAGTTTGGTTCGGTTATTAATTTAGTTCGGTTATTTTCGGTTCGGTTCGGTTTATTCTGTCTTTTCGGTTTTTTGGCTCACCCCTACTTTTATAGAATTAAAGTCTAAGGTTGGTTTTATATGAGCTCCTAAGTATCAAGATGGAGATTCTCATTGAGACTACATATAAACATTTTTTTACCAATTCATGAATTTTGTATATGCCTAATTTGATATATCAAGTAATTTTTACAGTGAAATTCCATTCTAGGGTGCAAAGATCAAGTTCGCTAAACATGGACTTATAAGTATAAAAAGAAAGGTAATTAACAACATCTTTCTTTCAAGTTTTAAGTTTTTATTTCTTCCCAAATAAGCAATAAGTAGTTTTGTATAATTTTTTTTCTAGTGCGTATATGCTTTAAAACAACACAATAAGCGGATAAAAACTTAAACAACTCAAAACCCTTTCATCCACATACAAATTATTAGGAGATAGATTAGTTGGCCCATCCTGATTGTAAGTTAGAGTACATTAAAGTTTCATATTATTCTCTACAAATAGTCTGCTAATGATGCAATATACCGACGAAGAATTCACCACTTAAGAAACCAATCAAGAATTCAGATTCTATTGAAACGTAGACTTGTTAACATAACCGGAATACGTCCTTTCATCGAAACAAAATAGATTTGGTTTCTTTGAGCTCCTAAGTTTCAAAATTCACATTTTCATTAAAATGAAATATACATTTCTAACAACTAAATAGCGTACTTGGCATCAATCGTCCAAGCAATTTCCATTCTTCAAAAGATAAATGACTAAAGAACGGTATGGATTGGAAGACAAAAAATGCACGAGTGAATATTTAGCTACCTTATTACGTAGTAACTTGTTTTGACAAAACCCATTCCAACCTTAAAACCCACATAGGTTAAAGAACATAAATGTTCTTTCGTTTATATACTAGAGTGTATATGATTGGTATGTGTTAAGAACATTATAATGTTTTGCGTACATAATTATATTCAAGTTCAATAATTATCGTCCAACATCTTCCATTCTATGAAAGATAATTGAATACATCAATGGTATGGATTGGAATACCAAAAAGTAAAAGCGCACTACCCAACATCATGTACCTTAATAAATTGTTTTGACAAAACTTATTTCAAACTCACATCCTACATAGGTTAAAGATAGAAATGTTCCTTGGTTTATATAGTAGAGTGTATATTATCAATTTGTCTTAGGAACAATACTATCTTTTGGATCTTGAATAATCTTTCAAGTTCAATAACTCAATACACGTCTGAGTATTTAAGGTGCAAAATTTGTATAATTTCTTAATCTTTTAAATTTTGTCTGAACCTAATTTTGTTTCTTAACACATAAACTTTTTACTTTGTTCTAGTTTTTTTTTAGTGAAAAAGAAAGTTCGGGTTGATGATAAAGAAATTTGTGTTCCTAAGTTTTTTTAGAAGAGGACAAAAAAGTAAACGATAATTACACCAAAATTACTCTCTTAATCTTCTTTTGATATGAGGATGAAAAGGAGTGAAGTTAAATCTTAAAGAATTTTTTTATTTTTTATTTTTTTATAACTCGGAAATACAAGATAAAAAATTATATTTTATTCATCTCCTCTTTACTTCTCTCCTTTTTCCCTCTGTATCCCTCTTCTTTCCAATTTATACTCGGAAACAAGTGTTATTTACATACACAAAGATTCATACACAAAGATTCAGAGTACATATTTTGTGTGCAAACTTCTGAAAGTTAGACGATGTTATTATTAATGACGTAATATAATGGTTTAGCTATAGGTTAAAAGAGATGGCAGACCAACAAAACAATATAATTTAAACCTATTTAGTAATTAACCTTATCTACGGCCTACGGGCTAGGGGTGTTCATCGGTTCGGTTTTCGGGTTAATCGGTTTATTCGGTTAATTTTTTTCTGGGCATAACCGAAAACCGAACCGAACCGAAAATATATGTGACCAAACTGAACCGAAAACCGAACCGAAGTTCGGTTCGGTTATGGGTCAAAACCGAAAACCGAATTTATATATTTTTTTAATTTAATTAAATAGATTTTTGGAAAAAAAAATATTTCAAGTATAAAAAGTGTTTTTTATATTAGGATAAAATTTTAATGGTCTTTTTGTATATATAAATATATAAAAAATATATATATTAAATATATAAAGTTTGTTTATATATAAATATATAAAAAAAATATATACATTTTTATATAAATTCGGTTTTCGGTTCAGATAGCCAAAACCATATCCAAACCGAAAGCCGAATTTTTATTTTCGGTTCGGTTCGGTTTTGACAAATTCGGTTCGGTTATAAGTTTGGTTTGGTTTTTTTGGGTTCGGTTCGGGTTCGGTTTTCGGTTTATTCGGTTATTACCCGACCCATGAACACCCCTACTACGGGCCAAGCCATTAGGTATATATGTTACTTGATCTAACTGAGTGTTTTTTGTGATTAAGAAGATTGGTGGTGTGTTTTCTGATCTGGCAACCTTTGCTACTTTCAACGAAAACTTTTACATCTGCATATAGCTTACAAGTTAAAAACGTGAGTAATACTGTTGTTGGAAGATAACCTTCGTTTATTAAAAAAACTCATTTAGTATGAATTTGGTACCAATTGGCTTATGTGTATACACGTTTATGGGTTTAAAGTCTAAGGTTGGTTTTATATGGGCTCATTGGTTTCAACTTTCAAGATAGACATGTACATTGAGACTGCATATATACTCTTTTTTACCACTAGATAGGTTTGGTAAATGTGACTTGTACAGAGCCTAACCTTTGCTAGGATAAGTAAACAAGCTATATAGCTCGTTTAAAGCTTGTTGTGAGCCGGGAACTTGGGCTTACGAAACTTTTTGATAAGTCGGGGTTGTAAGCTCCCATAAGCTTATCTCACTTGTTTGGAACTAAGGTTAGAAATTTAATGAACTTTTTATAAGCCATATCAGTTAATTTATAAACTGAAATTTAATTGTTGGGTCAAAATAAATTATAAGGAACATTGAAATATCATGGTCTTTTAATTTTAAAAAAACTCTAGTGGAAGAAATAATGACATGGGAGTTGATCATATAAACCATTACAAATAATTTATGTTCAATTATTCCGATAATAACTGAATCACAAGAATGTAACTGATATAATCTTTACAAGAATGAACTACCATTGGCGAAGATTCATGGAGCATGACCTAGAGGATCACACGTAACTCAACGTATAGTCGTGTTGTTTTGTGTAATATACTTCACTCCAAATGGAACGAGATTCACCTTCAGGTTTATACATGTACAATATAGGATTTAAAGTGTTTCAATATAACGAAGGTGACTTTAAGAACATAATTTCAAATTAGGTTTCCATGTCCAGCAAAAATTGTACTCCATACAGGATTTTATCCAATCGTTTGTCACTTAATAATAACATACTTGGCATCAATCATCCAAGTAGCTTTCATTCTTCAAAAGATAAATGAACACATAAATGGTGTGGAATGCAATACCAAATACATGAGACAACATTTAGGTACCTTATTATGTTGTTGAGTTGAGATCAATATATATCTCATATTTATCATAGATCCAATAAATCAATCTTAGTTATCCATTTTTTAACAAAATTAATAAAAAACCATTTTTCACTTTTTTTTAAACCAACATATCCTCCAAACGGTAAATCTTCAAACTATAAAAAAAGAGAAATGATACTTAGGCCTAATTAAATAGACCTAATTATAGACCTACAAATCCTATTGGTTCATTTGCCCATGTATTTAGCAACTAACTTAACTTTTTATATTTTCACCGATATACCCTCATAAATATAAAATAAAATTATTTTTCTTTTATCATATGTTGCACCAGGTTTCTGCCTAAAATCTTCACGCCACCATAAATATGTTTTACTTCATTTGAGATAGGCGATACTTGTTTAGAAACTATTTCTACATGCATTGATGTTGCCAGGGGCAAAAAGTCATGCTAGTTTATAAATGTATGTATTATTCAGTTGATACATACATCTCTAACTCAACTCGAAATCAAGTAGCGGGTGCATTCTTTGATCTGTAAATTGCATTTTAGTTTAAATATTTCATCCACTGGAAAAAATTAACTGTAGTCATTGGTGTTTAAGATACTAGTTATAATGCCCGCGCACGCGCGGGGTTTTTTTTTCAATTTTTTAAATAATGTATTTTTGTTTATTAAAATACAAATAATTTAATTTTTGTTTTGTTTTATTTATGATTTTTAGTTTTGTATTATATGATGAAGAGTATTCTTAAATAATATATTTTTATATATTAAAAAATCAAAATGTTGATTATATCCAATTTGACCCAATTCTACATTGCTTTATAATTTAAACGCATCCAAAATCCGCATTAGTATATCTTGTATAAGTTTTTGCACAAGAATGTATTAGTAGTATAATAAGTACTTGTCACAACATTGAATATATACCGGTTAAGAAACTAAATATGTTGGGGGGATTTTCCACAACTTAAACCAGATGATCATTGAAGTAAAGAGTGCGCGAAAGGCATAAGCTTTTCAGTTTTCAACGATGTGGAAAGTGTTCAAATATACCTAAAAAATGACAGCCATGAAATTTTTAAGATTACAACAATACATAATGAACCGCGTATAATTATAAATTATGAGTAGCCATGTAAGTACTAAGAACTTGTTAAGAAACTTTAACAACTATACGAATAATATGCATGAGTTCTATTGGGCACATTGAGTGCGGGTACATAAGGCATAAAAGCTTTTCAACAATGGGGAAAATATTCAAAAAGCCTATAAAGTGGCAGAGCTATAAACATGAAACAATAAGCACTTCTTATTAGTTTCGCAACTATATTAGCAACAAAACAAAATAATAAGAAGTCTGAGACAAAATCAAAACACCAGTTAATAACATAAGTTAGCAAATAGTATTAAATTTTTATCTGCAAAGGCATGACTTTATTATTTAATCTAAGTATCTCCTTTAAACTTTCTTCCATGCAAGAATACAATAATTAAGCTTCCATATATCCAATTTATAAAGCCATCAACTTGGCTTGTCATGCATGATCTGTACATGTAAACTTAAACAAAACTAACTCAATAGTGCTCTTTACATTAATGACTTTCGACTTCCCATTCTAATTTACAACCCAACTTTTATCTAAATAACTAATTAAAGGTAGTCTCACTGATTTCACTAATATAATATAAAACTAATGGAGCCAGTAATATAAAAGTAAACTCTCAAATATATATATTTTTAAACTAACCAAAGAAATAATGATAAACTGTACATTAAGAGATCGAATTGAGAGATTTAATATTATCCATAAGCATTCTTTAAGAGCTATCTTATAACCTAACTACGCAAAAATGGTTCATATATGGTCTACACTATAATCAACCAAATAACATATGGAAACTGAAATAGGCAGAGCTTCTTGTGATGTATGGTCTCCAGAAAGCAAGCAAAGCCTTCTTCTCTTATCAATATCATGTTCATTTACCTTTATAAAAAAACTAAAGCATATACCATCCACAAATGCACAAAAAAAAGTGATCAATTGCTTAAATTATGTATTTACGGTTCCTTTAAATAGATTCTTGAGTTTCTTATGATTAGAAGAATAAAGGAGAGACTTTTATGTGACTCCAGATTATGTTAGTCCATCACAAATAAATTTACTAAACAATTGGCTAACATAAGAGACCCACAAACTCAAATCATTCTTAATCTTGTACCACATATCAAAGAATTAAAACATAAAAGAAATCTACCAACTTGCACGAAACAAATTCAACAACAAATAAAAATACACTATTTCCTAGATCAAAATTGTAAGTAAATATTGCAAAGAAAATTCACAACAAAGGTTGTCATATTGTTTGACTCATTAACCCAGACTTGTTCAGGCCATATGACCATTTCTTTTACCAACAAATAAAGATAAAAACAATCTAACCCGTTTAAGATTAAAATAATACTGTAATCCATACCAATCCATATATCTAAAAGTAAATTGATCAAGACGGCCTCCTTTAATGCATACCAATTGTTTTCGTCTGTGATTTCTTGATTCATTACGTAGCATTAAACCTGCAACATCTAGTGAATTTTTTAGCATTGAGCTTGATCATAAAGAAAGAAAGTTATAGTTTATTATGTTTAGTTGTTTACCAACATGCCAAAAATTGTCTTTTGAGTAACCTTTCTTAGTATGGGTAAAAAAGGGGAGGCTACACGCCTACACTGACCCATACACTTTATAGCCATTTCTTGAAACTTGGAATTTTTAAATAAAGCAAATATTCTAATTAACACCATCTTGATTATAAATTGTAAAGATGATACATGAATAAACAATTATTAGAGAACCATAAATAAAGGTGCAAGGCAATTACACATCCAAATTTCTGACCCGAGGATCCATTCTCATATCAAGGGGTCCATCAAAAAGCACACTAAATCCTCTATTCGCATTGTTCATCTGCATATAAAAATTCGCAAGGCATTATAAATAGACAAACAACGCTACGAAAAAGGAAATATAATACATGAGTGTCTATAATGCAGTAAATATGCTTGCTAAACACTAATAGCAAATCATCGATCTGTTCTCACTGACAGGTGAAAAGGTAAACAGTTTACATACCTGCATGGATGACATTCCCAAGTTCATTAGGATCCTATCGACTCCTGATATCAGAAGCTTCTCATCAACCTCGGATAGTGTTGACCTGATGTTCTTTAAATTCCACTTTTAGTATAAAATCTAAAACCATTAATATTCGAACTTATTCTCACATGTTTGCTAAGCCTTCAATGTTACCCCATCCCCTATGGTTATATACACTCGACGATAGGTTCTTCACCGGAGAGCATTCCCCATTCACAATGTTATAAGCAATATTGGATACACGTTCCTGCATAATAATATACAAAGCATTATATGCATTTATACTAATATACATGTAATAAGTAAAAGTATCATTAATTTATAGCTTACCAAGAGTTCATAAGAATGCATTAGAACGATCAACCATGGGGTTTCGCTTTTGTTCATTTTTGGTAGTTTCTCAAGTAGTCATTGGCATTGTGGTGTGTACATGCCTACATAAGTCACATTATATCATTCATCTATACTCATTTTTTAATAATAACTTTATATTGTAAAAAAGGCACGAGAATTAAGTACTTACCAAAACCCGAGTAGGAAGACAATACAATAAAGTATGCTGAAGTTTGCTTGATAGAATACCACAGTGGTTCTGAACTTCCTGATGCTTTAAAGGGGCCACGATATTGATGAAGAATTGACTTGGTTTCCCCGTGAATCAAATTTTGACACTTATATTGGTTGATAATCATTAAAAAAAATATATAAAAAAAGGAAAAAAAGAAAAAGATAAGAAAAGAAAACATACTCTTATCTAATAAAACAAACTTAAAAATCTATTTTGGTGTTTAATTGTTCATCTACCAGCTTACATGCTCATATGCACTTTAAAGAATGTCCAACTTCCTGCTGGAAGTGTAAAACTGACATTCTGATCACTAAGAAGTAGTATATAATGTTAAAATGAATGTCTTTTTTTGGAGAACGTTGAAACGAATGTGCTAAGTTCCAAAAAAATTGACAAAATGTTTGCGGCATTGAACGTGATGAGGTAGTTACAATACTTGACTCAAAATCAAGCTCAAGATTTCCAGCAGTCCAGATCCAAGGTTGATAAGCAGTGCTACGTTCAGCGAACCTACCCCAACTATCCTATCTTGAATTGTCATGAAACTCGTAGTGATCCGCATACGACAAATCACCAACAAACAACACAGCTTGCCCTTTCACAGGGTTCATTTCATAATGCATAAGTGTAACATTAGAATCATATATGTTTGACCAAGATCCCCTGCACAAAAATATGGATCATTTTAGTCAACCTAGCTTCAAATAAGGATCAAGATTCTCTCGTTTCAATTTCATCATATAAAGCCACATTGAAAGGTTGTGACCTAGTTTTTCAATAAAAAAAAGGTCCACAGTCCACATTGTAAGCCTTATACATGGATTAAGATTATCTCATCTTCAATTTAAAATAAAAAACGTGCCCATGAGCCTAAAAGTATGGGGGACATCAGGCCCCACCGCGGCTGGAGTCATGAACCAAAACATCCTAGGGGTTTGACCGGTAAAAAAAGTAAAGTAAATCCCAATGCCGTCTTCCACGGGTTATGGGTACCCAATACCGTTTCCGGTGTTTGGGGGAGGTTAAGATGTAGACAGCCTTACCCCTACCTAAGGTAGAGAGGCTGCTTCCAGTTCTACCGAAGGTAGAAAGGACCTCCGGCCTTTTGTAGGGAGTGAGGATCGAACCCCTGACCTCTCGGTTGAGAGGCAAGGGGTTTGACCGGTACCGAGCTCATAATGGTACTTGGTGTCAAACTGCATTAATCTTCATTAAATTAAACCATAATCTTTTATTCATTATGTAATTTAGATATCTTTCTAATAACTTACCTCTGTTCATAATATTGCAATGATGATGAATACAGAAGTGTAGTTATAGTATCTGTAAGTAATTGTTCTCCCAGTGGCTTTGTATTTTTGTTTTTGTTTTTGTTTTTGTTTTTTTTCTGCCCAATAAGCCACTATGCTTGAACCTGGCTTATCTTGAGTCAACAAGACACAATTACATACGCCGCTACATAGTCTCCCTGTGTTATATGCACCTAACACATGACACAAGTCAATAAACACATCTATTTTCACTCCTACATAATTCATCTAAAGATTGATTAAACAAGAACTGCAATGATTATTTTTTGTGCTATTGCTTTGTACATTTTGACACAAATAATGCACCTGAACTATTGTCAGAAATCATTTTGAAAGGCAAAAAGTGAAAATCATCCTTAATCCATGAAAAAGTTGGTTTCGTCAAACTTTTTGCAATAATCATCTCTGAAACTTTACGTACCTTTATAACAAACAACCTTCAAAATTGATCCAAGATTCATACAAACATGATTAGCTATCATAAAACAAATCTACCCAATCCATATTATGGATTTACAAATAAATACTCCTACAGTACCATCATCTACAATTAACTCCAAACACTAAACGCAATAAAAAAAAAATTAACACGTAGCTTACCTCTGATTTGATGGCCTTGAAATCAGAAAGATGGAACAGATACACGCCTGAAATCACGCAGGAAGTACAATAAAGAGCAAAAAATATCCAAACCAAATAGAAAATGTCACAAAAAATAAAGGGGCCCACAAATACGATACCATTGAGCACAAAGATGTAGCAGCTTAAGCTTTCTGTGTCACAGCTGGAGCAGGGGCCTGAGTAGCGGCTGGTGTAGGTGCGGAGGCCACGACACTTGTCTGAGGTGCCTGCATGACAGTAGATTCAATGCACATCACACATATACTTAAAGAACACGAATTAGATGAATGAAGATGTAGCTAAAAGAAAAACACTATATATCGGCAAAAACATCATCTCGAAACAAAAATAAAGACGAAAGTACGCATCCTGAAGTCCATAATTATCTAGGTTTTCCATATCTCGGTAACGCCCGTTTATATACGAATTCTTTCTTTAACAAATAGCGCACTTAGAAAACCTACGTCCAACACTATTCGTACTATTCGTAAACATACATCGCATATCACCATATCTCATCTAATTTATATATCGGCAAAACATCAAAAACAGAATTCCTAAAACTTCTAAACTAAACTCCTTGATCCTCCATGTTTCCGATATATCTCAATCACAAACACATGCTAAAAAAATAATCAACAAAAACAAAACTTAACCCTAATTCGAACACCGGTTTATAACAGAAAAAGTTACAATTTATAAAAACTCACCTTGAATACCAGTTTAACACACAGCTTTGACTTTTACCTATGCTCAATCATCCACTCTTGTTTTCCCTTAGAATATAGCGACCACATATATAGCAATAAAACAAAATGCCACAGCTTTCCCAATAAGCAATGAAATTGAATCATTACGATAGCATAACAATATTCAAACAAAACTTCGAATCAAAATTTTTTCCATTAATAACTAATCCACATGTTCCTCTGTATACATATTTTCATAGTCAAATCCCTTGGCTTTGAGTGCGACAACAATTTAATTTTGACAGTTCATTGGTGAAAGTATCTTTCTCTATGGTGTCTGTCAATAATAACTTAATGTTATCAAAGAGTAAGATAATAATAATTCACGCCCATATGACCATATGCCAAATTAGTTTCTAAAAACCTATAGTTTTTAAACCCTACAATACGCAATTCCACCTTAATTATTTCAACATAGAAGCTATTGGTCATCTAATGAAGTTAGAAACTTATACGTCAATCATCCAATGTAAAACACATGATACCTTGGAACAAAAACACATTATACATCAATCAAAGCACATAAAAACTCAAACCCACAACTTAATAATGATTAAGACCTAAAAAAATCAATTCATACCTTCATCACATTCAAACCTGATTACAAAATCTCAATCAAATTCAATTCAATAAATCATAAACTTATTATAAAAATTTACCTTAAACTGTTCCTCTTCTTGTTTTGGCACTTGGCTACATCTACCAGAAGCTGCACGCACAATGGGTTTGGAGATGGTTTCTTTACATGAATAAGGTTTCATGGTTGGGACCGATTATTAGGGTTTGGGGTGGATAGTTTTCAATGTAAGCAATGGGTTGTTATTAATCATCTGGACACTGGAATTGCAGAAAATAATATGAGAGGGATTTGTGGCTTTTGATACTTCCGCCTACTCTATTTTTTTTATAAATTTACAGTTTCGGCCAAAACTGCACCCAGGCCCATGTGTATTTACATGTTTTTTGTACGTATATGATATAAAAACGATTTTTAAAACTTTTATAGCAAAATTAGGAAAGAAATAGAGTAATTATTTTTTTAAATTCAGGAAAAAAATTCAATTTAAAAAAAATATTACCAAATAAGGTATGATTTGATTTTTTTGAAATGAGAAATTTCCACTAAGGGTTTTGTTTTATTAGGAAAAAGATTATTAGTGCATCATGTCACGGGTAAAACTATAATACACGTTTATATTAGTTTTTCAAATCAATGGTAGTTTTAACAAAAGAAAAAGAAAGTAGGAATGATGTTTAATTCTTTTGTGAGAAACTGGAAGAGAACCTAGGAAAGAAAGATTTGTCGAAGTTATATGAGAAGCGTATATCAAGAATAATTCAAAAGGTTGACTTAGTTACTAAATTTATGGGCAAATGAACCAATGAGACTTTTAGGTCTATATTTAGATCTATTTAATTAGGCCTATCTATCATTTCTCATAAAAAAATACACCATCTCGATGGCAATTAAATTATCTTTCTATAAATATACAATTCTCTATTTTTTCGACAATTTTTTTTTAAATTCCGTCCAGAAAAATCACATATGATTTGTAAAATCATATATGATTTTCAAAAATCACATGTGATTCGATTTATACAAATCACATATGATTTTTTCAAATCATATATGATATTTACAAATCACATGATTTGCAAAAAATCATATGTGACTTATAAAAATCGAATCACATGTGATTTTCACAAATCACATATGATTTTTCTAGGCCGAAATTTAAAAAAAAAAAAATTGTTAAACATATATAGAAGTGTATATCTATAAAAAGATAATTTAATTCTCGTCGCGATAGTGTGATTTTTTTTCTCGTAACGATTAACGGTTTGCGGGATATTTAACTTTTAAAAAAAGGGTGATTTTTTATTTTATTTTATTTTTTATTTTTTATTTTTTTAGAAAAATGAATGATTATGATTGATAAATTGAATATTTGGATATATGATAAATTTGAAATTTATATTGAACTTTTACCTTATATTGTTTTGACAAAACCCATTTTAACCTTATATCCCACATGGGTTGAAGAATGAACATGTTCCATTGTTATATAGTGTAGTGTATACTAATGATATGTCTTAAGTACACCTGCATGTTTTGGAATTAATAGTATCACGAACACATATTTGGATTGCAATACTAAAAATACACTAGTCCACATTGACCTTATATCCCACATAGGTAGAAGAATGAATATGTTTTTTGATTATATACACCTGCATGTTTTGGAATTGATAGTATCACGAACACATAAATGTTTGGATTGTAATACTAAAAATACACTAGTCCACATTGACCTTATATCCCACATAGGTAGAAGAATGAATATGTTTTTTGATTATATACTAAAGTGTACAGCAATAATGTGTGTTAAATACAATATTATATTTGGATGGTAATACTAAAAATACACTAGTCCACATTGACCTTATATCCCACATAGGTAGAAGAATGAATATGTTTTTTGATTATATACTAAAGTGTACAGCAATAATGTGTGTTAAATACAATATTATATTTTGGATATGAAGTTTTCTTTCGAGTTCTTTCATTTAAAATATAGTACTTAGTTCTTTTTTCTTTCACTTAATGCCTATTGGTGTTTCAAAAGTACCTTTTCGAAGTCCTAGAGAGGAAGATGCATCTTGGGTTGACATATAGTGCGACTTGTCAGATATATTGGGTCATATGGGATTTTCCCGTTTTCTCCCTAATCAAGATATCCTCTGTTTCGCCCACGAAAGATTATTGAATCATCAAAAATAATCAAAAATTTGGAGCGTGAAGTGCAATTAGATCCATTTTTGGGGGGGATTAGAATGACTATTATTAATTAGAAGAATTTATGGTTGGCTTAGTTGGACTACTACATTGAAGTATCCAGGCTCCGTTTAAAAAAACCAAGTTATATCCCACATAGGTAGAAGAATGAATATGTTTTTTGATTATATACTAAAGTGTACAGCAATAATGTGTGTTAAATACAATATTATATTTTGTATATGAAGTTTTCTTTCGAGTTCAATAATTGAATTGGACACGAATAAATTCTTTATTTGCAAAATTTGTATAAGTTCTTAACCCTTTTAAATTTATTAAACTTAATTTTGTTTCTTAACACACATATTCCAAAAATTTTAACTTCTATGTTCACAGCCCCGCGTACTTGATATTTAAACCTTCAATACAAAAAATACACTAAAAAGAACTTACGAAGATTAGCATAAAAGGTCCCCTAGACTTAAAAGTTCAGTTTTAGTTTACAAAATCAATTACACATTTCAATACCTTCATGGGGTAAGGGATGAAACCACAATAAAATATAATCAGGTGAACAAAATATTTTAACTGTAACATAGAAACACATTTTGATGGATTGGGTGTATTTAAGATGTATTTAGAAAAATTTGATGTTTTTTTTCAAAAGAATTAACACTACATCGTAAAAATTCATTGGTGTTCCGGGCACTCGCGGGAACCCCCTGGTTCCGTCACAGCCTAGGGCACCCATACATGTAAACAACTAGCGAGTTTTGAACCCTTAACTCTTGTGAGGAAAACAAGAACTTCACCACTAAACCATTTGCTAGTGGTTTAGTACATGTTGAAACTAGCTGGTCGAATAAAATACAGTGCACACTTTTTGTCTTTCAAAAAATTTGTTTGTAAGTATGTGACTAATAGTCAATTATGGTTAAAAAACAGTAATAGCTTCCATTTGAGACTGTCTTGTTTCTTAATAAATATACCTTCACTTCACAAAATATCAGCAAAAACAAATCACCTCCAAATTCAGTTATTGCATTTTTACTATTTAAAATATGATTTTATATCTCATTTTAGTCATCTTGTAGCACAAAAAAAACCCTAATATTAAGCCTTCTTTATTTTATTTTTATTTTTATTTTTTGCCTTTCTAAAAAAATAAAGGATTAGATTTCCAATAAGAAAACCCGAAAATATCAATACGCCATTGAGCTAGTTGACTAGTTGTCTCAACACGATACTCAACATCATTCACTCTAGCAAACGCCACCATAATTTCATCAAAACAATCAAAAATCTCATCGAACAACAACTCCCCGTTCTTTCCCAGCTTTACTACTCATGTCTCAATTATACACACTAGTACATAAAGATTGTACGTACTCCATAGAGGATCTCTTCCATTCTTCGAAACATAAACGAACACAAAAATGGTATGGATTGGAATACTAAAAATGCATTGGTCAACATTTAGGTATCTTATTAATTTGTTTTGACAAAACCCATTTCATACTTATATCCCACATAGGTTAAATAAATAATTACTCTTTGCTTTATACTAGACGAGTACCCGCGCCTAGCGGCAGCGATGTCTAGTTTTCTGCAAAGTTCCGACGACCCATAAGTTTCTTTCAACAAACTGTATTTGTATCATTAGAGAATCGTCTTGAATAACTACAATTCAGATGCGTGGTTGCATAGCAGCATAAATATATAGTTTTTTAAAAAATTATGTGGAGTCGATCTAAGTGTGTGAGTATATTTTCTAATAGGATTGTTTTAAGTTATTAAGATTTTTAGTAATAATAGATTCAAGCATTACAAAAGCAACGGTATTATGTAGTTAACAATATTATATTGTAGTTTAGAGGTATAGCCAACATGTGTGACCACTTTTTCTTGTTTTGTCAGTAATTTAGGCAGTGATAACTATTTTTTTTACATGTGTAGCGTTTATCATTTGGTGTGTGGCTTTAAAATTGTAACTTTGCAAATTGGATATCACCATATAAGATTATTTTGTACTATCAATTTGTATAGATATTTATGCATTGTTCAATTTTGTTTGAGGTACAAATAATTATCGCTAAAGATAACAATACTATTTATTTTTGTGATTTTAATAAACTTACATAACATTATTGATACACTGGACAAAGGGCTATACAATATATATTAACTTTAAACGACGATTCATATATGCTTTAGTCCCTTAAATGGTGCATTGAGCAACATTTTTTAAAATAAATTACATGTGTCAAAGCAAAATAAACCAAAACTACAATTACTTGGTCTCTCTTTTAAAAAAATTGTCACGGGTTCCACAACTACTTCATCATTTCTCATATAATTTTGTCAAATTTGAAACCCGATTTCACGGGGTGGTTCAACTGTTGAACCGTTCGATAAAAACAGTCGATTTAAACCGAGTCAAACCGATAAGTTGGGTCAAAAAATGTCAAATTAAGCAAGATTACCGTCAGCCCCGGGTTTGAAGCGTCCCCGGTCAACCGTTATCGGTTTCAACGGGTCAACCCGGTATCGGTTTCAATTGATTGTTTTAATTTGGTAGATGTGCTTTTAATTGGGTGTACAATGTGAATAAATTATTGTACTTTTAAGTAATGGGGTGTTTTAATAAGAGTATTAATTATATTATTTATTTCTCTCTCCATTGACCATGTTTTCAACATTCAACTTTCAACATTTTTCACTTTTTCCACTTTGACCATTTTTCCATTTTATATAGTATAGATAATAGAGTGTGTATGCTTTATTTGTGTTAAGAATACTATTAAGTAATGGATTTGAAACTTTCTTGGAAGTTTATTAATTGAACTCCTCAAGTTTGTTTCAGATTCATTAATTTTATAAGTTGTTAACCTTTTTAAGTTTATTTTGTTAGAATGAACAAATAAATGGCAGGGATTGGAATACTAAAAGTGCACAAGTCATCATTTAGGAACCGTATTAACTTGTTTTGACACAACCTAATGACCCATTTCAAACTTGCATCCGTTAAAGAACACAAATGTTCTTTGGTTTATTTACTAGAGTGTATATGATTGATTTGTTTGAATAACACTATTATGTCTTGCATGTGGAATCTTTCGAGTTCAATAAATGAATGCCACCCCAAAGGTAATTTCTGATGCAAAATTTGATACGACCCGGTTAGGAAATATCGATCAGTTAGCACCCTTTTCAGCGTGGTGTGAGAAAATAGAGAAGAACATATATTTGATTTGACTCAGCGTGGTGTGAGAAAATAGAGAAGAACATATATTTGATTTGACTTCAAACCTGAAACTTTCATTAATCGTAATGGCTTAAATAGACACGCATGGGATAATCCCACATAAACACGAACACATATCCTATAATGACTTTGAAACAAATCCTAACATGACTCAAACATATCCTAATAACATAAAGATAAAGACAAAACATGGCGATAGTTATCCTATCCCATTGACGAAGTCCTTGGGGGGCTCATCTTCGTCAAAAAATATTAATTTTTAGTGTAAATTTTTTTTTAGGACCATTTTATTAAAGTATACCCCACTACAAAATCAAATTGCCCCCCACCTTGAAGCCAAATAATGTAAAAACTTTCTATTTTAATTTTAAAAAATATCAGTTTTTAGTGTAAAAAAAACTTTTTTTTAAGACTTTTTTATTAAAGTGCATCACAATTTATCAAAAAAAAAAATTTTTGCCCCCGGTCCTCTAAAATCTTGAGTCCGCCAACCCGCTTTGCCCTTCTTGCGTTTAACGAGCCCCGTGTATCAAAATTTGTCTAAGTTCTTAATCTTTTAGATTTTATTTGAACTTAATTTTGTTTCTTAAGTATGGACTCCAAACTGTTATTTACATACGCAAAGATTCAGAGTCCATACTTTGTGTTTATACATTAAAGTTTTGACGATATAGTTATCAATGACGTAATATAATGATTTAGCTATAGGTTAAAAGAAATATTAGGGTCAAGTCATTTGGTATATTTGCTACTTGATCTAACACGTATCCATTTGGTAATAACCCTTAATTTTTGTAATCAAAAAGATTGGTGGTTGCTTTTGTGATCTATCATATAACTTACAAGTAAAATACATGAGTAGCACCGGTGGTGGTAGATAAACTTTGCTTATTAAAAGGCCCATTTTGAGTTTGGTACCAATGGGTTTAAAGTTTAAGGTTTGTTTTAATGGGCTCATCAGTTTCCAGATAGACATGTTCACTCAGACTGCATATATACATTTTTCTACCACTAAATAGGTAAAATGTGATTAGTACAGAGCCTAAATGAACACATAAATGGTATGGATTGGAATACTAAAAATGCATTGGTCAACATATTAATTTGTTTGACAAAACCCATTCCATACTTATATCCCGCATAGGTTAAATAAAGAATTACTCTTTACTTTATATACTAGAGTGTGTAAGATTGATTTTTGTTAAGAATACTATCAAGTAATGGATCTGAAACTTTCTTTGGAGTTTAATAATTGAACTTCTAAGTTTGTCTCAGCTTCATTAATTATATAAGTTCTTAACCTTTTTAA
Organism: Chrysanthemum makinoi; assembly: GCA_910596185.1. Taxonomy (NCBI): domain Eukaryota; kingdom Viridiplantae; phylum Streptophyta; class Magnoliopsida; order Asterales; family Asteraceae; genus Chrysanthemum; species Chrysanthemum makinoi. Next base: position 180,829,754 of record OU343224.1, read on the forward strand.
GTTTATTTGAACTTAATTTTTTAACAAGTACTCTGAAACTTTTATTAGCATACATACGCACTCATCAAGTTCGCTAAACAAAGACATAAAAGTTATTAGCATAACCATACTGATTCCTTTCATTGAAACGAATTCGTACATGTACACAAATCAATAATCCATATGACAACAAACCATGTAAAAGAATGAATCTTGAACCAATCGACTTTCAATACCTTTCCAAATTAAAAGCATTTCAATAACAACTTCACCTATTGAATCCCAATCACCAGATTTTATAAGCGCATTGAGTTCTTCCCTAGTGTTGTAATATTGAACGCAACAAACCTTTAGCTTTGATAATCTGTGTATAGAAGCACATCCAACACATCGTGTCAATATCCTCCACTAAACTTTCTTCACACACATCATACTTATCAGCAGCTCTTAGAAGATCAAGTCTATGCCTGACAAAATCTTGATGTTCTATCCTTCGAGTTCATGTTGTACGCAATTGACACGTGATATTGACCTATGATATTGACCAGTCTTCTTACTTTAAAGCGTCTCAACATCACAAAGGTTTCCTTAAAAACCAAATTTCAAACTAGTTTTCCAAATTCCAGAAACTTTAATCAATGTATTGACCGTAAAGTCTCCTAACATACAAGTAATTGCCAACTGTACAGAACAAACTGGACTTTGACACATGATATTGACATTTAATATCAACCCATTTTCTTAGTTAAAATCTTACATACTAAAGTACAAATCACTCTTTTGGTCACATATACATATAGACGAGCCAAAATTTTTGCAAGCTCCGAGAACGAGACCACACAAATGTAGAACGAAGCTATTGGAGGGCAATCTCGAGCTAACTTTGGTATCTCCGGGAAGAGCTGAACTGTTGGAATCACTCCTAAACCATAATCAAGTGTTAGTAATTCATATGTAATACTCCCTCCGTCCCAAAATTATAGTCCCCTTTCTATTTTTTCGGTCTTTCTTTTACCACTTTGACCTTAAGTATTTTTTTTTGTGTTATATAATATTTGATGCAAAATATATGAATGGATTGAGTTTTTAATGTATTTTCATTTGGTATAATTTTCATCAACTATTGTATAACATAAACGAAAATATTTATGGTCAAAGTTGAAAGAGAAAGACCAAAAAAGTCAAACGGGGACTATAATTTTGGGACGGAGGTAGTAGTTAGCTTAATTATGGCCTTTATGTTTGTTATTAGTCTTAAGCTTATGTAGAAGACCCATGAGCTTAGGCCCATGTCCATTAAGGAAAGAATGGGAACTAGGAGTGTTGCCCAGCTTCCTCTTATAAATACCTCATGTAAACCCTCACTTGAGGGTTGGTTGTTCAATGCATTTCTTTCACATACATCTCTTCGCATAACCGGCTACTCATATCATGTGTGTGTGTTTGATTTATTGTTCAATCGCCTTTATCTCTTTCTATTAAGCTTGTGTTGTAAAACTAGTGACCTAACAGTGGTATCAATCGCCTACTAGTTAGGTGAACGTATTGTTTCTTGAAGTGGGTTTTGGTCCTACGCGCAGAACATACGTCTCGACGTTGATACTTTGGTTCGCTCAAAAACTGATTTTTTACACTTTTTAATCCAAGATTCTTGTCCTTTCAACGTTTTAAGGTGTTAAAATAACTGTTTTTGGCAAAAAGTTTCAAACTTTACGTTTTTAATCGAAGACCATTCAACCCATTCTGAGCATTTCCCTGTTCCATCACTTGAGCTCTGTTGTTATTCCTACCCACAGCATTAAACCCTTGACCACCGCTCATCAGCGACCATAACCACGATTCAGAACTTCAACTCGTCCATTGTTCACAACAACTTGATTCCTTGTGTTTGATGAGGAACGAATGCGATTGTTGGATTTGTTGGTATAACGGCCAAAGGCATTAGCAATCATAACAAATCCTTGTTGCAATGCTTCGAACGGATCGATTTCCTCATTAGCTTCACTGACAAGGGCTTGAGCATTGTTGTTGTTGTATGGAACCAATTGATTTTGTTGATATTGTTGCTGTGAAGGATCATGTGGTGTGATTGCAGCAGTTGGTTGAGTTGCTGGTTGAGAAGAATAATTGTTTTGAGCATACAAGGCAAGTTGTTGTTGATTTTTCGGATGTGTAGGTGGAGCAATTTGAGCACGGAGAATCCTTTCCCTACCAACTTCCTTTTCATGAGGCTTCAAGTAATCGTACAACAATCCATATGTAGAGTGATGCATGTTCTTCGCTTGACGGAGAAAAATGACATACTTCTCCCATTCAGGACCAAGACTACTCAGGAACTTAGTATTAACTGCAATTCTTGGCATGATGATGTTGTGTTTATCCAAATCATTTGTGTTGTAAAACTTGTGTTTATCCAACTAACCTTTCTAAGTTTGTGCTTGGTAGACCGCCTTCTTTAGATTCTAAGAAACGCATTGTTGTCCCTGTAGCTCCAGTTTCACCTCCAAAGAATGTAGTACCACCTAGCACATTCACTAAGACTAAAGCAAATAGTAGTTATAGATGGCAGAAATGGATATATAACACACTAGGATTTAAATGGATGCCTAAAGTTATTGATGTGTGTATGTCTACTATAACTACTCCGGAACCCTCTAACATTTCGGGTTCCACATCTACTTCTATTCCATCTGTGTCGTCTATGTGTAATGCGGGTGATACAGATCATTCTCGGATTGTTGATAGTGGATGTTCCCGGACACATGACAGCAACCTTAAAGCTGTTATCAAACTTTATTGCAAAGTTCATTGGCACTGTCCGGTTCGGGAATGATCACTTACAGCGGCTATCATGGGCTACGGAGACTATATCAATGGGAACATCGAAATAGCGGGGTTTACTATGTGGAAGGCCTCGTCACAATTTGTTTTCATGGAGGTCGGTTACGTGATGGAGATTTGGAGGTTGCTTTCAAGGAGAAATCTTGTTTCATTCGTGATCTACAAGGAAACGACCTCATGTCTGGCTCGCGTACTTCTAGTCTTTACACTATCTCTATGCAAGACATGGTTGCTTCATCTCCCATCTGCTTACTTTCAAAGGCAACATCAACAAAATCCGGCTATGGCACGTCGTCTCTCACATCTAAACTTTCAAACCATCACCAACCTTGCTCGACACAAACTAGTAGAAGGACTCCCATGATTTCGGTATTCTAAAGATCACCTTTGCTCAGCTTGTGAACAAGGAAAAGCACACGTTCTCATTTTCCTTCAAAGGTGGAACACAACTCTCGGCATGTGCTTCATCTTCTTCACATGGATTTGTGTGGCCCTATCGCGTGCAAGCGATCAATGGCAAACGCTACATCTTAGTAATTGTTGATGACTATTCACCTTGGACTTGGGTCTACTTTCTCTGAAGCAAAGACCAAGCTCCACGATGCTTATCACCTTTCTCCGCGAAAATACAGGTTCAGCTCAGAAACACCGTCCGACAAATCGAGCAGCAGAGGAACTGAATTTGTTAACCAAACTCTTCGTGAATTCTATGAGAAAGTGGGAATTCAGCATCAGACATCTATTGCACGTACACTGAACAAAAGCGAGTAGTTGAAAGCGAAACCGAGCGTTGGTGGAAGCCTGCAAGAACCATGTTAATCAATGCCAAACTCCCAGATTATTTGTGGCGTAAGCGTATCTCTGCATGTTATACTCAAAACCGTTCTATGATTACAAAGCGCCACAACAAAACACCTTTCGAGCTTGTCCACAACAGAAAACCGAATCTTAAACACTTTCATGTATTTGGATCTCTTTGCTATCCGAATAATGATCGTGACGACTTTGGAAAGCTCAAAGCCAAAGCTGACATTGGAGTCTTTATTGGATACTGTGATAATTCTAAAGGTTTCCGCATTTGGAATCGTCGAACTAAGGAGGTTATGGAAACGATTCATGCTCATTTTGATGAACTCACAAAAATGGCTTCTGAGTATAACAACTTAGAACCCGGTCACAACCGCTTAAACTTTCCCCAAACCCCATCATCAGGTGAACAAAGCCCGACTCACTCGTCAACAAATGGAAAGGCTATTTGCTCCGCTGTTGATGACGATATTGATGAACGTGCTCGGTGTATCATTTCTGGCTGCTCAACGATAATATTCCTATACGATACACTGCGACAACAACTATTGTTGAAGAAGCACCACCAAATGACTCCAACACAACAGTTGAACAAACCGCTTCCAACAATGATGAACCGGATGATGATGTTCTTAATGAAGTACCCCACGCTGCGATTTTGATCCAAATGCGTTCTTTAACCCGTTTGCTAATGAGGGCTACGCACCAGATGTCGCGGAATCTTCAACAAACCATTTGAATCCTCAGAATCTGCAAAATGTATACCAACATCAACCCTCCACACATAGATGGACAAAAGATCATCCTTTGGAAAATATTATTGGCAACCGATCAACCGTCGTTACAAGACAATGTCTTCACTCAGATGGTGAACATTGCATTTATGCACTCACCGTCTGCCAATCTGAGCCCAAAAACATCAAAGAAGCGCGATGACAAAAGACACGGATTGAATCCATGCAAGAAGAACTCAACCAATTCAAACGACTTGAAGTATGGGAACTGGTTGAAAGACCAACGAGGGTTTACGTCATCGGTCTAAAATGGATTTGGAAGAACAAATTGATCTGAAGGGAATGTTATCGAAACAAGTCACGACTAGTTGCTAAGGGTTATCGCCGTCGAAGAGGGCATAGACTTTGAAGAATCTTTTGCACCGGGTTGCTCGTTTAGAGGTCATTGTTCAGATATTTCTAGTGTTCGCGGCTCATATGAATATGACGGTCTATCAGATGGATGTCAAAACTGCGTTCTCAATGGACAACTTAAAGAAACGGTTTATGTCAGCCAACCAGATGGATTCGTTGATCTTGAGTTCCCGAACCATGTCTACAAACGAACAAAGCTCATGCGGTCTCAAACAAGCTCCTCGGGCATGGTACGACAACCTATCATCTTTCCTCATTGCCAATAATTTCACCAAAGGTTCGGTCGACCCAAATCTTTTTATACAATATCACGGGGCACATATCTTAATTGTTCAAATTTACGTGGATGACATCATTTTTGGGTCTACACATAAAAAGTACTCAAACGCTTTTGCAAAACTAATGAAGAAAAATTTTGAAATGTCCATGATGGGTGAACTTACGTTCTTTCTAGGACTTCAAGTTCATCAATCACCCCAAGGTATTTTCTTGAGTCAGTCCAAATATGCCCTTGAATTGTTAAACAAATTTGGAATGCAAACCTGTGACACTTATGCCACACCAATGACTCATACCAAGAAGCTAGACGCTGATTTACATGGGAAACTAGTGGACCCCACAAAATACCAAAGTATTATTGGGTCTCTCATGCATCTAACAGCTAGTAGACCTGATATTGTCTTTGCCGTTTATCTATGCTCCGTTATCGGTCGAGACCAATGAAACCCACCTCTCGAGGCAAAAAGAATCATCCGATACATCAAGGGAACCATTAACTTGGGGATCTGGTATCCGAAGGATTATGGTTTTGAACTAATCGCTTTTCGATCGCGATCAGCAGGGATGTTTAGATTCATGAAAAAGTACTTCGAGAGCACTACAATTCTTGGTGATAAACGGTGTCTTGGCAATCCAAGAAGCAGGATTGTACATCTTGTCATCAACCGAAGCATAATATGTAGCCATGTCCGCCTGTTGTGCTCAAGTCATCTGGATGAGAACACAACTCAAAGACTATGGTTACGTATTTGTGAGAATCCGATGTCTGCGACAATCAGTGCCATTGGCGATCTCGTGCAACTTCGGTTCGGCATTGAAATCAAAACACATCGATCTCGCTATCATTTCATCAAGGACCACGTGGAGCAGGTACGTTGAATTATACTTCGTGGTACGAGAATACCAATTGGCATATCTTCTCACTAAAGCCTTGCCTCCCTCTAGGTTTAATGAGTTGGTCCACCGGATTGGTATGAGGTGTTTGACTCAAGAGGAATTGGATGACCTCCTAAAAAGCAGTCTTAAAACACAGTCAAACACCAATATCTCTTTTGTAAATATTTTTTTTCAAAAACAAAATACAAAAATATAAAACCTGATAAAACAACAAAAATATTCTTCTAATCTATTTTTCTTTCAACATGGGAAGTACATTTCTTCCGTCAACACTCTAATCTTTCAAAATTCAGTATTTTTCCGATTAAGTGTTGAGGGGGAGAAAATAAATACTTAACTTTTTCAAAACATCCGTCTACTTGCATGTTATCTGTCACACCCCCAAATTACCTGTTTTGCAGCGGAATGGAATTCCTGGGGATTGACTGTCATAGCACCACAATCACAGTTATATTGAACGACCTAAAGCGTCGTTTGAAAAGAACATCGTTTGATATATTAAAAACATTCAGAGTTTACAAAGATAGGTCCCAAATGAAAATCAACATGAGCGGAAATAAGTTTGTTACAAGGCAAAACGATGTTTTAAAGTGCATAAATCCCATGTGAGACGCGTCGTCACCACGACTCTATGATAAGTCCACATGCATGCCATGAAGTGAATGCCTTAGATACCTGAAAATACATTGCTAAAAGTGTCAACACAATGGTTGAGTGAGTTCATAGGGTTTATGAAAATGTTTAATACGAATACCACAAGTATAGGCCATGTATGACAAATATGTCACATAAAAATGTTACAATTGCTATAAGCACATGACACCCGAAGGCATAGTGATTCATGATGTTAAGCCCCAGCAGTGTTTTGCCAAACAAATCAATAATGATAAAGAAATGAAATGCATCCGTTGACCAGTTGGGACTACCAACACGGATGGAGGAGTCACCCTCAATAGATCTATCCACTCACCCTAGCTTCTTCCGGAATTAACGGTTTATGATTTATGAAATGGGGACATTTAATTGGCAATGAAGTAATTTAAGCAATGTAATGAATTTGATATACTTGGTATCGTAATAAAAATGATGTGCAATGTATTCTCCCCCGTAGGTTTGAAATAATGTATAAACTTGAATAAATCGGGGCTATGAAAACTCACCTGTTGCAATGATTATGATGACAAAAGTGGATACACTGAAATGAGGTGCAACCTCTAACCGTGACCTATTATGAATTATATGTTCTATAATAAGTCATGATGTAATGTTATGCATGCAATTCGTATGATATCTATACCACTTGTACATTTGAAAATAATGTTTTATCGTCGAAATATATGTTTATGACATTTCGTCATATTATAAAATACTTTACAAGTATTTACGTTGAAATTATATCCTATGATAGTCATTTAGTGATTTATTATGAAATTATAACTTTTTGTCGTAAAATAATGTCATTTGACAATTTCATGAAAGTGACTAAACGGCCTTGAAAAGCTAGTCGTAAAATGGTGCACATCGAGTGTTAGGAAACAAACTCAACGGTTTTGGGAAGCTTGTATCATTATCTCAAAGTTTTAGCTTTTAAGTTTTTATCATAGAAGTCTCGATCATGGAAAAAAACATAGGTAAAGTAGGGTACTTGTATCCAAAATATTGTTTAAGGGTGGTTTTCGGCAAATTTTAAGTGACCGTATTTTATTCGTTACAACTCCGTTTGACGAACGGTTTGACATTTTGGAAAATAGGCTAGGCGAACTTACTTTTACTAGAAGACATTTTTTTCTAAAAAGTACTCTATCGATGTTAAAAACGACCCTCAACATGGTTATTCGCGGCCGTAATCTTTTTTGCTATTAGAAAATATATATGTTATACTTGTAATAAAAGTTACGACAACTTGTTTAAAATGTGAATAACTTAGTCGTTATAAGTCCGTTTTCTACGTTTTATATATCCTCGGAATCGTGATAATATATACTAATATATTTTTGATAAGTCGACACATTTTATAGCACTTAAGACTCACTTTTGACTCGTAAAAAGTTAAATTAATATGCTGAGTTTTCTGAATTTTTATAGTTCTCGTCGTCAAACTTGAAAATAGCATAACTTCTTCGTTATAACTCCGTGTTAACCCATTCAAGCGGCCACGTTTTCGTTTTAAAGTATATTTTCCAAATATCGTGCCCAAAAATTTTTATCATCTGTCGAAAATTCCAGATTTCACAGAAATGATCAGACCCTTTAATATAGTTGTCGAAATGGATTTTTCTCGCGTAAAACTTATTCTAACCACTTCAAACCAACGCCGAAGCTATTCTAAACCTACCATACACCTTCTTAAGGTGTCATGGGTTCCTAGACATCACCAAAAGTGATATGTTTCAAGGAGTAATTATAGGATGATATATATATATATATATATATATATGTATATATATATATATATATATATATATATATATATATATATATATATCTTACTATTATATAAAAGGCACTCCTATCTCAAAAACTTGCCACATCAGATTCGAATAGTAGCCGACTATTCATCAAACTTTTTTTTTCCTTCTTAAAAGGATAAAAAGAGGTCTTGATATACTGTTTAGCCCTTACAAATTTACACTTAAATATACACCTACTCATCCTTTATCCACGCCATCTCAATCCCCACCATCACTCTTTGATCTTATTTTCTTTCTTAAGTTCAGATTTTTTTTCCTCGAAACCCCTTTTCAAGTTCGTATTTTTTTTCCCCTTTAAAACGTAAATATATGGCAACAAAATATGAGATCAAACCTGTGGTACTTTCATTCTCTCTTTCTCGTTTGCTAACAATTTATTACTTTTCATTTATAAGTTAATTATCTTTTATAAACTTATGTTTTAAGATGCAAGAAACGTACTTATGGCAAAGATGGAGCAAATTAGAGCAAGTATGAAAATAATTAAATAACATAATAATTGTATGCTTATGAAAATATAGCATAAGTATATGAGGGGATAAAGTATAAATATGGTGTTCTAATTTGTTAGCATGTACATTTTGAAGTATCACCATTTAAAAGTAGACAATTCTTTTGACACTTTGTTGCTTCGATGAATGTATGAAGTACATAAACATAACATGGCGATCAACTATATCATGACATATGTTTGATGGACAAACACACTCCTAACGACAACTACAAAACACAAGTTTAACATGTTGTGAAGTGCATAAATATATTAAAAGCTTTTGCTTCACGTACTGTTTGCTATGATCGGTGTAATTATTTTAGTGTTAGCACTAACGATATTGGGTCGTGTTTAACACGGCCAAAAACCTTTACTAGTATATATATATATAACTCTTAAAAACAATTAAAAGTGGTATAGACATCCATATAACTTGCATATTTTTCTCAAGCATGATAAAATGAACATGATATGAATATGAAAGATGAAAGTGAACATGAAATGCTTACTAGTTACTTGATGAGGTTTAAATGAACAAGGTTTTCTAAATACTCATAGGTTTTTATTTCAAAACCTAAATAGAAGTAATCTAGTGTTTATAAAATTACTTGATCCTTGAAAATATTGTGTTTTCTCTTGGTTTTTCTTCTTGGCCGAAATCCTCAAAGAAGTGGAAGAGTTTGCTTGCAAGTTCACTTTTTTACTAAGTGTAGTATGTGTTTTCTTTTAGAAATTAAATGCAAGTTTATGAAATATCTAGCCAAAAAGGACAATTTGGTAATTTAAGAAGCAAAAATCAAATGTGATTTCTCTTGTGACATGGGGGTGTCGGCAAGGATATAAAAAAAATAAAGTAATGCATTTTGTGCAAGTAAATGTGATAATGTTTAAGTAATCTAGGTAATTTGTGAGTTTAAATAAGCCTTTAGGGTAGCGTTAGCTAGAAATAAATTTTAACGGAGCAAAATAAAATATATTGAAGTCATAAAAATTATAAAATCACATTCCTTACAAAAATTGAGTGAAATAATAATTATCGTGTAGTATTTATGAAAACCGTCGTAATTATATAAATTTAACAATTTATATACAGAATAAATTTAAAACACCGGGTAAACTAATAATAATATTTTTATAATCTTAACATGAGTATAAAAATATATCAGAATAATTTTTGGAAGTGTCGGATCAATATTCAAAATAATGTTTACGCGATAGCGTTTATTTAATAGGAAAATAAACGTTTAATGAAAAATGCAAACCCATGCATGAACCGATATGAAATGATGTTATTGATGATATGTAGACTAAATCTAGCCTATATGAAATGTCCTTGATGATATTCCATGAATACGCAGCTTAACCCTCCAGGTTACGCGTATTTGATATTTGTAAACCTAGTTTACGAAAAATGATGAATAGTGACTCATGAATAGTGATTTTCTCCGGGAATGAATAATGTTTCGTGAATAGTAAAATTTTAAAATAACCTTTCAAAATATCAAATCGACTTCAAAAACGATGAATAGTAAAATGATGAATAGTAACCAATGAATAGTAAATTCCCGAGATGAATAGTGAAATTTTCAAAGTTTGTAAAATGACCTGAAATTACGAGTTGTCACATTCGCCCATCCAAAAAGGAATTCAGTCCCTGAATTCAGTTCATGTTAGGTTCTACGATGATACTTGTGAAAAGGTGAGGATATTTGAGTCGCATTGGGTCGTCCAATGTTTTTAGAATCGTACCACGCCTTTCCAAGACGGGACTTTGAACATAAATCTGTTGCCAACTTGAAATTCTAATGGTTTGTGACTTATGGAACATACTTCCAATATTTTGCGTCGTATATCGACGTAGCTTAACTAGCTATTTGTTGTTGCTTGTAACTGATTCTTGATTTGTATGATTTCTTTGTTGTTTCATGAATGAGTTATGGACTAGTGAGTTGGACTTTCCTGATTTTGACCAGTGAATAAGTGATTGACACCTCAACCTTAGAGTGCCTCAATTGGTGTAGTCAATATGTTCAGGTGCTAGCTATTTTTGTAAAGCAACTTGTTCAATGAAGAATGATTTGCCTAATCATTTCTAGAAAATTACACATGCCTTGAGTATATCTTTTAATGTTTGAATTGTTCTCTCGCTCTGACCAATGAGCTGAGGATAATAGGTGGTACTCATGTCCTAATAGATTCCATGGGAAGATTGAAATGATTGTCAGAAGCTTAAGGTGAATCGAATAGCTTATAATAGGTACAACTGGAATTGATACCACGTGTCTCATGCCAACTTTCAAAATGTTAAGTCTGTCGAAAAGGACCTTATTGAAAAGAATAGATTATGGGTAACAGTTGTGATTCCTCGCGTTTCTAGTTCTAGCGAATGTCATTACTTGAGTCTTACTTGCCTAAGGTGCTTAGTTTCCATCACCAAAAATGTTTATTGTTTGATGGTGTCTCTCCTAATTTCTCTTATCGAAATATTTCCACACTCTATGTCGTAAAGTCACAAAACCTTAAATGTTTAAGTGATGTGGTGTAGTGGTTGATTTTCAAGATTTGTCCCGATATTGAGTGCTTCTAAAATATAGTTCATCACTAAGATTGTTATCATGCTAGCAAGAACATAGATATCAACTCATACTATGTCGAAGAATGTTTGTTCTAATTTCACTTGTAGATGGAGAGTCATTGATTGTCCGATATGTTCAAACTTGTTGCATCTCTTAATATGAAAGTGAGGTTATCTGTAATTTCTAGAGAACACAATGTCTTAGAGAAAGTTTATATCGATAACCTTAATTTAACTAAATTTTCCTTGAAGGGAAACTCATTGTAGGGAAGTTCACATGTTGTTGAGGCCATGTTTAATGAAATGTTCTGCAGTCTCAGCTAGAAAACTTGGTTGATCCCTATAGTGTTGCTTAGTGTGTATTCGCTTTGTACTAAATCTTATAACTCGGTCTTGCTAGTACTTTTGAAATGATAGAATTTGGCTTCTAATCCAAAGATAGTGGTTCGGATTGTCCCGTAATGGCTTAAGATTTTTGTTGAGTTTTGAATCATCTTACTACATACTTCTAGTCCTTGTTGGTAGTTCTGAAATCTTTTCATTGTTTTCTTGTATCGAGGAATCCTCCTCATAGATGGTATAGGAAGCCTTTCCTAAAAAGGTCACTCGTCAAATTCTAACTTATCGGTTGAGTGAAGGATGAATGGCGTAGGCTTCTATAAAATGTTAACAAAAAGGAATGTTTATGCACAATTTATCTGATTACAAAGCTTTGCTTTTGAATGAAGATTGTTTTAGGAGATTTGAAATAATGCTTGTTTCTTTCATGACATAATTCTTCCTAAATTATACATAGGTGATCAGGCCATGTATAATCGAGGACAAATGATGTGATGCTTGGTTTTGTTGAAATGGTATTATGTTCCTCCGAAGTTTTAGATGGTATTCAACGTTTTGTTTTGTAAGACAATGGCTCAAACAATTTTTCAGAGTAACATGAAAATCGTTTCGCGTAATGATAGTATATAGTTGATAAAATGACTGAAAACCAATTGATAGGGTGGTAACGAAACAACTTGTTTTAAAACTTTATGAAACAACTTGTTTCATAAGATGGTGTAGAATAGCTTGAAATAAAATTAAGTGGAATAATTTTATAAAGTCGTAGCAAAATAGCTTGAAATATAATTTGTTGAATGGTTTGTAGGATACATGGGAGAACCTCATAGAATGGTAATAGTCTCCTAATTGGTCAAGAATAAATTTGGCCTAATCCCTAATAAGTTAGTGGTATATTGTTGTGAAATGATTGAAAAATTGGGCAATTGGAATAGGGAATGAAATAAACAAACGTTTTGATTATCGTGGAGATAATAAATGATACAGATTACATTAGCTAGAAAGGTACTTATTATCTGTTCCTGTTGGTAGTCTAATCATGTCTCAAGTGTAGGAGCAGTAGGCTGTCTAATAACAACAGCTTTGAAACTCTCACAGTCCTCAAACCTATAAGATGGTGTAGTGTCTATAGGCTTAGTGATAGATGGTAATGATGTTTCAAATCATGCACGCTTCCCAAGCTGCAAGTCAGATGTATGAGTATCGTGTATGAGATGTGATGGTACGGATGGTGCTCAAGATGATAATAATGATGGAAATCCTAGTGGTAATTTAGAAAATGATGGTAGATGAAATACTACTCTCTTTCGTGTTGTCTCGCGACGTTCCAGAGGTAAAACTAGAGTATGCACTATTGGACAACTTATAGCGGTATGAGTAGCTGATGGTGGTTGTATTACATGAGTAACAAGTGATCTAAGAGTGAGGGTAAGATAATGCACTCTCATCCTTGCAGTAAACATCCTAATAGATCCATTAGGACTAAGCCTATAAGTCCTACCAAATGGTATGATCTGTCCCAACAGAATGATAAAAAAATTGTCATGATCCTACAGTGAATCAATGGTGATCGTGATGGTGTAGGTGCAACTTCATCCTCCTAAAATGGTTCAGTCTCATCATCTGATGTTATCGGTGTTGAGTCAACTGATGTAAAAATAATTGTGATAGGGAATGACAGGGCATTCTCCAAGTCAAAGTCTGATGTGAGTATGATGGGATGGGTATCTGAAGGCATTAATGTGACAATCGATTTGAAATGAAAGTAAATAACTCGCAAAATGTGCGTATGAAACCGCATGTATAGTGACTATGCACTTATGATGAAATGATGAGATGCTATGATGATGTAGTTATAGTCTAGGATCAATGATGCAACCTAGTTCTCTATAACCGAAGCTCTGATGCCAATCTGTCACACCCCCAAATAACCTGTTTTGCAGCGGAATGGAATTCCTGGGGATTGACTGTCATAGCACCACAATCACAGTTATATTGAACGACCTAAAGTGTCGTTTGAAAAGAACATCGTTTGATATATTAAAAACATTTAGAGTTTACAAAGATAGGTCCCAAATGAAAATCAACATGAGCGGAAATAAGTTTGTTACAAGCCAAACGATGTTTTAAAGTGCATAAATCCCATGTGAGACGCGTCGTCACCATGACTCTATGATAAGTCCACATGCATGCCATGAAGTGAATGCCTTAGATACTGAAAATACATTGCTAAAAGTGTCAACACAATGGTTGAGTGAGTTCATAGCGTTTATGAAAATGTTTAATACGACTACCACAAGTATAGGCCATGTATGACAAATATGTCACATAAAAATGTTACAATTGCTATAAGCACATGACACCGAAGCTGACTGTTCATGATATTCGCCCCAACAGAGTGTTTTGCCAAACAACTCAATAATGATAAAGAAATGAAATGCAACCGTTGACCAGTTGGGACTACCAACACGGATGGAGGAGTCACCCTCAATAGATCTATCCACTCACCCTAGCTTCTTCCGGAATTAACGGTTCCTGATTTATGAAATGGGGACATTTAATTGGCAATGAAGTAACTTAAGCAATGTAATGAATTTGATATACTTGGTATCGTAATAAAAATGATGTGCAATTTATTCTCCCCCGTAGGTTTGAAATAATGTATAAACTTGAATAAATCGGGGCTATGAAAACTCACCTGTTGCAATGATTATGATGACAAAAGTGGATACACTGAAATGAGGCGCAACCTCTAACCGTGACCTATTATGAATGATATGTTCTATAATAAGTCATAGTGTAATGTTATGCATGCAATTCGTATGATATCTATACCACTTGTACATTTGAAAATAATGTTTTATCGTCGAAATATATGTTTATGACATTTCGTCATATTATAAAATACTTTACAAGTATTTACGTTGAAATGATATCCTATGATAGTCATTTAGTGATTTATTATGAAATTATAACTTTTTGTCGTAAAATAATTTCATTTGACAATTTCATGAAAGTGACTAAACGGCCTTGAAAAGCTAGTCGTAAAATGGTGCACATCGAGTGTTAGGAAACAAACTCAACCGGTTTTGGGAAGCTTGTATCATTATCTCAAAGTTTTAGCTTTTAAGTTTTTATCATAGAAGTCTCGATCATGGAGAAAAACATAGGTAAAGTAGGGTACTTGTATCCAAAATATTGTTTAAGGGTGGTTTTCGGCAAAGTTTAAGTGACCGTATTTTATTCGTTACAACTCCGCTTGACGAACGGTTGGACATTTTGGAAAAATAGGCTAGGCTTAACTTACTTTACTAGAAGACATTGTTTTCTAAAAGTACTCTATCGATGTTAAAACGACCCTCAACATGGTCATTCGGCCGTAATCTTTTTGGCTATTAGAAAATATATATGTTATACTTGTAATAAAAGTTACGACAACTTGTTTAAAATGTGAATAACTTAGTCGTTTATAAGTCCGTTTTCGTTTTATATATCCTCGGAATCGTGATAATATATACTAATATATTTTTGATAAGTCGACACATTTTATAGCACTTAAGACTCACTTTTGACTCGTAAAAAGTTAAATTAATATGCTGAGTTTTCTGAATTTTTATAGTTCTCGTCGTCAAACTTGAAAATACATAACTTCTTCGTTATAACTCCGTTTTAACCCATTCAAGCGGTCACATTTTCGTTTTAAAGTATATTTTCCAAATATCTTGCCCAAAATTTTATAATCTACGAAAAATTCCAGATTTCACATAAATGATCAGACCCTTTAATATAGTTGTTGAAATGGATTTTTCTCGCGTAAAACTTATTCTAACCACTTCAAACCAACGCCGAAGCTATTCTAAACCTACCATACACCTTCTTAGGGTGTCATGGGTTCCTAGACATCACCAAAAGTGATATGTTTCAAGGGGTAATTATAGGATGATATATATATATATATATATATATATATATATATATATAAATATATATATATATATATATATATATATATATATATATATATATACTCTTAAAAACAATTAAAAGTGGTATAGACATCCATATAACTTGCATGTTTTTTCTCAAGCATGATAAAATGAACATGATATGAATATGAAAGATGAAAGGGAACATGAAATGCTTACTAGTTACTCGATGAGGTTTAAATGAACAAGGTTTCCTAAATACTCCTAGGTTTTTATTTCAAAACCTAAATAGAAGTAATCTAGTGTTTATAAAATTACTTGATCCTTGAAAATCTTGTGTTTTCTCTTGGTTTTTCTTCTTGGCCGAAATCCTCAAAGAAGTGTAAGAGTTTGCTTGCAAGTTCACCTTTTTACTAAGTGTAGTATGTGTTTTCTTTTAGAAATTAAATGCAAGTTTATGAAATATCTAGCCAAAAAGGACAATATGGTAATTTAAGAAGCAAAAATCTAATGTGATTTCTCTTGTGACATGGGGGTGTCGGCAAGGATATAAAAAAAATAAAGTAATGCATTTTGTGCAAGTAAATGTGAGAATGTTTAAGTAATCTAGGTAATTTGTGAGTTTAAATAAGCCTTTAGGGTAGCGTTAGCTAGAAATAAATTTTAACGGAGCAAAATAAAATATATTGAAGTCATAAAAATTATAAAAATACATTCCTTACAAAAATTGAGTGAAATAATAATTATCGTGTAGTATTTACGAAAAACCGTCGTAATTATATAAATTTAACAATTTATATACAGAATAAATTTAAAACACCGGGTAAACTAATAATAATATTTTTATAATCTTAACATGAGTATAAAAATATATCGTATAATTTTGGAAGTGTCGGATCAAATATTCAAAATAATGTTTACGCGATAGCGTTTATTTAATAGGAAAATAAACGTTTAATGAAAAATGCAAACCCATGCATGAACCGATATGAAATGATGTTATTGATGATATATAGACTAAATCTAGCCTATATGAAATGTCCTTGATGATATTCCGTGAATACGCAGCTTAACCCTCCAGGTTACGCGTATTTGATATTTGTAAACCTAGTTTACGAAAAATGATGAATAGTGACTCATGAATAGTGATTTTCTCCGGGAATGAATAGTGTTTTGTGAATAGTAAAATTTTGAAATGCCCTTTCAAAATATCAAATCGACTTCAAAAATGATAAATAGTAACCAGTGAATAGTAAATTCCCGAGATGAATAGTAAAATTTTCAAAGTTTGTAAAATGACCTGAAATTACGAGTTGTCACATTATCTTATCCCGGTTGTTTCTTTTATCAATGGTGGTAAATTTTCTGGTTCAATGACACTCCTCGGACTAAAACTTATAACCTTTCATTATTTTCTTAAGTCGAGGGGGAGTGTCGTCAAGTTTCTTTATTAAAATCTTTCGTTTGGTAACCAAAATAGAAGTTAAATGGCTTTGGATGAAATTGGAAAAGGTGGAGGGACCAAAACTGTCAAAAGTTTAAACTCTGTTTTAATAAAACTCCCACACCTAACTTCCACTTCACATTTATTACTTATAACCTAACATATCCTACGCATACAAATCGTTCAAGAAATCCGTGTTTTTGATCATCATATTGTAAGTGTTTTCATAATCTAAACGTAATTACAAGCAAGGGTCTTGATTTTTATACAAATCCAACGGCTAAAACGTTAGATATGTGTGATTATGTGTTCTACGCATAAGCATATGAACACACAATCATTGGTGTGTGTTTGTGGTTAAAAAGATTGTGTCAAAACGTGTCTATAACATCAATGATACTATGTTTATCCTCTAAATCCACCCAGAAACATGAATTGATTGGTTTTCAAAATTAGGGTTCATAAGTGGATTTGGTTATTTTCAAATGAGAACGTTTTTGGTGAAAAAGATTGTTGTAAAAGGTTGTAGTCAAGTTGAATTGATCATATCTAGGCCCAGATTACACCCAGAAACACTAATGATTCATAAAATGGAAATTAGGGTTTTGTGTTCATACGGTCTGGGTACTTTTGATTCTTGACACATTTGATGTTAAAACTTGACTAAGACAACTCAATAGACATCTTAGACTTACCAGAAAAACTTTGATGCTAATCCTATGGCTAAAATTCATATGCGTAATTCTTGAACTATTAGGGTTTTAGTCTTACGCGTATGACTTTCTACGCGTAAACTGTAAAATGAGTTTCATGCCATGATATGTCTTAAAATGAATATATGTGTTAAGATTGATGATATGATGATTTTATTTCAGGCTTGCTACGCATAAAACTCAGAATCAAGGTCTTTGTAACTCTACGCATAAGGATCACCTTACGCGTAGAAAGTTATGCGTAAGAGAAATCTTACGCGTAACTGTTACGCGTAAGGTTCTACAATGGGACTACGCGTATCACGTGAAGGATATCGTAAACGCTGACCTCTACGCATAAGGTCTACTCTTACGAGTAAGCCTTACGCCAAAGGTTTTATAACGCCTGGCGTAAGCTCTACGCATAAGGTCCCCTTTTCCTATGCGTAACATTTCTTACGCGTAAGTAAGGATCCTACGCATAAGCTTGCGCCTAGGCATATACTTCTCCTATTTACGCATAAGGTACTATTCCTACGCATAAGCCTTGATCAAACCTTCGTTATGAATTGTTACGCGTGCAAACTTGTAAATAAATGAATCATAACGTCACGAATCCAATACCGTCACCAATAAGCTTAAAAGTATAATGTGTTGTGAAAATATGTGATAACATAAACTTTAAAATCTAAAGTTAACTAACTCACGAAACTTCTCACGACGTCATTGAACTATTGGACAAACAAGTGACTTTGGACTCGTAACAATCATTGACATTGTACATTAAATAAATAGAGAATAAAACCTTCTGTTGACTAACATTATGTCTTTCGATACGTTGGTTCTTTTGGCTGATGTTATTTCAGATCACGACATGGCTGCTCAAATGAATGTGGATGCACCTGAGGTTCTCACAATTTTTGATATCTTCCCTAATGGCTATCCAAGGAAGATTGGAAAGAACAATCTCGAGTTGACTTGAGACTCTCACCCGCTGGAATCTTCATGTCTCATTGTTGTGGAAGTTCTAAAGAATCATCCCTACCAAAACATGCTCTCACACTCGCTACTGATGCAGACGAGATCTACATTCAACAATTCTGGAATTCCATGCAAAAGATCAAAGGTCAAAGTGCGGTGACAGTGACGCTCAATCACAAACTAGTCACCATCACACATGCGGACTTACGGGCTGTTCTTCTCATACCTGAAATCGAACCAACCGAATTCTATGCAACACCTACTGAGGAGACTGTTCTACAATTCCTGATTGATATTGACTATGATGAAGCTTCAGGAATTATCACTAAGCATTCTCATGTGGAGCTTAAGAACATTCCTCAACCGTGGAGAACCCTTTACATCATCATCACCAAATCGGTCTCTGGTCGTGATAGTGGCTATGAGCATCCCAAGCTCATGGAACTACAAATCTTCTGGTCATTAATCAACAAGAAGGACATCGAAATTGAAGCTCTGATATGGGAAGACATGATGTCATTTCTCAAAAGCTCGCTCAAAGATTCCCTACGTCAGATACACAAAGCTGTTGATCCAGAGAGCACTTGGACTTCATCCTGAAATTCCCAAGAGACTCAATGACCCCAACAATCACGACATGTTGACTGAGCCTATCCTATCTGTCAGAATCAAAGAATCGTCAACAAAGAAACAGTGGTGCTGTATACCGATCACCTTCGACCGATGAAATCAAAAAGCTCGAAACATACAAAAGGTATCCGTAGCGGTAGAGAAGGCAAAGTTGGTCATCTTGATGAGAAGTCTTCTAGAACACCTACACGGAGAACCGTAAGAGGCAAGCAGGAAGTGCTGCAAGT
The DNA here is from genome assembly GCA_910596185.1 of Chrysanthemum makinoi. Lineage (NCBI taxonomy): Eukaryota > Viridiplantae > Streptophyta > Magnoliopsida > Asterales > Asteraceae > Chrysanthemum > Chrysanthemum makinoi. The sequence continues at coordinate 180,849,483 of OU343224.1, forward strand.
CTTGAGAGTCGAGGAAGTATCCCAAGAGGAATCCTCCAAGTAAAAGGACTATTCCCGCTAAGGAAGTTGTTCCTATTCCCATTCCTAAATCTGAACCGCAAAAAGAGCTTGTGGACGAAAGCTCTGAGGATACACAATCAGACGAAGAGGTCTTCTTCTCTGAACTGCAACCGACATTAATCCTTCAGTAGCCAAACCTCCTAGTCCTCCAGCTGACCAAGGAAAAGGGAAGACTCCAGTGCTTGTACCTTATGAAGAAAGCTCAAGCTCAGATGAAGAGCAACTGGATAAAACATACAGGAAAAAGGTCAAATTCTTAAGACTCCAACACGCTACTAAGGAATTTGCAAAGGATCAAATGGGTGGCCCCGGAGGGTCAAGTGGTGCAGTCCAACCAACACCAAATCCTGATGCGGTTAATCGACCCGATAAGGGATCTGGTGCCACCACTTTGACACAACAACAAACGCGTGTGGAGGATACTATTAAGTATGACTTTGAAGAACCGGAAAAGGATAAGACTAAAAAGACTTCTGGTGCAGAGACGAAGACTGATGAAACGACTAAGTCTGGAAAAGATGATGCTGACTATGATATTTTTCTTCTAGACAGTCCAACACGTTCTAAAGAAGAAACTGCTGAGCCTCCAAAGGACCCTGAGTCTCCTCATGTTTCATCCTCGTCAGATTCATCTTCTCATTCTTCACCACCACCATCAACAAGATCAACCAAATCATCATCTAAATTTGTAAAGAAGCCAACTCCATCTTGGATGTCTCAAGCTAAGAACCGAATCACCAAAGCTGTCAAAAGAGTCAGAAAGAAAGACATGCTCTATAGGAAGCTGAATTTCATTGCTGATCAGACAACGTATCTTCACGATGAGACGGATAAGATGCAAGTGGAAAGGGAATACATCCAGAAGCTCAGGCAAGATTATCTTCAAGGGAAAATGGACGAAATGATCAAGAGCTACACTCACAAGTACCTTCTTGACATAGTTCCTGGAGCTACACAGGAGATGTTTACCAAACAACTTTATCCGTACCTATTGCACTTGGCGAAGCAAACTATGAGATCAACACCAATGTATGTGAGCATCAACCCTGTTGATCCCAAAATCTTCTCAGATGCTGAATTGGTTGACCGGCTAGTAGCTCAAATGGTCTAAACGTTCTGCAACACTTGCTTCTCACGAAAGCAAGTTATTGGAAGCATTGCTGGAATACCAACTCAAATCTACATGCCGAGAAGAAGCTGAAAGGCCAAAACGTCCAAGAGACGATGAAGATAGAGATCAGGATAAGGAGAAAGAGCATAAACGTCCAAAACCGTCTGGTGAATCATCTTCTATGCTACCTCCACCCCTACAGACTCCAGCACAACAAAGGTCTCCTCTACGTTCTTCTACAAATAAACTTCGTGATTCTGAGTTACCGCCACAGACTCAAAAAACCGGTGATCACTTTGAGTACACAGGTGGTAACGATGAGGAATACCATGAGCCCCAACAACAACGCCTCCCCTACAAAGTCACGAAAACCGGAATCTTCATCTAGGCCTAAGAAAAGAAGAAGAAGCCCCGAAGGGCGATCCCTATCATGGCTAGATGAAAATAACACAGAGGAATTTGAATGGTTTTCTACACTTGTTAATTCCACTCCCTACCCTCGATGAAGGTCAAGATCCTGTAGACGGTAATACATTGGAGCATGCTAAGATTCTGCAAGAAAAGTTCCGAGTAAAGAAAATGACGAAATCTGAATTGAGGCGAATAAAGAATGAAGCATATCAATTTCTAAAAGACAGCTCGGAAAGTGCCATCGAGGTCGAATATCACCTTGAGAACATTGCTCGAGCTATGTCTAACAACATGGATTGGCTTAACCTGAAGCAAACATCGACTTCACCAAACCGCGGGACAACCTCCATATTACACCGACTGGTCTAAACCTCTACCAACAATTGGCCAACCAGATGAGCCTAGAATTCCATTCTGATATTTCTTCAACAAAGACTTGGAATTTCTTCTACACGGTGGCGATGGTTCAAGGAAATACGCTACATCTTTGACACTTCCATTCCCGGCGGCCATATACTCTAACTGCAAAGCCATCAAGGAAAGAGCTAACCACATGTTCTCCAACACAGTGGAAGATTATGACCGTGATGCAATGTATGGGATTCACCATTAGCCGAAACGCCGAAGAATCTACTACAGAAGTTGCCAGGTACAAAAGTCTCAACATGAAGTGTTCGGTACTAAGAGTATCATTGCCATCAAACATGTTGATCTTTCGTCCAAATGGGACTACACGTTTCTCAAAAACATTGTGGTCAAAAGGCAAGACGAAAGGGATTATGCATTCTCTGAAGCTGACTTTGAAAATTTGTCTCTCAACGATATTGAAGACATGTACCTTGCCAAAGTACAGGGTCGCATGAGACAATTTTCAACTGAAGTACAACGTGAATTAATCAAGTCACTACTCATCTTCATCAGAGTTATCAAAGAACGTGTTGAAGATCTCCATCTTGCGCTTGAATCTTATCGCACTGTCAACTTCACTCCACCTCAAATTTGATCTTCCGACATCAACCGCCTTCCGCAATACACACTCATCGTGAGGCCGGTTCGGTATCGTTTATCATAGAACTTCAACGCGAATTGCTTGATGGCGCGCAGCGATCTCCACAAGTTTGGGGATCACACTTTGAAGATGGTTAGGGACGTATTGGCTTATAGGTTGAAGGATATGCACCAAAAGATTGGGTCTCTGCGATGGAATTCTCGTGGATCGGGGATGTGAAGAGGATCATCACGATGATTGATGAATGGTTGTTTCAAGGATCCGGTTGAATATTGGAAAGCTTTGTTGGTGGTCGACCCAGGATTAACATCACAGGCTATCAACGCCCTGTTCGCAATCCTAGCAAAATCACTGGACTTCCTGGTACCCCTTGAACTGCCTCTTTCATTATTTTACTTTGGATATATGACTTATAATGTCTATGGCTTGTGCACACATAACAGTGTACAACCCGTAATTGTCAAGAAAGGACCCTGTGGTACACTTCAGTGCCACAATCCTCATATAAGGGGCGAAAGCTTCTTACTTTTGAGTAAAACCTATCAAACATTTCACTTTTCAAGGTTTTGCTCAAAAGAACAAGTACTTCCCCCTATGATTTTTCAAAACCTCAACCGTTTATATCACTTGTTGAGGGGGAGTATTTGACTTAAAACTTTGTTCAACAAAATGTTCTTTGTGTCACTCTTCCCGCAACACTCGAAATGGTCATATTTATTCTCAAATTTTCAAAAATAACATTTTATATTCCATTTTTGAGGGGGAGAAAATATGTGATAAGAAATATGTTAGTTGATTTCTCGTGTGAAAAGACTTAACCAACGAATTGATGAGATCCTAAACTGTTAGTAACTCGAAAAGACTTGTCCGGGACGGGTAATAATTTCAAACTAGTTCGCTAGTGATGTAAACGTGTCTCGCAAAGGACTTGTCAAAGTAGAATGTACCATTCGAGAAACTCTTGGTAGACATGAACTCTGACGGGTTTGACTACCTTTCGAGGTTTGTCTACACCTTCAAGATAGTTATTAGAGCTAGTTGTCACCTAAAAGCTGACAATGTAACTCTTTAACTATGCAACGTAATCGTGTCTCGCGGGGGATTGTCTATCTTGAGTGGATCAATTCAAAAAGTGCGCTCTCTTTCCTCACTATGCAAATTACCGTTAAAACTCTTAAGCACATGTGGAGGGGGAGTATTTATGCAAAATCTTATCTCAACAGTAGTACAAAATGTTTTCATTCACAAACATGGAGTCATAAGGTGACTAAGGTTAGGAATAACCGTCCTATGATCCGCCAGAGCCGGATGGATCTACCCAAGGACACCACAAATAGTTAGAAATTAGAAGTCCTTAGGTATGATTGTAAAAAGGAGAAATGAGAATCGGAGAAAGAAAGAGTAGAAGAATTAAAAAGAAATGCAAAGAAAAGGGTGAAAAGAAATAGCCCTCCAGATTATTCAACTTAGGGCGGACACCGGGTTCAATTCATATTCTACTGGTTGTCACTTGATGACACCGATATTTAAGATTAAAAGTCGTCATGGACCCAGTGACGCATGCACTAAACCTTCTTAGCCACTCAAGTTTCTCGCACGAAGCTTGTTTGATTCTCCACGGAACCCTACATAATCTATCCTTTCTTTAGAGATTCTGATATTGAAGAAGGAGACCCTCTCCCTAGTCTCCTCTCAAGAAAACCAAAACGCACTATTGAGTCTAGAGCCACGAGATTCATCCAAAGATCTCTTAGGTACACTTGACATTTCATCACTTGATGTTCAACAAAAAGAACATCAATGGTACGTTATCGAGTCCTTCATGATCTTAGCAATCAGCCGAGAACATTTATGAGAGGTTCACATCAGTAATCCACGATGATTGAATGGAAACTCCTGCCGTGGTCAACATCAAAGCCACGGCAGCAGGTCACTTCGGTAACTCCCCATGGATTACGCTAGTATATCTCAAAGCGGTCTCTGAGCGTCGTGAGGTGATGCTTGGTGTACCTCAACGACTCATTCAGACTATAGATGTAATTTCCGGTACATCGCGTTATCTCACTTGTAGGACTCCACCAGATTCGGAGCGGCCTTTGTGAGAATTAGAGTTGTGTTTTCACAATATGTTAACACTCTCGGTTCAAACTTGTAAGTGCCTAGAATCCGTTTATTTCTAATCTTTTTATGTTTTCTTCTTATGGAAGCTCTGGGCGAATGATCGTAAGTGTGATTCTTCACATGTTCATGCCAACATCTTCACTAATGGAAGTTCTATCTTAAAGCAACACAAAAGTCATAATGATTCTTCGTCAAATCAAAGAATCTACAAAGTTTAAAGACTTAAAGAACTTCATCAGTACTGAAATCCAACGTCAAAGAGCGTGTGAGCGTGTTGAAGAATGACATGGAGACACTGGAGCAGCGAAGCAGACCTGAGGTAGACTTGACGCAGACAAAAACATACTATCACTTCATCACAAAGAACAATGATCAAAGAACAAAGTTAAAGATGACGCCAAAGCGTAACTGCTCAAAGAAAACTATCTCTACACCTTGGGAGATTGTTCGAATCAAGGCAATTCTTCTCACAAGAAAGAGCGAAATGTCGAAGACGCCAAAGCTACTATCACATCAACGCCTTCACCGATTTCATCACTAACACTTAGGGGGAGATTGTTGGAATCACTCCTAAACCATAATCAAGTGTTAGTAATTCATATGTAATAGTTAGCTTAATTATGGCCTTTATGTTTGTTATTAGTCTTAAGCTTATGTAGAAGGCCCATGAGCTTAGGCCCATGTCCATTAAGGAAAGGATGGGAACTAGGAGTGTTGCCCTAGCTTCCCTCCTATAAATACCTCATGTAAACCCTCACTTGAGGGTTGGTTGTTCAATGCATTTCTTTCACATACATCTCTTCGCATAACCGGCTACTCATATCATGTGTGTGTGTTTGATTTATTGTTCAATTGCCTTTATCTCTTTTTATTAAGCTTGTGTTGTAAAACTAGTGACCTAACAGACTTATCATCATCGATTTTCATACATCATAAATGATTTGGATAAACACAACATCATCATGCCAAGAATTGCAATTAATACTAAGTTCCTGAGTAGTCTTGGTCCTGAATGGGAGAAGTATGTCATTTTTCTCCGTCAAGCGAAGAACATGCATCACTCTACATATGGATTGTTGTACGATTACTTGAAGCCTCATGAAAAGGAAGTTGATAGGGAAAGGATTCTCTGTGCTCAAATTGCTCCACCTACACATCCGGAAAATCAACAACAAATTGCCTTGTATGCTCAAAACAATTATTCTCCTCAACCAAAGAACTCAACCAACAGCTGCAATCACACCACATGATCCTTCACAAAGAACAATCTCAACAAACTTAATTGGTTCCATACAACAACAACAATGCTCAAGCACTTGTCGGTGAAGCTAATGAGGAAATCGATCCGCTCAAGCATTGCAACAAGTATTTGTTATGATAGCTAATGCTTTTGGCCGTTATACCAACAAATCCAACAATCGCATTCGTTCCTCATCAAACACAAGGAATCAAGCCGTTGTGAACAATGGACGAGTTGAAGTTCAGAATCGTGGTTATGGTCGTCCGATGAGCGGTGGTCAAGGGTTTAATGCCGTGGGTAGGAATAACAATGAGCTCAAGTGATGGAACAGGAAATGCTCTAATGGGTTGAATGGTCTTCGATGCTACAAACGCAATGAGAAGGGACACTGCTAATGCATGCCCAAAGCCAGGGACTAAGGCGCGGCTTATCACAAAGAGGCTCTTTTTGGCTCTTAAGGATGAAGCCGGTGGAACTCTCACGGACAAAGAAAAGCTTTATGGCAAATGCCGACTCGTGATGATGATATGGAGGACTTGGGACCAATCTCAACAGTATGTTGATGGCCAATATGCAAGAGCTACACATGAGTGAAACATGCCCATGACACCGATGGCTTGTCTCGGAGTATCCGAACAAACCATGCTTATCTCGATCTAATATCTCCGCCAACATCCGAATCCGCAGGCTCGAGAATGTTCAAAATGAGTCATCCACATCTCATTCCGACGATTTTCAATTAGACCCCGTAGTAACATTTGACGATCAAGATGATCTAATGGTCTCCCTTGAAAATCAAATTGACTCTGTGGTTATACTTGAGGATCTAAATAATGATCATGTTGTGACTCACGTTGAACAAACCGAACTTTTGCCTCATCCAGATTTTGCTCGGTTAATACAATACCAACAAACCATAGTGAAAGAATGTCGTTCGATAAATCAGGACTTAAAAAGTAAAAATGCACTGTTAACCAAGGATTTTGAAGGTTTAAAAATGCAACTCAACTTTTTCAAAGCTCAAGAAAAACGTGAAAAAGGTTTTGAAGCCGCTTTTGCAAAATCTCATCAAAACGAAAAATATTTAGAGAGACAGATCCGTGATCTAGCCGCTTCGAAGAATGCTTTGTTGTCCCAAATAGAACAATCCTGAAACATGAACATAAAAAGCAAATTAACGCTCTCACCTTGGAAAATCAAAAAGCTAAGAGTTGTTAACTTGTCAAAAACAGTTCTCTGCATACAAAAAGCATTCAACGAATCGAATAGATGACTATCTTGAAGAAATTGTTGCCGTTTGCAAAATAAACTTAAAGAGTTTAAAATGCTTGTTTATAAACATGGTGAGTCAAGGTATGACTATTGAAAAGTTTACTTTAAAACCCAATCCAAATGGATATGGACCGAATCTTGCCGATTACAAACCTAAGCTTTCTATCAAAACATTCAAACCAAATCCGAAGTTTCCAAAGGAGAATATAAAATTGATGATTATGTTATGAATGTTGTTGAATATCATCGTCAAAAGGAATTAGATGCGGAAGAAGAGAGTGGATCAAAATTAGAAAAAGTTGTTTACAACAAACCTTTTACTTATTCACAAGCGGTCACTTTCGGCCAGCACCAAAGGATTCTTCTAACACACCAAGGGTTATCATAAAACACGAGTCTTCTAATGTTAATCCCAAACAGATTATGAACAAATTTATGGTCCTTTACCTTCCATCGATGAAGTTAATTGAAAACCTGAAAATCGCAAAATTCTTAGATATTTTGACCTTTTCATGGCTGACCTCAAAACTTTTCAACATGAGATAGAATATCATTCTGAAATCAAAGTTCAACATTTTCAATCGCCTCGGGCGCGAGAACAAAGAGACATTTTTCAGAAAAATCTTTTACCTAATGTTAAAAATTTGAAAAATTGTGCATTGTCTTGGGAACGGGAATTTCATAAGGAACTTGGAGTGATGAAGGTCGCGTGAAAAATGCGAAACATCTATTTCTATCACTAAACGTAAAAAGAAACTGTTGAGAAAAGATGTTGATCGACTCTTGAAGATGTCATCTGCTCGACATCAATAATCTTGTGTTCTTGAATCTTTGTCATATGCATTTGATCATATCTCTACCGATATTGTTGATAATGTTGTTAAATGTTGAGAATTACGATAATGTGCATCAGGGTCGAAGTCTTTAAAACTGAAAATGAAGCGATTTAATAACGAGCTTTCAAATGCAAAACGTCGTCTTCAATGGTGTCAAAAAGATTGTCAAAATCACGAAATTGCTTTGCAAAACAAAATCACCCTTCGCAATCTAAATCGCTTAATCCAAAATTTGAGCAACTGGATGATCAAAACGTGTCTTTGAAATGTCAAATCTCTAAATATGAACAAGAACTTGTAAAAGTTAAACAGGAATATGGTGTCATATTTGATTTACTTAAAAAGACTCGTGATGAAGCATCAAATGAGCTTGATCATTTTCTTAAACACACTAAGGAAGTCATGAATTTCTTTTTCGGAAATCTTCGCTCGAAAATCAAGAATTGGTGCACACTATCTTTAAGTTAAGAGAAATGTTAAGAAAGTATGAACTACTTCCTCTACCGTGATTAAGAGAATAGCAAGGTAACACTTAGTAATCGTGAACCTAGAATCCCTACTGCCAAATCACAAGTTGCTAACGTGCTTCCTTCTACAAACAGAATAGTTGCGCTCTTTCCAAACGTCCGCACTTCACAACCTAGGAGCACTACATCGAAGAATAGGAAGTTGCGACCTAAGAAAAGATCAATAAGGAATGCTAAAGTAGAAGAACATCCTAGGACTATGAATAAGACTCACGCTTGCTTTCCACTATAGATATTAGGCCCCGCAAATGTAATAGAAATAGTGATGTAACGCATGCTAAACGCTTAAGTACTTTTGATATTCAGTCCGATGCACCTTGTGTTATTTGTCGTAAAAGTATGAATTCTGATTGTCATGACAAATGTGTTGCTAAAGCTATCATCTCTCGCTTAAGGAATCCTAAGAATCCGAATACCTCTAGGCCAACTAACTTTCTAAGTCCGCTTGGTAGACCGCCATGTTTAGATTCTAAGAAACGCATTGTTGTCCCTGTAGCTCCAGTTTCACCTCCAAAGAATGTAGTACCACCTAGCACATTCACTAAGACTAAAGCAAATAGTAGTTATAGATGGCAGAAATGGATATATAACACACTAGGATTTAAATGGATGCCTAAAGTTATTGATGAGTGTATGTCTACTATAACTGCTCCGGAACCCACTAACATTTCGGGTTCCACATCTACTTCTATTCCATCTATGTCGCCTCAGGTGTAATGCATGTGATACGATCATTCTCGGATTGTTGATAGCGGATGTTCCCGACATATGACAGTGCAACCTTAAACCGTTATCAAACTTTATTGCAAAGTTCATTGGCACCGTCCGATTCGGGAATGATCACTCGCAGCCTATCATGGGCTACGGAGACTATATCAATGGGAACATCGAAATAAGCAGGGTTTACTATGTGGAAGGCCTCGGTCTCAATTTGTTTTCAGTAGGTCAGTTATGTGATGGAGATTTGGAGGTTGCTTTCAGGGAGAAATCTTGTTTCATTCGTGATCTACAAGGAAACGACCTCATGTCCGGCTCAAGACTTCTAGTCTTTACACTTTCTCTATGCAAGACATGGTTGCTTCATCTCCCATCTGCTTACTTTCAAAGGCAACATCAACAAAATCCTGGCTATGGCACCGTCGTCTCTCACATCTAAACTTTCAAACCATCACCAATCTTACTCGACACAAACTAGTTGAAGGACTTCCACGATTTCGGTATTCTAAAGATCACCTTTACTCAGCTTATGAACAAGGGAAAAGCACACGTGCTCATTTTCCTTCAAAGGTGGAACACAACTCTCAGCATGTGCTTCATCTTCTTCACATGGATTTGTGTGGCCCTATGCGCGTGTAAACGATCAATGGCAAACACTACATCTTAGTAATTGTTGATGACTATTCACGCTGGACTTGGGTCTACTTTCTACGAAGCAAAGACCAAGCTCCACAGATGATTATCACCTTTCTCACGAAAATACAGGGTTCAACTTGAAACACCGCTCGACAAATCGAATGACGCAGAGGAACTGAATTTGTTAACCAAACTCTTCGTGAATTCTATGAGAAAGTGGGAATTCAAAGATCGACATCTATTGCACGCATAACACGAACAAAACGGAGTTGTTGAAAGATCTAAACCGAACGCTGGTGGAAGCCGCAAGAACCATGTTAATCAATGCCAAACTCCCATATTACTTGTGGGCGTAAGCGTATCTCTGCATGCTATACTCAAAACCGCTCTATGATTACAAAACGCCACAACAAAACACCTTTCGAGCTTGTCCACAACAAAAAACCGAATCTTAAACACTTTCATGTATTTGGATCTCTTTGCTATCAGAATAATGATCGTGATGACTTTGGAAAGCTCAAAGCCAAAGCTGACATTGGAGTCTTTATTGGATACTTTGATAATTCTAAAGGTTACCGAATCTGGAATCGTCGAACAAAGGAGGTTATGGAAACGATTCATGCTCATTTTGATGAACTCACGGATATGGCTTCTGAGCATAACAACTTAGAACCCGGTCACAACCGCTTAAACTTTCCCCAAACCCCATCATCACCAACAAAGCCCCCACTCACTCGTCAACAAATGGAAAGGCTATTTGCTCCATTGCTCGATCTATATTGATGAACGTGCTCGTGTATCCACCGCTTCCGCCAACCCGATAATATTCCTATACCGATACACCTGCTACAACAACTATTGTTGAAGAAGCACCACCAGACTCCAACACAACAGCTTGAACAAACCGCCTAACAATGATGAACCGCCGATGATGTTCTTAATGAAGTACCCCCACCTGCCGATTTTGATCCAAATGCGTTCTTTAACCCATTTCCTAATGAGACTGCTGCACAAGATGTCGCGGAATCTTCAACAAACCATTTGAATCCTCAAAATCTGCACAATGTATACCAACATCAACCCTCCACACATAGATGGATAAAATATCATTCGCTGGAAAATATTATTGGCAACCCGAATCAACCGGTCATTACAAGACAACGTCTTCACTCAGATGGTGAACATTGCATTTATGAACTCACCGTCTGCCAATCTGAGCCCAAAAAACATCAAAGACGCAATGACAAAAGACACTTGGATTGAATCCATGCAAGAAGAACTCAACCAATTCAAACGACTTGAAGTATGGGAACTGGTTGAAAGACCAACAGGGGTTTACGTCATTGGTCTAAAATGGATTTGGAAAACAAATTGATGTGAAGGGAATGTTATCCAAAACAAGTCACGACTAGTTGCTAAGGGTTATCGCCGTGAAAAGGGCATAGACTTTGAAGAATCTTTTGCACCGTTGCTCGCTTAGAGGCGTTCGATATTTCTCGCGTTCGCGCTCATATGAATATGACGGTCTATCGATGGATGTCAAACTGCGTTTCTCAATGGACAACTTAAAGAAACGGTCTATGTCACCAACCGTAAGGATTCGTTGATCCCGAGTTCTCGAACCATGTCTACAAACCTAACAAAGCTCAGATGGTCTCAAACAAGCCCCTCGGGCATGGTGCGATAAGCTATCATCTTTCCTCATTGCCAATAATTTCACCAAAGGTTCGATCGACCCTACTCTTTTTATACAATATCACGGGCACATATCTTAATTGTTCAAATTTACGTGGATGACATCATTTTTGGGTCTACACATAAAAGTACTCAAACGCTTTTGCAAAACTAATTAAGAAAAATTTTGAAATGTCCATGATGGGTGAACTTACGTTCTTTCTAGGACTCCAAGTTCATCAATCACCCCGTGGTATTTTCTTGAGTCATCCCAAATATGCCCTTGAATTGTTAAACAAATTTGGAATGCAAACCCGGACACTTATGCCACAACAATGACTCATACCAAGAAGCTAGACGCTGATTTACATGGGAAACTAGTCGACCCTACAAAATACCGAAGTATTATTGGGTCTCTCATGTATCTAACAGCGCAGACTGATATTGTCTTTGTCGCTTATCTATGCTCCCGTTATCGTCGAGACCAAGCGGAAACCCACCTCTCTAAGGCTAAAAGAATCCTCCGATACATCAAGGGAACCATTAACTTGGGGATCTGGTATCCGAAGGATTCGGGTTTTGAACTAATCACTTTTTCGGATGCGATCACGCAGATGTTTAGATTCACGAAAAGTACTTCCGTGAGCACTACAATTTCTTGGTGATAAACCGTGTCTTGGCAATCCAAGAAGCGGGATTGTACATCGTGTCATCAACCGGCAGAATATGTAGCCATGTCCGCATGTTGTGCTCAAGTCATCTGGATGAGAACACAATCAAAGACTATGGTTACGTATTTGAAAGAATCCCGATGTACTGCGACAATCGGAGTGCCATTGCGATCTCGTGCAACTCAATTCAAGATTCGTGAAATCAAAGCACATCGATCTTCGCTATCATTTCATCAAGGACCACGTGGAACAGTCAGCTTGAATTATACTTGTGGGTACAGAATACCAATTGGCGATCTTCTCACCAAAGCCTTGCCTCCCGCTAGGTTTAATGAGTTGGTCCACCGGATTGGTATGAGGTGTTTGACTCAAGAGGAATTGATGACCTCCTAAAACAGCCTTTAAAACTCATCAAACACCAAAATCTCTTTTGTAAATATTTTTCAAAAACAAAATACAAAAATATAAAACCCGATAAAACAACAAAAATATTCTTCTAATCTATTTTTCTTTCAACATGGCAAGTACATTTCTTCCATCAACACTCTAATCTTTTAAAATTCAAGATTTTTCCGATCAAGTGTTGAGGGGAGAAAATAAATATTAAGCTTTCAAAACATCCGTCTACTTGCATGTTATCTTATCCGGTTGTTTTCTTTATCAATGGTGGTAAATTTTCTGGTTCAATGACACTCCTCGGACTAAAACTTATAACCTTTCATTATTTTCTTAAGTCGAGGGGGAGTGTCGTCAAGTTTCTTTATTAAAATCTTTCGTTTGGTAACCAAAATGGAAGTTAAATGGCTTTGGATGAAATTGGAAAAGGTGGAGGGACCAAAACTGTCAAAAGTTTAAACTTTTTTTTAATAAAACTCCCACACCTAACTTCCACTTCACATTTATTACTTATAACCTAACATATCCTACGCATACAAATCGTTCAAGAAATCCGTGTTTTTGATCATCATATTGTAAGTGTTTTCATAATCTAAACGTAATTACAAGCAAGGGTCTTGATTTTTATACAAATCCAATGGCTAAAACGTTAGATATGTGTGATTATGTGTTCTACGCATAAGCGTATGAACACACAATCATTGGTGTGTGTTTGTGGTTAAAAAGATTGTGTCAAAACGTGTCTATAACATCAATGATACTATGTTTATCCTCAAAATCCACCCAGAAACACGAATTGATTGGTTTTCAAAATTAGGGTTCATAAGTGGATTTGGGTATTTTCAAATGAGAACGTTTTTGGTGAAAAAGATTGTTGTAAAAGGTTGTAGTCAAGTTGAATTGATCATATCTAGGCCCGGATTACACCCAGAAACACTAATGATTCATAAAATGGAAATTAGGGTTTTGTGTTCATACGGTTTGGGTACTTTTGATTCTTGACACATTTGATGTTAAAACTTGACTAAGACAACTCAATAGACATCTTAGACTTACCAGAAAAACTTTGATGCTAATCCTATGGCTAAAATTCATATGCGTAATTCTTGAACTATTAGGGTTTTAGTCTTACGCGTATGACTTTCTACGCGTAAACTGTAACATGAGTTTCATGCCATGATCTGTCTTAAAATGAATATATGCGTTAAGATTGATGATATGATGATTTTATTTCAGGCTTGCTACGCATAAAACTCGTAATCAAGGTCTTTGTAACTCCACGCGATAAGGATCACCTTACGCGTAGAAAGTTACGCGTAAGAGAAATCTTACGCGTAACTGTTACGCGTAAGGTTCTACAAAGGGACTACGCGTATCCGTGAAGGATATGCGAAACATGACCTCTACGCATAAGATCTACTCTACGAGTAAGCCTTACTTGTAAGGTTTTTATACCACGCCGTAAGCTCTACGCATAAGGTCCCCTTTTCCTATGCGTAACATTTCTTACGCGTAAGTAAGGATCCTACTCATAAGCTTTCATGCCTACGCATATACTTCTCCTATTTACGCATAAGCTACTATTACTACACATAAGCCTTGATCAAACCTTCGTTATGAATTGTTACGCGTGCAAACTTGTAAATAAATGAATCATAACGTCACGAATCCAATACCGTCACCAATAAGCTTAAAAGTATAATGTGTTGTGAAAATATGTGATAACATAAACTTTAAAATCTAAAGTTAACTAACTCACGAAACTTCTCACGACGTCATTGAACTATTGGACAAACAAGTGACTTTGGACTCGTAACAATCATTGACATTGTACATTAAATAAATAGACAATAAAACCTTCTGTTGACTAACATTATGTCTTTCGATATGTTGGTTCTTTTGGATAATGTTATTTCAGATCACGACATGGCTGCTCAAATGAATGTGGATGCACCTGAGGTTCTCACTGTTGCTGATATCTTCCCTAATGGATTGTGCACACATAACAGTGTACAGCCCGTAATTGTCAAGAAAGGACCCTGTGGTACGCTTCAGTGCCACAATCCTCATATAAGGAGCGAAAGCTTCCTACTTTTGAGTAAAACCTATCAAACCTTTCACTTTTCAAGGTTTTGCTCAAAAGAACAAGTACTTCCCCTTACGATTTTTCAAAACCTCAACCGTTTATATCACTTGTTGAGGGGGAGTATTTGACTTAAAACTTTGTTCACCAATATGTTCTTTGTGTCACTCTTCCCGCAACACTCGAAATGGTCATATTTATTCTCAAATTTTCAAAAATAACATTTTATATGCCATTTTTGTATGTGATAAGAAATATGTTAGTTGATTTCTCGTGTGAAAAGACTTAACCAACGAATTGACGAGATCCTAAACTGTTAGAAACTCGAAAAGACTTGTCCGGGACGGGTAATAATTTCAAGCTAGTTCGCTAGTGATGTAAACGTGTCTCGCAAAGGACTTGTCCAAGTAGAATGTACCATTCGAGAAACTCTTGGTAGACATGAACTCTGACGGGTTTGACAACCTTTCGAGGTTTGTCTACACCTTCAAGAAAGTTATTAGAGCTAGTTGTCACCTAAAAGCTGACAATGTAACTCTTTAACTATGCAACGTAACCGTCTCTCGCTGGGGATTGTCTATCTTGAGTGGATCAATTCAAAAAGTGCGCGCTTTTTCCTCACTGTGCAAATAACCGTTAAAACTCTTAAGCACATGTGGAGGGGGAGTATTTATGCAAAATCTTATCTCAACAGTGGTACAAAATGTTTTTCATTCACAATCACTGTGTGAAATTTTTCAAGTAAATGGTTTTATGGCAACATAGGTTAGTCATGAAGTTATAAGGTGACTAAGGTTAGGAATAACCGTCCTATGATCCGCCAGAGCCAAATGGATCTACCCAAGGACACCACAAATAGTTAGAATTTAGAAGTCCTTAGGTATGATTGTAAAAATGAGAAAATAAGAATCGGAGAAAGAAGGAGTTGAAGAATAAAAAAGAAATGCAAATAAAAGGGTGAAAAGAAATAGCCCTCCAGATTATTCAACTTAGGGCGTATAACGGTTCAATTCATATGCTACTGGTTGTCACTTGATGACACCGGTATTGAAGATTAAAAGTCATCATGGACCCAGTGACGCATGCACTAAACCTTCTTAGCCACTCAAGTTTCTCCCAACAGAAGCTTGTTTCATTCTCACTGGAAACACTACATA
The DNA here is from genome assembly GCA_910596185.1 of Chrysanthemum makinoi. Classification (NCBI taxonomy): domain Eukaryota; kingdom Viridiplantae; phylum Streptophyta; class Magnoliopsida; order Asterales; family Asteraceae; genus Chrysanthemum; species Chrysanthemum makinoi. The sequence continues at coordinate 180,865,404 of OU343224.1, forward strand.
ATCTATCGGCTTTCTTAGAGATTTCTCGATATTGAAGAAGCAGAGACCCTCTCCGTAGTCTCCGCCAGAAAACCAAAACACACTATTGAGTCTAGAGCCACGAGATTCATCAAAAGATCTCTTAGGTACACTTGACATTTCATCACTTGATGTTCAACAAAAGAACATCAGTGGTAAAGTTATCGAGTCCTTCAAGGATCTTAGCAACTGTCGAGAACATTTATGAGAGGTTCAATTGCGGATCCTCAGTGATTGAATGGAAACTCCTGCCAGGGTCAACATAAAATGTACCTCATACAAAGGGTCACTTCGTAACTCCCCGTGGATTACGCTTAGTGTGTCTCAAACGGTCTACAGTCGGGAGGTGATGCTTCGGCTTACATCAACTATCTCGAACAGATGTACTTCGCAGACATCGCGTATCTCACTTGTCGGACTCAGCTCAGAACGGCCTTTGTGAGAATTAGAGTTGTGTTTTCACACTATGTTGTTAACACCTCGGTTCAAACTTGTAAGTGCCGAATCCGCTTATTTCTAACCGCTTTTTATGTTTTCTTATGGAAGCCTGAGCGGAATGATCGTCAGGATTCTTCACGCGTGCTCACGCCAACATCATCACTAATGGAAGTTCTATCTAAAAGCAACACAAAAGTCATAATGATTCTTCATCAACAAAGAATCTACAAAGTTTAAAGACTTAAAGAACTTCATCATCATGAAATCCAACGTAAAGAGCGTGTGAGCATGTTGAAGAATGACGTGGAGACACTGGAGCAAAAGAAGCATGACTGAGGTAACTTTGATGCGCATAACAACATACTATCACTTTCATCACAAAGAACAATGATCAAAGAACAAAGTTAAAGATGACGCCAAAGCATAACTGTTCAAAGAAAACTATCTCTCTACACTGGGGAGATTGTTCGAATCAAGGCAATTCTTCTCACAAGAAAGAAGAATGTCAGAAGACGTCAAAGCTACTATCACATCAACGCCTTCACCGTTTTCATCACTAACACTTAGGGGGAGATTGTTGGAATCACTCCTAAACCATAATCAAATGTTAGTAATTCATATGTAATAGTTAGCTTAATTATGGCCTTTATGTTTGTTATTAGTCTTAAGCTTATGTAGAAGGCCCATGAGCTTAGGCCCATGTCCATTAAGGAAAGGATGGGAACTAGGAGTGTTGCCCTAGCTTCCCTCCTATAAATACCTCATGTAAACCCTCACTTGAGGGTTGGTTGTTCAATGCATTTCTTTCACATACATCTCTTCGCATAACCGGCTACTCATATCATGTGTGTGTGTTTGATTTATTGTTCAATCGCTTTTATCTCTTTCTATTAAGCTTGTGTTGTAAAACTAGTGACCTAACATGAACGAAACTAATTAATGACAACTTTAATTTCTATTCTTTTCCAATTCTAAATACCTTTAGCTTTGAGCATAACAATCAAATCTAAAATCACTACTTTCAACTTTTAAAAGATGAACGAACACATGAATGGTTTTAGATTGGAATGCTAAAAATGCACAAGTCAACATCTACCTTATATCCCACATAGGTTGAAGGATGAACATATTTTTTGATTATACACTAGAGTGTGTAGCAATAATATGTGTTAAAATCACTATTATGTTTTGCATAAGTAGTTTTCTTTCGAGTTCAATCTAAAAAGAGAGGTATGCAATCCAAAAAGAAAGGTAAGCAATAAGTAGTTTTGAATAGTTTTTTTTATTGCTTATATGCTTTAAAACAACTCAATAAGCGAATAAAAGCTTAAGCAAGACCCTTTCATTAACAAAATAATCAATTTAATTTGTGCCTTATTTTGTAACTCAAAACCCTTTTATTCACAAATAACAAGAGCAAAGAGCTTCACAAGTAGAAGTAGGGTGACTAGTGGGGGTCACCCCTAATCAACATATTTGTTAAGTAATTATTGATTTCATAAGTTATTTTTTTAATAGTTTTTGCAGTTTGCCCTTTATTCATATCGATATTTTGTTAAAAATTCGAAAACGAATAACTTAACTGACATTATATTATGGTGTTATGGGTTTGATGGATTAAAAAAATTCGTTTTTGTGCGATACATATTGATATAATTTTAATGTTAAGTTCGGCCCCTCTCAACTCAAAATCCTAGCTCCGCCCGACAACACAAGAAAAACAATCCACATAAAAATTATTAGGAGATAGATTAGTTGGCACATCATAATTGTAAGATAGAGTCAATTAGGGTCTCATACTATTTATACTCTATAAATAGTCTGCTAATTATGCACTATACCACGGAGAATTCACCACTAACAATCAAGAATTCAGATTTTACTGAAACATAGAATTGTTAACATAACAAGAATACATCCTTTCATTCAGATAATTTTATTTACACAATTTCATATACAATTCTAACCACTAAATAAAGTACTTGGCAACAATCATCCAAGCAACTTCCGTTCTTCAAAAGATGAATAAATTTGTTTTGAAAACGCACTAGTCACCATTTAGGTATCTTATTAATTTGTTTTGACAAAACTCATTTCAAACTTACAACCCACATTGGTTAAAGAACATAAATGTTCTTTGGTTTATATCCTAGAGTGTAAATGATTGATTTGTGTTATGAATACTATTATGTAATGGATCTGAAACTTTCTTTAGAGTTTAATTATAACCCTAGGATCCGTTTCAGAAACATTATTTGTATATGTTCTTAACTTTTTAAAGTTTATTTGAACTTAATTAATTTATTTTAACAAGTACTCTGAAACTTTTATTTACATACATAGAGATTCAAACTCCATACTTTGCGTCTATAACATTAGATGATGTAGTTAAGGCCGTAAACGAACCGGCCGAACACGGACATAGCTTTGTTTATATTCGTTCATGTAATTCGAACCGGACAAATGAGCGAACACGGGGGCTTAAACGGACATATTTTTTTGTTGATGTTTATGTTCGTTTATTAAGAAATGAGGTTGTTCATATTCGTTCATTGAGATACTAAACGGACATAAAAAAGCGAACATAATTGAACATAAACAAACATAAAATATACATAAGATTGTGTTTTTACAAGTGTTGTTTATGTTTAAGTAAGCCATATTCAGATGATAATCAAACAAAAAGAACGAAACTCATATAATATTTACAAGAATGAGCTGCTCTTGGTAATTAAAGATCCATGGAGCATGACCCAGAAGATCACACCTACACAATCACAAGTTCGCTAAACAAGGACATAAAAGTTATTAGCATAACCATATTTATTCCTTTCGCTGAAATGACATGTACACAAATCAACCATATGTACCTTGAACCAATCGACTTTCAGAAACCTTTCCAAACAGAAAGCATTTCAATAACAACTTCACCTATCAAATCTCAATGACCAGATTGTATAAGCCCATTCAGTTCTTCCCTAATGTCGTAAATCTTACCAAACTTCACAAGATATTGAATGCTACAAACCTTCAGCTTTGGTAATATATACGTATAACTATAGAAGTACTTTGGAGCTTCTCAAGCACATTCTTCGTGTCAATATCTTCCATTAAACGTTCTTTACACGTGTCTTTCAAATCCAACACATCGTATTTATCAGCAGTTCTTAGAAGATCTAGTCTATGCTTGATAAAATCTTGATGTTCTATATTCATGTATATGTAGCTAAGAAACGCTTGACAAGCCTCAATGGTCATATCAGGAATGTTAATCGTAGACATTTCTTTTTCTTTGAGGTCGTTTGAAAACATGCTGCTAAAGACTGGTGAACGTGCTGCAAAACCGCACGGCAGACCCCAATGGGTCCATTGGATGCGTTATGCTGATGTCTGTGTGACTGCATGTGTGGATACTTTCATTTAGCATTATCCTTAGGAAGGTTAGTGTTGTTGATCAAGTAGTGTTGTTTTGTGTAAGCCTTCACTCCAAATGGAACGAGATTCACCTCCCTTATTTTACCTTAACCAAATAGGACATAAAGCGTCTCAACATCACAAAGGTGACCTTAGAAACCGTAAACTAGTTTTCCACATCTAACAAACTTTGATTTATTTTCTTGGCATTATAGTTTGCTAACCTACGAGTTCATGATTGGCATGATATTGGACCATCTTATTACTTTAAAATGTCTCAACATCACCAAGTTCACCTTAAAAACCAAATTTCAATTCAAATTAGTTTTCCATGGTCTACAAACTTTGATTGATGTTTTGACCTTAAAGTATGCTAACATACAAGGTAATGCTGACATCTGGCCGGTATTGACCCATTCTCTTAGTTTAAATCTTTTCTGAAAATAGTAAATGTGTAATTGGAAAAAGTCTTCAAATACTGATTATAAGGATGAGTGAATTACATTTGGAGATGTAATCTTAAGATCAAGAAACTCGACATCAAAAACGAATCTCCCCCGATAATGGAACCCCAACCACCCAAACAAACGCCTCACAGCTTTTCAGCTGCTTGTCCTTATCTTCTGCATTTAGTATGTTCTTTTTACTACAGGTTGAATCATGTCAAAATAGTTTTTAAAAAATTGTATCGATTTCAGTATTTCACACTTTCTTGTAGTTGGTTTTATCCACTTAATATATCACAATACCAACCACCAATATATAAGGGATTTGCTAAAATAAATCTATTATTATTATATATAATAAAATAAGCTTTTGTACAAGCCTACTAAGCGCGCTGCATTAAAAATTGGTTTAATGTCATTCCTTATTTAGCACTAATGTACAACACCCGATGCATCCCTTTAACACACTATACCACGTGATACAACACGTGAGGTTCATTGACTTATTCTGTACTCCTTCTTTCTGTTTTGAAAAGTCATTAAAATTTTCAATTATGCGTTTCACTATGAGCTCCTATCAATCTCCCAAAATTCGTGAATTCATATCATTAATACAAATCTTCTGTTTCATTCCAAGATCAATTCATATACGCTCCCTCTCTAAAACACAAAAAGGCCTTTAAAAATAAAAATCATATTCAAAACAAAATCAAAATTTCCATTCAACTATGTTTCACCCAATAATTCGGTAAGATTTAATTATATTGAATCGATTTGGTTTATATTACTGTTGTTTTTTATTAATTTTTTTTTGCTTTTTAGGATGCAAACCCAGTAATCTAATTCAAATTGATTTTTGATTGTTTCAATTCAATCAATAATACAAGTTTCGATTTAATTTGTTTTTTCTATTTAAATGTTAATACAAGGTTTAGTTTAATTTGTTTTTATGTTTATGATGAAAAAAATTTAGTAATGGTAGACGTAATTTGTTATTTATGATATGAGTTTTGATTGGGAACTAATTTTTTTTAATCACGTTCTTCTTATGGCTTTTTGTTTTTGTTTTTTTTTCAGGTTGTGTTTTATGATTCATGATTTTGGGTTGTCTTTAGGATTCATAATTAACACTGGAGATAGCAAAATGGCATCGATGACATACTATCAGTAAGCCTCTTTTATTTCATTGTTATCTCATCTCAATGTTAATGTTAATGTTTTTCTTAATTTTTTTTACTAATATATGCTAAGGAATTAATTGCTAGATGACCAATCTTGTGTATTATAGATGATGGAAAGATCTAATGGCCAAAGTATTCATGATCTATGCAGTCATCACTATTTGTTGTAGTTAATGATTAGCAGCCTCAACTCAATAGATCCTTCTCAAAACTATTACAACATCGGCACCAACATTTGCCAATGGGCCACAGGTACGCCACAAAACTTTGTAAACATGCAGAATTGATTTTCTATGGTTTTTATGTCTTTTTTATGTTTAGTCAATCGTTGAAAGTCCATAATTTTTTTTATCATATAGCTAATTGAATTGAAAGTAACTGATGATATATGTATGCACATAACATGTTTGATGAAATGAAAGTAATCGCCAATGGGCCACAGTGGCTTTTTGACTTATTTAGGTTTCAAAACACCATAAGCCATTTAAAAATATATAGCTTATTTGAAGGGGTTTCCTTAGATGTTTATATATGTTATAATAGCAATAAGGGGTTTCTTTAGATGTTTATATCTCGTATAATAGCAATAAGGGTTTCCTTTGATTCAGCCTAATAGTTACTTTCTGTGGGTGTTTGGGACTGCTTATTTTTCTGCTTATGCTTATAGTTATGCAAAAAATTATAAGTTATACCTTCTTTTTATTTTGTTAAAGTTGAGATATGGTCATAAAAATATCTCTTATAGGTATAGGTTAAGGGTTGTTAGCATTTAAACTGATTATGACTACGATATTTTGAATATATGTGGTCCCACTGAATTCACAAAAACATTGAAAAGTATAACTGTAAACAAGAACTTGGTCAGGGAAGACTCAAGCGTTACTTTCTACCTGTTCTATGTAACGCCTTAATTAGGAGGATAGATAATACGGGCCTTTCAATTCAAGCATGGCAGCAGGTATGTGTTGTCTTACTTACCACGTGTTAGTCTTGCTTACCATGTTATGGCTATGTAAATAGCCACAAAGTACCTGATACGCCTATTACATGTGCTAAAACAGAAGGTTTACTGAGTTATCAAACAAAAAGTCGGCCAATAGTTATCCAATGATATAATAGGTCAAGTAGTTGCAGCGTGTGTACACCGCAGATGTCTTGAAAACAACATTTTAATTACTGGCCGCCGATGATGGTTATTGTATGTTTTTCGTGGAAACTCAAGCGACAAAGATGCAATTAAAGGCCCAAGGGTCACTATGTTATATTCAAAGAACTTTAGGTCGTTATATCAAGAGACAAGTAGTCACTAACTCTGTGCTTTTGTATCTTCTTGCGTATGTGGGTGTACTGTAATTAAGGGAACAAGTGGTCCTTTACAAAATGGATCCATGTCAACGAGTATGGAACTTATTTGTCTCAAAAGGTACATCTATAAACCTTCAACCAATTCTGTTGTTAGCCATAAATTGCATAGTAAAATAGCACACGAAGACCCCAAATAGTAAGAAGCAAATTAGGGGCTTTGATTAGCTTTTTTTTGCTTTGGGTTTATTCATTTGTGTCAGATGGACATTTGTCTTATATATACATTTGCCATTTAACAAGACAAAGATATAACTGATACCTTAATAATTATTCGTTGTTTATATTGTGTTTCGAGCATGTAATCACTTTTGCGCAATGGCGATTATAATTTGAAAACAGATGGAGCGGCTCACATCCGTCATACCCAGGTAATTTTGAGTGTCACTATTGTCCTGTTTTTTATTAATCAATTACGCAGACACACCATCAGGTTATAAATGTATAGGAAGTTGTGACCATGTCGCTTAAATTTTGTTTGATAACTAAAAACCATAAGTTCAAAAATAAACCATTAAATGTGAAAATACCGTTTTTGAACGATAAGTCTAAGCCATAAATTTGAATCTACATATGCTCCAGTGGATAGCTATTTGGGAACGGACTGAGTACAAGTTATGCCTAACAGGAGCAACCCACTGAAGCATACCATGCAATCAATTCTCTTACGTGTACGGGATACTATTGGCTAAAACTTAGAACGCGAATTGGTTTGGTATTTACAAAGAATGTAAGAGCAACAACTATACCTCTCTAAACACGTAAATGAAAGGGGCTTATATATCATATATTTCCTACACAATGAAACCGATTATATAATACCTTCGTCTCTAATGTTCTATCAACTATATAGCCTTTATTCTTCACATAGCTACCATATATAACAAGCTTTAGCTACCAAACGCAACATGCCATCAAGTTATTTATTTCATCAATGATCACAAAGAGCCTTACTTATTGACTAACAATCCACACTAATCCCCAATTAGCCCAAGAAGTCTCATATAGCCCAACCACGACATACCCGTCCAAGAACTCTATTGTTTAAAAGTTGGTCCGCTTTACATATTTTTATGTTAATTTGATGATTAAATGATTGTTGCACTTTGGTGATGATAGATAATGGCGATCGGGTCATCAATCAATTGTTCTCATTGGGTGAATATGGCACTTAGGTAACCATTCTCATGAATCCTTTTAGTTTTATCAATAATATGGCACTTAAAACTTATTGGGTAAATATGGCACTTTAAAATTGATTATCGACTTTATATATAAAATCCATTTTAATCGATGTTTAAGGTCTTATGCTTTCAATACGTTGATATGTAAAGCCAACTATTATTTCCTGCATTGTGTTTTCATTCAGCTTATCTCATAAGTTGTTGATAGTGAATAACCTTTCCTAAACACCCCCTGAATGCCACATAAACGTATATGATCATGTTTATTAGCTTATATAAGTTTCCTGCAAAAATTGGAAAGATTAGGTTATTCATGGTGTTTATAATAAGCTTATGTTTAATAGCACAACATAAGAAAATGAAAAAAGTTATATAAGTTGTTTATGATAGCAATGGCAAACACCCTATTAGAATCACTTCTCACAAGCGGATGAACTGCCAAGTTGCAATGTAGTGTTGCTTGTGAACTGTAATTGAATGACGTCGAGCAATATTGCACAATTATTAATTGAATGATGTAGAGCGCAGTACTGCAGAGCTATAGAATTGATTAGTTCATCATCGCATCTTGAATGATACAAATGAAATTGTTCATCAGCTCATAAATTGGTAATTGAATGACGCTCAGCAGAGTTGCCAGAGAGCTGGTAGTTGTTCGAGTAGCTCATGTAAATCTAGATCTTGAATGATTAATTCATCATCGCGTCAGGAGTTGCAGAGCAGAGTTGCTGTAGCGATTCATACTTTTAGAGGTTATGTACGATTATTTAATAGATTTGTTGTGGAAATCAAAATTTGGTGAACTTCTTATTCAACTTTGAATGCAGCATTCGATGCTTTCCTTAATTTTTCACAGTAGTTGGGTGCTGTATAATTAACTAACTATCATTAGTACCTGAAGATGTCCATGAATGCTGATTATTAGCTTTTAGTGTTAAGCTTATTATGATGCTTACACTCTTATTGTTGGTAATGCTCAAAACAATTGATTGGTTAATGCTCATTTATAATGCTTATTAGTTTATTCGTGTGTATGTTATTTTTGCTTTAATCTGAAAGAGGCAAGGGTGCATATGATCCTTTTTTGTGTCAGAGTAATGAATTTGTTTGTCACAGTTTGAATCATTTTAGTTTCTTTTGTTTGATTTTAATCCCTTTGGTTTTATTTAGCAACATTTTAGTATCTGACATCAAGGTCCATGGACCATGGCTTCTATATTATTCTTATTGTTTAAGCTCTTTTTGCTTATGCATTCATAGTTTAAATCTTTATATAAAGTAAGGTCCATTCACAATTTTAGAAAAGAAAAGAGTTAACCGGGTCTTATTCATCGTTGTTTTGTGTTTAGTGTGTAATTTTCATGGAATGGGCCGTTGTTTAAAAGAAGTCTCCTTTGATTGTGAAATTATAAAATAGCATATTCATTGCCTGGTGTTGATTATGTACTCATTACTCAACTTCTTGAAAGTGACCTTTGAGGGTATCGATCTTTTGCCATGACAATCAACAAAGCCTGGGCAATCGCTTTCTAAAGTTGGTTTGTACTTGCCCCGTCCTGTGTTCACACATGGACAAATGTACGCTATCCGTATCAAGAGTAAAAGCAAGCGGGTTTTAAGGTTGTCGCTTGTGACGGATGGTAATCTCTCCAAAACCACAACAAATGTCGTGTATAAAGAAGTACTTGAATGTCTTTGAACAAGGTTCACGTTATATCATGTATGTATCATTGGTGTAATCACGTTATATTATACTATGGTTCATTATTTTTAATGTTACAAGGTTTGTTAGCAACTCAATTGATCATTAAAATCACACATCATTTTATGTTCGAGTAAATCTATTTTATATTGGCAACGCGATAGTTGTAAATCGATTGTAACTCACACATATTTTAAATTTAACAAATTTACGTTATTACTTTTATTATCATCTCATTTATCTATTTCTTTAAAAACTAACCCAGTGTCAACGGGTCTCTAAGCTAGTTCTCAATAAACGGATAATGAGTTACATTATTTTTCCCTAGGCCATAACTAGCATCCAAGCAGCTTATATAAGGAAGTTGATAACGAAAAATTAGTGTGAACTATGATAAAAATATGTACTCCATAGAGGGTCTCATCCAATTGCTTCTGTCACTTAATAACATAAACGTACGTGGCTTCAATCATCCAAGTAGCTTCCATTCTTCAAAAGATAAATGAACACATGACTGTATAGATTGGAATACAAAAAGTGCATGAGTCAACATTTACGAACTGTATTAACTTGTTCTAACAAAATCCATTTCAAACTTAAATCCCATATAGGTTAAAGAACAGAAATGTTCCTTGGTTTATATACTAGAGTGTATATGATTGATTTGTGTGAAGAACAATATTATGTCTTGCATGTGGAATTATCTTTCGAGTTCAATAAATGAATATGAACGCGTAAGGTACCTTCCTCTGCAAAATTTGTATAAGTTCTAAATCTTTTAAATTTAATTTGAACTTAATTTTTTTCTTAACTTTTTAGATTTTATTTGAACTTAATTTTGTTTCTTAACTCGTACTCGAAACTTTTATCTAAACTATATATAAAGGAAAATCCCATATTTTTAAATGTGAAAAACTAAGAAAGTTATATATGGAAACTATAAACTTTTATTATTAATTTCGTCTATAACTCATAACCTATATTATTTCCAAGTTTAAAACTAAAATAAGAATAATAAGAAGAATTTCTAGCCATACATTTTAAATATGATGGAGAATTTTAAGGAGAGATGCATCCATTTTTGTAAATGCATCTGAAATGAGTGGTTGTGTTTTCTTCTCACTATTCTTATTTTAATTTTTCTTCTCATTTGATCATAACCCTCATGTTTAATCCATAAATTCTTAAACTTTTATTATTTTTCATTTATAACCATAAGCTTTTTTTATCACTACAACTATATGTCACTATAAAATCTCGTTTCTAAGCACTGATACTCGTCTAGTTTACATATATTCATAATCCATATTTTGTGTTTATACTTTACATAATTAGATGATAGTTATCAATGGGGTAGGGTTAAAATGAAAAGTTTCTTATAATGAAAAGAATGAGAAGGCATTTAGCGATGACGCTGAAGGTGACATGTCACCTTTCGCCACATCACCATGACATTTCACGTGACATGTGTCATTCAAAAAATTTTTTTCCCACCAAAAAATTTTTGGCAAAAAAAAAAATTCCCCAAAATTCCCCTCGCCAAAATTTATTATCGCATCACAGTTAGTAAAATTACCGCATCACAATTATAATTGTGTTGCACTAATTTATAACCTTAACGCACTAAAATCATGATTATGATGCAAAGAAATTTATAACCGTGATGCAGTAACTTATAACCTTAATGAACTAATAAGTTTTGGTGCATCTTTATTATAAGTTAATAGTTCAGCATCAACTATGATGCACTAAAATCAAGGTTATAACCTTAAATGCACTAAAATCATGACAAGTGATGCAATAACTTTATAACGCTGTGATGCAAAGTAATTTATAACCTTAATGCACTAAAATCATAATTGTGATGCAAAGAACTTATAACCTTAATGCACTAATAAGTCTTGGTGCATCTTTATTATGTTACTGATCATAGTTAAGCGCATCAACTATGATGCACTAAAATCAATGTTATAACATTAATGCACTAAAAACATGATTGTGATGCAGAACTTTATAACCGTGATGCAAGAAACTTTATAACTGTGATGCAGTAACTTTATAACCTTAATGCACTAAAATTATGATTTGTGATGCAAGAACTTTATAATCATGGATGCGAAAAAAATTTTGGCTGGAAAATTTTTGCGGGAAAAAATTTTGCCCAAATTTTTTACGGAAATTTTTTGGGGGGGGGGGTGATGGGATGCGTATGTAATGATGACAGTAGCAAAGCGCCACACATGTCACCTCCACATGCCTTCTCATTTTTTTCATTCTAAGAAACTTTTCATAATAACCCAAACCGTTATCAATGACTTCATATAATGATATAGGTATAGGTCAAAAGAAATATTAGACCAAAAGAGTAATTTAAGCCCATTTAGTTATTAACCTTACCTAAGGGCCAAGTAATTTGGTATATACTTGATCTAACACGTATGCATTTGACTCGTTTGTAGACCTACAAAAGTGACAATAAAAAAGGAAGCTAAAACCGAGACTAAATAGTTTCGTTCATGTCTGTTTGCTAATTTGAGTTATTCAAGCTAAAGTTTGATCTTGGGTTAGTCGTGTGATGAGCTTTTATGTTCAGCCAAAAAGAAGAAGTTTGAGCATATAATTCAAGCCAAGTTAGAACTCGTCTCAAATGTAGCCAAAACTTCATGTAACGGCTTTCAAAATGATATTAACTAAAAAGGTTTAATTTGTGTATAAAAATGTTACGGTACACAGCTTACATTATGAGCGAAAAATACATTTATATTTCACTAAAACCTTAAAAACACCCGTTAATCCTTTAAAATACTAAAAAGAAAAAAAAAATGCAAAACTGATTATTATACCCAACTAACCTTAATTTTTGTAATCAAGAAGATTGGTGGTTGCTTTTTGATCTGTCATATAACTTACAAGTAAAATACACGAGTAGCATTGGTGGTGGTAGATAAACTTTGCTTATTAAAAGGCCCATTTAGTATGAGTTTGGTACCAACTGGCTTATGTGTATGTTCTTTTATGGGTTTAAAGTCTAAGATTTGTTTTATATGGGCTCATCATTTTCAAGATAGACATGTTCACTGAGAATGCATATATACATTTTTCTACCACTAAATAGGTAAAATGTGATTTGTACAGAGCCTAACCTTTGCTTGGATGAGTAAACAGGCAGGAACTTGGGCTAACAAAACTTTTTGAGAAGTCGGGTCGTAAGCTCCCACAAGCTTGTGTCACATGTTTTGGAACTAAGGTTAGAAATTTAATGAACTTTTTATATTTCACATCAATTAAGTTATAAACTGAAATTTCTTTGTTAGGTAAAAAAAATTATAAGAAACATTGAAATATCATGGTCTTTTATTTCTGGGTAAGTCTTTTAATTGTATAATTGAAAAAAAAAAAAAAAAAAAAGAACCTCTAGTAGATGAAATACTGACATGGGAGTTGATCATATAAACCGTTACAAACAGTTTGTGCTCAATTATTCCGTTAATAATTAAATCAAAAGAATGTAACTAATATAATCTTTACAAGAATGAACTATCATTAGCGAAGATCCATAGAGCATGACCTAGAAGATTACACATAACTGATATAGTCGTGTTGTGTTGTGTAATCCTTTCACTCCAAATGGATCGAGATTCACCTCCCAGTTTATACATGGAAAATATTGGATTTAAAGTGTCTCAAAATCACGAAGGTAACCTTAAAGAACAAAATTTCAAACTAGGTTTACATGCCCAACAAAAATTGTACTCCATAGAGGATTTCATTCAATCACTTTTGTCACTTAATTATAACCCACTGCTACTAAATGAACACCTTCCCGCCCCAACACCAAGTTAAACTGGTTCTTGCTGCTGCACTAGGTGCTAAAGCGTGGGTGTTTTGTATCCATTGAGCAAATAGCGTACTTGGCATTAATCATTCAAGTAGCTAGCTTCCATTCTTCACAAGATAAATGAACACATAAAGGCATGGATTAGAATATTAAAAATGCACGAGTCAACATTTAGGCTTTCTTATTAAATTGTTTTGACATGTTTGCTAGAACCACAAAAAATTCACACACAAAAATCCACAAAATTGATTTGTTCATGTGTGATTGATTGAATGAAAGAAAAGAGAGAGAAAATATAGTAAAATACACTAATGAAAACAAGACAACTCATTTTGTGGATATTTTTGTGGGGGCTTTTTTGTGATTTTAGCAAAACTATTTGACAAAACCCATTTCAAACTTACATCCCACATAGATTAAAAATAGAAAGGCTCTTGGGTTTATATACTATAGCGTACGTAGCCTGTTTGTTTTAAGAACATTATTATGTCTTGAATCTGGAAATATTTCTTCGAGTTCAATAAGTGAATTGATATTAATATTAAATTCACGGTGATTTTCCAGGTGCAACATTATTATAAGTTCTTAACCTTTTAATTTTTACTTTTAACTTAATTACATTCTCTTAACGAGTACTCCGTACTTTTATATACACTAGCAGGGTACCCGCGCGTTGCGGCGGCGGGTACCCTGAAATAAATTTTACGGTGAATCATGTATTTTAGTTTATTATGTTCTTTTTGACAATAAATTTACTTTGGATATCAAGAATTTTGTTTAGCCGCAGCCCGTTCGGGCTCGAGCCCATTGGCCCGTGCCTATTTGGCCCATGCCCGCTTGGTCTCGAGCCCGCTCGCCCGCACACTCGCCTGAGCTTAAGCCCATTTTGCCGTTGACCGCTCGCTTGAATACTGCTTTTATTATTGTGATAATGACATTGAATGCAGGTTCCTCGCTAGTTGCGGCTAGCGGATACCTCGAAATAAAATTATCCGTGAATCATGATTTTAGTTTATTATGCTTCTTTACATAATAAATTTACGGATTTCAAGAATTTCGCTTAAATAGCCGTACCGTTCGAGCCGTTTCGTACGGCCGGTCTGCCCACCTCGACGTTTGCCGGCTCGTTTGGATCGTACCCATTCGGCTCGGCCCATTTGGATGCTGTCCTTTCTACCAATATTTGATAATGCTCTTTATTATTTATTAGTGACATTTTAATGCATGAATTATGTTTAAGTTGGTTGTACAATATAATTGATAATTTTTATTTCAAGGTGCGCTTTAATAACTGCATTACTTGTATTTATTGACCAGTTAATTAATTAACTACATTAAATATTTTGACCACATTAATAGTGCTTTGTATTTTGTACATTAAGCTTTAAGACTTGTAAGTAATAAAATTATGATTGATGAGAAAGATCATTAATAGTGGATTATGTATTGTACCATATGCTTTGTATTTTGTAATTCTTAATTTTAAGACCTTGAGGAGAGCGATTTATTCCTCTATTATAAGTAGTATAGATGCAAGTACAAAAAGGAAAATAGTTGTAAATTTTTTAATTTTTGTATTTAAAGTGTATGTACAGCGGTATTTAATTCTAAAATAAATAAATGGACCTTGGAACTTAGCGGGCTATTGAAATGAAAATTGTACAAGGGCCCATTCATTGATAGATACATATATTGCCTATAAAAAAACAAAAGGATAAGATAAGTAGGATCGTGGCTGTGCGTGGGTACAAGCATCTTTTGAAAAAAGTGGTGCCACCTCAACACTTTTTCTCCATTTTCAAGACCAGCATTTATGACACCAAAACACTCCTCCCTAATAAAAAAGTAGTGCCGTAGAGTAAAGTGATGCCATCATACACCCTTAGACACCGTCTTCTTCTTTTTTTTTTTTTAAATAAATTGAGATTTGCACAGTTTATCTTTATATTTATAAATTATTTCAAGAATTTAGTATTCATATAATTTGGTTAATAGTTAAGTAGCTAAATTCATACATTTACGCCAGAAACAAATATGCAGACATGATTTAAAACTGCGCCAGGCCCAATGAATTGTTTTTTAGGGTTAACATATCTGTTGTCTTCTACCTGTCAAATGCATCTCTTCTACGCAAAACACAAAACCTCAAAAAAAAAAAAAAATACACAGAACACAAATTCACAAACACACACAAACACATAGAAACACGCAAATAAACACAAGACACAAACAGTTAAACGCAAAACCAACTAAAAAAAATCCAACCGCGCGGGCTGGTGGTGGTGGCACGAGAGGCTAACAACCGATATGAGGTATGGTTGTGGCGTTGTGTGGTTGGGCAGGTGGCATGGTCATGAGTAGCATACCCATGGGGGCGGTGGATCTAGTATCTCAAAAAAAGAAACCCATCTTTTTTTTTTCACATATCATGAGGAGCATCCTCATCATCAAGGGTGACTAAAAAGGGTTGGGATTTCCTTTGATGTAAAGTTTTTTCGTAGATCTATAGTTTTTTTTTCTATAGATCAGTTCATTTTTTAAGATCTATTAATTTTATTTGTAGATCTAACGTTTTGGTATTTTTTTTCTTATTGCCGCCACTTGTAGCCAATTACCGCCGCATGCCGCTGTTGTATTCCGCCTCCTCAGCTTTCTCGCCGTAAAAAGTTATAATACTACCGGAAAAAAAATTTGGTCGCTGAAAAATTTGTGTCTCCGCTGAAAAATTTGTGTAGCCTCTGCAACAATTTTTATTTATGTCTCCTAATAATTTTTTAGTGTTTGTTTGGCTTAGTTAGTTGATTAAATTGTACATTGTGATTAAATTGTTGTTTATTTTGGTGTGCCAATTAAATAAATAGTGTATTAATTGACCACTTTAATAGTATTAATGTGGTGTTTTTTTAATATGTGCATTATAGTGTTGTATATTATGCTTATTTACTTGTAAGTCTGAAAATTATGTGCTTTCAAATGTTGTACATCATGCTTAATTAGTTGCAAGTCTGAAAGTCTGAAAATTTAATAAGAGAGAGATTCATTTATGCATTATAAGTAGTAGTGATACACAAACATTCAGAGTATACTTTTGAAAGTTAGATGATGTAGTTATGTGTGACGTAATATCTATACTATATATAAAATGAAAATTGTCAAATTTTAGAAAATTGAAAGTTGAAAAGTGAAAATGATGAAAAGTGAAAGAAATGTATAATGTAATTAATACTCTTATTAAAACACTCATAATGCACAAAGTATACATCATCTAAAAAGTATTAAACACACTAACTAAGATATTACGTGCATTGCGTGAAAGATATTACTTTTTAGTAAGGTGTTTTTAATAGTGAAAGATATTACGTCATTTTCACAAAGTATACATCATCTAAAAAGTATTAAACAATTGAAACACCTTACAAAGTATACATCATTTTTACAATCTAAAATGGAAAAATGGTAAAGGGGAAAAGTGAAATATTGAATATTAAAAGTTGAAAAAAAGTCAAGCTACCCATGTGTTTGAAATGTGCAAAGATAGAATGCGTTTGAAATTGCAACGGAAAAGGAAACTATGACCTTCAAGCTTGAAAAACAACTTCACATATAAAAAAGTTGGACAAAACATTGACCTTCAAGCATACACGGAATATGGTATTATGGTAATATATGGCAAGTCAAATTTTGAATTATGTATACGAAAGTTGAAAGGTCAACTATACATCTTTTCCTCATTTACATGCCTTTCAAATTAAAGTATTTGCATAGTAATATGGTTGTCAAACATTAAAACAAATCAATAAGACAGTTACAAATCACGATCACAGCTAAAACAAATTAAAAATTAAAGTATTTGAGATGGAAATTATAAATAGGAAAGATTTGATATATAGTGTTTCATTGCCTATATAAATGAGGTAAATTATCAAACCAGACTTACTAATCAAAATGAAGTCAAGCCTAAAATGAAAAATGAAAGAAATGTTGACGACGATCTTGAGATTAGAAATGCTGCTTCGTTGTTCCACACATCCTAACTGCTTTTCAACCCTAACTTGAAAAACTGGAATTGGGATGACATTATTGTCATCTCAAATGATGACGATGATGATAAAGAAGAAGAAATTCCAATGCCAATTGTTGAGAGCCGAGTATTCATAATTGGTCGGAAAAGAGTTTATAGCTTGATTGATGAAAGTGACAAAGATAGTGGTGAAGAATAGAATAATTGTGTTGGCTTTTTGTTTAAACATCTTGTTTAACAAGAAGTATAAACGATGTATTGGTTCACTTAGTTTAATTATTTTGTTGCACTTTCTTTTTATAAATAAATTATTATTTGCCGTTGGAATTTCTTGTTCCAAATAAGCATTAATGTTTGTGATTAGATAGAATTGCAAAGTGTCTCCTATTTAAAACTGGACTTATCACCTATTGTTTCTAAGTTTTAGTGCTGATACAAAATAGCATGTAATATTATTTTGATGTATCTCAGAGTTGGATGCAAATTATAGAATTCCATCCATATTCCAATTTACTGCCATATATGATAACATTTGTGTTGTAGGCATAGAAAGAGTTTATTATTTTGTTTATTGCATATCAGTAGATGGTTGTCTAAAAGTACTCGTGCCCTCCCAAAAGTGATCTTGAATTTTTAAGTCAACTTGCTATGCTTGCTTATGTAATTTAGAAATATTTTTCCTCTCAATCTCGGCAGTTACATGCTAACTATGACTACTTCTAACCAAAATAGCGGCCTTGAAGATGGGTTGGACAAGAAGAGTGAACATAAATGCCAACTTAAGCAATGACGATGGGCCATTATTATAGTATGCAACGATCTAAAATTATTGCAAAATGTAATCAGAATCATGCTTAGAATTTGTCTATAACTTGTGATTTTCTTAATGCACAAATGTTAAGTATAGCTGTTTATATGTTGAAAAATACACAAGTTCATC
This sequence comes from Chrysanthemum makinoi, assembly GCA_910596185.1. NCBI lineage: Eukaryota > Viridiplantae > Streptophyta > Magnoliopsida > Asterales > Asteraceae > Chrysanthemum > Chrysanthemum makinoi. The sequence continues at coordinate 180,883,948 of OU343224.1, forward strand.
CAAATCGCTTTTGGTCAAGTATAGGAATGATTTTACAAAGGCGCAAATCGTAGTGCAAGTAAAAATATTATATAAAAGTCAAATATATAGAACCTTAATTAACTCTAATATGTCACTAATTGTTAGTCAATCAATCACTTTTAAAGAACCGCTTTTATGAAATGAATATTATGTCAATGAGTTAATATAAGAAAGTTAAACAAATATTTTAACAAACCTTCTATCATTTGTAAGTTATGCAAAGACTTTCGTAACAAGTTTTCTAAAGTGTATCATTTTATATTGTGCAAAAATATAGTAACCTCAAGTAACTTTAATATGTCAAGAAATAAGTTAGTTAACCAATCACTTTTAAGGAATCATCTCGCCTTAACTTTATATTACTATGAATAAAGCTCGTGGCCAAACAATCACAAAGGGTATCTATTTGCCCAACTATATTTTCTCAGATAGCTTTTTATGTTACGTTGTCTAAAGAGATATCAATGAGAACTACCAATGTATTAGTGAAATCACCAAAGAGTTCGCAAGCAACAAAAGTTTTACGCGATAAGTAACGTGTATTGTTAGTTATTATCTCATAATTGATGTAATGTGTTATTTTAAGTTTCACTAAATGTTTTATGTGTTCTTAAAACACGCTAAGAATTTTGCTTGAGTTGAATTAACGATGTTACAAACCGCTTGCAATATATTTTTTCATCTTCACGTTCTAATTTGAACGTTACATGAAACACTTACCGCAATATCGCATATCATTAATTGTCGCCGCTAGAACAAATTCCGCTATATGCACGTGGTAATTCTATATATATATATATAGGTTTTGATTCCATTAAAAATATTATTAGATTTTAGAAGTTGAGTAGCAATTTGGACCATATAAATTAATCACTTTTAATGCATTGTACAACTCATTTATCTAAATAAAAAAGGGTAAAACAAGAATTGAATTTTTTGAAAAATTAAATGATGACTAAAGACTCCTACAATTATAGCTTTATTAATTGTAATTTTATTGCATAATTTTCCTATAATGCTTTTTGTTCCTTTGTTTTATGAATCATTTGTTTTTAATTTATTACCAATAAAAACATATATGTAAGATTGAATTTTGAATATCAGAAGACCACAATTAAATAAAATCTTGTAAAACACATGATTCAAGTTTTTAAATGTAACGGTATTACGATTTTGAGTTTTCAATCTTAAAACATATATTAGCTTTATAAATAGCTTAATCTTTAGAAAACAACTAAGTTCAATTCAATCATTGTCAATATGTGAATCGCATATAATTTATTTTGGTTTATGAATCATAATAGAATTAGTGAATCAAGAAATAACTTGTTAGTGTTTTGTTTTAAATAATACTCGGATTAATTAATCGTGTGGCTTATTTTTCTCATGTAATACATTTTGTTTTGAATCACTCGTTGTTGGGTACACCTTTTTTTGAATCCTTACTAATTGATGTTATAATAGATAACCTGAGAAACTGTAGACAAAATGAAAAAAAAAAATGATTACTTAAGATATGAATCACATATGCTACCACGCTGACAAAGATTAAGAAATGAAAAGTTTAATGAATCGGTTATCTTTAGGAGAGGAGGTTAAATCACATGTATGCATTTAAGTAGTGTTAATGAATGTTAAATATAAAATTATTAATACCTATCATGCCCTTCTATTAGCTTAATGAGATAAATGATCAAAATCACTTCTCATTCTTCTCAATCACAAACTCTTCTAAATCGATCCGGATTATATATATATATATATATATATATATATATACTACATATAATAGAAAAACGGTCAAAGGTGAAAAGTTGAAATTGGTCAAATGAGAGATAAATGCATAATGTAATTAATGCTCTTATTAAAACACCACATTACTTAAAAGTACAATAATTTATTCACATTGTACAACCAGCTAAAAGCAACAACTACCAAATTAAAACAACAAATTAAACACCCCTACTAAAAGTACAATAAAATTTTCATAATGTACAATTAGAAGCTACAGCATAATCCAAAATATAAAATAATTAAACACGCTAATTAATGATATTTTTAAAACACCCTAAAATGAAAAGTACATGTTATTATACACATTATATAAATTAATAAAACACACAAAACTTAATACAAGCTAACAAGTTGATGTATACATATAGTTTGAAACCGAATCGACTAACGGTTCAACCGAACAAAAAGTCGCCACCGGTTTTCAAGCAACCATTAAAGACATCCAAAACGAACCAGAGATGACCCGTTAAACCGATATACAAACTGGTGAATCGTGTCTCATCGAGATCTTTTCACGCTCTATTTTGAACGCTATAATTTAAACACTTACCACAATATTGCATATCGTTAATTGTTTGCCGCAAAACCGATGCCGCTTAGGCACGTGGTAACTCACCGTGACAACCCGTACTTTCGTGTCATTTCTAAACGATTTATGCTTCAATTATTTCAACATTTATCGTGAACTTGGTTTACGGTTCCAAATTCAAACCTTTATGGTTTAGCCGCTTAATTCATGATCATAACATCACGTATATTTCATATGGACTAAGTTTAGTCTACATTTCGTTCGCATCATTTGCATCACGATAGTTCATTCATAACATTTCATTTCACATTTAACGCGTAATTTTTATATTTAATAATCGCATCGCTGAGTTATTATTTTAACATTTAATCAAGCTACTTTCAAAAATGATCCCGATGTATTTTTAAACTTACATTTAGTTCATAAAACTATATTTTTAGTTTTCCTAGTGTTTTGAATTTATTTGGTACATAAATCGCTAAAGTTAAATTATTACGTCACTTTTCTTAAAAATTATACGATAATTATTTTATCACCCAAATTTCACAAGGAAAGTATTTTTACAAATTTTTATTATCTCATTTCATCCTATTTTGAGCTATTAAAAACTTACTTGTACCAAAATTATACCTTTTACCTTACAAGTCACAATTTCTTACATTTCCTTTACAAATAATACAAGTTTATACAAAATTTATACAAGTAACAATTTAAAAAAAAAAAAAAAAATATTTTGGAGAGACAACCCTCCCCTAAACCGCCATGGGAGGGTGTGTTTTAAATGTAGTATGGTTCATTTATTTCTTGTTTCTTCACTCAAATATAAAAGTCTACTCTATTATTACATTTCTCATTCATTTCTCATACTTAAAAGTGTTAGTAAGAAAAGTTCTCTCCTTCTCTTTGGTCTTCAAGAACCGGTCACAACATCATATAAAGGGATCAAGATTTTTGCAAAATCAAGTGTTTATCAACCTAGTTATATCCTTTATATGGTTTTGAAATAAAAACCAAGGATATTTAAGTTTAATCCTTGTTACTTTCACCTCATCACTATCACTAGTAAGCATGTTTTTATCAATTTCATGTTTCCTTTTCATTTTCATATGTTTCTTTTCATTTTTGGAGATATTATGCATGATATGTGATTTATACCATTTATTTCATGATTTATTGAGTTATATATATATACTTTGGTCATCCTATAAATATTCCCATGGTATTCTTTGGTCTTGATGGTGATTAGGAACCCATGACACCCTAAGAAGGTGTATGGTAGGATTAGATTAGTTTTGGAGTTGATTTGAAGGGATTAGAATAGGTTTTGTCCGAGAAAACTATTTTCAATAATGTATTAAAGAGGTTCTGTCCTTGTTTCGAATTTCTGGAAAAACCTACAGTTGGTACGAAACTTTGGCCTTGATTTTTAGAAAATATACTTTAAAACTAACCGTGGTCGCTTGAACGGATTAAAACGGACTTATAACGGCCGTGAATTTTAAAGTTACGACCTAAATATATTTATTTTCCAAATTTCAGCATGCGCGCTTTTAGTTTGTTCGGATCAAAAACGAGCCTTAAGCTTCACAAATTATTTCGACTTCTCAAAAATATATTAGTTTACTTCAATACGGTTAAGGACATATTATAATGAGAAAACGGATTTGAAACCACAATATATGCACGCTTTTATAAAGTTGTCAGAATCTATTATTTTCTAAAAACTATATTATTTTTAATGATACAAGTAGTTTAGTAGTCAGAACGCCCATGTTTGCGGCTGTTTTAACTATGATGCAAAAACTTTTTGGAACGAATTGTCTTCTAGTAAAATCAAGTTCACCGGCCATATTTTTCAAAACAAAAAGCTGTTTGTCAAGCGGAGTCATAGTAAATTATTTACGGATGTTCAAACTTGGTCAAACTCATTTTTCCACAACAATTAGCCAAAACCACCATCTTTAACCCTTATTATCTTTATGTTCTAGACCTTTTGGACAAAAAACCCTGAACTGAAACTTTAGATATCGATACAAACTTTCCAAAACCGCCGAAGTTCGTTTCTAACGATCGACGCATAACCGCTTTTACTTAATTAGTTTTCTCCAAGCCATTTTTGTTAATTTCATGATTTTTCCGATTTACATTGTTTTTACGACGAAAGTGATAATTTCACCAAAATCATTACAAACCATTGTAGGATGACATTTTGACTAAAAATAATTGTAAAGTGATTTTTGAATGGTCAAGACGCCAAACCAGTATTTTTCACGACAAGTATATTTTTCAAAACTCGTAAATGGTATAAATGACATACGAAATGCATGCATAACATTACATTGCAACTCATTACATATCATATCATTCATAATAGGTCATTTTGAGATTCACGCTTATATTTCAAGTTGTATCCACTTTTGTCATCGAATTCATGTAAATGTGAGTTTCCATAGCCCCACTTTCAATTGTTTTATACTATTTTGGGAGAGATACATGCTCAACTAATTGCTTTTACTTACACAAGTACTTTTTTAACTTATACGACATGTGAGTTTTCATAGCCCCTACTTTTACTCTTTAACCGCTTTACAAACTCGGGGAGAACATGCTACATTTTAAATCTAACACAACTACTTTGAACTCAGATGCTATATCCTATGTTTTATTGTCACTAAGTATTTGCCATGTTCGAAGTCCCTACATCATGAACCATTAGTCACTTAAGGGAGGAGTTTGTGCATGTGAATAGGCCTATTGAATTAACAACCCCTCCTATTGACCTAGTTGGGGAAATCGAACACACTATATTTGAATCATTAAGGTAAATTGGCAAGTTTACCTATTAGGGCGGCGATGAAACGATGATTACCATTTTTATTGTGCGATGTTTACGCTTGGTGTCATGAACTTAGTGAAATAAATAATATGTTGTTTTTAACGATGAGTGTGAAACAATTTAACTCACACTATGATGATTGTGTTCAAACGAATTAATTAAACCTATGGTTTTACGCCGAAGTTAGGTACTATTGTGAATTCATTTGACGGTGTGTGTTGAATATAAACTATATATAATTCGAATGGGTTGTGAACACACAAAGTGCAAGTTTTGTATGGGCTGACTTGGAACCGAAAGGATTTACAATGCCTTTGCCGCATAAACCATTTCATACATTGAGTCGCACTATTTTGTGAATTCATTTGACGATTTCCAACATAAACTATGCATATTCCGGCAAAAGGTTGTAACACACAAGTTGCAAGTTTTGTATGGGCTGGACTTGGAACCGAAAGTGGATTTTTACAATGCCTTTGTTACATAATCGATTTTGATAGTCTTTACATTTCAACGATTTACAATGCCTTTGTCGCATAAACCATTTCGAAAGGCTTTACATTTCAAAACAAACTCTATGAACTCACTCAACCTTTGTGTTGACACTTTTAGCATGTTTTATCTCGGGTATCTAAGGCATTCACTTCATGGCATGCATTTGGACACATCATGGAGTCGCGGTGACGACGCTGCCTCACTGGGTTTTATGAAATTTAAAAACATCGCTTGACTTGTACTAAACTTATTTTCCATGCATAGTAACTTTCATTTGGGACCTATCTTTGTAACTCTGAATGTTTTATTAAATCAAGCGATGTATTTTCCAAACCATACACTTTAGGTCGCTCAATATAATCTGATTGTGATGCTATGACAATAATCCCTCGTGAATTTCATTCCACAGAAAAATGTAATTTGGGGTGTGATGATTGGTATCGAGCTTCGCTATATAGAGAACTAGGTCGCATCATTAACCCTAGACTATAACTACATCATCATAGCATCTCATCATTTCATCATAAGTGCATGTTCACTTTGGTGTGTTTATTTATACGCATATTTTCGAAAGTTATTCACTTTCATTTCACATCGATTGTCACATGGATGTCTTTAAATACCCATCCCATTATCCTTTCCTCATACTCTAATGTGGAGAATTCCTTGTTATTCCCTATCACAATCTTTTACATCAATCGACTATCACCGATAATAACGCTAATGCCGATAAACCCTTAAATAGTAAGTCACTTTCACTCCTTTGTTTCATCACTAACATGTCGAGTTACACGCTACTAACACATTAAGTCACTAAACCATTATACACTTGAAGCACTTACGATACCTCATAACCCATCTTTTCGAACCCGCCGATTATTTTGAAAAAAAAAAAAATAACCTCAAACTTACCATTTCTTATCACATCTCTTTGGAGTGTTTATTATTAACATCGGATTTTGCTACGCCTCACATTTCCTCTTGTTTTGAAGAAGATATGGCAATCAAGAAAGCTACAGCTTGAAAGCAATGACAAAATTCAAAAGTTAGTGAATGATAGCATAGCCATGCTTTAAGAGTCGAAGAAACAAGTACGCCGCCGCTGCCGCCGAGTCGCTGGCCGGCCGAAGCTACGCTATCGAAATGGGAGGATCCGAAAGTTAAGAGATGTTCGACAAGGATTTCAAAAGTGGTGAGCCCATGAAGTTTGTGGGATCAAGGAGCCACGCCATGGTAATGGATGGTTTGAAAAGTTGGAACTTTTTGCTTTGTAATTGCCCGGCTGATAGTAAGGTCAAATTTGCTACAAGTACATTACTCGATGGAGCGCTTGTGGTGGAATTCATATGCTCAACCGATGAATGGAGAATGCTTTCGCTTACTGGGAGCAATTTAAGGGTTTGGTGACTAAGAAGTTTTGTCCCTGCATCGAAGTGAAAAAGTTGGAGACTGAGTTCTACTTAACTAGTAACCATTGGGTACGATATTGACACATACATTCGAGATTTCGTGAATTGGCCAAGTATGCCCGCCGATGGTACGGATAACCAGAAGTTGCTAGAGGCTTTTATCTGACCCCCGGTTATTCAAGTGACTCGTGATCCACAAACAATCGAGAAGCTATTAGGGTGACTCAAAAGCCGCCATTCGTAGTAAGAGAGGTAAGTACACCAACACCAACCAAAACAACAACAACCCCAACAACCGAACAAACTACAACAATAACCAAAACAACAACAACGACGATAACCAAATCAACAACAACAAAGGAAATGGGAAACCACTCAAGGAGATGATAACAACAACAACCAAAACCGCAACACTAACCGCCATCAACAACAAAATAGAAGGCAAGAAGCTGGAATGGTTTATGTCACGCACTATTGAGAGGTGAGGTATGCTGGAACACACCCACTATGTAATGTAATCGATGTAATTTTCATCACTGGTCCTTGCCCGCCAAGTGCCACAAATGCAAAACACCGACATCTAGCCGTGGGATTGTAAAGATGCCGTAGTCACATGTTTTCGGATGTGGGGAACAAGGACACTATCAAATCAATGTCCTCAAAACCAAGGTCAACCGCTTGAAGGTGCTCATGGAATGTATATATGTTGAAGGAGGAGGAGGAGCTCGCCAAGGTATCAACGACGCAAGATCAAGAAGTTCGAAACCAATGCCTTATTCCTCCTATGTACTATGTCGCACTAAGTTTATGTTTTCCATCATATCCAATCTTATAACCTAAGATGTATCGCTTGATAAACCACTTGTTGTAAAATATTCTCATCTATCGACTTTATTTTCTTCCGATTTGTTATCATTTACAAGGATTTCAATTCTTTTACTTTAACTATCACTTTAAACACTCTCCATGTCTTCTCCTCGATGTTCATCACAATTTTAACATCACTGACTCAACACCAAACAAATATATCGATTTCCAGCATTGCATAGTTATTCCTAAATTATACATAGCCGATCACCTATGTCTAATTCAGAAGAATCATGCAATGAAGGAGTAGTAGACTTATATGAAAAGCAATTCAGAATCGAGCCAAATTTTCAAAAGATTTTCTTCAAACCACTTGTTTCAGCTTTGATCCTATGATGCTTCTTGTTTGATGAGCTGCAAAGATCAAGCTAGAAACAAGTTGTTACCTAAACCGATTTAGCCTAATCTCATGACAGCTCTTGTTTGATGAGTGGATTAAGTAAAAATCAGTTACCAAAAAGTCTTTTGAGGGTTTTGCTCGGGAATGGGAAAGTTTGCTACATCAAACCCTAAACCCGTTAGACCTATCAACCATTGAATTCAGTGGACCAATTCCTTTTGATGGGCTAATGTGACAACCCGCACTTTCGTGTCATCAAACGCATTTATGCTTCACTATTTCAACATTTATCAAACTTGGTTTACGTGGTTCCAAATTCGCAGAACCTTTATGGTTTAGCGCTAATTCATGATCATAACATCACGCATATTTCATATGGACTAAGTTTAGTCTACATTTCGCTCAAGCATCATTTGCATCACGATAGTTCATTCATAACATTTCATTTCACATTTAACGCGTAATTTTATATTTAATAATCAAGTATGAGTTATTATTTTAACATTTAACTGCTACTTTCAAAAATGATCCCGATGTATTTTTAAACTTACATTAGTTCATAAAAACTATATTTTTAGTTTTCCTAGTGTTTTGAATTTATTTGGTACATAAATCGTTAAAGAAATTATTACACGTTTTTCTTAAAAACTACACGATAATTATTTTATCACCCAAATTTCACAAGGAAAGTATTTTTACAAATTTTTATTATCTCATTTCATCCTATTTTGAGCTATTAAAAACTTACTTGTACCAAAATTACACCTTTTACCTTACAAGTCACAATTTCTTACATTTCCTTTACAAATAATACAAGTTTATACAAAATTTATACAAGTAACAATTTAAAAAAAAAAAAAAAAAAATATTTTGGAGAGACAACCCTCCCTAAAACCGCCAAGGGGAGGGTGTGTGTTTTAAATGTAGTATGGTTCATTTATTTTGTTTCTTCACCAAATATAAAAGTCTACTCTATTATTACATTTCTCATTCATTCTCATAATTTAAAAGTGTTAGTAAGAAAGTTCTCTCCCTTCTTGGCCTCAAGAACCGTCACAACATCAAGGGCCAAAGGGATCAAGATTTTTGCAAAATCAAGTGTTTATCAACCTAGTTATATCCTTTATATGGTTTTGAAATAAAAACCAAGGATATTTAAGTTTAACCCTTGTTACTTTCACCTCATCACTATCACTTGTAAGCATGTTTTATCAATTTCATGTTTCCTTTTCATTTTCATATGTTTCTTTTCATTTTTGGAGATATTATGCATGATATGTGATTTATACCATTTATTTCATGATTTATTGAGTTATATATATACATATTGGTCATCCTATAAATATTCCCATGGTATTCTTTGGTCTTGATGGTGATTAGGAACCCATGACACCCTAAGAAGGTGTATGGTAGGATTAGATTAGTTTTGGAGTTGATTTGAAGGGATTAGAATAGGTTTTGTCCGAGAAAACTATTTTCAATACGTATTAAAGAGGTTCTGTCCTTGTTTGAATTTGGAAAAACCTACAGTTGGTACGAAACTTGGCCTTGATTTTAGAAAATATACTTTTAAACTAACTGCGGTCAGCTTGAACGATTAAAACGGACTTATAACGGAAGCGTGGTGAATTTTAAAGTTGGCAATTTAAATATATTTATTTTCTGAAATTTCAGCATGCTTTTAGTTTGTCGGTCAAAAACGAGCCTGAAGCTTCACAAATTATTTCGACTTGTCAAAAATATATTAGTTTACTTCAATACGAGGCTAAGGACATATTATATTATAGAAAACGGATTTGAAACGACTAATATATGCACGCTTTATAAAGTTGTCAGAACTATTATTTTCTCAAAACTATATTATTTTTACGATACAAGTAGTTTAGTAGTCAGAATCCATGTTTATGTGATTGTTTTAACTATGATGCAAAACTTTTTGGAACGAATGGTCTTCTAGTAAAATCAAGTTCACCGGCCATATTTTTCAAAACAAAAAGCTGTTTGTCAAGCGGAGTCATAGTAAATTATTTACGGATGTTCAAACTTGGCCGAAACTCATTTTTCTGCACAACAATTAGCCAAAACCACCATCTTTAACCCTTATTATCTTTATGTTCGAGACCTTTTGACTAAAACTCCTGAATGAAACTTTTAGATATCGATACAAACTTTCCAAAACCGCCGAAGTTCGTTCTCTAACGATCGACGCATACACCGCTTTACCTAATTAGTTTTCCAAGCCATTTTGTTAATTTCATGATTTTCCGACTACATTGTTTTACTTAATTTAAAAGTGATAATTTCACCAAAAATCATTATAAACCATTGTAGGATGACATTTTGACGAAAATAATTGTAAAGTGATTTTGAATGGTCAAGACGCCAAACGAGTATTTTTCATTTACAAGTAATATTTTTCAAAACTCGTAAATGGTATAAATGAATATACCTAAATGCATGCATAACATTACATTGCAACTCATTACATATCATATCATTCATAATAGGTCATTTTTGAGATTCACGCTTATATTTCAGCAGTATCCACTTTTGTCATCGTAATCATTGCAAATGTGAGTTTCCATAGCCCCACTTTCAATTGTTTTATACTATTTTGGGGGAGATACATGCTCAACTAATTGCTTTTACTTACACAAGTACTTTTAACTTATAATTACATGCGAGTTTCATAGCCCCTACTTTTACTCTTTAACGCTTTTACAAACTTGGGAGATACATGCTACATTTTAAATCGAACACAACTACTTTGAACTGTATGCTATATCTGATGTTTTATTCTCACTAAGTATTTGCCATGTTCGAAGTCCCTACATCATGAACCATTAGTCACTTATGGGTGAGCAAGTATAGTGAATAGGCCTATTGAATTAACACTCCCGCCCTATTGACCCGCTTAGGGAAATCGAAAGACTATATTTGAATCAATTAAGGTAAATTGGCAAGTTTACCTATTAGGGCTGCGATGAAACGATGATTACCAATTTTTATTGGTGCGATGTTTACGCTTTGTTGTCATGAACTTAGTGAAATAAATACGATGTTGTTTTTAACGATGAGTGTGAAACAATTTAACTCACACTCACATGATTGTGTTCAAACGTAATTAATTAAACCTATGGTTTTACGCCGAAGTTAGGTACTATTGAGAATTCATTTGACGATGTGTGGTTGAATATAAACTATATATACATTTCGGCAATGGTTGGAACACACAGTGCTGTCAAGTTTTGTATGGGCGGACTTGGAACCGAAAGTGGATTTACAATGCCTTTGCTGCATAAACCATTTCATACATTGAGTCTGCACTATTTGTGAATTCATTTGACGATTGCTTGAACATAAACTATGCATATTCCGGCAAGTGTTGTGAACACACAAAGTTGCAAGTTTTTGTATGGGCGGACTTGAACCGAGTGGATTTACAATGCCTTTGCTACATAATCGATTTTGATAGTCTTTACATTTCAACGATTTACAATGCCTTTGCCGCATAAACGATTTCGAAAGGCTTTACATTTCAAAACAAACTCTATGAACTCACTCAACCTTTGTGTTGACACTTTTAGCATGTTTTATCTCGGGTATCTAAGGCATTCACTTCATGGCATGCATTTGGACACATCATGGAGTCGCGACGACTGCCTCACTTGGGTTTTATGAAATTTAAAAACATCGCTTGACTTGTACTAAACTTATTTTCCGCATATAGTAACTTTCATTTGGGACCCATCTTTGTAACTCAATGTTTTATTAAATCAAGCGATGTATTTTCCAAACGACACTTTAGGTCGCTCAATATAATCTGATTGTGATGCTATGACAAATAATCCTCGTGAATTTCATTCCCACAGAAAACAAAATTGGGGTGTGGACATTGGTATCGAGCTTCCGTTATAGAGAACTAGGTTGCATCATTGACCCTAGACTATAACTACATCATCATAGCATCTCATCATTTCATCATAAGTGCATGTTCACTTTGCAAGCTTATTTATACGCATATTTTCGAAGTTATTCACTTTCATTTCACATCGATTGTCACATGGATGCCCTTAAATACCCATCCCATTATCCTTCCTCATACTCTAATGGGAGAATTCCTTTGTTATTCCCTATCACAATCTTACATCAATCAATTCCTTTATCACCGATAACTAATGTCGATAAACCCTTAAATAGGGCTTAAGTCACTCTCACCCTTTGTTTCATCACTGACATGTCGAGTTACACGTTACTAACACATTAAGTCACTAAACCATTATACACTTGAAGCAACTTTACTTACACCTCATAACCCATCTTTTCGGAACCCGTCGATTATTTTGTAAAATAACCTCAAACTTACCATTTCTTATCACATCTCTTTGGAGTGTTTATTATTAACATCGGATTTTGCTACGCCTCACATTTCCTCTTGTTTTGAAGAAGATATGGCAATCAAGAAAGCTACAGCTGAAATGACCCAAGCGCCTATTCAAAAGTTAGTGAATGATAGCATAGCCGATGCTTTAAGAGTCGAAAGGGAAATGTCGGCCGCCGCTGCCGCCGAGGCCGCTGCCGCCGCCGGCCGCTTAGGCTAGCTGGCCGCATCGAAATGCCGAGGATCCGGAGTTAAGAGATGTTCGTATAAGGATTTCAAAAGTGGTGAGCCCACAAGTTTAGGGGACGGGCGAGCCACGCCATGGTATGGTTTGAAAAGTTGGAACTGTTTTTGCTTTGTAATTGCCCGAAGGATAGTAAGGTCAAATTTGCTACAAGTACATTACTCGATGGAGCCGCTGTCGGTGGAATTCATATGCTCAACCGATTGGAATGGAGAATGCTTTCAAGCTTACTGGGGAGCAATTTAAGGGTTTGGTGACTAAGAAGTTTTGTCCTCGCACGGAAGTGAAAAAGTTGGAGACGGAGTTCTACCTAACTAGTAACCATTGGGTACGATATTGACACATACATTCGAGATTTCGTGAATTGGCCGCTATGCCCGCGATGATGGTACCGGATAACCAGTTGCTAGAGGCTTTATCGGGACTCCGGGTTATTCAAGGAAATGTGACTCTCGCTTTGATCCACAAACAATCGGGAAGCTAGGTGACTCAAAAGCTCATGCCCAGTGAAGATAGGTAAGTACACCAACACCAACCAAAACAACAACAACCCCAACAACCGCACAAACTACAACAATAAACCAAAAAACAACAACGATTTATAACCAAATCAACAACAACAAAAAGGAAATGGGAAACTAATTAAGGAGATGATAACAACAACAACCAAAACCGCAACACTAACCGCCATCAACAACAAAATAGAAGGCAAGAAGCGGGAATGGTTTATGTCAGCCGCACCATTGAGAGGTAGAGGGTAAGGCCGAACACACCCACTATGTAATCG
>OU343224.1:180897750-181016695 GCA_910596185.1 Chrysanthemum makinoi
TTTTTTTCAATTCTTAACATTTATGATACACTATAATATTGTCTTTTATCTTTTGTTCTACATTCACTTCCCTACCTAATTTCGTAACCTCTATCTTCTTAATAATAATCTAATACAACCGCCGCTTTCGCTCGATTATTAAAATTGAATTGTGCTTAAATGTTCATTTCATACTTATTGTCAAGTGTAATCCCCATATCAATTTTGCTCTATATTTTAATGCTTCAATATTCAACCTAATTAGGTTTACATTTAAAATTATTTTTACTTTTAAAGTATTGTATTTTACGCGGTTCCTGTATCAGGATGGCACCTATTTGGAGTTCGTGATCCTCGTTACTGCTTGACGCTCATCTTTTGGGGAGTTTTATTTCCAACCGGAGAGGTATGAAAATGGGGTGTTTTTTATTGGAGTTTGTCCAAGGATAGGAAGGTGGACTATAATAGTATGTGCCAGCTCGAAAGAACATAATCGAAGCTAAATTTCCATTCGTTGTTTTCTGCTTACCACAATGTCAATTAGAGGTAGGATTGAAACTAATAGAGTGCGATAGGGATGGCCATGTATGACCTTTTGTCGATCGATATAGTTGATGATGTATATGACATAATCCCCCAAAACTTATTTGATTTTTATTATCAAAATCTTAACTTTTGTGATTCTGAAGATGATTATACAACCAAATTGATTATACATGGAAGAAGATTAAAAGATGCAAGCAATATGACATATGATGAGCTTATTGCTTGGGCTGAAGAAGAAGCAAGCTCGCCTTATTGATGTTGATGTCGATATGTCCGTTAGCCATAGGGATGTAGTTGCTGCTTCCAAGGTTGCGTAAGTTGGTTTTCATTGAAGAGCAAGATAAAGCCTTTGCAGCGCATCGACAAAAAATTAAGGTGGTGCCAAAAAAAAATCAAATCAACGCTATTTCTCGAGTCGTTAGATTCTACTTTGTGACACATACACATCTAATAAACCAAAGTATATATGTGTCACAAAGTAGCATTTAGAAGTACCCAGAATATCGCCGTTTTTTATTTATTTTTTTTTGGTGGTTTTGTTTATTTATAGCGCATAACTTATATTTTACCTGCAAAGTTACCAATTAATTCATATCACACTTACCACGACATCGATCCATATCGATTATACTTTTTTGATGGTGCAAGGTTATGTTTTTCAACACTACGTTACAAGCCAGATATCAACGGAGCAGTTATAAATACTGTATGTTCCCACAAAAGTACTTAGACAAACATAAATAAGTAAGTGCATATATATCCAACAAAATTAACCTTAATAGGTTTATAGAACATCCATAAGCATAAACATAAACATCATACATTCCTAACCATATACTAAACTCAAAACATATATGAAGAAACCAGCTCAAGTACACCATAGACTTGAGCTTGTCAATGAATGACATAAGCTCCCTTGTTCGCTCGCTTGTTCACAACCTTCACCAACATGTTAGCAATGTTCGCCAAATCTTCATTTTGCAAAATATTCAACTGTGAAATACTTTGCACACATGAATCAAAGGGATACAAAAGCTCCAACTCTGCAATCACAAATCCCTCTCAAACACGCAGACCTAATATCTTGGGCTTTTTGGTTAATTTCCGTCGCCCACCCTAGTGACAGAACCTCCCTACTAAACTTCTCCACCATCATGTTCTAACGAGACTAGAACCAAAGCGAAGAAGCAGCTAACTCTCGGCAGTAAAGGCATTTTGTAGTCATTTTCTTCTTTTGGTTTCTTTATTTTTTTTTAACAAAACAAAGAATAGCTAAGATAGCCCTTTTATATTAGTTATAAGGTCTTGATATGATGGACACATAGTTATTATGGCATTTTGACTTATAAGCCATATTGATTTGATTTGATAGCCAACTTGAACCAAAATAAGTATACTACACTACTTGATGAATTTGTTTACTTGAGGAAATGTTGAACCTTTTTTTCTTTTTATTTGACAGGTTTACTTGAGGAGACGTGTTTAAACGTATTGCAAACGTGCATGGACTCACAATAGTTGTATTGCTAAATTGTATATTCGACAATTGTATTTAAGTGGGCTACTTTTATATGTCTTTATTTAGTTTAGTTTCCTTTATTTTAAATTGTCGAGCGATATTTTATAAGCATGTATATCACCCAAGTATGTAGAAGAAAGTATGATCTTTATATGCAAAAAGACATTTTTGGTACCCAAAAATATATATGCAATAAGACATTTGTTTAATAGTACTATCACGTAATCCAATATATTCTGAGCGACATTTTTAAAAGCGCCTTTTTTCTTCTTATCGACATCGCCCACTATCACATCAAAGCCCAACAATAACTCTACATTTAGGCCCCTACATTTATTTACAAGTCAAATGCAAATCTTTTCCGCTTTATTATATAAGAACAATAAGTGTAAAAAAGTATTGTCACACAAACCAATGTATGCATCATGTCAAGTACTTTCACATAAACCAATGTATGCATCATGTCAAGTACTTTCACATAAACCGATGAATTCCAAGCGACCTTATTAACGCGCCATTTTCATCTTACCAACTTAAACCGAGTAGACAAACATATTTTGTTTTAGTATCCAAAAATTGGATACAAGGAATTATGAGGTTGATATTTTATTTTGTGTTTTTATTTTAATTATGTCGATTATGCGATATAATTTTGCTTTTTAATTCAACGTCAATGTAGGTTGTTTTGTAAAACACAAAACCCAATCAAAAGAGAAGAGATTGCGACGGTAAATATCTTGAGAGTTACTGTGCCACCAAACTCATATTAAGTTGCCTTAAAACCTTGCACCCGCCTATATAATGCACCCCAATGCACACTTATCTCTTCACAATATCCCCAAATCTTCTTCACAAACCCTAAATTCTACCACAAACCCCAAAAATGCCATAAACCATAATTCACCACTAAAAACCATGAATACTAAATCAGAGGTTGTAAATCCAACCTCTTCTCCATCATCATCATCATCATCATCCGGATTTCCTTCATTCTTTCCATATCCTTATGATCCTCGACCTAAAAATCACCTTTTCTCCCATCATCTAAGATGATAGTGTAGAGAATCCAAGTGTATCTGGCGATGATTCGATGACTACTATAAGGAGGGAACATCTTACTCCCAACCTCCAGCACCTCTGCCTCAATGCAGTCCTCGAGCAAGCAATCCGCCACTTCCTATGGGTAGAAAGGTGGTGCTTGGTCTTCCTGCACTCGGTTTTGGTGCATCAACACACATCGCATAGAAGAAATGCTAGGAAGGTGGATGGGTTGCATTTTGGTTGAAATACATGGAGGAAGCACAAAGGAAACCTTTATTTTTCTCCATCATCAACGCTCATCAATCCATCCTTCATACTTTTGACCCTTAGCATCTTCAAGTTATAGAAGTCTTGTAGCTCCGACCATCGTGATAGAACGAATGGGTGGTTATGCAGGACTTGACAAAGGCAAATCCAGCATTTAGTGTGATAGATGTGAGCAGTCATGCTCATCTTCATTGCTCTTTAGATGTTGGAAAAGATGATATGCACTAGATTAGGTTTAGTAGTAGTAGAAATATTAGTAGGAGATCATGTATAGCACTTTGGATTTGTAGTTGCATTTGAAGTTGATTGGGTTTTGTAAGTTGTAAGTCAAAACTGTTTCATGAATGAATGAATGAACAATTTGACTTCAATCTCTTCTCTTTAGAACTTTAGCTTTGTGAGTTTTTATGGAATAAGATGTGGGATTTTGAAATTACCAGTTTGGATTGGTTAGGGTTTATGTGGAGCGTCAATTGGAAGTGATTTGAAGATCAATTACTTCAACTGGGAGTGATTTGGGGGGAAAAATAAGTTTGCATCAAATTTACAAAACACACCCTTGAAGTCTGCATTACCATGAAATTGCTAGCAGTGGATTTCAAACCACTAGCAGTGGTTTGATAAAGTATAGCAGTGGATACATCAAATTTACAAAACAGCCCCGCAAGTATAAATTAAGAGGAAGCTGCTAGCAGCGGGTTGAAGACCACTAGCAGGGGTTTCATAGACGCTAGCAGTGGATATCTAAAATTTACAAAACAGCCCCCATGTGGTACATTAAGAGGAAGTCGCTAGCAGGTTGAAGACCACTAGCAGGGGTTTCATAGACGCTAGCAGTGGATATCTAAAATTTACAAAACAGCCTCCCAAGTATACATTATCAGGTCAAGTACAAGAAAGAAGGAAAATCACGTGCTTATATTTACGACTTACATTTTTTTAAAATAATTTGTAATATAAGTGTAAAAAAGTATTGTGACACAAACCAATGTATGCATCATGAATAGGACCTTTCACATAAACCGATGAATTCCAAGCGACCTTATTAACGCGCCATTTTCATCTTACCAACTTAAACCGAGTAGACAAACATATTTTGTTTTAGTAACCAAAAATTGGATACAAGGAATTATGAGGTTGATATTTTATTTTATGTTTTTATTTTAATTATGTCGATTATGCGATATAATTTTGCTTTTTTAATTCAACATCAATGTAGGTTGTTTTGTAAAACACAAATACAAATTAGACTAAGATTGACAACGTCATAAACAAAAGTAGTTACACTAAACTAGTACACACATAACCCACCATAACTAACCTAAACAAAACATAAACCCTAACATGAAGGCTTCACAAATTCAAAGGACCATTGACTCAAGATGTTCAATGAAGGATAACAAAGAAGAAACGCGAGCACGCCTTTCTAAGATGGAGGTCTGCTTCCTTACAATCTCAGCCCTATCTTCAATTTGCATCCTTCTCATGGGCCGAACAGCGCAATGACGAGTTAGTTGGACCCACAACCAACAACTCTCCAATAAGCACATCCCTACGTTGTACCAGCGGTTAGCTCGTCAATCTTCTCTTGCAGATCTAATTCATCCCGAACAGTATCCCTAACTTCTCCCCAATATTCTACAATCATCATAGCCTTGATGATCGAGAGTTTGTCAGACGGGATAGTTGATCCAAGAGGGGAAGACGGGGGTTGGACATTGTTGTTGTTGGTTGAGATACGTTTTTTTTAGAGAGGATTAAAAATAGAGTGTGGAAATATAGAGTGATAACCACAAAATGTGTTGGTAGTTGTGATAGGAGTTGTTAAATAGAGTGGAATTATAGTAGTTTTAAAATAGAAGTGTAAACCGTATATTGTTTACAAGGAAAAAAATGTATACTGTTTAGAAGTTATCATCATATATGTTTTGACCTAATTGATATTTGTATATAGTTTAGAAGTTATCATCATATACGTTTTTGTTTTGTCACAACAACACAAGTTCGCTAAACATAATTTCTTATATAAGCATAAATCGATAACATAAAATGTGTTTCCAAAATCACCAATGGTCCAAAAACTGTACATAAGCTACATATAACAAAATGTTCAAAAACTATACGTATAATCCATTTAGCGGTAATCCTAACCAAGTTATTCTCTACAAACATATAATAACACATAAGGCGCGAACTCGTGTTAACCAGGTCTTTGTCGTTAGACTTCCCGCCTCGAAGTTTGAACAAAGCTTAACCTGCGTATTTTAAATAGCTTAGGGTTTTAAGTAACGAGAACTATCCAACCATCGGGTATCAAAAAGACCATTTAAACCATTAAGCTCGAGTGGGTCATTTTAACAATTAGGGTAGGAGGGTAGGATGGTGGGTTTTTTGAGACATAAACCAAGTTCTTGGCAGGGTGTTGGGGTCCAACCCCATTCATGTGTAATAGCACTTTAACAAGGATAATGAGATTATGTTGTGTTCATATGCCTGCGATACACGAATTTTATCGTGTTTGCATATGACTATTTGAACAGGTGTATATGGTTGAAGGGTCCCGAAAACAAAGGAATGATGTTAGTGTGTTCCGCTTAAAGTTATATTATACCATTGCCCGACACCATTTCCTTATCCTTTTACAATGATCACCCCCAAAACAAACCAACAATTCTCTACTATATTATGAACCAACAAAATTGTAGTGTGCGTGTATGACACGTGGCTTCTTTGATGGTTCACTGCGACGAGGTACACGGCTTGGTCCGCAGTAGATACGGAAAGTGTACAACACGTTTCTTGTTACGGTTTGTAATGGTTACCTGATGATGAGAGTTGAATCTTGAAGGGTAGAAAGGTAGTGCAAAGTGGTTTAGCCATGCGTATAGAGTTCATAATCGTGCTTGTGTGTGTTTTTAGTGTCGCTTTTTGTAGAGAAACTCCATGTTTCTGTGTAACAAAGAGATGTCAGAGATTATAAGAAATAGATGACATGGTTTTGTAATGATAGTGATGGCGAGTGAAGTGGAGTTAATGAGGCACCCTCAAAAACACTCATATCGCTCCCCACCATTATATATCATTACCAACCATTTCATCTATCTTGTTATCATCTATGATCTCATACCACACGGAAACATGGACTTTGTCACCAAAAAAGACACCACTAAAAAACACACTCGTTATACAATCTCAAAGCAAGCTAAACCCTTTTGCACCACCTTTCTACACTTCATGATTCAACCTCTTCATCGTAACTTGTACATACTGTAACAATAAATGGCTTTACACTTTCCGGTATCTACTGGACCAAGAAACCGTGTACCTCCTCGTCGTAAACCATCAGAGAAGCCACGTGTCATGGCTGTTTGACTTCAATATTGTTGTTTGATAATATAGGAGAGAATTGTTGGTGAGTTTTTGGGAAGATCATTGTAAAAAGGAGAATGAAATGGTGTTGGGCAATGGTATAATAGCACTTTAAGCATACCCACTAACAAGATTCTTTGTTTTCAAGAACCCTCAACCATATACACACTGTTCAAATAGTCGTACGCAAACACGATCAAATCTTTTGTATCACAAGCATATGAACACAACATGATCTCAATATCCTTGTTAAAGTTCTATTACACATGAAAGGGGTTGGACCCCAACACCCTGCCAAGAACTTGGTTTATGTCACAAAAAAACCACCATCCTACACCTCAACCCTAATTGTTAAAATGACCCACTCGAGCTTAGTGGTTTAAAGGGTCTTTTTGAAACACGATGCTTGGATAGTTCTTTTAAAACCCTAAGCTATTTAAAATAATGAATCCACATATCTTACCTTTTGGCATCGACTGCTGTCACGGCTTGGTCTCGGATTGGAACCCGTGACACCTAATCAATTTGAAGCAAGTATAAAAGCAAATCATATATTCCTACAACTAATCAATTGCATATAACATACTATATAACAATACCTAATAAACAAGAGATATCCAGCTAAGATTACAACTATCTAACAAAAACCCATGAAGCTTTTACGGTCATCAAGAGTATTTATAAAAAGTAGTAAACGATACCGCTTCGGTGATGTAGTGGTGGTGGAGGCGCTATGATGTAGTGGTGGTGCAGGATGAAGATGAAGATGAAGAAGTTGAGGTGAAAGCAGCTTGAGGTTAATAATTGGGATAATGTTGTTGAGGAGTAAATTAAGTGGTTGACTTTGGTTTCATTAAGTGTTTGGTTATTTGACACGTTGCAAATTATGGATGAGGATGTGGATAGTGTAGATCATGGAGGCGTTTGGTGTTCGATAAAGATGGGAATTATTTTAAATCGAGATCGTGAAGAATTATTAAATGATATACAAAGGATTTGTGCGCAGACACATCCATATAGTCTTTTAAAAATTGTAAATCTTCAAATAGAGGTAACCCCGATTTTCCGATTCTTGTACTTGACCTGATAATGTATACTTGGGGGGCTGTTTTGTAAATTTGATGTATCCGCTGCTAGCGTCTATGAAACCCCTACTAGTTGTTTTCAACCCCGCTAGCAGCTTCCTCTTAATGTACCACTTGGGGGGCTGTTTTGTAAATTTTAGGTATCCACTGCTAGCGTCTATGAAACCCTCAAGATATTGTCTATCAAACCACCTTTGGTTGTCAATGCACCGCCAGTGGTTTTCCGATAATATATACTTGGGGGCTGTTTTGTAAATTTGATGTATCCATCAATATACTTTATCAAACCACTTCTAGTGGTTTGAAATCTATCGCTAGCAATTTCATGGTAATGCATACTTCAAGGGTATGTTTTGTAAATTTGATGCAAACTTATTTTTCCCCAAATCACCGCCAGCTTGAAGTAATTGATCTTCAAATCACTTCCAATTGACTCTCCACATAAACCCTAACCACTCCAAACTGGTAATTTCAAAATCCCACATCTTTTTCCATACCAACTCACAATGCCGTCGCAGTATTCCAACACCCATAACCTAGTTGCTTACTTAATAAAAAATAATCAATCGATGGTTTTCATGAGATGATTGATTTTATCAACCACAAGAAAATTCAGTTTGCATTAACTGTAGCACCCACAATTCTCAAAGACTATATACATGATTTTTGGGGTAAAGCTGAGATACAGGAGGGAGATGGATTTGAGGTATTTAGGACTGTGGTGGATGATAATGAGATTTTGGTGGATGAGGAAGTCATTAGAGGTACGTTGAAACTCAATGATGCTAATGGACTAGTTAATCTTTCTGATAATGATATATTTTTAGGTTTAGAAAGATTAGGTTATACAAGAAGGGGAGACAGGGTAAAATTTTTGAAATGTATGTTTTCTCCCGAATGGAAGTTTTTAATTCACACCTTGTGATGTGTCTCGAGTAGTAAGACCACTGGGTTTAATGAATTTCCCTCCAAAATTGCAACTGCTTTAATTTGTCTATCTGAAGGGAGGGAATTCAATTGGTCTAGCATTATTTTTGAAGGGTTTTTAAGAATATTAGGAAGAAAGGTAAATATTACTTGTATCCTAGGTTTGTTCAACTTATTGTGGGTAGCCAAATAGCGTAACTCGTTGAACATAATACAAAGTATGAGGTGCATTATATGCATCATAAGGTTTTTGCTCATATGAGGAAACAAAATCCTAATTTAACAATCCCAAATGTTCCATTGTTCCCACATATGATTAATTTACCTGTCATTCGTGAGTTTGATGATGTAAATGAACCCCAATTGACTGAACTTGAACCCACTGACACCGTAGTTCCACCCACTATTAGTCCGATGAACCACTGAAACCAACCTTGATGCTATGATAAGTTCACCACGCGCACCAGTTAACACAGGTCGAAATGAGGAAGGTATCTTGGAACATCAACATGAATGGACGTATAATGATGAACATCAACATGATGCGTTTTCGAATGAACGACCAGTTAAAACAGGTCGAGTTGGGGATGAAAATCGTGAACGATTAAATGAATTGACGGTTAAATGTACAAAAATGGAGAATACGATCAGAGAATTGAAGCACAGGATGTTTGTGATGGAAAAAGTTAGGGGACATGGGCGTAGTGTTGTTAGAGGAGTTAGGAGACATGGGCGTAGTGTTGTTAGAAGAGTTAGGAAACATACTAAGAAAGTGACATCCTCTCAAGATGTGGTTATGGATGAGGATGTGGATAGTGTAGATCATGGAGGGCAGTATGTGGTGTCTGATAAAGATGGGAATGAAGTCGTACTTCAGATCGTGAAGAATGTATTAGATGATATAGAGAAGGATTTGGTGCAGGACACATCCATGATAGTCTTCAGAACCCACCTCTAGAGTTGTGCGTATGGATGAGGATGTGGATAGTGTAGATCATGGAGGGTGATGTGGTGTCTGATAAAGATGGGAATGAAGCTGTACTCGAGATCGTGAAGAATGTATTAGATGATATAGAGAAGGATTTGGGGCAGGACACATCCACTGATAGTCTTTCAGAACCCACCGCTACAACTTCAACTGAGGTAACCCCACCAACTGATGTACAAGTTAAAGAGAAGGAATTGGTGCAGGACACATCCACTGCTCCAACTGATGCACAAGATAAAGAGGAGGAGGTGGTGCGGGACACATCCCCTGCTAGTGTTTGTGTAACCTTAACCCCAAAATGATGTACAAGTTAAAGAGAAGGAGGTAGTGAAGGACACATCCACTGCTCCCAATGATGCACAAGATAAAGAGGAGGTGGGGGTGCAGGACACATCCATCGCTAGTGTTTCTGTAACCTTAACCCAGCACTGATGTACAAGTTAAAGAGAAAGTGGTGGTGCAGACACATACTGTAACCCATGCTACAACTTGTCTATAAGTAACAAAGAACTGATGTACAAGTTAAGGAGAATGAGGTGGTGCAGGACACATACTCTGAACCCACAGCCTACAACTTCAATGAGGTAACGACACCAAGTGATGTACAAGTTAAAGAGAAGGAGGGGCTGCATGAGACATCCATGGCTAGCGTAACCTTAACCCCACCGGCTAGTTTGAAAAGTGTAGTAGACAATAGAGTAGTCTCACACACTGCTATTACTACCACATCTACAATTGTCACAACTACATCTGTTTCACCACCTAAATCAAAAGAAGTTGAGAAGGAGGCTGCCGCACACTGATAAATTTAAGCAAAAGTTCATCGACCCTACACCTACCATTGCACCGGCTCCTATATTTCTTAAACCAACTGGACCTAAACCCTTGACTACAAGTTTGACTATTGGTGAGCCTTTGAACAAGAAGGTGGCTCTACCCGATAATGGAAAGGAAAAGGTATTGTTGAACCTGATATAAAGTTTAAGAATACACAAGAGCAGATTGATTATGATTATGAATATGGTGTAAGAATGGAAGCCTGCAGAAAAAGCGAAATAAAAAGGAAAAGGCTAGAAGAGGAGGAAGCTAATCAGAGATGGATAGATGATTGGGAGGATTCACAAGCCTATCTTGAAGCTTCTAATAATATTGGGATTGAGTACACTCGTGAAGTGTGGGAAATGTTCTCTAATAATCAAAAAGCAAGAATCTTGGATGAATGGTTCACGAAGTTCAAAAAAGAGAAAAAGCAAGTCAAAAGAAAGAAACCTCCTACAAAGAGCGATATGAGAAATACATACATGAAGATTATCAAGAATTCAGGCATACATCTTGGTGTAGATCTAAGAACATGTTCAATGAGAGGTCAAGGAGCTTAGTCAGAAGTGTATGAGGGTTAATGAAGATCACATTCCTATGAATTCTGAGAAAGAAGCAGAATGGTTAAAGAAGCAATCCAGATATAAAAGACAAAAGGTGGACGAAGATTTGAAAAAGAAAGAAAGAACTAAACAATATTTTAAGGAGACTAATAGTCCTAATCCTGAACCTATTAATCCTATTCCTTTAAAAGCAATTCATCCTATTATCGACAAGGTGATTGTCAAACATAGAGGTAGAGAAGTAGTTGAGATTACAAGAGGTGATGGATGCAAATCCACTTATTGGTCATTTGGGATGTTACTGGATTGTTTGACTAGGAGTGATTTGGACGAGTTGTGGAAAGTAATGAAGTTCAGATATGGGAAGTTAGGTCCAAATGGAGAGTTAGCTAAGTTTGTGTGGGCTGCTATAAAGAGCATGTTTGAACCTGATCTTGAGGCTGAATATTGGTATGATTGTGAGGTGGTTGAATGGATATTGTACTCATACTGCAAGGTTCATGGTGTAAAACACAAAAAGAGGATAGGTTTTTCATGTTCGTTGATAGGGATTATCCTTTATCAAAGAATGTGGCAAGACAAATGCTGGAAGCTAAACTCAGTTCAAGAGGAACAAAGGAGACACATCCTATAATTGATCAACTGTTTAAAAAGATAGAGAAGATTGCAGACCTACAAGGAACCTACTGCCAGTGGTGATTAAACCAATCCTAGAAGATTCAATCCATCACGATGTTAGAATGAGGCTAGTAGTAAAGGTCAGACGATACTTTAACAATGTGAATTTAATGTCTTCGATTGTTCAATTTTTGTTATTTTCGCAACCTCATTTTAAATTAGAATCCCATATATTCCATAGGTATACGCTGGATATGATGAAAAGACAGAAGATTCAAGACCATCCAACTATTGAACACAAGATAAAATGTGAGTAAAACTCCTACTTACTAGGAAACTTTATTGAATAAAGTATGTTACTAGGAAAGCACGCACGATATAACACTAAGTACTTGGAAATCAGATACATTATAGCACTAAATTCTTACTAGGGGCATATAGTAGTCTTAGTTACTAGGATATCACATACGATATAACAGTTAGTACTTCGCATATCGACATTGCTTATAGCGCAACGTACCCTCAAGCTTATGAATAAAGAAATTCTTGTTTCGAGCACTCACCGAGTTCTCCGCCAAGATATTCATTTGCATCACTTTGTGTTCACTAAGGGCCTCGCTCCTGCCTGAAAGTCAACAGTTTTTGTGGCACCTTCTTTCGCACAGTTGCCATCTCTTGAATAACGGCAGCCCTTTCACGATTAAGTCTAGCCAATTCTTGAGTTAGGATGTTCACCTTTCTTGCCAATTGAACATCTTCGATTGCAGCGGTACGGCAGTAGTAAATCATCATGTTTGTCCAGTTGTTAGTGTTAGCAGCGGCTCTTATCTCATCACATTTAGGCAGAACTGACATTGTTTTTGCTTACTTATTTATGGAATGATGTTGTGTGAAAATATACAGTCACATGCATACATTGACGTTACACTATATGCCTGACTCCTCTATGTTTTTATAGAAAAGAACAAAAAATGTGCACATGTTCAACAGTTTATTGTATAACATTCTCACAAAGTAACATAAAAAAACAATAAAAGCAAGCCACTCCTGTAGCTATTATTATTCAAGTAACAAACATTGAAAATTCTAAATGACTGATAAGTTGTGCTTCCATTGTGTTAAAGTTCAAATTGAAGTACTATAAATCGTCCAAATGAACAACATTTTCAGTCACAGTGTTGTGATGAATGTTGTTACGAACGATGTTTTCAGGAGTAGATGATTCACATTTCCATACGAAATCATTGTTTGATTGACCACTTGCTTCTCCCTGTTCGACCTCTACACGCGTCCGCTGTCCACCGTGTCGTTCTTGTTCCACTGCTTCTTCATTAGTTGTAGGGGTGCACGATTGTGAGTTTCTTTTACGCTTCTCGACATGTGGCATTAGTTCAAACAACCATATCAGTAATAACATTAAAAATTAAACACATTGAAATAAAATATAGAAACACACTTGCCTTGCTTGTCATCAACGGTTCAATACATGACTGTCTTGTGTGTCCTGCCTTTCCACACCTGCCAGTGTTTTGCTTCCGGCTCTTCCCCGTGGATCGGATACGCTTTTCTTTGGGTCTTCCAGGTTGTCGCTTATCCATAGCAGGAGGTTTTACGGTTTGCAAGTCATCAGGAGTACGCCACAAGGATACATCTTTTAGAGGATAAACCCTTGCTTCGTATGTATTTTTTAGTGACGTTTTGTTAAACCAATCCATAGCCCAACTGCTAGTGTCAGTCATCCCTTCAAATCTAGACACAACACAAATATGACCACAAGGTAGACCGGATAGCTGCCATTTGCGGCAAGTGCATTCTCTGTTGTCAAAGTCAACAATATGAACATGTTTCGGATCAGTGACTTGGTAAATCTTGTGCATCTCAATTCCGTTAACACCCCAATTAGCACTCTTTGCCATTCTATTGTTTACTTTTGCATTTGCCCATTCGCTAAGTTCATCAATTGGAGCATCTGAAATAAAAAAAATAATAATACATTTTCATGCGACGTGCCAAATATGTAATAAACCAAGTATAATATACAGCTTTTTAAGTTACCTTTGTATTTTGCTCGACGTTCAAAATACCATCTTTGTAGAAGCCTTCGGTAGTACTCCATTAGCTGGGTTATTGGAACCTTCCTAACATCTTTCGTTAAAGAGTTTATCGATTCAAAGACTATTTGAGGTCAAATAATTGTACCTGCTTGCAGGGCAGTAGCACGCGACCATTTATCAAATCCAGCTTCATCTTTTAGTTTTTTATACACATCGTGTTTTAATGATCGAATCTCAGAAATTGAAGCATCAAACTCCTCGCCTGTAAGCTTTGCATGTCCTCCAATATATAGCCTTCCACTTTCTAGTTTTCAAATTGCAGTTCATCATTAAATGCCGACAGCAAAAACCATGAAACGCTACTGGGAAAAACGGTACTACATGCATGTGCAATTGCCGGATGTCTGTCAGAGATGATGGCCAAATCTTTTACTTCACCAATGCATTCTTTAAGTTTGGTCAAAAACCATGTCCATGATTCATTGGTCTCACCTTGAGAGACACCAGTTGCAATAGGTATAATCGGTTGTTGCCCCATCCCAACAACAACCAGATTCGTACCAAGGTATCTCCCTTTAAGATGTGCGGCATCAATGATTAGCAATGGTCGCATAAAACGTAAGAAGCTCCGGATCTATTTTAAAACAATCAGAAATTTGCTTAATTAATAAAATTTTGATAACAATGAAGGTATTAATCATAAATAAAATATAATAGAATTTATGAAAAACTTACAAGAACACCAAACCAATGAATACCATCTTAAACCGATCTGTCTCATCTGTCTCAATGTGAGTTACTGTCCCCTCATTTTCCAACTTTAAGTTATAGCAGAATACGGCAACTTTCAAAAGACTCCCTAGGACAACCGTTCAACAACTGTAATGCAATGTTTTTCCCACCCCAAGCTCGGTAGTAGGAAATGTCTACTTTCCAATCAACATTAAAATCGTTTTTTTATGTCCGCACCCGTATATACCCGTTTGCAATTCCTCAATTTATCAACAAGTATGTGACCCAATAATTTTCGGGTAGCATTTCGATGATTAGGATGAATTTTTGTTCTGGAACATGTATGAGAGTCGTTAATGGAAGTAACATAGAAGTATCGGCTAACAACACTTTTTCGTGCGTTAATGTACCAGTTGCAACCTTCGACAAAACAAGCTACACTGTACCTTTTCTTACATGAGTTAGTAACTTTGTACTCAAACATATCAACCAACGCTTTTATTCCTATTGCATAAATGCATCCTTGCTTATCATCAAACCGACTACCCACCTTTAATTTAGATACTACAGGGTGTTTATGGTTACTTACCTGTTTAATTATGGGATCAATTGAACCGTGGATCAGGGATATTTAGAAATGTTGTTTTTCGCCAACTAGGATGCACATCTACATTAACGTTTGCCCCTGCACCCTCGTTATTATGATCTTCAACTTTTGGTGTTTGAAAATCAGATTCTTGAGGCAACAAAGGAACATTAAGATCAATATCAAGAGTCTTAGAAGAAGTAGGCGGCTTTACCTCGAAAGATTTCTCGATAAGTTTGATGTATAGCCCGATCGTGCCGCTACAAGATATTTCATGAACGAAGAAAGAAACATCATCATCGCCACTCACATGAATTTTGGTTGAAGCGGACATGTAGTATAAACTGATGATCTTATCTTTAATCTGATATTTGTTAGTGAGATAGGTAATCAAATGTAGGTAGGTGATGTTAACCGAAGTAAAACTCCACGAATTGATGTCTCAAAATCCAAATAAAGCTTGAATTTTTGGGAATTAGCCAAGTCATTTTTCCGGGTTTTGTGTTCGGGATTTGTGTTCACTGTTCTAGGATTGTACAAAACAATAAACAAAAAAAACTTCACTGAAAATAGGACCTTTAAGTCGCTCAATATAAAATTCGCTTAAACTTTTCCCTCCACAATATTCATTACCCGCTCATTCACAAAGTATATTTCCCGCCAAATAAGATGTGACTATACTATAAAAGAGTCAAGTTTACTCATTGGGTAAATAAAACAATGGCTCCCTCCTCTGCCTCTACCTCCAGATCCAATCGAAAGCCATTGGAATACTACATCAATGCTACACACTGCGAATGTCCAAAACCATTATCGGTGGAAGTACAAACCTCTTGGACACGGACTCATCCTGGTAGAAGATTCAAGGCCTGTCCAATTTATGTAATATTATTATGCATTATACTTATTTTACTTGTTAGGTTGAATATGTGAATTTAACAAATTTTTATTTTAGGACAAAAAGACCAAATGTAACTTCTATGGTTTCCTAGACCCGGAACTACCAAGTCAGTATTACAAAGATTTGTTTTACAAGGAACATGAGGAAAAGAAACATTTAATGAAGACGGGAAAGAGTTCAGTCTCGGATGAAGTTACTGAGGTTTCAAACAATGATATCATGAAAGTGTTGGATGAGTTGACTTTTATCAAGTCAAGAGTGCAAGTTCATGACAAAGTTGTGTTGGTTTTCAGTTTGGTTGTTCTCTTCGCTTTGTAGTTTGGTTATGGTAATCTGTTTACCAATAAGTGTTATGCAATATGTATGTTATAGTCTTTTACCAATAAGATTGTATGTAGTCGTTTTTTCAAATCAAATGGATGTTTGTAAAAAACAAACGTTTTAGCAATTAACACAAAATGTTTGTTGCAAATCAACAAGATCACAACACGTATATTTGGATGGTATGCATGGGTGTTAGGAATATACCAAGTTGCGCTACACATACATGCATAAGAAGTTGTCTTTTGATGCCCTTCACAGACATCCAGATTGCGGTTACATTTGGTTGAACAACAAAAGTCTAAAACCACATACAAGCCATACCCAAAAGTACTCCACCAATGCATCTTTATTCATCACTTGTATGAACAGACATCTTATACTTCCAAAAGTACTCCACCATATGCTCTCGATACGCCAAAGCAACTTGAAGAGGGTCATCAACCTTCATACTTAATTTGTTACCCAACCTGTGCAAAAAAATACATACCCAAACTCCGCAATCACCGTATGCATTGGCTTGTATAGGGACATCATCCGCAACTCGAAATGTGATCTTATAATCAGAAACAGATATTGATTTAGCTTGAAGAACTTTACACAAGTTTAGATACTGTGGTAGCTTTCTCTCAAAAGTGACCCTCCATTTTAAATTCTTTTCTCTCGTTCTGGCGTACCTAGTGTGTCATAAATTGTTATAACTCCGGTACGAATTTGCAACTCGGCGAGAAACCAGTGGCACTCGGGTACGTTAACAGGAAAGTATACCTAAATGTGATCAAATAATCCTTGTCATAATTCATCACATTTTTACCATGTACATATATTTACCCAAATATATAGAAGAAAGTATGGTCTTTATATACAAACCTTCTCAACACTAGACCATGGCAATGGATAGCGTTGACCAAAGGGCGTAGTAGGCACGCATAGACCCTTCAAGGATAGAGGAAGAGAAAAATGGTCCAGCCATATCCCAATCGGCATTGCCGGCCTGAACCTGCCACATTAGATCAACCTGAGATCCGCATGCGAGAAAAATTTATAAGCAAAATACCGGTAAACTAATTCAAAAAAAATCAATAGGTACCTCATCTCCTAGCCATCCTTTTTATTGCCTCTTCCATAACCCAACAAAGCCAACCAAAATTTTCGATCAACAACGATGTCGCCAAGACCCCAAGGAAAGCTATGCGATGACTTCAAAATTTTTTTATAAAGGTATCCATACACGCTGGTTTAGTAATCTTGTTGATATCGCAACCTTCGTGACGTGATGATCCGAAATTTTAAAAACAAGATTAATGTATATGTCTTTAAGATGTCTGTTTGTAAATGTAGTTCTTCTATACCTCTACCCATGATTCCAACTGATTATCTTCACCAGGTGGTGGATTAATATCTTTTCTCAGTCTTTTGGAACGTCGTTTCGGCAACTGTGGAGTTGTGGGAGGGAGATTCACGATGGTTCCCGCAAACACTTGCCCACTGCTTTGTCCTTTTGAGTCATCATCTTCTTTCAAAACAGGAGTACTCTCTTGGGTAACTTTCTCATCACTCTCTTTGGTAACTTTGGCCTTTCTAGTTTTCTTTATTGGTAGGGATTATAACGGATCGTCTGAACTTACTTGCGCTTTCTCTTCCTTTTACCCCGCATGAAAACATACTGCATGAAAAAACTCATCATTGAAATAACATCAAACTTTTGAAGTACATGTGGTAACTTTAATGAATAATGTAGCTGTACCTCGAAGTTGTAGGCAAAGGCTTCTTGGCTTGTCCGCCGGAGGTATGAATCATCTTCTGTCTTGCCTTCACAGCATCATTATCAATTTTGTCTATTACCGCCTTGGTTGACAACCGATTTGCAACCGTAACTCAACCCCGGTTTCTCTTTAACGTGGGCATCAACATTGTATGCTTCGGCCCCCATCCTCGCCATTTGTGACATCGCCTCACGATCATGAGAGTGTTCATCAACAGCATTGCAATTAACAATCACATTTTGATTAACTTGAACACCCTCTATAGTTTTATCATCAGCATTTAAAAGTACTTCATGATCATGAGAGTGTTGATCAGCAGCAGTGCAATGAACAATGGCATCTTCCTTACCGTGAACGACCTTTACAGACTTACCATCAACATTAAACACACCTTCATGAGCCTGTATTTCATGTGCTTGAACCGCCTCCGTGTTTATCATCACCACTTAGCACCACCTCACTCGGTGTTTCGCCATCTTCATTGTTTTCAGCAGGTTTTTCTTCATCTATCCCAACTCGTTTGTCGTGAAGACAATAAACAGAGAAATCATCTTCTAGCTCCACCTGCTCATCTAGTCAGATCTGTTTCCCTGTAATTATACAACAATAACACATCTATATGGATGACCAACTATATCAAACATGTATAGATAGTGCAGGTGGAATTTATATATACGTACTTCAACAACCATTGAGAAAACGTTTCATTCAAATTAGGTAAATTGAAATGACTGGGATCATGATCTCGAATGTGATCATCTAACGGCAATGGTCCGTCGTGAAGACAATATTCCACGAGCTGCGACATAGTTGATGGAAAAGCGGCAGGGTCTATATAAGTAAGACCAGTTGTTCGTTTTCATTTACACAACTCGATTTGTCGCCATTCTGTAGTTAACCAAACTGATTTAGGTATGTAACCAAAAAACGATAAAATAAAAAAGTACTACTAAAAGGAACATAACCTTATTATAATCAACCGAATTAACATCACGAGAACGAAGATCAAAGAAACTAGAACTACCATTCCAGTTTTCATTATCAATGGGACTTTGTCCAGAACAAGCCTCATCCGATTTGCCGTGCGTATGAGTTGAAGTCTCGATATTTAAAATATACAATCAATTATACTACTAAAGAAACCCGCTAGCAGTGGATTCACAAGTGGTTTGATAGACACTAGCAGGGTTTCATAGACACTAGTGGTTTCATAGACACTAGCAAAGTGGTTTCATAGACACTAGCAAGGGTTTCATAGACACTAGCAAAGGATACATAAAATTTACAAAAACAGCCCCTCAAGTGATAGATTAACAGAACTCGCTAGCCGTGGATTGAAAACCACTAGCAGGGGTTTGATATACGCTAGCAGTGGATACATCAAATTTACGTAACACCCCAACCGATACATTAACAGAACTCGCTAGCGGATGGATTGAAAACCACTAGCGTGGGTTTGATGTACGCTAGCAGTGGATACATCAAATTAACAAAACAACCCCCAAAGTATACATTATCAGGTCAACTCCAACAAGTTTCTAAAAGAAGTTGTAATATAAGTCGTAATATACATTACCATGTTCACCTTTGGACGTTGTATCTTTAGAACTTCCTCAACAACGGCAAGTCTATTTTCAATTTCATCAAGGACTCCCACATTAATGTCTAGCTTGGTCGGGGTTGTATCTTTATTGGCTCAGGGTTGTATCTTTAGAGCTTCCTCTACGCGCAAGTCTATTGTTAATATCGTCAAGCTGATTGGAACTTTGACCTTTATCGCCATCGCCACATCATTATTGACTATAGCCACATCTTTATCACCTAACGCCACATCAGATCGCTTATCACCACCCCTTGTGCACCTACAAAGCAAGATCGAAACAGAATGTGCAATGGTCAATTGTCAACGTGAATACAACCATGGTTTGCACAAACAGGCCAACTTACCTCATTAGTGGGATCATCGCAGTAGACTAGCCAACTGGCTCAAATATGCATTACTTGGTGCAAAACATGGTTGTAACATTTCCGCATTTGTTGGAAGAAGATCCAAGACTGGATTAGAACCCTAGTAAACAAACAATTATAAAGTTAAAAACAAATATAACGAAGTCCTAACTTATTTGACAAATACAAACAAATGGAAATGCTTACATGACCAAAAAGTTGGGCATAATGGCGTTTGGCAAATGTTTTACCCTTTGACCAACAAAAACAACGTGGTATCTTTGACGGGTCTTTGTTCCACCATGAACTGCTAGTGGGATAACTCTCAAGAATCCATATCTAAAATAAACGAAAATTATAAATGCATTGTATGAACTCGCTAGTAAACAAAACTGACATGTTCATAAATGTAATACACATCTAACCTTAAAAGCCAAGAAAAGCCGAAATATTATATGTTGCAATTGTAGATGGGTTTTGTTGCAATTTCTCTCTCAAGTGAGCATTGTAATGGCGGGGGTACCACATTGGCTAAATTTTTGTAAAAACGGGTCCACAAGAACTCTCCCCATGGATATGCATTCCATGCCCCAAAATCCTCAACTAATTGCAACAAATGATTGTCAACAATGTACCAAGGTCCACGACCTATGAACACGACCTCAGCGACTAGCAAAAGACATACCCTTACCGCATCCTCACCGATAACTTTGAAAAACCGTGTCATTCCCAAACAAATCTAAAAGCTCAATCCCTTTTACGCTTACCTTTCTTATTAATTGTTTTTCAGGAAAGACACGCAAAGCAAAAGGACTTCGAGCAATTTCTACAGGGGGAGGCAAACGACCAAAACGAAATCCAGTCATCAATAGAAATTGTTCCCGACCAAATTTCAATACATTGTTCCCAATTTTGTATAAAATGGGGGGACAAGAATCAACAAGTTTGTCGATATATACTTGGTGTTGTAAAACGAAATTAACAATATGATTGCCTTTACCTAGGTCAGAAATATCTAACCATGGCCCAAAAACAGCTTGCTCAACAACAGCCTCATTCGATCTGGATTCCTTGACAATTTAGACTTAATTTTCGAAAACAAGTGTACCTTGGAACGAACAGTTAGCTTAGCATCAAAATATTTGGGAATGTCAGCCATTTTCGAGTTTAATTTACTGAATAATTAGGGATTGATTTAGGATTTCACAATTTTCAATTGTGTTTTTTCCGTAGTAGTGTTGGTTGTGTGTGTTTGTATTTGGGTTAAAAATTTGAAAACAGGGTAAAATTTAAAAAGTTGTAAAAGTACTTTTGAAACAGTACTTTAGGTAATGTTAATGTACACAAAGTAGTCGCTTATGTTTTTACGCTTAAGTCGCTCAACCTCGGGAAAGAACTAAATGTATAAAAAAATATTTTTGTATCTTTGACTTTTTGTAACTAAAGGACAAAACCAAATTTCGCTAGATTCTAAAAACGGTCGCTTAGATTCGGTCGCTGGAAAATAATAGCTGTAAAAGTCAGAAAAAATGATTGGGTACACAAACTTCAAAGGACACTTGTTAAGCTTATATGAAAAGTAGAAAAGTCGCAAGTCTCAAAGTTTGTTTTGGAAATACCCAAACTTTTTTCCTAAAAAGTGATGACACCTTGAGCGAAAAATGCATTCTTAGAATTTTCCCTTATTAAAACCATTATAAGCACATGTTTTACCTATCCAAACGCACCCATGACCCATGTAAGCTACACAACCTGATTTAATATCGGCATAGTAAGTTTATCATTCCATATTTTCAGTCTTACAAAATTATATACACCCTTACTCATCCAATCCGATTCAAACAAAATTTACCAATTCAATTACCTAGGGTTTTCTAGGTTTTACTTCTTGTTTGTACATGTTAAAAGGTTCGACTAGGATAGTACTAATATGGGTCGATTTATATCAATCATGGACTGTCCAAAACAAAATTTTATAGATCAAAAGCACAAGTTTTAGCATGATACTTTTATTATTCCATGTGACATATGTATATTCGATTTTAGTATGTCTTCTAGGCTTATTTAAGAGATTTCATGAATACATTCGAAGAAAACAAATCAAGAGAAGGATTAGACGAGGTCGAGAGACTTAACCTTGTAGCGTGATTACAAGAAAGACATGAAACAAAATTGTGTATGGGTCGAAATACCCCAAAAAGCGACCACAAAACCTTGAATCGAAGGAATACCGCACGACGATCTTTAGACTTTCTCGACCATCAAGGAATCACGAATGGCCCTTGGCTTGCCTTCTTGATCTAATTAATGAATGGTAAAAAGGATGCAACCGTGAGTTTTGGTGGCTAGGTTTTGGTATGACTACTTGTGGAGCGTGATAACAAAAAGGAGGGGAGGGGTTATTCGGGTTTTGCATTGTAAACAAAAGGAGAAAAAAAAAACAAAAAAAAAACAACATGGGCTAAGTCCTAAAAGGGAAACAAAGGCCCTGTTCACAACTTGAATTGGGCTTGTCATGCATTAGTGTATTAAATAAAAATTCAAAATTTCATTAAGCAAAACGTATAGACGTACAATGTTTTTTAAACGTAAGCTGTGGCGGTTTATTTATCTTGTACAAATTACGATTTACAAGTTAGGTTATAAACGATTTGCCGAGCTTAACATATTTTTCAGATTTTTTATAGTTTTTATTTGAGGGCAAAATAGTCTTTTTCAATGTTTAGATTTTAGGTTTTACAACTCTTCCCTCTAAAAGAAAATTTTCATCCTCGAAAATTGAACAAGACGTAATCAAAGAAAACGAATCGGATTTCGTGATTCTTAGGGAAAAATAAAGCAAACGCAAATCTTATCTCAGAACAAACGGATTCTTATCAGAATCTACAAATTCATACATCTCGAAATCAAAGCAATAATCAAATACTTACAAGAGATAATCATATACTCATCAAGATAATGGCAGATAACAGATGAGATGCAAAAAGTCAAACAACACGCTTCTAACTTATTAGGATATCTAATGATGAGAACAACCATATGCATAGATGTAACTAATCCTAACGGTCTTACTAGTCGCAGATAACCAAACTAAAAAGGATCTAATGTCTCAAAACTTCTCGAAATATCCTATGACCACAATAAGGGTACAGGAGACGCACATTTAGAGCAAACATAGCAATCCATAGTTCACACAAATCATAACAATTTCGATTCCAAGCGCATAAAAACTTACACGTAATCATATCGGATTTAAAAATCTCACAATTAGGTACAGTAATTTCAAACGTAACATGAGGAGTGCCAAATAACTGATACAAGTCATATTCTTTTCAATGACAACCATGTGCATTTCCCCGCAGCGTCATATGATTTCAATAAGTTCAAATTATATGATCTCGGCATATCATGTTGATCAAGCGTTATAATACTTGCATCACATAACAAGTCCTCATTATCATCATATTCTCGCCATGACAAAACCACATAACTAATATCAGAACAAAACGGATAACATATAGGTAACACGTAACATACCAAAACCGATACACATTCATGCAAAGATATAACACATCGCATAACTTACCATATTACCAAACAAACGAGGCCACCAACTTGCATAAACGGCTCTCATGACTCACATCGACGATCCGTAAAGAAAAGCCGAGATATACCGAATGCTAAACGATAAAACTTCACGACTAGAACCGAAGTTCGAACGAATCAAAAGAAAAGTAACGCCATCAAAATCATGAAGCAAGGTATCAAACCACAAAAGCGTGACAAACGAATCGAGTAAATACAAGTCAGCGCTTAAACCATATGGAAGTAGATGAACCTTCCCAATGCCACCCGTTGAATCATGTCTTCGCCGCTGCCTTTGGTTGATTCGTACCCACCCTCCAAAGAAGATCCCTCGATGTTCTCCAGCAAAGACGGGTGTGGATTCTCGTCAATGAGTCTCTCCAAGACACGAACTATTGCAAAGCAACGTAGGGCTTCGGTACCATCTTCTTCTGGCCTGCGGGTAGTCTCCATCTAACGATCGACAAACCAACGGACGCTAAAACAAAATAACAAAATTGATGTGAAAAGAGAGGGCCAATTCAAGTAAAGGCAAAAAGGATATCAAGTCAAACGAAGCGACCATCAAAAGGAATCGAAAGATATCTCAATGACATCGAAACCTAATGTCTACCCAATCCTCACAGTGTCATAGCCTAAGCTCTAAGGGTCCTAAACTTGTTCTCGATACCATAAATTTGTAACACCCCAACCCGACAAGGGTAAAGATATCACAAATAGCGGTTTCATATCGAACCTTAAGTACTATACAATAGCGGAAGCCTTTACAAAATTTACAAAAGAAAATATAAATAACTTAATAATCAAAATAAATCTAAGATCACTATTTCAAATCTTGTTCTCTACTTCTCAACCCGTGATCTATCCCATAAGCTCATCTTGAATGCTTAACACTTTGCCGCAGAAAGAAAATGCGCTGAGCTTACAAAGCCCAAAGGAACAGATATAACAAAACAAAAACTAAACAAAAAAGAAATAAAATGAAATAAAGAAACGAATAACGAAGTCACAAAATGAATGAATCACTGAGGATTCTACGGAAACACTGCATAATACGTAAATCCGAAGAACAAACAACAAATAAGAACAAACACATAGCATATTGATGACACAAACTGAAGAACATCATAATCAACAGAAATTAATGAATCGTGCAATTTAAGTACATATAATTCAACCGAAATACCGAAAGCTAGCGTAAGCAATTACCGAAGTAAACATGTCCTTTACACAAGTCAATTTATCTACATTTAACACACTTATCCAATATCGTAGCAAATGAACGATAGCAATCAAACGTGGAAGTCACACATACAAATAGAAAACACAAGAGGAAAACTATAACTAAATAAGCAAAAGACATAGCATAGCAATTAGCAAGTTATCAAGTCAGATATCATAAGTTAAACCATTTCCCTGATCAAACTTTAGTAAAGTAATTTAAACATGGCGATCAAACATAAGCAGTATAAACACCAACATGAAAATCAAAGTTCATGAATTATCTCAACAATTATACATAATGAACTTACATAACAATCAATTATACACTAGCATAATCATCATACAGATCAACAAGGTCACATAACGGTAAACTAACATATAAAAATGATGACAACATGCGAATCACATTTAAGCATATTAATCATATCCTAGCATGGCAAACGGTAGTCACATAAACATGTCAAAGCATAAACACATTCAATAAACATATAATAATTCAATATGTAAATGGGAACATTGACAAAATGTAAATCATAAACAGAATATCTAACACAAAAATAGCAAATACAGATTTAGTTATCTACCACGAGCCCCGAACATATCATATCAGAAGTAACTTTCTTATTCGAAGGGTGACCTCGAATACCTTATATAATATGAGGAGACCTCAATAACAAATGGAGTAGCTAGCCCTAATTTGTGAAGACGTAGCAATACCTACATCATTCACCGCATAAATCATATCATATAATGTGATCGATCTACGATGCATCCATATCGCCCAAACGCATGATAGTGGCCAAACTATCAATAAACAGATAATAGAAAGGGACGTGGCGTAACATCACTCTACTGCCCTAGAGTCATGTCGAGGTGCATCACTCGACACGGACATGGAACCCCATGACTAGTGAAATAATGGCTCGGTGTCAAACTAACTTAGGTCAAACAGATTGTCATAAATGACACAGATCGTAATTCATCATAGAGGTCAAACAGATTTGAAAAAATCGAGTTTTCATATCATAAGTTCAAATCAGATGTTTCATGGTTCAATAAATAGAGATTTCAGATAAGCAACGGATCAAACTAATCAGAAAGGGTTCATATCAAATGTTCGTAAATCAAAGGTTCATATCACAGCCACATATCATACGTTCATAATCGTAGTGTTCATAATTGGAAGTTCATAATTAGAAATTCATACTCAAACATAGCAAGGTTCAACAAACAAGTTCGGACAAACAGAGATTCACATAAACGAAAGGGAATTATAGCAATGGCATAGGGAAATCCTAATAAGCATAAGAGAAAGGCCAAAGAAAGAAAAATATGAGAAACCTTTACTGAAAAGGTCAGAATATCTGTACCTTAGCAATGAAACGAAAACAAACGGGAAGGTAACACCGGAAAGCAACGTCATATCTTCTTCAAATCGAATCTACACCTAATTGATATCATATATTACTTATATACTCATTTTATAAGCTTCTTATGCATGTGTAAGTGTTTTACTTATTGATATCCTCTTTTTATCTTTCATTTTCTTAAATTCACATCTGGACCAGAATTTAGCGATTTTTATAAAATACTAACTTAGCTCAAATGAAATTAAGTAAAATCCCAGGGGTTCCCATATGAGTTAAAAGAGTCTCAAAAAATTGGTGGGTTCTATCTCTATGCCAAATGGCCTATGGAAAATCACAAGTCCAGACCTGTCCAGAAAGTAATTAGAAAATACACCTTAAAAGTTTACACTTATTGGACCTGTTTAGACACCTTGGAAAAATTCCCAAAACTCCCAGAAATTCATTTATATCCTAAATGTCAATCCTGTAAAAGGAGAGCTCCCAATTCCTTATGGTTTGAAAATGAAAAATCAAACAGTCCAACCAAATTTCAGACCCGTTTTCTCAGCTTTGACACTTGTTCTTGTAAAATTCAAAAATACGACTTAGACAACTCCAAATTCGACCAAACCACTTGGAAAACTTAACTAAGACATAAAATAAACTTTTCCCACAAAAACCCAGATTATTGCACTTATAAAATTGGATCTATAACACACACAAATTCGACATATGATGCTGTCCAGTTTTAGGGTTTATTAAAACCATTATAAGCACATGTTTTACCTATCCAAACGCACCCATGACCCATGTAAGCTACACAACCTGATTTAATATCGGCATAGTAAGTTTATCATTCCATATTTTCAGTCTTACAAAAATTATATACACCCTTACTCATCCAATCCGATTCAAAACAGCCCCCAATTCAATTACCTAGGGTTTTCTAGGTGTTACTTCTTGTTTATACATGTTAAAAGGTTCGACTAGGATAGTACTAATATGGGTCGATTTATATCAATCATGGACTGTCCAAAACAAAATTTTATAGATCAAAAGCACAAGTTTTAGCATGATACTTTTATTATTCCATGTGACATATGTATATTCGATTTTAGTATGTCTTCTAGGCGATTTAAGAGATTTCATGAATACATTCGAAGAAAACAAATCAAGAGAAGGATTAGACGAGGTCGAGAGACTTAACCTTGTAGCGTGATTACAAGAAAGACATGAAACAAAATTGTGTATGGGTCAACCGCCACTCCAAAACAGCCACAAAAACCTTGAATCAAGAAGGAATACTCACGTACGATCTTCAGCACTTTCTCACGATCAAGGAATCACGAATGGCCCTTGGCTTGCCTTCTTGATCGGTAATGAATGGTAAAAAGGATGCAGCCGTGAGTTTTGGTGGCTAGGGTTTTGGTATGACTACTTGTGGAGCGTATAAAAAAAGGAGGGGAGGGGTTATTCGGTTTTGCATTAAGCCGAACAAAAGGAAAAAAAAAACATGGGCTAAGTCCAAAGGGAAACAAAGGCCTGGTTCACAACTTGAATTGGGCTTGTCATGCATTAGTGTACAAAAATTCGGCCCATTGCTAAAATGTATAGACGTGTACAATGTGTTTTTTAAACGTAAGCTGTGGCGGTTTCATTTATCTTGTACAAATTACGTATTTACAAGTTAGGTTATAAACGATTTGCCGAAGCTTTTGACATATTTTCAGATTATTTTTATAATTTTTTATTTGAGGGCAAAATAGTCTTTTCACGTGTTTAGATTTTAGGGTTTTACAACTCTTCCCCTCTAAAAGAAAATTTTCGTCCTCGAAAATTGAACAAGACGGAACAGAACAGCAAAACGAATCGGATTTCAGATTCTTAGGGAAAAATAAAGCAAACGCAAATCTTATCTCAGAACAAACGGATTCTTATCAGAATCTACAAATTCATACATTCAGAAATCAAAGCAATAATCAAATACTTACAATGATAATCATATACTCATCAAGATAATGGCAATAATGATGAGATGCGAAAGTCAAACAACACGCTCTAACTTATTCGGATATCTAATGATGAGAACAACCATATGCATAGACGTAATCTAATCCTAACGGTCTTACTAGTCGCAGATAACCAAACTAAAAGGATCTAATGTCCCTCAAAACTTCCTGAAATATCCTATGGCCACAATAAGGGTACACCTGAGACGCATACATTTAGAGCAAACATAGCAATCCATAGTTCACACAAATCATAACAATTTCGATTCCAAGCGAAAACTTACACGCAATGATATCGATTTGAAAATCTCACAATTAGGTACAGAATTTCAAACGAACATGAGGAGTGCCAAATAACGGATACCAGTCATATTCTTTTCAATGATCAACCACATGCATTTCCCCACGTCATATGATTTCAATAAGTTCAAATTATATGATCTCGGTATTATCATGTTGATCGCTATAATACTTGCATCACATAACAAGTCCTCATTATCATCATATTCGTCTCGTGCCATGACAAAACCACATAACTAATATCAGAACAAAACGGATAACATATAGGTAAAAAGTAACATACCAAACGTAACCGGATACACATTCATGCAAAGCATATAACACATTAGACAACTTACCATATTACCAAACAAACGAGGCCACCAACTTGCATAAAACGGCTCCTCATGACTCATTACCGACGATCCGTAAAGAAAAGCCGAGATATACCGTAATGCTAAACGATAAAACTTCACGACTAGAACCGAAGTTCCAACGAATCAAAGAAAAGTAACGCCGATCAAAATCACGTAGCAAGGTATCAAACCGCCTCAAAACGCGTGACAAACGAATTAGAGTAACACAAGTCGCTACTAAACTATATGAAGTAGATGAACCTTCCCAGCCACCCGTTGAATCATGTCTTCGTTGCTAAGGCTTTGGTTGATTCGTCCAGCTCCCTCCAAAGAAAGCATCCCGATGTCTCCAAAGAAGACGGCTGGTGCGGATTCGCTTCACGAGTCTCCAAAGACGGGAACTATTGCAAGAACGCAGGTTCGGCCATCTTCTTCGGCTCTGCGGGTAGTCTCCATCTAACGATCGACAAACGGACGAGCGAAACCAAAATAACAAAATTCATGTGAAAGAGGAGGGCCAATTCAAGAAAGGCAAAAGGATATCGAAGTCAAATCGAATCCGACCATCAAAAGGAATCGAACGATATCTGAACAGACGGAAACCGGATGTCTACCCAATCCTCACAAGTCATAGCCTAAGCTCTAAGGGTCCTAAAACCTGGCTCTGAAACCATAAATTGTAACACCCCAACCCGACAAGGGTAAAGATATCACAAATACAGTTTCATATCAGAACCTTAAGTACTATACAATAGCGGAAGCCTTTACAAAATTTACAAAAGAAAATATAAATAACTTAATAATCAAAATAAATCTAAGATCCCTATTTTCAAATCTTGTTCTCAGCTCTACTCTCAACCCAGATCAGCTATCCCATAAGCTCATCTAGAATGCTTAACACCTGTCAGCAGAAAAGAAAATGCGGCCGAGCTTACAAAGCCCAAAGTGGAATGATATAACAAAACGAAAACTAAACAAAACGAAATATGAAATGAAATAAAGAAACGAATAACTAAGTCACAGTGGAATGAATCACTGAGGATTCAAGCGGAAACATCTTACGTAAATCCGGAAGAACAAACAAAAATAAGAACAAACACATAGCATATTGATGACACAAATGAAGCACATCATAATCAACAGCAATTAATGAATCGAGGCAATTTAAGTACATATAAGTCAACCAAAATACCGAAAGCTAGCGAAGCAATTACCGAAGTAAACATGTCCTTTACACAAGTCAATTAATCTACATTTAATACACTTATCCAATATCATAGCAGCAAGCGATAGCAATCAAACGTGGCGACCACACATACAAATAGAAAACACAAGAGGAAAACTATAACTAAATAAGCAAAAGACATAGCATAGCAATTAGCAAGTTATCAAGTCAGATATCATAAGTTAAACCATTTCCTAGATCAAACTTTAGTATAGACAGAAATTTAAACATGGCGTGATCAAACAAGCAGATACGAACACCAATGTAGAAAATCAAAGTTCATGAATTATCTCGAACAATTATACATAATGAACTTACAGAACAATCAATTATACACTAGCATAATCATCATACAGATCAACAAGGTCACATAATGATAAACTAACATATAAAGATGACAACATGCTAATCACATTTAAGCATATTAATCATATCCTAGCATGGCAAACGGTAGTCACATAAACATGTCAAAGCATAAACACATTCAATAAACATATAATAATTTAGTATATAAACGGGAATATTGACAAATACGAAATCATAAACGTAATATCTAACACGTAAATAGCAAATATGATTTAGTTATCTACCATGAGCCCAGAACATATCATATCGTAAGTAACTTTCTATTCGGAAGGGTGACCTCGGAATACCTTATATAATATGAGGGGAGACCTCAATAACAAATGGAGTAGCTAGCTCCCAGAATTTGTAAAGACGCGTATTGCATACCGACATCATTCACCGCACAAATCATATCGATAACAGATCGGATCTACGATGCATCCATACGCCCCAACAGTGATAGTGGCCAAACTATCAATAAACAGATAATAGAAAGGGACGTGCAGAACATCACTCTATCGCCCTAGAGTCATGTCGAGGTGCATCATCGACACGGACATGGAACCCCCATGACTAGTGAAATAATGGC
Source organism: Chrysanthemum makinoi (assembly GCA_910596185.1). Taxonomy (NCBI): domain Eukaryota; kingdom Viridiplantae; phylum Streptophyta; class Magnoliopsida; order Asterales; family Asteraceae; genus Chrysanthemum; species Chrysanthemum makinoi. Next base: position 180,928,740 of record OU343224.1, read on the forward strand.
TCGGGTGTCAAACTAACTTAGGTCAAACAGATTGTCATAAATGACACAGATCGTAATTCATCATAGAGGTCAAACGATTTAAAAATCGAGTTTTCATATCATAAGTTCAAATCAGATGTTTCATGGTTCAATAAAGAGATTTCGGATAAGCAACGGATCAAACTAATCGAAAGGGTTCATATCAAATGTTCGAAATCAAAGGTTCATATCACCACATATCATACGTTCATAATCGATGTTCATAATTGGAAGTTCATAATCGAAATTCATACTCAAACATAGCAAGGTTCAACAAACGAAGTTCGCACAAACAGAGATTCACATAAACGAAAGGGAATTATAGCAATGGCATAGGGAAATCCTAATAAGCATAAGAGAAAGGCCAAAGAAAGAAAAATATGAGAAACCTTTACTGAAAAGGTCAGAATATCTGTACCTTAGCAATGAAACGAAAACAAACGGGAAGGTAACACCGGAAAGCAACGTCGTATCTTCTTCAACGAATCTACACGAATTGATATCATATATTACTTATATACTCATTTTATAAGCTTCTTATGCATGTGTAAGTGTTTTACTTATTGATATCCTCTTTTTATCTTTCATTTTCTTAAATTCACATCTGGACCAGAATTTAGCGATTTTTATAAAATACTTACTTAGCTCAAATGAAATTAAGTAAAATCCCAGGGGTTCCCATATGAGTTAAAAGAGTCTCAAAAAATTGGTGGGTTCTATCTCTATGCCAAATGGCCTATGGAAAATCACAAGTCCAGACCTGTCCAGAAAGTAATTAGAAAATACACCTTAAAAGTTTACACTTATTGGACCTGTTTAGACACCTTGGAAAAATTCCCAAAACTCCCAGAAATTCATTTATATCCTAAATGTCAATCCTGTAAAAGGAGAGCTCCCAATTCCTTATGGTTTGAAAATGAAAAATCAAACAATCCAACCAAATTTCAGACCCGTTTTCTCAGCTTTGACACTTGTTCTTGTAAAATTCAAAAATACGACTTAGACAACTCCAAATTCGACCAAACCACTTGGAAAACTTAACTAAGACATAAAATAAATTTTCCCCACAAAAACCAGATTATTGCACTTATAAAATTGGATCTATAACACACACAAATTCGACATATGATGCTGTCCAGTTTTAGGGTTTATTAAAACCATTATAAGCACATGTTTTACCTATCCAAACGCACCCATGACCCATGTAAGCTACACAACCTGATTTAATATCGTCATAGTAAGTTTATCATTCCATATTTTCAGTCTTACAAAATTATATACACCCTTACTCATCCAATCCGATTCAAAACAGCCCCCAATTCAATTACCTAGGGTTTTCTAGGTTTTACTTCTTGTTTGTACATGTTAAAAGGTTCGACTAGGATAGTACTAATATGGGTCGATTTATATCAATCATGGACTGTCCAAAACAAAATTTTATAGATCAAAAGCACAAGTTTTAGCATGATACTTTTATTATTCCATGTGACATATGTATATTCGATTTTAGTATGTCTTCTAGGCGATTTAAGAGATTTCATGAATACATTCGAAGAAAACAAATCAAGAGAAGGATTAGACGAGGTCGAGAGACTTAACCTTGTAGCGTGATTACAAGAAAGACATGAAACAAAATTGTGTATGGGTCGAAATCCGCCACTCCAAAACACCACAAAACCTTGAATCAAGAAGGAATACTCACGTACGATCTTCAACACTTTCTCACGATCAAGGAATCACGAATGGCCCTTGGCTTGCCTTCTTGATCGGCCGAATGAATGGTAAAAGGATGCAAGCATTGAGTTTTGGTGGCTAGGGTTTTGGTATGACTACTTGTGGAGCGTATAACAAAAAGGAGGGGAGGGGTTATTCGGTTTTGCATTAAGCCGAACAAAAGGAGAAAAAAAAAAAAAAAAAAAAAATGGGCTAAGTCCAAAGGGAAACAAAGGCCTGGTTCACAACTTGAATTGGGCTTGTCATGCATTAGTGTATTAAATAAAAATTCAGCCCATTGCTAAAACGTATAGACGTGTACAATGTTTTTTTTAAACGTAAGCGTGGCGGTTTCATTTATCTTGTACAAATTACGTATTTACAAGTTAGGTTATAAACGTATTTGCCGAGCTTGACATATTTTTCGTATTTTTATAATTTTTTATTTGAGGGCAAAATAGTCTTTTCACGTGTTTAGATTTTAGGGTTTTACAGATGGATTCCATCATGGGCAACAACACTTAGGTGTTGGTTGATCTACCACCTGGTTGCAAACCTTTGGGTTGCAAATGGATTTTCAAAAGGAAAATGAAGGTAGATGGAACTATTGAAAAGTTCAAGGCTAGACTAGTCATTCAGGGCTTTAAACAAAAGTCAAGGATAGACTATTTTGATACTTATGCCCCTGTGGCTCGTATCAGTACCATTAGATTGCTGATTGCTTTGGCATCAATTCACAATCGATTATTCATCGATGGATGTGAAGACGACTTTCTTGAATGGTGAATTGGATGAGGAGGTTTATATGAACCAACCTCAGGGCTTCATCTTGCCTTGAAATGAAAACAAGGTGTGTAAACTGATTAAGTCTCTTTATGGACTAAAGCAGGCACCTAAGCTATGGCATCAAAAATTTGATGAAGTGGTTTTGTCTAGTGGTTATGTTCTTAACCAAGTTGACAAATGTGTATATAGCAAATTTGATGAATCCGGTAAAGGAGTCATCATTTGTCTATATGTTGATGACATGTTGATCTTTGGCACTGACCAAAATCAGGTTGACTTGACAAAGGAATTTTTGTCATCAAGGTTCTCCATGAAGGACATGGGGGAGGCTGATGTTATCCTTGGTATAAGGATTAAACATGAAAGTAAAAGAGTTTCTATCTCTCAGTCGCATTATATTGAGAAGGTGTTGAGGAAATTCAATTACTTTGATTGTACTCCAGTGAGTACACCTATGGATACTTGTGAGAAGCTGATGCCCAATAATGGAAAGGTTGTATCTCAACTTGAGTATTCTAGGGTAATTGGATGCCACGATGTATGCCATGACTTGTACAAGACTCGATATTACTTTTGCAATTGGGTAAACCGGCGGTATACTAGTAATCCTAGTGCTCATCAGCGACAAGCAATTCAGAGGGTATGCTTGAAGTATTTGAAGAGAACTATAGATTATAGTCTCTCATATCTTGGTTATCCTTCGTTGGAAGGATACACGATGCAAGTTGGATCAAGAACACTGAATACAATTCGTCTACCGGTGGTCGGGTATTCCTACTTGGTGGAGGTGCAATTTCTTGGGCATCCAAGAAGCGAACTTGCATCACCAGTTCAACAATGGAATCTGAATTTGTAGCCTTAGCAGCTGCTTGTAAAGAAGCTGAATAGTTGAAAAACTTGCTTCTTGAGATTCCATTATGGCCTAAACCTATAGCACCTATTTTTATCCGTTGTGATAGTGCATCTACATTGGCTAAGGCTTATAGCCAGATGTATAATGGGAAGTCTAGACACTTAGGTGTCAGACATAGCATGATTCGTGAGCTTATCATGAATGGGGTGGTTTCTATAGATTTTGTTAGATCTCAACAAAATTTAGCTGATAACTTGACGAAGGTGTCGGCTAGAGACTTGGTTATAAAGTCTGCTAAAAGGATGGGTTTAAGTCCAACTTAGTCACTGAATGCTAAGACACCCAACTCCCTCCTGAGGAAACTTGGGAGCTGAGTTTAATGTGGAAAATTTGAACATTCACCGGAGCACATGTTTATTTTACATCCCAGGTTGTGCTCGAGAACCTGAAAAGGAGGATGAAGTCTTTACTTCTTAATGGTTAATTTATTTGAAAAAGTGCTAAGCAGGAGCATGAATAAAGAGGAACCACCTAAGTGAATGTTGAAGTTTTGCCGCTTCAGGGAGCTTTGGATTTTTGGCTTTTACAACATTTATGAATTTGGATATGGACTCATGGCTTGTATAGTGTCAGGAGCTTTTAAGTGTTTGAAAATTTGTGTGTATTTTATCTTCAGGTATTCAAATGGGTTGAAGGGTTCAATTCTTAGAACACCCTGATTCTCAAATATTTGAACGTGTAATGTACTAAGATGGAAATTCAATCCTCAGGATATTTTCATTTATGCACATGTTTTGTTTAATGTTTGATTTTCATGCAAAGGAAGTGAACTAAATTTGGGGAGGATTGTTGGAAAATTTAGTGCACTTGTGGGATTAGTTCACACCGTAATGGGTCGAGGTACTGAGTGTACATCCATAAGGTCCCACGAACACCACGACTCTATAGTGGCTAGATTCTCGTGTTAGTAATGATAGTACTAAGTTAATCTTGATAGCAGTGTTAGTACGGGTAGTATTGGGTTAGTAATCGATAGCAATAATGTTAGATCGATAGTACTAACTTAATCTTGATAGCTTGATGTTAGTGCTTGGTAGTATTAAGTTAGTACTGGTAGTGTTAAGTTAGTACTGACAAGTAGCAGTTACAACTGCATTATGACCACGTTTAATTGGTTATGTAACCACTAGTAGCTATAATGGGGATAATTATGAGGCGATTAATGGGCTGATTAATCCTCATAATTCCATTGGTCTAAGCTAAGAGTATTTTCCTATAAATAGGAATTCATATAATGCAAGAACATATACAGAAAATGATAAACACTTCTAAGCAAAAGGGATATTGATTTGTGCCTAATTCAATAACATACATTTGATCTTATCCCAAGTAGATATTCGTGATACCCAGGCATTAGGGTCGAATAGTTTACTTTGGAAAGTGATAACACGATTCCAAGTGATATCCGGCAACTTGTTTTGGTATTAAGGATTGCTATTGATTATCTTCACCCTGTTCTGGGAAATAACTACCAACAAAAGATTTGTGACCAAAACTAGGTGCAAAGAACCAACCAAACTGACCTAGTGGATTAATCAGGAATACAGAAACAAAAATGGTAATTGGACCAGAAAATGCGATTGCATTATAATGTCGCAATTGAACAGATCGAGCAAGTTTGAGTTGACGTAACATGGAACCTATTAGTCCGAAAGCACTGTAGAGAGAAACAAAAGTCCACAGACCGCCTAATTGACACCAACGAGTAAAATCTCCTTGTGCTTCAGGACCCCATAGTAATAACAAAGAATGTGCTAAACTATTAGCAGGAGTAGAAACTGCGGCAGTTAAGAAATTGCAGCCTTCCAAATAGGAACTGGCTAATCCATGGGTATACCATGAAGTTACAAAGGTTGTACCCGTGAACCAACCCCCTACAGCAAAATAGGCACAAGGAAAGAGCAATAGGCTGGATCAGCATACAAAATTGAAAAGGTCCCTACGTAACTGGTCATGCATAATATCAAAAAAATATTTTCGTCTTTGGTAAATTTACCAAGGGCTATAGTCATCGTAATCCTCCTATTTTCGATCATTTTCGAACACTTCATAGTATTTTTGGGGCATCCAAAGAATCGATCAATTCTGCATGATTTTTTTCTCGTGCACTACCCATTCCAATGGGTTTCGAAGATAAAAATCCTTTATTGGACAATAAATTGTCGGGTAAATCCATGAATTCAATTTGATTATTTCTTCTTATTATTAAGCATTTGAATCATGAATTATCTTCTTATGACTCATGAATCCGATTCATCCGTTTTTTGAAAGAACTGGTCAAGGAAAAAGTAATCTCTTCACCCACTACCAGTTGATCCTCATGTCTGCCCTTGTTCTTCCATCAACTAAATGGATTCTTAGATCTTGTTCATGAGATTAAGAAAAAGAACTCTCTTTATATTCTAATTTTTATGTAGACTAAATTACTAATCTTTTTCTATTTATTTTTCCCTTTTAGAAAAGAGAGGGTTTCCAATTTTTTACTTCACTTCAATACAATATTCAAATAGGAGGTTGGAAATGATAGTATTTATCTTGCATCCTTTCTTCATACGATTGTCGGAACAAAAATATTGGATGCAACGAAAGGGAAATTTTTGGTACATTAAGTCGCGATTTGATAGCTATAAATCTAAATATAGAAATATCTATAAAATATATTATATAAATAAATCTTGATTCTGTAATCAAAGAAAGATAGTGATTTTTTTTATTTATATTTTTTTTATCATGTGATTTAGAATAAAAGGTTTTTCGTGGAGGAACGAAATGACAATTTTTTCCTATAGGACATCTAAGAACAAGTCAATTGAATTGAAAATACCGATATTTTTTTGCGAAGTCCAAAGAAATAAAGATAAATAGATAATGGGGTCAACTTATCCTACATAAGTTTAAGATATAAATGTTTTTTTGGATTATATACTGGAGTGCATATGCTTGATATGTGTTAAGAATACTATAATGTTTTGGGTACATAATTATTATTCAAGTGTGATAATTATAAGTTTAACTTTGCTGAATTTTATATTCAGAAATTTATATAACTTTGATTTCATTCAAGATCAAACCCACAACCCTTGTGGGTTATATAATCCGGTCGATCAAGACAAAATAGTAAGAGGGAAGAGAAGAAAAGCTAGTTAGGGTTTTCCAATAGATACCAAACAATGAATAAAAGGTTTTGTATTTATAGTGTGATATCTTGGAGTCCAAGTTAGCTTGTGTTTCCTTTTCTTTGCCCCCTATTCGGCCGCCCATGTACCAAGGGGAAGGATTCTAGATCTTTCTCCTTACTTGTTACATTCTAGTCCTTGTACTTAACATTTAATGACCGTTAGATAACTCACATTAAGTAACACTTAATTAACGACCGTTAGTTATTTTCGTGATTTAATAATTAATACATTAGTATAATATATTATTTACACAAATTGAATATCATATGTAACGTGTGCGATCCCGTATGATCAAGCACATTCCAAACATACGTTTACGAAACGTGTTCACATTCAAATAGCTCCCACTTGGGCATGTTTCAGTTAAACGTAATGACATTGGTAGGCGTCTAGCAACACGCCAATGCCCCCGAAATTACTAAAGTGTGGTTTTGTGAAGCACAATAAATGATTTATCATAATACTATCCTTTTGTTTCAAATACTGTGTTAAATATGGATATGGATCTAAGTCATTCCTTAATTTAACGATTATGTTTCTTGTTTCATCTATTGATCAAGATTACCAGAATCATCGGGGCGTATCCAGATCTCTTTTGGGTATGGTCATAAAAATATTTGATCAATCCCACGAGGGGCCAATAGTATTATAATTCAAAATAATTTAAAGTAACAAAATTATATCTTGATTACAAACGTAATCCGTGAATTTCACAACAAATCTAAAAATAGCGCTTATAACTACCAATTATGGGCATTAGACTATTATCAAGAAATGGGATCCACCCACGCCATTACAGCTTGTGTCTCAAGTTTAAGCATAATGTAATCATATTCATGATTTACTTAATGACAAAGATCCATAAAGTAAAATCATGTCAGTTGGGATAAGTCAAATATGCAATCTTTTGAATACCATGTGAGTATGGTAGGACATTCCATGATTATACCAAATAACCAATCTCTCAGATTTGTCTTAATTAAATTAAATTCCCATATAATTGATCAACAATGGATAAGAATATAAGCTATTCATAGATTTAAATATGCAAATATAGGATACAACTTATTATAGAATGAAACAAACATACCAAGTACTTTAATTCATTATTAGAAATAATAATTGTTTAAAGATCCCTTATACAAATAATAAGCACAGATTTACATGAGACTATCAGCTAAACGAATTCCTATGCTCTCAGCATGTTGAGTAAGTTTTTCCTTTGGTGAAGCCTTCGTAAAAAGAGCAGCTAGATTGTCATCTTGTGAACTTTGAGTAGATTGATTTCACCAATTTCAATTTGTTATCGAACATAGTGATATCGTCTAGGGTAGTGTTTGACTCCCTTTATAACTCTTGGTTCATTGGCGATAATGATTGCTCCAGAAATGTCTCAATGCATCTCCATAGGTTTTTCATTTGAGGGCATAACACCTAACCCTGAAACGAATTTCGTAATCCAAATAGCTTCCACCGCATCTTCTGAAGCTTCTGAAGCAGCTATGTACTCAGCTTTTGTTGCAGACATGGCAGTAGTGGTCTGCTTGGTACTCTTCATGTTACGCCCCGTGCCCGCTTTGACCAAAATTACTCAAATTTGAAACTTTTACGTGGAAACGCTTGACTTTATTGGACATTATGTTACTCTTTTGACAATTGACAAAAAAAATCTCATGTTCATAATAGTTCTAAAAATACATGTGATCTTCCCTACACTTATATTTTTGTAAAATACCTTTATATGTAATTAAGACGAAGTTGGAAACAAAATAAAGCATTTTCACAAAATAATGAAAGCATGAGAATTAAACAATAATGAAAAAGATATATAAAAGATATATAAGAAGCGCTTTTGACTCGAAGCCATACTACTAAATAACTTCATTATCTAAAATAATATCTTTTTCAAGATGATTTTTGTGGGATCTTTCCGTGGCATAGTTTTGCCCGATGATGTGTTTTTCTGGATAGTCTTCTCGATTCCATTTAGTCCTATAGTCCGGTCCTAATTTTGAGCATTTTTTTATAGAATCTGAATATCTTACTCATCACATAGTCTACTCCTCTCCTTCTACCCTCATCGTTCCTATAGTAGACTGATAACTTAAGTTCTTTCTCATCATTAGATAGTGACGAGAATTGCACAATCTTGAACGGCATTTGGTAAGCAATTTCATCGATCTCATCCTTAAATCTAACTATGCCTAATGATGGGTCATAAGTCATTTAAGAGCTTTCCATGAATGGCTTTCCTAGAACTCGTACGTGAAGCTTCCTACATAGACGGGAAATCCCTTAACTCTACCAAGGAAGTTACACTGATTCTAAGGTCATCGGGATCTTGTCTATTTGGGATAGTCTTTTTCATCACCCAATTATAGTATGCATTAGTCATGATGTTTATTGGGGAATTGCGGTCGATGTAGGCTTTTGCCACAAAGAGGTGTCCTATGCAACATGGTATATTGAGATTCCTAGGATTTCCAAAGGTGATGTGTGGGAGTCTCATTGCATAGAAGGGCCGAAGATCGCGTACTAGGTGCGGGTGGTATGCAAGTTCCTCTTCCGTAGGAAACTTGTTGAAGTATTCATCACCAATTTCGTCTACTTCTTTAGTTGTTTCTTCCTTAGGAGTCTCACTAACCTCAAGCACCGTTTCATGGTTCTCTTCATCATTGTTCCTATTTGGTCTCACTAGGGAGATTGCATTGACAAAGTGAACGTGTTTTGATGAAGACAGGTCCCTATTCTCATTCCCTTTTTGTGCTTGAGCGAAAAATTTGCTCGGGTCCTTAATCTTTACAATGGGAGCTTTCTCGTCGACAGGGGAGTGAGTCGAGATGTCATTAACCTTCTTAATTGTTGTCTTATCAACATGAGTGTTAATGGATTTATTTCGACTTGTTGTTGATTAAAATGGTTCAAAAGATTGGATATTTGGGCTTCTTGGGATGTTATGAAATTTTGCATCATCCCTTCCAAGCTACGTTGAGTAGTACCGTGAGGGCTCCCATTAGACGAATCGTATTGTTGGGACCAAGTGAGGGGAGGGGATTCGTTAGAAGTGAATTCTTTGGTTTGACTCCAATTATAGTTGGGTTTGTCCTTTCATGCCTCTCGGGCTTCATTGAAGGTCCTAGGTCTAGGGGTTGTAGGGAACCTTCCTCCCGCTCCGTTAGTGCGCGTAGATGCTTAGTCCACGAAAGCTTGTTCAGGAATTTTCGTGCAATCACGAGTGTCATGGGGACCACTACATAACTCACACGTGAAAGTGATTTTATTCAATTGGAGTGAAGGTCTAGGAGCCTCGTAGTAACTCATGAGGAATTTGACTTGATCTTTAAGTTCGAGTATCCTATGATTTGAAGGTTATGGGTCGATTGAAGGCAAGGATATTGCCTTGACGGTTTTGGGCAACTCACCGGGTTTCATTCCAACATTTGTTGTCATAGAGGGCAAGGTCCTCTATAGTGCCCCACGATTCTTCTGCGGTTAATTCACTAAGCTTACCATCAGCCGCTTGGTCAATGGCTTGCCTTGTGAGGAGATTGACATGATCATAGAAGATTTGGACTTCGAGCCAAAGATCAATGCCATGGTGAGGGACTCTGTGGAATAAGTATGTGGAAAACTAGAAGGGAGGTTGAATAGTTTTGCCAATTAAAACTTCCTTTTAAACTATTTAGATTAACTTATGTTAATGTATTTAGATGTGTGTTGGATGTTGATAGACAAGCATATAGAAGTATGTAATGAAAAGATAAGAGTAAGAAGCACAAAACCACAACGCGAGTATTTATAGTGGTTCGGCTACAAGGATACCTTCCTTGCCCTACTCCACTCCCCGAGTCACCTACTCGAGAGTTTGTAATCACTACACGACACCGACTCGTTATGGTGGAGAAACCTTCAAACGTTGCCTACTTTTTTTCCGGTACTAGGCTAACCACCGGGTTCTTTCACACCAAGGTGAACCACACCTACACAACGTCGCCTACCCTTTATCAGGTACTAGGCTAAGTACCTAGTTCTCTCACACCAAGGTGAACCACACCTACCACAACGTCGCCTACCCTTTATTAGGTACTAGGCTAAGTACCTAGTTCCATTTCAATGGAGGAACTACTACCCAACACTACACCAACGACTAATCCCAAAGGAGATCAACTCCTTATTACAACATCATCAAGGATATCAATATCCTTGGATCTAATGCTAATCTATCTTGTACATCGAAACACACCAAATCGAATGTACATCTAAGGCACCTTTCACTAATGCCTTTAGCTAGATCTTCAAGACACCCTTCACTAATGTCTTATGACTTGACTTCTAGGCACCTTTCACTAATGCCTACAATACGGACGATCGACACCTTTCACTAATGTCTTTGTCTTGAAACTTGAGACATCTTTCACTAATGTCTTCAACACTACACTTCTAGGTAGAAAGAAATGAACCATCAACAAGAGGACTTCAGTAGTCTTGATGATGAGGAAGCATGGCAACTCATGGACTTGAGCTTGCTTGACTTCAAAGGTGGTGATCTCGCCTTTAAGAGGAACCTAGAGAATCACACACAAACAAAACTACAAACATAGATCTCCTGGATCTGGGGTTAGAGAGTTTTTAACTCAAGGGAAAAGTATGTTGAAAAGGGGTGAGCAACAATGAAGAAATGGCTCACTATTTATAGAAGAAAAATTCTAATGTTCCCCGGATCCCACGGATCCCTTCCACAAGGGATCCGTCTAGCGTAAAGCTAGGGATCCGTGGGACGCTCCTCTTTACCCATGGGTATTTTGGTTATGGGTCATGGGTCATGGGTCATGGGTTATGGGTTGATCCATGGGTCTTATACTAGATACAATGTATCTTATGAGTGCAATGCACCTAGTCACATGGGTATGGGTCAATACCATGGGTTATGGATATTATCCATATATGATATAAGCATGATGTCATGTAATGGGTTATGGGTCAAGCTCCATGGATATGGGTCATGGACTTTGGGTTGTACCCAACTGCATTCAATGTATTTGGTCAATGGGTTATGATACTTAAGTTTCTACCCATTTATATTACCCAATATACTACATACTAGTTATGTGTATATTTTACCCAAATATGTAAACACTAGTTGTTGTACATATGTAATACTTAAATCATAAAATCACTAATACTTGTTTTAGTGTTTTATGTGAAAGTGTAAGTATGTTAGAAACTATTAGTTCATGTTAGGAATTGGAAATTCCATTGTGAAGAGTTGGTCACCCCAAATATTATCTAGCATAAGTTAGCTCATAGAATTATAGTTATTTACGTTATTAAGTAGTTAATTAGTTAGTTTATAGCGTAGTATAGTTTAGTGTAACACCATGGAGGAAGGACGGGTCTTTACCCACTGTATGCCTGGTCCACAGTCCGTCAGGAGGACGTATCTTGTGTAACTATAAATACCCCTTCCATCCTTGGAAGGGGTGGTGCTTCTCAATCTAACCTTTTACATTTTACAAAGCAACTCTCTACCAAGAACACCCTCTCTTTACTTTCTCTCTCTAAATGGCTAACTTGTATTTTCATCATCCAAGACCACCCGAATAATTAAACACAATAAATATTACGATCCTACAAATGGTACCAGAGCCAAGTTTGTTGTGTTTTGATGATTTATTATGGTTTCGATACATGGTGTTATTTTTGGTACTTTTTGATGATTTTTTGTTCCATGGTTAACTGTTTTAAACATGGTCTCATGTATCACTTATGGTCTATAATGTTTATTCTGTTTTGGGCTTATTCTTTACAATATGGCTAAAATGTTTACAAAATATCACGTATGACCATTTTTAGATATGTAAATGTTCTAAACTTTTGTTACAAGTTGTGGGCGTATTCTGTTTTGGGTCAACTGTCCAAACATCTTTGAGTCATTTGTGGTCATTTCTGGTTTGTCAAAGTGGTCAAATGGGCCATACAAAGCATTTCGTATAGCAGTTTTCTGGGTTTTATTGAAGCTGAACGTTTTTCTGGTCGGAATAACTCATCGGAAAATGTCAAATAACTTACTAGCGAGTTGTTTGTCATTGTTTTCTTCCTAGCGACTTGTGTCAAGCATTAGTGGCGACTTGTATTTACAAGTTGTTTAGATTCATTGAATAATTGTTAGCAAGTTGACTCTTGAGTCAACTCAGGTCATTAGCGACTTGACACAAAACCTAGCAACTTGTGATATATGACTTAGTAGTAGCGATTTGTTTTGAAAAAGTTTAGCGACTTGACTCATGACACACTAGCGACTTGTTATGCATAAAGATGTAGCGAGTTGTGGTTTGTAAGGAAAATGTTAGCGACTTGACGTGACTTAGCGACTTGACAGAAAATAAGATGAAGAAGAAGAATAACAAAGGACTTGACCATTAAAACCAAACACCAAAACATCATTGACTTCAGTTTCAAAACATCATCAGTCATCAAAAATATTTTAACAGATCCGAATCAAATCTAAATGGACTCACGACCTCTGTTTCAATAATACATCATAGGTTCATGTTCAAAGATTCATAACAAAAACAAATGATCCCAGCCTCTTATTTCGTGGTTCACTAAGATTAAACTATCATGACTTCCGAGAGTCCTCAAACACGAAATATTCTAATCATCATAGATCAAAACGTTTGTGATAATATACGAATTTGAGAAATGAGTATAACAACTATGTTAAATCACTTCCATGGTTCGTTTAAGACTCAATGACATGAAGGAACTAAACAAAACCTACCTTGAACCATGGACTGATCTCATTGCCGAAGCATAATACTCAACGCCATCCCTGTGGCTGTGATATCACGTGCCTCATACCATCCCTGTGGTGAGGTCTTGATGATTATCGATATGAAGAGTCACATTCATTTTTGGTTGCACGTCAAGATGGATATCTGTGTTGAGATGTGAAAGAGGCGTAAAGTTTGGTTGAGGACTTTTAGGGTATGATATCTATGTTGAGATAAGAAAGAGGCGGACATAAATTTATGAGTGAAATTAGGGTTGTCTGGTATTAGTGGTCTTATATAATCCCCAATATTAGGGTTAGACAAGGCTTATAACCGGTTTCAAATCTGTTCTAGTACTGGCTCGGTATTATCACATCGTGGGCTGCAGTGAGAAACATGGCCTTGGGCCTTAGGTGTTATCATGTTGTGTTATTTTTTTTGGACTTGGGCCTGTGATTTTTATACATGTTCGTAAGGACGATTTTGACGTTAGTTGTGTTTATTGGACCAATCATTTACTTTAATATCATGAGCCGTCTAATGCTCGAAGGTTTTATGGACATGCATTTTTATGATGTACTAGTATTGGGCTTGTGCTAATTTTGATCGGATAGTAAGTCAATAATTGTGAGCGAATTTTGGATCAAATTTATTTAAGAAAAGGATATGAATCGGGTCTCAAGTAGTATTTTATTCATGGGTCGATTACACTTATTAGGAGATTTGAGCTTCAATGTGGGAAGAATAATTAATCTTATGAATAAAATATTCTCATGTTGCGATTTATATTCTGTTGGTGCATTTTGATTATGAGATTTGTTGGGTTATGAGATTTGATCATGAGTATTCATGATGTGATTTGCTAAAAAGATTTGATGATGATGAGATGTGTTGAGATTTGGTATGATAATGAGAGTTGTTGTTGTGCTCATGACAGTTTAGTGTATACATTTTCACGAAGAATATTGCGTCACGGCTTGAAGTGTTTTTTGAAAATGTTGACTACGGGTTGTTTGTTCGGTATTTCTTATATGGATTTGAAGTGACGTTTTCAGGCGCGTTTACTTATTTCGTCTTCGTTCTTTCTACCCTTCCGAGAAGATGACTTGTTTGGGCATTTACAGAGTGTGATAAAGGCTTGGCTATTTAGTTGCGTTTGTGATTCTTTCTCACTTAACCCATAACGTAGCTATCACTTCGGTGTCTCACTCAGTTGAGAATGTCAAGAGGTTTTGTACATTGGGTACACCATTTCTTTTTCACGAGGATTAATACAAGTTTCAGTAACAAATCTGGGGAATTTTACTTCATGCTCAAGTTTGGCATATATGGTTTACTTCACCATATTGTCACTACAATAGCCGACAGAATGCGTGAATGATGTGTTTACCAAAATGTTGATTGGATGGTTGATGATGCTGTTGATTTTGGATAATGAACCGTTGATGAACCGCTGCATGTTCCCCTAAAACTGATATTCACCAAAACCAAAGGTGTCATAACACATTCAAGCTGACATTGTTTACGGTTTTGTCTTGATTTTGTAAAATCCCGCGAAAGAACCTATTTCTCGGTTTAAATCAGAGACTTGTAAAATCCCGTGACAATTGAAACATCCTGGTAATAGTAGAGTGCATTTCCGGATCTATCTTACGGTTTATTCCTGGTTTTGTAAAATCCCGCGAAAGAAACTATTTCTCGGTTTAAACTATAGAATTGTAAAATCCCATGATGATGGAACCATCTTGGAGAAAATGAAAGTATAATTCTGGATCTTATCTGATGCTGGTGCTACGGTTTCTAGTTCGAAGAAGGGATCAAAGGGTGTACTTCATTAATTGGATGTGTGTTTGAATTTTCTTCATGGCAGCTTGGTTATCTCAATGTTTTATGGGGTTATGCTCATTTAACCATGGTCGGGATGAAACCATTATCATAGTTCACTTAAATCGTCAAAGGAGGCTTGATTTGAGCTTTTAACTAGAAAATGTGACAACGGCGTTAATTCTATATTATCTATTTGAGGTTGAAGTGAAATGATACGGGCAAGTGTACTTAGTATCTGAAGGTATCGGGGATGGTTGGATGAAGATTCTTCAAGATCCTTGTTCAAACTTATTATCAAAAACGAAGACTTGGAAATCTAGTTATTGTTGGGTGACTTTTTCCTTTTCTTTTACCACTTGGGGGAATTGGGCTCGTACCACCACAAAATAACTATCACTTTAAGGAGTTACGTTGTAGTGCTCAGTGTCACATTCAATTGTGGATTTTCAAGAGGTGATGTACGTCTTATACTTGATGGTTGGTTGGATGAAGAGTATAGAGTACTTAGAGATTCAATGGACGATGAAGTCTCGGCACCGCTCTTTGTTACATATGTGTAAGTTTAAGTCACGAGTTCGGGTTGTTTTACTTCAGGGTCAAATTCATCATATTAGGTTTTCTCCATCAGCTGTCACGACAAAGAGCCTACTGAATGATAATGGGGTTGATTACAAGTTTTGCCAAGAGAGCTGAAAAGAGAGAGATTATGACGTACGAGCACAACAGTTCATGCCTCGTACTCTAAAGAAAAGAAAAGTGTACGTGTCAGTGCGCTTTATCTTCGGAAGAAGAGAAATCTTCTCATTAATGACCATTCTCATCAACATGCTTCATACTTTTTCCATGCGCTTCAGTCATCAAGTGAACCGGGCTATTGTTGATTGTTTTCTTATTCCACTTGCTCAACTATAATGACGATGGAGACATCATGTGCTAATTTTGCGGGGTAGAAGTGTGAATAGACTACATTTGGATGATTTCACTTATTCAATCAAGAATGGCATCTTCATATGCAATTCTTAAGGGGGAGAAGAAGTATGATAATTCTGCATGGTTGATTGTTATTAGAGAATAAATGGTCAAACGGCTCCAAACTCATGTAAGAACCGAGCGTCTTCTTATCGGATCATCTCTACATGGAGTTTCTTCTAAGAGCCGTTGGTTAACATCTTCATGGGCTGATATGATTAAATGACAAAGTGCTTCCAGTTGCGGGGTTGATTTCCTTGATGAACATCTTTCTGTTCTTGTTTGATTGGGAGGGATTTGATTTAAGGGGATTTGCTATTTGTAAGTTAACGGGAATGCATTTGGTGAGTTGAAGATGTTGACTTTCTATTCCACAATTGGACAATCTTGAAGAAGGTCGAGTCTGATCGGTTCTACACTTTCTTATTGTCGGTTGAGGGGAGAGCACTAATTGGGGGAGAGTGATATGTCGAATTTAATTCCCAATTAGACTTGCTCACATTATTCAGCATGTTGATTCTCACAAAGACTTCAAGCGATCTTCTCAACAGATTTTAAGTATTTGGGCTTATAATGTTTTGCTGATTATGAAGTGTCAAAACTAGAAAGGGGGAAGGAGACAAGCACCTAAACGCGAGTAAACTTGATGAACTTAATTCTTCTAAGTGATTGAAGATATCCCGGGAAGACGAATGTCATGACCGCAGAGAAACTCAAGGTTTTACTCATCAAGGCGTTTAGTGTTATTATTCCAACTATGTGGAGGAAGTGATGTTAGAGAAAGTTTCTGAAGATATAAGAGGTACACAAGTGTGTGATGATCTCGATGTTATCGCAATCATCGGGAGAGAGAATTGTGTACATTGGGGCTTCAATTTGTCTCACTTGAGGGCTTAATCATGATTGAGATATAATCACTTATTCGGAGTTGACATCGCAGAGATTGTCATCCGCAGAGATAATCAGTGATTCGGCCTGCTTCTTCAATGTTATCGGTTGTTCTTCAATGTGTGTACTTCAGGTCCTTGAGCTTCATACACGATCATTAGGGAAGAAAGCCATTGTTTACCACAAACATTGGGGAGGTGTTTTCTCTCCGGGCATGATGTGTATTCGGGAGAGTTCTTGGATATTGGTGTACTTCGGGTTCTTGAGCTTCATACACATTCATCAGGGACGAAAGATGTGAACATTGGGGAGGTGTTCTTCATTAACCTCATGATGTGTATTCGGGAGAGTTCTTGAGCATTATACAAAGAGACTGACTGCATCAATTCATAACCACTTGGGGGAATTGTTCTCTTGACACCTTTTGGAATGGATGCGCCGAAGTCAGTTGAAAAGAAATATGAGAAGATTATTTAAGTGTGGGATGAAACGTTGTTGTTCTTCTATTGGATGACATAACCCCGAACGGAGAACCTCGATTATCGTTCTTAAATGGAGCAGCGGGATTTATGATAATGGTGTGCTTCTTCGTGCACCTGGCTAAGGTAAGCTTGAAATAGAGCTTCGAATCTGCTCATCTAATGGATTTTTCGGTTTGGGGAAGCTGCCAAAGTCTCTCTTTCTCAAAGGCTCATGTTCTATCTTCTATTCTGGAGCCTCGGAAGCTTTGGTGGTGGACGTTTAAGAGATGATGATTTCTATCTTCTACAACGGGGCTGCTCGATATCCTTATCTCGGTACTCGTATCATCATCTTCTTAAATTATATCATCTACTCTATCTTTGTAAATATTTATCAAAAACCAAATACAAAAATAGAAAACCAACAAAAAGAAAATAGAAAATTATAAAACCATCAAAAACCCATAAAAATCAGAAAACTTTGAAAAATTCCAAAAATATGTTTTCTCAAGACATGTCTTCTGATATCGATAACATCTACGGTCTTAGAAATGTCATTCAACAATGGCACGGGACCATAGATGAAGTTCGAGTAGGAGGTGTAAATATTTCTTTTCAAAACATGTCACATAACATATGGCTTACAGTTATTTCAGACTGTAACCTGTGCTTAAACTATGGCTTGCAGTTACTTCAGACTGTGACCCGTACTTAAACCATGGTTTGCTATTATTTCAGATAGCAACCCGTTTTTCAAAGAAGGAAAGTGCTACGCTTAAACGATTTTCACAAAATTTGTGCACTTATCCTAAAACAAATGAGGAAAGTGTGTCGAAGGACTGCTGTTCCTACTCAAATATTTTTCCTTAAAAAATTCTTCAGAAAAATATTTGTTTTAACAAAATGGTGGTTAATGAGTTGTTTGAAAATCAATCAGATTCAGAGTTTTTCGTAAAAATTGAAAACTCAATCAATGACTTCAGCGCTTTTAAAACTTTTTATGAAATGAGTCATTGATTGAAGGGGAGAATGTTTTTCAAATTTATATCATCTATCGGACTTATCTAATTATCCTACGTGCTTAATTAAAAATGAAATTTGCCTATGTCGAAGGACTAGGAATTTAGGATATGATTGTCAGGATTAGATGATTAGAGTTTGATTAACACATAAACCCCACGCCTTATATGATCCGATTGTTATGTTGAATTGACTTTAATTAGTCGATTGCTGTTATGGGTGATGTCGACCACCATATATTTGTATGTGTGTTCACTAACGTATGCAGGTATATTGGTTATAAGAATGTTCCCGATCCGGATCCCACAATAGAAGATGATTGGATGCCGAAAGGAAAGGGTAACTATATCTTGGGTTGACAAATGAAGAAACGGAGCTTAATTGGACTTCTATGGAGAGTTGGCATGGAAAAATGCAACGTAAGAGGTCTCACTGCATCAGCAGATGGTTTTCTTCATCATCAAATGAAGAAACGGAGCTTAATTTGAACTCAGTTGGCATTAAAATGTAACGTAAGAAGTCTCACTACATCAGCAGACGGTTTTCTTCCAACCCTCAGCAACAACAACAAAAGCAGCTTATCCACCTAATGTATCTTTGTGCAGGGATAATAGTGATGATACCATTTTTCAAAAACTTTGAAAAATATTAATGGAAAAATATTGTTTTGAAAATAAATCGGATTCAAAGTTTTGAAATCAACCGGACTTTATTTTGTCAAATCATAAGGGATTTCAAATTAAATAATTTCAAACGATATTTCTTCATAAAAGGTCCTTTTGTACAATAATAAGTGGTGATCTAAAGATTTAATGTTATGTCAAGGTATGATTTTCTTTAAAACCCAAAGATCTTTCAAAATGAAATTTTTTCTGTTCTTGTTTGATTGTGAAATTGTTTTATTTTACCTTAAGATCTCTTAAAATAATCATACCTGACACTAACAATCTTTAATGTCTAAATCTGTTCATTATCTGTCATTTTTTAAAATTAAATCAAGCCACGTCTTTCCCAAAAACTTTTCTAAATGATTTAAATCAATTGGGATCACAAATCTCAAGTGGTTTGACATTTGTGATCGGGGGAGAGATCGTGATTTAAATCTCAAATCTGTTTTAGTCCTTTAAAGGCACTCCTGCCTCCATGTGCCAAACGATTTCAATATATGATGCACATCTTGAGGAGGAGCATTTAACCAAAAAACCAGAAGAGTATTTAAACAAAGCCACATATTCTCTCATGTTTTTCAAACCTTATTAAATCACTTGGGATCAAAAATCTCAAAGGGTTTGATATTTTTTATCGGGGGAGAATTTGTGATTTAATATGAAATTTGATAAACGATGATCGTTTTGATTCAAAGTGCAAGTTCTCTCTAATATATGCCAAACTCTTTCGTATATCGATGCACATATTGAGGGGGAGCGAATGGTTTCTATTGGCAATCATGAAAAGTACTTCAAAAACCTCTTTCCTCTATGTGATAAAATGATTTAAAATATCCTACGCACATCTTGAGGGGGAGAATTTACCAAAGAAAATCAAAAGGCTTTTTCTAAGGAAATTGTGATCAAAGAAATTATTTCAAAAGAACTCTTGCCTCCATGTGCTAAACAATTTCCTAATCATAAGCACATGTTGAGGGGGAGCATTTCTTAATGATCAAAACTATTAAGGTACAAAATGCTTTGATATTATATCACAAGTACCTTGATTGATTTTTCAAATGATTTTTCAATTGGTTTCATGAAGGAAAGAACAATACCAAAAGACCTACCAATTTACTTTATGCATGGTGTTATAAGGATGGTAAGGTTAGGTATTAGTTCCCACGATCCCGCCAGAGCCGGAGGGATCTACCCAGGGACAATCCACTAGATAGTGTAGAAGTCCTTAGGTATGATGAAAAAAGGAGAAAACTGAGATATGGGAAGAGTGTGGACTGAGATAGAGCTAGAACTGGAATAAACCCAACAATGTTCTAGTTATGAAGTCTCGGTAAGCACTGAAGGGGTTGAAGAATGAAAAATAAATGAATGTGAAAAAGGGTGAAAAGAAATAGCCCTCTAATAATTCAACCTTAGAAACCAGGTTCAATACATATGCTACTGGTTGTTACTAAGGTAACACTATTATTGAAGACAAGACGTCATGGACCCAGTGACGCACTGCACTAAACTTCTCAAGCTACTCAAGTTCCTCTTAAAAGGGCTTGTTTCATTCTCACGGGGAACCTACATAATCTATCGACTTTCTCTTAGAGATTGTTGATATTGAAGAAGGAGACCCTCTCCTTAGTCTCCGGCATAGGAACCAAATGTGCACTATTGAGTCTAGAGCCAAGAGATCATCCACAATATCTCATTAGGACACTATTCTTGAAGACTTGCTGTTTCACACAATGTGGAAAGTAAGAATATATTAAGAGTCCTACGCATTATCCTTGTGGTATTGCCAGAACATCCGAGTGATATGTAAAAATATTCACAATGAAGATAGAAATCCTTCTAGAGCCAACATCAAACAAGCTCTTGGTGGGTGACATGTGAGATCTTCTCGTAAGATCAAACTTGTGACAACTGGATAGAAACGATGGGGAGATTCAATCTTGAATCAACCTTGGTCCAGGAAATGAATTGACGAATACTTTTGGAAAAATCGTTCGATGTGCAAATCTTCTTTTCTCAAGCACATCGAATGTGTATTCATATTTCAAATTCAAAAAGTATCTCTGATTGAAAAAATACTTTTGGAAAAACCGTTCGTTGTGCAAATTTCTTCTTTTCTCTAGCACATCGAATGTGTACTCTTTTCAAATACAAAAGGTATTTTGATTGAAAATTGATCTTTCTCATAAAACCTTTGTCGTATTGCAAAAACTCTTTCTTCTAAGCAATATGCGATTGTTTTTCAAAATCAATTTTTCATCAATCAGTGAATCTCAATTCGCTGATTCACTCACTCTGTGTTGTCTTCTTTGAGACGTTCCGGTTTGAGAACAGCTAGAACATCTGCGAAACCCTGTCAAGGAGATTCTTCGGAATTATACCTGATCACAGGAAGTACTTGTACTGATCAACGGGGAACCGTGGGCCGTGTACCTCAATTCAAAGAAAGTGATCAAAGACACTTTCGTGTGTTTTATTGCTAACTGTTGTTTGTAGGAACATTTGGATGGTTGCGGTTGATCGAATTGAGGAGTCAATCCAAAGCCGCATGCTCACAACATCCACACTTAATTGAAGAAATCATGATTGGTGCATATCTACATAACACGGTTCTGATATTTTTATACTATGCTTCTGGCTGCGCAAATATCATGAACCAGTAAAGCTTCCGCTACTCTGATGGAAAGATGTCATGATCCAGAAAGTGTGAGCATGTCGGTCCAAAAGTCACAAAATCACATGAAGGCAACACAACTATGGATGATCCAGAGAGATTTGATGTGGCTGATGATCTCAAAGAAAGCTCGAAGATCGTCAAAGATGTGGATCAGTTCAAAGACCTCCACTTAAAGTACAAAGTAATCCGATTGTGAAGAGTCATTGCTAAAGCACAAAGATGCAGAAGTTGAAGAATTCAAGTCTACGAGCTCAAGACTAAAGATTAAATAGAATGCTAGGATTCAAAATGTAAAACATGGGGTGACCTCCCTTAGGGGGAGATTGTTAGGAATTGGAAATTCCATAGTGAAGAGTCGGCCACCCCAAATATTATCTAGCATAAGTTAGCTCGTAGACTTATAGTTATTTACGTTATTAAGTAGTTAATTAGTTAGTTTATAGCGTAGTATAGTTTAGTGTAACACCGTGGAGGAAGGACGGGTCTTTACCCACTGTATGCCTGATCCACAGTCCGTCAGGAGGAAGGGGTGGTGCTTCTCAATCTAACCTTTTACATTTTACAAAGCAACTCTCTACCAAGAACACCCTCTCTTTACTTTCTCTCTCTAAATGGCTAACTTGTATTTTCATCATCCAAGACCACCCGAATCATTAAACACAATAAATATTACGATCCTACAGTTCAAACTAATTACGTACTTTATTTGTTTCGTTAAAATGATTTTACCTTTGTTATCGACAAAACATTAGAAGATCGTAAAATATAAATAAACGTTTTTACGGCTTATTTGTATTAACAATCTCCCCTTTTTGTTGATAACAAAACATAAAATTATTTTAAGGAAAAGCTAAAATTCGTAAAGGTTTGAATTTGTAGTTTTTACTTTCTTCTCCCCCTTTTGTCGAAACAAAAAGAGCTTCGAAAGGAAACTAACACATCGTTTTTAGGAAAAACATGTGAAAGAAATAAAAAAAAAATTGAGAGCAAGTAACGGGAAAGGATCTCGTCTTTACTCCCCCTTGACGAGTCCATCCCTATGTAAGGGCGTCAAGAAAGTAATACTAAGTTAATTCATTTGCACTAGTTTGCAAATAATTTCGTCTCCCCCTTGATGATTGCAATTTTTGCAAAGGGATGTTATGAAATGTACTCCTAATATTGCAAGTGATTTTGCAATGGATTGCTTTGACAAAAAGCTCCCCCTAGCTTTAGGGTGTCAAAGTCTTCATGTGTAAATTGAATAACTACAAAACAAAGGTTAGAAAACAAGTATAATGCATAATTTCCTGCAAAGAATACTCAAGTTAGTAGAAAATTAGTTTTCTGTCTCACGGATCCCACGGTTCCCTCCTTGTAGGGATCCGTCTAGGCAAATTTAAGGGATCCGTCTAGCTTATGATTAATTTCAGCAATGATGATATAACACATTATGTTAGTATCAAAGTGAGATATGTATTATACCACATAATCATATACTCAAAAATATAACAGGTAGCATGTATTTTCATTTAATAAAACTAGAGAAATGATGACTCTAAAAACTAAGAAAATGATCGATACATGACTTGGAATTACTAGACTTATCTAGGTAACGCTTGTACTAGGACACCACTAAAATCCTCTAGCTCAAGTTTGTTTAGGTTTAATCTCGTCGAAACGTTCGAGGAGATGATAAAACATGAAACGTTGATCTTCCCATACTTCATGTATTAAACTTTCAACATGTTGACAATGATAGCAATCTTTGTCATGGCTAGGTAGTGGTGGTGGAAGAAAAGAAGTTGCTTGATGCGAGGGATCAAGTGAAGCGGGTTGGGGAGCCTCAAACGACGGAGGGATTAGTGGAGGCGCATTTGAAAATGGCTCGACCAAGAATGATGGTGGTGGTAGAGAAGTGTCAACTTCCATATGGTCGGGTGGTTGACTTTGATAATTTCTCATAATCCAAATGGGATTATATGATGGTGACGGCGAAAGGAAAGCCGGAGCTAATGTTGACTCAACACCTTGATTTTGTACCATTATTCCTCCTAATGAGGAGAATGTTGCCGGCGGAGGTGGATGAGACGGCCTAGGAGGAAAATCCTCTAAATTGTAGAGATGTGGTGATGATAGTGGAGTTGTAAATGAGATAGCTCTAGGAACCAATGGTGATGGTTTAGTGGAGATGATATTGTTTGGCCTAGGAGGTATGGTGGTGTTTGGCATAGGTAGTTTTGTGGGTACTATCCTTTTAGGAATTGGTTTGATTAGTTGAGAAGAAATCCTTGCATTTGTTGGCTTGACCGGAGATGATTCGGTTGAGGAAATTTCGTGTACAACACGAGCAATTTTCTTGGGTGGTTCTTTGGTGGATAAGTTGCTACTTGGAGTTTTCCTCATGATGAGATGATTTTAAGAGGTTTGTAAAGGTTTCTTAAGTGCTGAAAATGAGAGTGAAGGTGTTGACTTTAGGAGTCCTACCAATGTGGTTTATAAGGCAAGGGTTTTGGCAAGTGCATTCAAGACTTAAGCCACTAAGATTTATTGAAATGTGATGATTACCATGCATAAGAGTCAACTTAAGAGTTGTACTGATCTAGGGACTCATTTAAGATGAGATGGAGTGTTTGAGTTAGCAAGATGAGCTTGAAATGATTGATTTAGCTAGAGTTGACATAAACTGTCACCCGGATCCCACGGTTCCCTGTTTTTAGGGATCCGTCTAGGCTAATCCTAGGGATCCGGCTCTCAGCAGCTATGAAAGGATAGAAATGATGTTTCTAAGGTTTAAGATCTATATCATCTTGAGTGTTTCAGTCCTCCTAAATGTCTTAAATGAAGGGGTGCTTGAGTACTTGAGGGTAATGAGTGATGTAGCTAATGATTGCCTCTTATGGAAGAAATTGGAACTTACATGAGTACCAATGAATGAACAAAGATGACACTAAGGATTTTGAGAGTGTCAAATAGAGCTAAATGATCCTAGAGATCAGATAGTGACTTAGGATAATGTTTTGGGAAATATCCTAAAGGCTTAAGATGGAAAGACTAGAATTTGATCAATTTCGGCCAATTTTGAGGTAAGGATGATTATGATCAATTTTGCCATAATCGAAGGATTTCCAAAGTTAGATATAAGGGATTATGTGAGAGATGATGTGTGTATTTGAGAGCGGAAGAGTAATTGGTTAAAATGAAACGATAGATTTACAATCGTCTTGATTGTGATCTAGGTGAGTTATGTGTGAGTAGGAAAGATCTACTTAATTTGATAAGGACTTAATTTGCCTTAAGACACTATGTCTAGCTTAGAGTGAAGTGTTCTAAGGACATGTTTGAAATACAATGTTTGCAATTGCATTTTCTGTTTGCCGGATCCCACGGTTCCCTAAATGTAGAGATCCGTCTAGCACAAACTTTGGGATCCGTCCATCTGCAAAGCAGAACCTTTACTAAAGGTATGCAATGATCTTGACAATGCATTATATTCCAAGGTTAGTTTAAAAGGTTCTAACACTAAGATATCAAATGTAAGATGTTTTATTTCATGAAGAAAATTAGATTACATTGATAAAGCATGAGTACAAAAGGATTGATCCTTATTTGAAAGACTACTAAGTTCCTTGCGCGTTATCGCTAGAGGGATCATCAAATGGTTGATGAGTGTTAGTGGAATCAAGAATGAAGAAAGTCTTCATGAGAGATATGTTTAGCGGTTCCATCATCTTGTTCACAAGTACGTACAACGGACTTTGAAATTGAGGATGAAAATGCATGACGTTATGATAGAGGCGTGTCAAGAACATTCCATAAGGGATGAGTTTATTCTTGGAGCCTTGAAGATTTACAATTCACCTTGCGAAGAAGTAGGCGAGATTGTATGGTTGTTGTGTTAGCAAACAATACATTATGTGAGCACAACAAGCGGGAAGGATTTCTCGATTTCCCCTAAGACTCCAAATATTTTCACGTAGGATGAGTGCAAGGGGTTTGTACTCTTCTCGGATATCCCGTGTAAAGATAAGGTTTGGATCGGAGTAATATGGTCGAGGTTTGCATATCATGCGATTTAAATCCTCCGGGGAAGGTATGTGAGAACAATATGGGCTATTTTCTTCACGAAAATTGAAGAGAGAATCAAGAGACCAATCTTCAGTGAAGGCACATTGTCCATGATTTGGAATCCGGAGGATGTGAGCAAATCGCTCAAGACTTAAAACGAACTTTTGGTTTTTGATCCAAAACCAAAGGGAAAGAGAGCGATCCTCGTTACGAACGAGTTCAACTTGACGGAAGAATTCCATTATGAACCTTGGACATATCTTCTGGTTTATTTCAAGAAGACATTCTAGTCCTATGGCTCGGAAGGAGGTATTGATACCTTCTTCGAATTGTAGAGAGGTGTCTACAATACGTCCTTTATGGAAGTGACGGGTTTTAGATTATTGAGCCCACGACATGATTGCCGGTGTGTTGGGCTCAAGAGAGATGTTTGGAGTGTAGACGCTAGTGAGTGAAAAATCAAACTCATATTCATGCTTCATATTTGAACCTATAGAAACGATGAGTTAATAGAAAGTAATGTTTGTGGTCAACCAATGATTGTCTAACGTTTTTACTAGATTTTTATTAACAATGGTTTTTAACAACAATGACACTTAACTCACTTATGGTTTTGACATTCTAGTGGGATATTGCTTTTAGAAAGAAAGGGTTTTTAATATGCATGAAAAAAAAATTGTTGTCCAGTAGTACGGTTCCCTTTCAAAAGGGATCCGGCTATTATATCTTCCGAGATCTGTAGTTACAGAAACAAATTTCATGATGAAAAACATAGGTTTTTAGATCTCATAGTTTTATACCAAGATATGTGTTTTAGCCTACATTTTCTTTTAGCATGCATACATGACTTCCAATGTATCACGAGAGAATGAAATAAAATAGGAAGAAAGGATAAACACATTATGATAATAACCTAGATAAACTAGACTATTAGTAATATTTCATTTCAATGCTAAGAATGATACAAAGGATTGGGTATATAACCCCAATGTAGATTAACAAAACAAAGTAAATGTCTCCGTATGAGAACTTCGTCATAGGGAACACAAGAGCGATGAGTGTTAAGACGATGAGCACGAGGGCGGTGTAAACCATGTTGAAGACGATCCTTCTTGGTTTCGGTTGAGATGAAATGGAGAGGAAGATGAAGTTTTGAATGAGATGAAATTTTTGAAATGGGAAGATTTGAAAAAGTGGGGATTTGATAGAGTGGTCGACGGAGGGTTTATTTATGGGAAAGGAGGAATTTTTGAGATTTGTGTTTTGTTTTATTATTAAAAGGATATGATTTTTGGATTAAATGAAATAAAACACAAGTTTTATAAACCACGACTTTAGACGAGAAAGAAAAACGTATGTGAGAAAGGCTTCCTAATGAAGCTACATGTAATACGTGTATATGCACGAAAGATAAACATAAAAACCTAAGCGAGCATACTAATGTCATTTTAGAGATAAGTAGAAAGTCATACCTCTAGTGTACTTAGGAATGTTTTTACAAATGACACAACAAATGTCAGAAGACAATTCCGGCTCCTTTGTGCTTAAGATACCTTCTTAGGGAAGGTAATCTTGTTACCAAGCGATTCCTATGGCTTGGTAGATATGAGCTTTGACTAATCAACATGACAAAGAAGATTAGTGCATTTAAATAGAAAATTAATAATGAGACAAATGTTGTCATTTAATCAACATCCAAACAAAGAGTTTTAAAAGACATGGTGTTTGTTTTTATGAAAAACTTTCTTTGTAGTTTTCAATTAACCATGGATCGTATCAAGTTTTTAAAGTACAATATACTTCAAGAAACTTGGTAACGAAGCTCTGATGCCAATTGTGGAAAACTAGAAGGGGGGGGGGGGTTGAATAGTTTTGCCAATTAAAACTTCCTTTTAAACTATTTAGATCAACTTATGTTAATCTATTTATATGTGTGTTGCACGTTGATAGACAAGCATATAGAAGTATGTAATGAAAAGATAAGAGTAAGAAGCACAAAACCACAACGCGAGTATTTATAGTGGTTCGGCTACAAGGACACCTTCCTTGCCCTACTCCACTCCCCGAGTCACTTAATCGAGAGTTTGTAATCACTATACAACACCGACTCCTTATGGTGGAGAAACCTTCACAACGTTGCCTACTCTTTTTCCGGTACTAGGCTAACCACCGGGTTCTTTCACACCAAGGTGAACCACACCTACACAACGTCACCTACCCTTTATCAGGTACTAGGCTAAGTACCTAGTTCTTTCACACCAAGGTGAACCACACCTACCACAACGTCGCCTACCCTTTATTATGTACTAGGCTAAGTACCTAGTTCCATTGCAATGGAGGAACTACTACCCAACACTACACCAACGACTATTCCCAAAGGAGATTAACTCCTTATTACAACATCATCAAGTATATCAATATCCTTGGATCTAATGCTAATCTATCTTGTAAATCGAAACACACCATATTGAATGTACATCTAAGGCACCTTTCACTAATGCCTTTAGCTAGATCTTCAAGACACCCTTGACTAATGTCTTGTGACTTGACTTCTAGGAACCTTTCACTAATGCCTACAATACGGACGATCGAAACCTTTCACTAATGTCTTCGTCTTGACACTTGAGACATCTTTCACTAATGTCTTCAACACTATACTTCTTGGTAGAAAGAAACGAACCATCAACAAGAGGACTTCAGTAGTCTTGATGATGAGGAAGCATGGCAACTCATGGACTTGAGCTTTCTTGACTTCAAAGGTGGTGATCTCGCCTTTAAGAGGAACCTAGAGAATCACACAAAAACAAAACTACAAACATAGATCTCTTGGATCTGGGGTTAGAGAGTTTTTAACTCAAGGGGAAAGTATGTTGAAAAGAGGTGAGCAACAATGAAGAAATGGCTCACTATTTATATAGGAAAAATTCTACTGTTCCCCGGATCCCACGGATCCCTTCCACAAGGGATCCGTGGGACGCTCCTCTTTACCCATGGGTATTTTGGTTATGGGTCATGGGTCATGGGTTATGGGTTGATCCATGGGTCTTATACTAGATACAATGTATCTTATGAGTGCAATGCACCTAGTCACATGGGTATGGGTCAATACCATGGGTTATGGATATTATCCATATATGATATAAGCATGATGTCATGCAATGGTTTATGGGTCAAGCTCCATAGATATGGGTCATGGACTTTGGGTTGTACCCAACTACATTCAATGTATTTGGTCAATGGGTTATGATACTTAAGTTTCTACCCATTTATATTACCCAATATACTACATACTAGTTATGTGTATATTTTACCCAAATATGTAAACACTAGTTGTTGTACATATGTAATACTTAAATCATAAACTCACTTATACTTGTTTTAGTGTTTTATGTGAAAGTGTAAGTATGTTAGAAACTATTAGTTCAAACTAATTACGTATTTTATTTGTTTCGTTAAAATGATTTTACGTTTGTTATCGACAAAACATTAGAAGATCGTAAAATATAAATAAACGTTTTTACGGCTTATTTGTATTATCAAAGTCCTTGAATCGAGTCCATGCCTTATAAATGGTTTCACCTTGACATTGTTGGAACATCAAGATATCATTCCTAAGCTTAGTGGTTATCCCCGGTGGGAAAAATTGGGCGAGGAAATGGGTAGTGAGATCATCCCAACTTGATATGGATCCCACGGGAAGACGCTCAAGCCAATTACTAGCTTGGTCCCATAGAGAGAATTGGAAGAGACACAGTCGCGTTGTCTCCCGAGTGGTAGCATCAAGGTCAATTGAGTCAACAATTTTTAGGAAATCTTTGAGATGCTGATTTGGATTTTCGGAACGAAGTCCATGGAATGCACATCCGTTTTGCACCAACCGAATGGTGTCGGATTGTAGGGCCGTAGTTTGAGTTAGACGGGGAAGCTCAATGGTGTTTCTATAGCCTTGATGGCTCGGTATAGAGTATTCACCAAGAGTACGACCTCTTGGCGGGTCTTGTGGTGGTGGTAGTTGATGTTGTGGTGGATCGTTGTTAACGGGTGGATTATCACCTTCCATGATGAAAAATGATAAGGTTACGAACAAAGACACGAAGAAGGGGGATAGACTGCAAAAAAGCTAATAAAAAAGAAAAAAGCTCACTTGATAAGAATCAAGCGAGTGAACCTAATCGAGATAGGAACCTAACTAGCTATTCTATTCCACGGCAGCGGCGCCAAAAACTTGATGCGTGGTTCGGGGTCGAAAGACTTCCTTTTTCAAGAGCAAGCTTTATAGCCCACTAGGCAGTGTACCTAATCATTGCAGTGTAGTATGGGTAAGCCCAGGGGGTTGATCATTCTCTAGGGGAATAGAGATGATAGTCGAGATGTATGACAAAAAGGCAAGGGTGAGGGTGATTCTTTTTATATTTTTTAGAAATCAAATAAAAATCTCGGGTTTGAAGGAGTGGCTACCAATTAAACTAATTAACAAACTAAATTAAAATTAATTAATAAAATAAAATAAAAGCTATTGATTGTAGGATAGTGTTCTTATGATAATTAAAAGCATTTTTACTTAGATTTACTTACTCCTTAGTTATCTTTTATTTGTCGGTTGAATTGTCACATCCTTGCCTAATTGATATGTTGTATTCTATGTTTTAATCATAGGGCGGTGCCAAATTCCTCAATTCTATGAGTTGTAAGTCTCCTCTAGAATACCCGGGATCGCCAAGTACCGAGGTATCTCCCCCGAATATCCTAGTATCCTTAAGCCACAACTCACGCAATAAACAAAACGAGAGCCTAATAATGCACTCCAAGGCTAATAATCGCTATTTAGGATGTTTAAGCTCGCAACAATGAAAGAAGAAGCCAGTTTTCCTTAATCTAGCCTGACAACCAATTAAAACAAGAGACAACCTAACAATAATTAATAACTAGGTTTCATTGGATCTAAGCAAACGCTAATTAATTTAGTTACACATGATAGATAAGTAAGAACACAAGCAAACAATCAAACATAGATTAAACATGGTGATAGATTGGATAAACAAACGTATCTTGAAGTATTAAAGTGGGTTTAGAACCCTAAGGTACTGTCCAAGTCGAACTAAAAACTAACTAGGGTTTTCTCTCCAAAATAATACTTTTAAATGCAGAAAATTTGAGGTCTATATATAGATTTTACAACGGTGACGGCGTCGCCTTTGATGGTGACGCCTTCTGATCGTCGTCATTAGGGTTTCGTCTTTGCCAAGTCATCACTGGGACGACTTCGCGTAGAAAACAGTGACGCCGTCTGGTTGTATTGGACGTCGTCTTAAGAAAGCTTTGGTCGTATGGTGCATAATGATAGAGTGACGGCCATGTGGAAATACGCGTGTCACCGTCACTTGTTAGGACCAAAAAATGACCTGAGCCGTCGCTTGAGAACGTTTGAACCACGTTGTAAGCGACGGCGTCACCCTTAAGATTGGGACGCCGTCCGGGATTCTAATTTTCCCTTGTTTTCTTGACTTTTCCATTTTCTTCATGTTTTCGCTCTTTTTCGTCCAAATATGCTTCATTCCAGCATTTTACTTTCAAATGACCTAAAATGTGAAAAGGAACGATTTTAAGCATTAACAAATATAAAATGTAACGATTTAGAGCTTAAATGAACCCCTAAAAACGTCTTATTAGCAGTACCCAGTAACTTTAAGCTCCACTCCAGGATTTCCCACATAAACAAGAAACATATCTCTAGTAGCTCTTTGATACTTGAGAATATTTTTCTCAGCAGTCCAATGACTATCACCTGGATTCTGTTGAAATCGGCTTGTAATATTTTGGGCAAACGCCACATCAGGTCTTGTGCATCTCATTGCATACATGATTGATCCTACATCTGAAGCATAAGAAACATTTTTCATGTGTGCCACCTCAGCAGGTGTAGAATCACATTGTGTACTATTTAAGTCTAGTCTTACTTGCATTGGAAGATATCCCTTTTTGGAATTCTCCATTCTAAATCTTTTCAAGATTTTGTCAATGTAAACACTTTGACTTAGTCCAATTAACCACCTTGATCTGTCTCTATAGATCTTGATTCCAAGAATATATGCTGCATCTCCCATATCATTCATAGCAAAACACTTTCTGAGGTAGGATTTTACACCTTGTAAACTTGGAATGTGATTTTCCATAATCAATATGTCATCAACATATAGGATAAGAAAAGTAACATTACTCCCACCAGTCTTTTGATATACACATGGCTCATCAAGATTTTGAATGAAACCAAATTTCTTGATTTCTTCATCAAAAGTTTTATTCAATTGCCTTGATGCTTGCTTTAATCCTTAAATGAATCTTTTAAGCTTGCATACTCGCTTTGGATATTTTGGATTCACAAACCCTTCAGGTTGCGCCATAAAGATGTCTTCTTCAAGGTGACCATTTAAGAAAGCAGTTTTGACATCCATTTTCCATATCTCATAGTCATAGTACCCAGCTATGGCTATAAGAATCATAATGGCTCTAATGTCTGCTATAGGAGAAAAGGTTTCTCCATAGTCAACCCCGAAGGTTTGAGTAAATCCCTTTGCTACTAGATGAGTCTTATAGGTGTGTACTTTACCATCTATGTCAGTCTTTTCCTTGTAGATCCACTTGCTACCAACGACTTTAGTGTTAGGAGGAATGTCTAATTCCCAGACTTTATTATCATGCATCGATTGCATCACCACATTCATAGCCACCTGCCATTTATCCTTCTCATGATCAGTCATGACAGCCTTATAGTTAGCAAGTTCATTAAGGTCCCCTAAAATATGCTCATCAACTTCTACATTCAGACATAATCGTTCAAAAGGGTGAATGGTCCTTTCAGACCTGCGAATGGGAATTACTTCAGGTAGAGGTGTGAGACTTTCTCGCTCATTTTAAAGTTGGCTAGTATTTTCAGAAGGTGATGCATCTTCTTGGATTTCATCAAGTTCTACTACCCTCCCACTGACTTCTTGAGATATGAGATTCTTTTCACGAAACTCAGCATATCTTGCAACAACTATTTTGTTTTCAGTTGGATAGTAAAAATTCTAACCTATTATTTTATTTGGGTATCCTATAAAGATGCACTTAATAGATCTGTATTCGAGTTTGTTAAGCATGTTTTGTTTCACAAATAAATAAAAAAAAAAAAAAAAATAAAAAAAAAAAAAAAAGTCACTTGATCTTTGGTCTCAAGTCTACATCAGTATATAAAGAAGTTATAGTTGTTTTATTGTTTGTTTGTTTGTTAGTCGATTGTTCATATCGCTTTGTTATCGGTCGATTAAAGTTGACAATTGGTATTAGTCCATAAATTTGACTGTTGGTACGGTTTTGTTACCAGTTGACTTAGCCGACCGTTGGTTCCAGTCAACTAAAGTCGACCGTTGGTACGATTTTGTTATGGCTCGACTAAAGTTATGTTTTAATTATGTTAATGTTTTTTTCTTGTCTAGTTTATTACTCCAGACCGAGCTTTCATGATTTCGCCACTCGAACTTCATGAAAGCATTAGAGAATAAATAGGCCAAGCCCGGTTTGTGGGTTTAGAAAATACAGGGTTTTACCATTATAAATAATGGTTAATAATAAAATAATACCTACGGGGTTTACCATTTCTAACAGAATTATCATCGTTAGTTTCTTTTCAATTTACACGATTATTAATCAACAAGACTTCCTACAACTTGGGCAAAATTATTTTTTCCAACTACTAACAAGCAAAATTGGTGGTTAAAGTTCTCCTGGAAACAGTTGGGGCAAAATGTATAGTTTGCCTCACGGGTAAAAAACACAATTGGTTGTTGCTTTTGTGATCTACTTTCAATGAACTTTTTACAAGTAAAAAACATGAGTAACCCCGGTGGCCCATTTAGTAAGAGTCTGGTACCAATTGGCTTATGTATAAACAGTTTTAAACTTTGAAGTCTAAGGTTTGTTTTTTACCCAGGGTGAGCGAAAATATCGAAATGACCGAATAAATCGAAAACCGAAACCGAACTGAATTTGCTAAAACTGAACTACTAATTCGGTTCTCGGGTTGGATATGGGTTTGGCAGTTTGAACCGAAAACCGAATTCATATAAATATATATTTTATATATATATTTATATATTTTTATGTATGTTTATATATAAATAAATACTATTAAAAGGTTATCATAATATAATAAAATACTTTTTATGCTTGAAATATATTTTTTTTTACTAAATATCTATGTAATTATTAATTTTTTTTTTAAATAGTGAAATACGGGTTATTCGGGTCAACCCAAGAACCGAACCGAATTAGAATTCAACCGAACCGAACCAAAACCCGAATTTGAATTTGGTTCGGTTCGGTTCTCGGGTTTACCTAAAAAAAAATTTAACCGAATTAACAGAACCGAACAACCCGAAAACCGAACCGATCAACACCCTTATTTTTACCACTCAATAGGTTTGCTCAGCCTGACCGGCTAACTTGTACTAAAGCCTAACATTTGCTTGCGAGAGCGGACCAAGGGGGGTTCTGAGGTGCACGAGAACCCCATAGATTTATCCTGTGTAGTGTAAAATCTTGTTAAAGACACCAATTTTTTTAAAATGAACCTTGTCCCAAAGCTTTTGTATTACAATTTATCTTCAATGTTAGGATTTGCACATGATGACCTTGGGTCCGCCAATTAGGGATGGCAAAAAAACCCGAACCCGACGGGGAAATCCGAAACCCGAACTTATTGGGGCGGGGCGAGACATGCTTATCGGGTTTCGGGGAGGGTTTTGGGGCCTTAACGGGGATTCTTATCGGGTTTGGGGCGGGGACGGGACACACTATCCCCGCCCCGCCCCGCCCCGAAACATATACATATACATATACATATATCTATATACCTTAAATATTGTGCTAGTATTTATGTACTAAATATAATTCTTTAATTTTTGTTAATTTTTATCTCTGTAATATTTCAAAGTGTGATCATAAAATCTTGTTTTGTGTCATAATATTCTAAAAAAGTTGTGATTTATTCCAATGCCTAATATATTATTAATGGGTTCTCAATTTTTTAAGTTATTCTGCAAAATCATATTATTAATAGCGTAAAAAAGAGAATAAACGGGGAAAGGCATGAGTATGATGAATGATCGCGCTCAAAAAAGAAAACCCGATAAGACCCCAATGGAGAATGGGGCGGGTTTGGGGGAGCATCTCGCCCCAATGGGACGCCCCGATAAAATCCCCAATAAGAATTGGGGCGGGTTTGAGGATGATTTTTGTAATCGGGTTTGTAGATGGGGATGGTCGCCCCACCCCAAACCCGCCCCATTGCCATTCCTACCGCCACTGTTTGCTTGGATGAGTAAACAAGCTATATAGCTCGTGTAAAGCCTATCGTGAGCCCAAAAGCTTTGGCTTACAAAACTTTTTGACAAGCCGGGTCGTGAGCTCCCATAAGCTATAGTGTCACTTGTTTGGAATTGTGGTTAGAAAATAATGATTTTGTATAAGCCTAATTGGATGTATCAAGTAATTTTTACAGTGAAATTTCATTCTCGGGTGGAAAGATCAAGTTCGCTAATCATGGACTTATAAGTTATACGCATAACCAAATCGATTCCATTCATTAAAACTAATTTGTACATGTACACAAATCAATACCATACTTCATCACAACAAATCATGTAAAGAATGGATCTTGTACCACAGCCATTTCAATCGGCTTTCAGAAACCATTCCAAGCAGAAAGAATTTCATTAACAACTTCACCTATCAAATCCCTATCACCAGATTGTATAAACGCATTGAATTCTTCCTTAATGTCGTAAATCTTACCAAATTTCACTAGATATTGAATGCAACAAACCTTCAGCTTTGGTAATCTATACATAGAAGCATTTTGCAGTCTCTCAAGCACATTCTTCGTGTCAATATCTTCCATTAAACTTTCTTCACACGCATCTTTTAAGTCCAGAACGTCATATTTATCAGAAGCCCTTAGAAGATCAAGTCTATGCTTGATAAAATCTTGATGTTCTATATTTGTATATATGTAGCTAAGAAATGCTTGACAAGCTTCAATAGTCATGTCGGAAATGTTAATAGCAGACATTTCTTTCTCTTTGAGGTCGTGGGAGAACATGCTATGAAAGACCGGTGAACGTGCTGCAAGTACTGCACGGTGGGCCTCAATGGTTCCATTGGATGCGCATATGGTGATGTCCGTGTGGATACTTTCGGATAACATCTTGCCTAGGGAGGTTAGTGCAGTTGAAATCGAGCTTGTTTGTGTAAGCCCTTCACTCCAAATGGAACAGGATACGCCTCCCTGTTTTGACATGAACAAAATAGGATTTAAAACGTCTCAACGTCACAAAGTTGACCTTAATAACAGATATTGTTAAACTAATTTTCAATATCCGGCAAACTTTGATTAATATTTTTGACCTTATAGTTTGCTAACCTTCAAGTTCATGCTGCGTGCACACAACTATTGACAAGTGATATAGACCTATGATATTGACAAGTCTTCTTACTTTAAAGCGTCTCAACGTCACATAGGCGGCTTTCTCAAAATCACAAAGGTGTCCTCAAAAACCAAATTTCAAACTAGTTTTCCAAATTCCACAAACTTTAATCAACGTATTGACCTTAAAGTCTGCTACCATAAAGTTATTGCTAACTCCACAGATAAAACTGGATTTTGACACATGATATTGACCAATGATATCGACCCATTTTCTTAGTTTAAATCCTAGATATTAATGTTAAGCTTGCCGTAAGAAACAAGATATGCAGATGCTGAAGTCACACATTTGGTTCACCAATAACAACCTTACTCTTTCCATAAATAATAAACATCTACGTAACTCGTTAAAATCTTAAAATACTGAAAATATATATAAGTGAATTACGTTTGGAGATGTGATCTTAAGATCAAGAAACTCGACGTCCACAATAAATCTTCCCGTCAATGGAACCTCAAGCGCCCAAGCAAAAGCCTCGCCACTTTTGAACTGCTTATCCTTAACTTCTGCATCCACAGATAACTTTTTAGTACAGGTTGCGACTAGTGGAATAAAAAAAGTTGACCCGTATACATTTTTTTGTCATTAACTAGAAAATATATACTCATTTGACCCAACTGAAGAAACACAATCCAAATCAACATATTTATAAGTTGCTTGATTCATAATTTTACCTGGATGAACCAAAGTCTTGCGGCCACCCAATAACGAGACTACACGAATGTTGAAGGAAGCAACCGGAGGGAAATCTCGAGCTAACTTTGGTAACTCGGGGTAGAGCTTAATGACCAACTTTCTATTCTTTTCCAAAACTAAATACCTTCAATTTGCAAAATAACAACATCTTAATGACATTAGACCTACAATACACATGCACAACAAAAAAATAAAGATTATACAAGATTACCAGTTCCACTTTCCGATTACGAAAGGATCAGATTTCCTATACGAAAACCCTAAACTATCAACACGCCACTGAGCAAGTCGACTCGTTGTGTCAACACGATAATCAGCATGATTCACCCTAGCAAACGCCACCATGACTTCGTTAAAACAATCGAAAATCCCATCGAACAACAACTCCCCGTGCTTTCCCAGCTTTACTACTTATATACTTTACGTACACTAGTACATAAAAAAAAAACGTTACAACACACAGTTTCGCGCTCACCGTGTGTTCTGTAACGTTATATTAGACTAGACTGGCCGACCCGGAGTATTAAATAGTTGGTTATTGAGGGATTGTTGAGCACGCAAGAGAGTATAATGAAGCTTTTACGTTATTAATGTGTAGCTTTAGTATAATGAAAATGGAAACTTATGGTTATGAAATATTTTGAGTGTAAGTGAATGTTTATGTGCACTTTGGGGAGTATGGTTTTGCGTTTGGTTTTAAGTCTTTGTTTCATTGGTTTCTTTTTTAAAAGGAGATATGCTAATGAAAACTACCTATAAATAAATGGATATGGATAAAATATTCATTTGTTAGGAAGCTAGTTGAACTTGTACTTATGTCCGCGAGTAATTTTATTTTATTTTTTTAACGGCAAATTTTTTTCCACACCTTGTATCAATTATCTCACATATATTTTAGTGAGGCTTAAACGCACAATTTTTAGGTTGGTAAACAGCTCACATACCATTAGACTAAGGATACAAACCTCTTTTTTTAACATAAGTTGTCAAAAACTTTAAACTATGACTGCGCAACGGGTCAAACCGGACCCGACCCGAACTGAAAACCAATTAATTGTAAAACGTGAACCAAGAACCAAACCGAATAAACCTATCGAAACCGAATAAGGTCGGTTCGGTTTAGCTAGTTTGAACCGAATAGTTATGTTTGACCTGAACCAAAACTGAACCGAACCGAGTAAAACCAAAATAATTACACAAAACCTAACCAAATAAGGTTGGGTCGGTTCGGTTAAGCCTGGTTCGACTCGATTTGTCAATTCAGGTCGGTTTTTGGTTGATTTTGCTCGGCCCTACTTCAAACATGAAAGAAAATGTTAAAATGTGAAATATCTTAGGAAAAACATGTATAGGCTTATGAGCTATGTTTAAGTAGTTAATACAATATTTTTTTCAATCATCTCAACCGCTTTCTTGTACCACACTTAACACATATTTTTCTTTTCTCTCTAACATAGCACTAAGGGCTATGCCTAGCAATCAATACGCTATAAATTTAATAGAATATCATGTTTACCTTTAAAATCATTTTAAGTGTTAGAAACTTAAGTGTACATTTGTATTTGTTGTCTTTTCATAGAAGAATCGACATATTATTTGCGTGACTACACATGATTTTATCTTCTGCATTTGTGAGCCCTAGCTTTACATCTTACTCGTGTTCTTTTTCATTTAGTACTAGTTTTTCTTGTTTACTCTAATATTAGAAAAATGATCGAAAATCTTAAAGATGTACTTAGTTTCATGCCTAAAATTGTCTGATATCCTGTTGGTTTGAAAAAAAGTTGATCCTTTCATTGCAGTCAACAGGATGATGTCACGCATTTTTAGCCATATATTTAGTCATATTTTTTGGCCTCTCAATCACTTCTCTATTTTATTATGGGTTGATCTTTTAGGCTTTAGCACATCAATATTATGGAAATTGATCTTCTCATCACCAAATACTATAGGAAAATGATATTTAGGGAATAGCAATATACTCTGTATTAAATTGATTTTAGGTGCATAGGTGTTAGTGCCCATATAAGTTTTGTACTTTGTTCTTGGAAGCAAAGTATCCATATTGATTCACTCAAAGGAAAAAGTTAATAAAGTGGTTGCTTATAAATTTGAGTGTAGAAAGTATGGGAGGCATTCATCTTTCCACCTTCCAATAATAACATTTCCGCATTAAACATATATTGTTTATTATTTTTAGAAAAATACTAGCAAATGTCATTGTAAGGTCTATCATTATTTCACGATATTATCTTATCTTATTATTGTTTAGGATTATATTTATCGACATATAAAAGGCATTTTCATCAATTAAACAGTGAATTATTTGTCTAGATGTGATTTCACATAAATGATCAGGGCCGTCTCGTTGATTTAGGTGGCCATGTGCCGCAACTATAAAGAAGGCCCTGGCGAAGACGAGAAACATAATTATACATAAACAATTCATTAGTAACATGAAAGAGATTAGTACACGTATGACACGAACAATCTTAGTTTGATCATGCGTTAATAAATGTTTAATTATGCGATAATATTTATTAATATTGTCATTCGCCTGGCATTGGTTATGCGACTATTTACGATTTAGATTAACAATTTAAAATGCAGTAGAAATTTTATGTTGTACATACTCCTTTTTCTTTTCATGCAAATTGCCATTTTCCAAAATAAAAAATTAATGGAACCTCATTTTCCGAAAATTTAAAACACAACTAATATGTAAAGGATAAGAACCGTCGGATAATATCAAAATGTCTTTGGCCTTTGGTATCATAATAAGGGAGAATTGCATATATACCCATTAAAACTTAAAAACTTGCATATTTCCTTAAAATACAAGTTTTTAATGCATGATGTACAATGCAAATTAAGCACGTTTTGGGTATATATGCAAATATGCAAGTTTTAGTGGGTATATATGCAATTGACCCTAATAATAAATATTAAAAAAGATTATTGAAACCTTGTATATAACACAATTGACAAAAGTGAGGCTCTTCTAAAAGTGTGGCCCTGTGCCACCGCACTTGTTGCACTCCCTCATCATCGGCCTTGAAAATGATTAAGGATGACTTGGCAAATACCATTACCCATTGGATTTGAAGCTGGGATTGAATATTAGTATTCTCTCAAACTACAAGTAATACCTCTGCTAGTTTTATTTTTTTTTATTATTATTTTTTTTTTGTAATTTTTTTTACTATAACACTGTGAAATAAAAAATACGGAATCAAAAATAGAAAGTTTGTTAAGTCAAAAGCAGTCAAACATAAAAAAAATACGGAGCAAAAAATCATAAAAAGTTGTCTTGTTCTGTTAATAAAGTGAGTAAAACTGCCCAAAAAATACAAAACATAAAATATAAAATTTAACTGGTCAAAAAGAGTAAAAAAAATTATGCGAAACTAAAAATAATAAAAAGCTATCTTATATTGTGAATAAAATGATTAATAGGAGGTATTAGTTGTATTTAAGATATAGAATAGTACCACCCTTTGAAGTTTTTAATGGTCAATATGATTGATGAATTTTTTATATAAATATGTAGAAAATAACATGCATTTCAAATTATCAAAGGAATTGTGTTTTAATGGTAGGTATATCTTGTTGTGTGAGAACAACCAAGTGGTTATTGGTTCAAGTCTTGCGTAGTAAATGTGAAATGGTTATGATATACTTCCTCCGTCTCAATATTATTGTTCCCATGTTTCTTTTTTTGGATGTCTCAAAATAATTGTCCACTTTCTTTTTTAAGTAAAAACTAGCGAATTTAATGAGAGAATATTCTATTTGTGTGGTTGAAAATTAAAGTGGTCATACTTTTATTAAACTTTGTAATTCTTGTCTTCTGACAATAATTTTGAGACGGGAAGAGTATAAATTATGAAATAGTTAGTTATCCTTAAAAAAAATGCATTTTAAGTTATACAAATTGGAAATTAAACTAGGAATTGAAAGGTTAGAATTTAAAGCCATTAATCCACCATAAACACCCACCACTAGTCCACTTATTTGATGGTCTTTTTTCTTATCGCATCATCATGTTAGTAAGACTATGCAAAAGCTAGAATAAAGCTATTGATTTCTTATTAATAATACTTTGAATCGAATTTTGCTTTAGTTTTGAAAAGAAGTAAAAAACATTAGAAAACTAAAATTTAAAGGGGTAAAAGTAAAAAATGGAATAAAGAGGGTTTTTTTGTGATTAAGAAGATTGGTGGTTGCTTTTGAACCAAGAGTATCCAATCCAAGCTGAAGTATATATGCAAGGGAGAGTGGGACATTTCCACCAATCTTTCTACGCATCCCAATGCAACTATGAACATTTTTACCAGAAATGTGCTGTTTTAAAGCTCGGTTTTTTAGTTGCTTTATCCGTCTTAAAATTATGGTTCACATATAAAAAGTATAAAGTTAAAAAAAAGGGGGTGATACTCACACCATAACTTTTGATGCATGCATCATAATTTATACATTGCAGTATTGTACGGTAACTGTAATGCGAAATTGTCGTCGTAAAAAATGAGTGTGATATCAATTCCCTTATAAAAAAAAAAGGTGTTACATACTTCAATCAATCAAAAAATAATCTTTACCCAGTAATCTCTCGTTTCATTGGTTGAAATGAGAATTGAACAATTATTTTGAGACATCTTAAAATGAAAACGTGACAATAGTTTTGAAACGGAGAAGGTAATTCAGTTAGGTTTTGGTTCTCGGTTTAATTAGAAGATTAACCAATATTTCTCTCAAAAGGTTTTCAGTGACCTAACCGGTTTTCGATTTTATTGGCCGACGCAACCGGGATTTTACAACATTGACATACCAAAACTACATATAAACATACTAAATCATGTTTAACTACCAAAACATGAAACTAATCCGTTACTCACCGTTTAGGCTTTCCGCTTGCTTCCTACGAGCACCTAAGCATATAATCATAACATACTAAGGTAGTGTTTGATTGCGACTTAATTGACTTAATATGAAAAAGCTAAATTTATCAAGTCATATGAAAACTGTTTGTTTGTGACTTAATAGAGAAAAATGACTGAAAATATTAAGTAATAAAACTGAGGGTGTCTGCATTAAGTCATCTTTTAATTAACCGCGACTTAATATAAAATTTTAACAAACAAGCCCTACTTTTTTAAGAATTTCTACTAATCAAATAATTCATGAACTAACTACTTGGCTATATGGGGTTTCTATGGCCTTGTGTCAAACACCCTCTAATTCTATCATAACTAGTTTCAACATGGGTTTATCAAAAATCCTAACATGGTTTCTAATATCATGTTGGATCATAACATTAAAAACAGGGTTTATAATCTTCAATTTAACATAACCTCAATTAATATGAACTTTAATTAAAGCATAAAACTTATTAACCTTTGATAGGGATTATTCCTACACTTGTAGACTTTTAGGAACACACCAAAAGCATCAAATCTTGATCTTAAAATCCTTCCTGTGAATTCATACTAGCAAGTGAGACGATGAACATGTTTTTCCCTCATGTTCTCAAGCAAAGCCACGTCCCAACAGACACATACACGTTAGCCCCTGTCGTTAAATATTTTCGGACCGTCAGTCCTTTTGTTACATATTTTGCACTGAATGTCCTTATTTCTAATAAAACATTTTAATGCTAATAAAATGCTATTTTGACTAATCTGTAAATTAAATATAACGTCATTTTTACATATAACCCCTGAAAAATTATAACCCCTTCCATTTTTTTAGCTTTTTCTTTTTGCAATCTAGACATGTGTGTTTATAGTTTTTCGTTTTCGCATATATACATTAGGCTCAACGAACTACGTCGTTTTGGTACATGTAATGTTACGTAAAACACCGCTAAACAATGTATCATGTTTCGTATATCCCCCGAACTACGTAATAAGTTACAAAGAAATCCTTGCACTTTCGTTATTAACTTTTCATTTTTGTTGTTTTAGTATCGATAATGTTATTTACCAAATATGAGACAAATTAGCATTTTCCTTTCAAAAGAATTCTGAATAAAAATGTCTTTTAAATTCGATTGAAATGAGCCCAATATTGAAACATTCTTTATTTTTTTTTATGAGTTTATAGATGTTTTTCAAAACTAGTTACAAAATATAATATAAAAATTATTATTACAATAACTGTTAGATAAAATCGTAAGGTTTTGATGTATCTGTGTTTTTTAATTTGTTGCTTGATATTTAAGATATTAGAAAGTTATATATATTCGTAACAAAGCGCGATAAGACTATACTCGCTTTAACACATTGAATACTCACCTTTGACTTTTATCTGCTAATCGGATGACTCACCACATGATAGAATCGAGCTAGCTTATTGATCCAAATTTGATTTTGAACAAACATTAAGTTTCTAAAATAGCTATGAAATATCATTAAAGATGTTAAAGAAGAAGGGTTTTGTCACACATAACACTAAATGCTACATAAGAAATGTATATATGTAAAATTTGTGGTACATTAAAATGGTTGAGGTAGTTATTTGCAAAGGGTAAAAGGTTTATCAATTTACTAATGATTATTACATTTTCCAACGCTAGATGGCCTAAGGCAAATGTTAATGGTAAAGTTGCCCCTCAACCAATCGAGTAGATGATCGCGTCAATCCTATTAGCTCAACTGAAGGAAACCAATCACACATTCAACTTTTTCATTCTTTCGGTTGGCTATTCGACCGAATCTTTCAATTGTTGTATATATATATATTTTTTTTTGTATGTTCTTTGTTGTGGTTGCGATCGCTTTGTTAGCAAATTGTGATTGAGTGTAGTTTTGAGGAGAGAAAGCTGATATAGAGTTAATGTGATCGAGAATGACCACACTATTACGGTTATAATTAGCATTGGCCTTATAAAAGATAATAGAAAGAAAAAAAAGTGGGAGTCAAAGTGTGGACCATATATGTTGGGCCATTGGATGAAACGGGTAAGAAAAGGAATGGGTTACATGTCAGGTATTGATTGGGTCATGGGGATACTATTTATAAAGTCTACATCACCAAACGAAACCAAATATCCTCCATATTCTTTTATCTTACATTTATTCATTTTCTATTTTGAAGTTTAGCACACTTGCAATTGCAATCATTGTCGATATGAATCCAATTTGAACCATTTTCTCTAGTAATATAGAGTTACAAGTTGCAACTCTAACATCTTGTTAATAGCGTTCATTTTAGGGAATGAGTTTTGTTGGTTTTTTCTTTTTATTAAACTAGAGCGAATGCAGCGCAGCGGCGTGGTTCTAGCGTCGAGATAATTAATGATTTGTGATCTTGTGGTGAGTGTTTTGTGTAGCGTTTAAAATAGAACGTGAACCGATGAAATCAATTC
This sequence comes from Chrysanthemum makinoi, assembly GCA_910596185.1. Taxonomy (NCBI): domain Eukaryota; kingdom Viridiplantae; phylum Streptophyta; class Magnoliopsida; order Asterales; family Asteraceae; genus Chrysanthemum; species Chrysanthemum makinoi. The sequence continues at coordinate 180,973,264 of OU343224.1, forward strand.
AAACGGTTGTATTATCACGATAACCAAAGTCTGAGACAAAATTCTTAACTCTATCAAACAACATATAAAAACATTTAATGAAAATGAAAGTAAGCATTCATCAGTTATAAGATAAAACTAACAACACGCGTTACTTGCGCGTAAAACAAGAATGGGATTAATGGTGCCGTTGTTAAAAAGAATGCAAGTACCAAAATTAGCATGAATGTGATTAGCCCAAAATAAAATAAAAATTGGCTAATTTTGGCTATTTTATAAAAGATTTAGGCACATTTAGCCTCATTTTTCTTTTTGAAATGGTTATTTAGCTTATTGAAAAGTTAAATGTGCACTAACGGACACATATTTTCTCTTAATTGTAAAACATTATAATCGTTTTTGAAGAAAAACTTATATATATAATATATTTATATAGCGATAGATCATTTTGTGTTAAAAGCGTTTATGGGTTCTAAACGAAAAATAATAAAAGTTTGAAGATTTGGGGATTAAACATGATGTTTTGAAACCCGTACGACGGGTGGTTCAACCGTTGAACCGTTCCCGTCGAAAAGCGGGTCGATTTAAACCGAGTCAACCCGAGGTTTGGTCAAAATGGGTCAAATTAAGGGTCAACCCAGGTTTTGAAGGCGTCGGGGTCAACCAGTTTTCAATATATTAATAGTTTCAAATTTTCACTTTTACTTTTTGGTTTTCTTTTATATATAGTGTAACGAGGGTACCCGGCGTTGCGTGGTGCCCTGACGATCTTAGGAGAAATAGATCTACGATGAGACTGATTCACTGTTTGTATCGGTTTCAATGGGTCATCTCTAGTTCATTTTCGGATTGCTGTTATTGGTTAGCCGGCTGGTGGCGACACCAGGTTTCTGTTGAAGCCGTTGGTCCGATCCGATTTTCAAACTATATGTACCATCAACTTGTTAGCTTGTATGAAGCTTTGTGTGTTTTATTAATTTGTATAATGTCTATAACAACATGTACTTTTTATTTTAGGGTGTTTTAAAAATAATATTAATTAGTATGTTTAATTATTTTATATTTAGAATTATGTTGTAGCTTGTTTAAATTGTACATTGTGAAGATTTTATTGTACTTTTAAAATAAGATAGTTTTAGTGATAAAAAAAGTTTATGGGTTATAAACGAAAAATAGTAAAAGTTTGAGAAATTGGGGATTAACATGATATTTTGAAACCCGGTTTAGGCTGGGAGATTCAATCTGGTTGAAGTTCGGTTAAAAAGCAATTAATATAAACCGGGTCAACCGATGGGTTGGAGTCGAAAAAGCGAGTCAAATTAAGCAGGTCAACCAGGGTTTGAAGCGTCTGGGTCAACCGGTTTTGATGTATATTATAGTTTCCTTTTGAAACATATGTAGGTATTAATAGTTGAAATTACTTTCTTTTAATTATTTCAACATTTCCTTTTTAATTTTTTTTACATTTCACTTTCTTGACTTTTCACTTTTCAATTTGACCATTTTTCTATTATAGATAGTATAGATGAGTCTAAATTGGTATTTTAATATAACCTCCAATTGTAAAACAATTAACTAACGTGTCTACGCGGGTCTAACGAGTCAAATTTGCTTTTGAATATTTCATTTTTCACTAAAATAAAAAAAGTGCGGTGAAAACCCGATGGGTCAACCCGACTCGAGACGCATTTGATCAGAACCCCTCTAGACACTTGCTTCTAAATAACCCATTTAGACCCAGACCTATTTAGATCCAAACTCATTTAGACCCGTGAAGCACCTTGACCCAACCCATTTATTTTGCCACTTATATTTTGCTCTAACGGATTTTTTTATCAACTTTCAAATTTATTGTAGTACACATATTATATATGCTGTGCAAAAAGAAACGCATACATATCGAAAGTAATTCACTAGTGGTGCACTTGCCATCAATTTGGACCTCATTAACCACCATGATGATTTTGACTATAATCAACCTATACAAAAGTAGCTAAGATATTTTAGTATTTATTTACAGATTTGACAATATTTTCCAAGCACAAACAAATCCTTTAGATATTTGTCAATGACAATTATAAACTACGCATTTTATATTCATTTTTTTTTTTTTATTGTTTATACTTTTTAGAACATACGTGTTGATCGACATGTAAATTTTAGTTTTACTTGGTCTCTTTGAGGTTGCTCACCAATCGTTAACAACATAATACTTTCCACCATTTCTTTTCTTTTATTGGCCTCTTTGGTGTGTTTCTTGGGGAAATCTTACTTTTGGCGGCGAGGAAGGATTCATAACTTCGCTTTGTAAAAGGAGGCATTATGTCGCATTATGAGATAATGGAGGGGTTTAATTATAAATTTTTTAAAATTTTTACAAAGCAAAGCAGGCAATTGCCTGCTTTGTTGATGCAGGTAATATTTTCCCGTGTTTCTTTACACTCTGTTCCCAAGTTTTTAAAAAGAAAAAAAAGACGAAAAGAGTTAAAAATGAACAGAAAAGAAGAGAAGATGAATGAAGTTTTATTTTTTATATTATGTTCCCAAGTTAGAAGAGAAAAGAAGAGATAACTGATGATTTTACAATTATACCCTTTATTATATATAAAAGTGGAGTATAATTTATATTAGGTCATTTAAGTAATTACATGTATTAAAAGCTTCTTATAATAATTTCTCTTCAAATCATCCCACTTTTGAAAAGAAAATTTTGAAGATAAGTTTAATAAATTTCTATCCCCTGTTCTTTTCTTCTTGAAAAAAGTAGAAACAATTCATTTTTATTTTCTTGAAAGCTAACTTCTCTCTTTTCAAAAATAAAACTCGAGAACCCGATGTTAGAATAGAGGTGGTAAAACAGGTGATACGATAAGTTGAATGGCGAGACTATATGAGTACTCGCAGATTGAATGATCGAACACGAAATAAGGAATTGTATCATAACTTTTACGGATTTCTATTATGTTTACATTAAATGGTTTCAATTAAAAAAAATAAAATAAAAAAATAAATAAATAAATAAACTTTTATCTTTCGGCTTAAAAGTATAATTTCATCAAATCCCGCAAGCATTAAATCACTAGGCGCATTGGGGGACATAATAAAAACACAAGGAGATTATATATATATCGCTTTACAAAAGGTAAATAATTGTATATATATAAGGATCATGTGCATTTACGAAAAACCCAGAATTTTTTATAAAAGAATATGACTGACGTCATGGCATCAAGTAGTGTTTGGGACACCAAGGCCTACCTGATTTATTTGATTTGATTGGGGTGTATATATATTTGGAATGTAAATGCCACCTGTTAAATTGTCCCAAGTTTTATTTCAAAGGTAGGAGTGGTGGGTAAAAGACAATGACATCAAAGTGGACATCTGGTTCTTGTAAAGCCTCTTAATTTAGAATTTTATATATATAATATAATTGTTCATTAACCTATCATAGTTCTGACACGTTGAATCCTTGATTAATCTAATACAGTAGTAAAATCGATTTTTAATTTCGTCTTTGCCAAATCAACAGTCTAGAATTCAGATTTGTTTTTTCATGTTGTAACATTTTATATTGTGTACTCTTTATTATGTATCATTTTATAGTTGTCATTATAGAATGCACGTCAACTTTTTGAAAAGAGAAGGCTTTAGCTGGTTTGAGATCATACGACGGTGAGTCTAAATCTCATAGATTAGTCAGCCGAAAAGTTAGAAGATAAAGAAATTTAAAGGTAGGGGCTTGGTTACAATGATGGTCCATCCAAAACTATTTAAATGTTGTACACTTGTTTTTTAATCAAAGGCAGGGGCATAGTTACAGACAAAGATTGCCTATCCAAAACTATTAAGAATGATGTCTACTTGTATTTAGCATAAAGTTAACATGGTTTTATGCGTATTGTCGACATGGATATTTACCTTTTTAAGAGATATTTTGATAGACATTTTGCCTAGTCAGAAAAGATTTGTCCATACCAAACCAATTTGACAGTAATAGATTGATGCTTGATAGTTCATCATGACTGCTATATGCGAGTATCATATTATGTTCGGCTATCAAGATCAATACAGGTCGATCAATTTTGGGATTTAAATACATTTTCTCGCTAGAACTTTTGTTTTCGGGCTAATTCAAAAGTTTTGTCCCACTATGTTTTTTCTCTGGCAATTTGTGTTTGGTGATACATTGTATAAAAATTTACGAAATTAATACTAGAATAATTAATGCATAGATACAATAATCATTTGTTTTGGTTAAACAATGGAAAACAAAATTTAAAAAGTCATTACTCATTTAACAAATATAAAAGCCCATTTATGTTGAATGGGCTCAGCCCAATAAATGTTTAAACTAGTGAAAACAATACCCTTTAGGCCCATGTTGTACTTATGAATCACAAGTTAATAAATTCAGCCTGGTCATTGATTTTAGTCTTAGCTATTTCAAGAGTTTGTTGAGCTTCTTGTGGATCAATGTCACCACTTTTCTCTGCATCATTTGTTAAAACAGTGATCTCATCATTAGCTATTCTAGCAAAACCGCCCATCAAAGCCATTGTTAGCCATTGGTCGTTAAGGCGTATTCTCAAAATACCTATATCTACTGCTATGGCAATAGGAGTTTGATTTGGTAACACGCCAAGTCAACAACAGATTCCAAAAAATGACTCACATGAAAGGGGATGGGGTGAAAGATGCATTTGGTTTTATGTTAATGATCAACCTTGTCTGTCACACCACTAGACATAGCCGTAACTGTGCTTTACATGTTTTGTGGCAGTTTAGTGTCTAATTCTTGAAAGGTTTTGATATGGTTGTTCATCATGAAACCAAGTTTGTCTCTTATTGAATCGTGATTGTTTTACTTTTGCAATTGCAACCGGAATGGCATAGTGGTTAGGTGATACCAACAGCTCCAATACTAAACATTGATGCCTAACATTGTCTGCATTTATGATGGTGTATGACAGGCTAATAAGGATGAATCCCTTTTCATATATTAAGCATATATGCAGATTCCTAGTCACATGAAAGGGGGATGCAGTGAAAGATGCATTTGGTTTTTATGTTAATGATCAACCTTGTCTGTCACACCACTAGACATAGCCGTAACTGTTTACATGTTTTGTGGCAGTTCAGTGTCTAATTTTTTCGCATCCACAAATAGTTATACTATTTAGTGACAAAATGCAAAGACTGAAATGAATGAATGAATGTATATGCAAAAAGAAAAAACAATCCTCAAGCCTTAAACAACAATTTTTATCACGGATGATCAATCCTATGAGACCGAACAAGACTAAGAAACCGAGGAGAAAAAGCCAAAGAATGTGAACCAAGAGAGAGCCCGACAGATATGGTCAGGACAATCCCATATTCATAAAATCCAATGTTGGCGACACGTGTACCTGCGCATTTGGCCTCTGCACATCCGCACCAATATGTTGTTGGAAAATTTAGTGCACTTGTGGGAATAGTTCACACCTTGTAATGGGTTAGGAGGTACAGAGTGTACACCCATAAGGTCCATGAACATCCTGACTCTTGTAGTGGGTTTGTATGGTAGTGCTTGGTGAAAAGTACTGTTGTGGTACCACTGATTATCGTGTTTCCATGAAGCAGTACTTCACAGGATCGTGTTTCCCCTGAAGTGGTGTTTCCACGAAGTGGTGTTTCACTGAAGTAGTGTTACACGAAGCAGTGGTTTTCCAATGAAGCAGGTAACCACTGATAGCACTATGAAAGTACGAGTGTAACGGCTTTGACCTATTCAAGTGGCAGTTTCAAACGCTAATGACCACGTTTAATTGGTCATGTAACCACTAAACGGCTATAATGGGGATAATTATGAGGCTATTAATGGGCCGATTAATACTCATAATTCCATTGGACTAGCTAAAAGTAACCTCCTATAAATAGGAGATCTGAATATGCATGATAGATACACAGAAAACACTAAACACTTATAAGCGAAAGGGTTATAGAATTGTGCCTAATTCTCTAACTGCATTTGGTCTTATCCCAAGTAGATATTCGTGATACCCAGGCATTAGGGTCGAATAGTTTACTTTGGAAAGTGATCACACGATTCCAAGTGATATCCGGTAACCACCTAGTGGTATCTGTTACTGCTGACATTTGTTTTGTTTTGCGAACAGTTGAGCATTTCTGCTGAAGTGATTATCTAACCATCTATGGGAGATACTACCCCAACAATCAAAGTAAACTATTTTGTGATAATCAATGGCAACTGCTGCAATGAAACACATGACTTCAAACTTTGCTAAGCTGGGCAAGTTTGAAGGGGTGGACTTTAGGAGGTGGCAGAAGAAGATGCACTTCTTGTTGTCAAGCATGAGTGTGGTGTATGTGCTAACCACACCTATTCCTGATGATGGTGATGATGCTACTGTGGAGCAGATCAGGAGGAGGAGCAAATGGGAGAATGATGACTACATATTCAGAGATCTTATTCTCAATGGTATGTCGATCTCTGTTTGATATTTATCAGAACTTTGAATCTTCCAAAGAACGTGGGATTCCTTGGATGCCAAATATATGGCTGAGGATGCATCAAGTAAAGAAGGTCTTGTTAGTAATTTCACAAATTACAAAATGACTGATTCAAGACCAGGTATGGAACAATACAATGAACTTCTTGGAATACCTGGAAGGTTTACACAACACAATATGAACATGGATGAGGCCATTAAAGTCTCATGTGTCATTGACAAACTCCCTCCTTCCTGGAAAGATTTCAAGCATACCTTGAAACATAAGAAAGAGGAGTTAACTCTGGTTGAGTTGGGCAGTCATCTGCGCATTGAGGAATCTCTCAAGGTGCAAGATAATGACAAGCCAAAGAGTAGCAATGCTACTGGTGCATCTGTTGTCAATATGGTGGAGCATAATAACTCCACCAGGTACAATGACAACAAAGGCAAACGCAAATATCATGACAACACAAGGGCAGATCCTAACAAGAAGGGAACACCTACTTGTTGGAAATGTGGCAAAACTGGTCACATCAAAAGGGACTGCAAGGGTGTTAGGTTGGTGGTAAAGCCAATGGTCGAGTGCACTAATGGTTCAGGGAGTGGTGGTTCTTCCAACTCACTAAAGGTCAAATATGGTTAATAAGTCCTTTCAGATTTATTATGTTACATATGTATCTGAATCTCATTATGTGCAGGATGATGATGTTGCGTGGTGGGTTGACTCTAGTGCAACAGTTCATGTGTGCAAAGATAGAAGCTGGTTCAAGACTTATGAGTCACCGAATGATGGTTCTATTCTTCACATGGGAAATGAGTCAACAGCCTTGGTGCATGGTCGTGGTTGTGTAGATCTTAATTTTAGTTCTGGAAAGATTGTAACTTTGTTTAATGTTATTCATGTTCCCGATATAAGGAAGAACTTGGTTTCAAGTAGTGTATTGAATAATCATGGATATAAACAAGTTATTGAGTCTGATAAATTTGTGCTTTTTAAGAATGGTGTTTTTATTGGTTTTGGTTATTTATGTAATCAAATGTTCTGGCTTAATATTACCATGCAGTGTTATTTCAAACTTTTGTGACCCCATATAACAGGACCGACTCTATCCTATGGCATGCAAGACTTGGCCATGTACACTATAAAAGAATGCAAGATATGTCTAAGGATGGGTGGATCCCAGCTTTTGACAGGAACTGAAAGTGTAAAACTTGTATGTTGACCAAGATAACCAAGAAACCCTTTCAGGGGTGTAGTCGTGAGACTAAGGTCTTGGAGCTTATTCACAGTTGACTGTGTGATTTGCATGCCACTCCTTCTTTGGGAAATAAGAAGTACTTTGTGGACGTTTATGATGATGCTTCTAGGTTTTGTTATGTTTATTTGTTAATTACAAAGGATGAAGCATTAGATAAATTCAAAGTGTTTAAAAGCGAAGTTGAATTACAAATTGGGTCTTTGATCAAAAGATTAAGGAATGATAGGGGAGGTGAGTACATGGATACTCTGTATTTTCAGTCTGTTGGTATAATCCATGAAACGACTGCCCCTTATACTCCTCAGCAAAATGGTATTTCTGAAAGCAAAATGGTTATCCAACGCTTGGGATTTATTGATGAGACTTGACGAAACATAGTAGATATATAGCTATGGGAAAAACAAAAATATTAAATTTATGATGAATTAATATGATTCTTAATTCGTGTTTGTTAATATGGAAAAGGGGGTGTTTGGACACCATAATCAGTTACCTAAGACACGGCAGCTCTTTACAAATCCAGCATTGATTTGATTTTGATAAAAAATACTTGCAGATACATACTACAAGAACAACAACAACATCAACAATAGCAACTACAAACACTATTATATTGTAACATATCTAAACATATAATAAAAAGTTGATCAAATATTTAAAGAAGTTACTACCTTGAGCATAGAATTGCCATTGATGTCTCGTTCTTTTTCCAACAAGCAAGTTAAAAAAAATCCATTATGATCAAACAATGTTGTTTAAGAGTTCGAATTTTTTGAAGTTTTTTTTGTGATGATCATATGAAATGAACTGTTTTTTAATGAAGAATATGAAGCATTAGTGTCAAGTGTGTGTTTTCTTGGTGTAATAAGTATGTGGAAAAGGGGTGTTTGGACACCATAATCTGGCGTAACTAAGAACATGGTCACTTTACAAATAGCATGTGCTTTGATTTATAAAAATACTTGACAGATACATACTACAAGAACAACAACAACATCAACAACAACTACAAGAAAAACTACTACTTTGATCAGCAACAACCACAAGAACAACAAGAACAACAACAACAACAACAACAACAACAACAACAACTAATACTACTACTACTATTACATACGAAGATTTTCCATGTCACCTAACAGCTTACGAAGTAATGCATCCGACTGACATGCGTGGTCGTCAGGAATCCTTGCCATTTCAAGTTTTGCCTCCAGCATCCTTACTCTTGTCTCTAGCATGTTTTGTGATTCCAGCAAGCTTATCCTAAGATCTTTTCATGGCAGCCGGAGCACTCTGTTGGTGCGTAGATTCTTAAGGCCTGTCAAATGCATCCTTCCACATAAAATATCCGCACCCATTATCTTTTTGGTCTTACATAATAATAGAAAATTATAAGAGATTACAACCCAATTATTTGTAAATTTACATAAATAGGAAATGTATGATTGTTCACCTTTGACAGAGGACATTGAATATATTGTTGTCCAGATGAATTTCTTTATGTGATGTTTTAATTTTATATTTCTGCTCCACAAGAACACATAAAAGGATTAAAATGGCTCCACTCGGTTTTGAAATTTGTGTGAAGATAAGATCTCAAGTATTCTTTATTTGATATATAGAGCAGATTTGGTAGCTTTTGGTAGGAAATTTTTGGCGCCATGTTTTTGGTGGGAATTCTGGGCGCCATGTTTTTTGTGGGAATTCTTAGCCACATTTTTTTGGTGGGAAGTTGAGACAACTGCAACAATTTGGACCTATGTAATAATAATAATAATAATAATAATAATAATAATAATAATAATAATAATAATAATAATAATAATAATAATAATATACTTGCTCGTTTAACATGATACGTATATCAATGCACTTATGCTTCGTTATTTAACATGATACGTATACCAATGCACCTATACTTGCTCGTTATTTAACATGATACGTATACCAATGCACCTATACTTGCTCGTTTAACATGATACGTATACCAAAGCACCTATACTTGCGTAACATGATAAGTTAACCAATGCACCTATACTTGCTCGTTTAACATGATACGTATACCAATGTACCTATACTCGCTCGTTTAACATGATAGGTATACCAATGCACCTATACTCGCTCGTTTAACATGATACGTATACCAATGCACCTATACTCACTCGTTTATCATGATACGTATACCAATGCACCTATACTCGCTCGTTTAACATGATACGTATACCAATGCACCTATACTCGCGCGTTTAACATGATACGTATACCAATGCACCTATACCGCCGTTTAACATGATACTTATACCAATGCACCTATACTCGCTCATTTAACATGATACGTATACCAATGTACCTATACTTGCTCGTTTAACATGATACGTATACCAATGCACCTATACTTGGTCGTTTAACATGATACGTATACCAATGCACCTATACTTGGTCGTTTAACATGATACGTATATAAATGCACCTATACTCGCGTTAACATGATACTATACCAATGCACCTATACTTGCTCGTTTAACATGATACGTATACAAATGCACCTATACTTGCTCGTTTAACATGATACGTACACCTAGCACCTATACCTTGCTCGTTTAACATGATACGTATACCATAGCACCTATACTTGCTCGTTTAACATGATACGTATACCAATGCACCTATACTTGCTCGTTTAACATGATACGTATACCAATGCACCTATAATTGCTCGTTTAACATGATACGTATACCAATGCACCTATACTCGCTCGTTTAACATGATACGTATACCAATGCACCTATACTTGTTCGTTTAACATGATACGTATACCAATGCACCTATACTTACTCGTTTAACATGATACGTACACCATAGCACCTATACTTGCTCGTTTAACATGATACGTACACCATAGAACCTATACTTGCTCGTTTAACATGATACGTACACCATAGAACCTAATTATTTAAAATGATAATTTTAATTTTACTATTAAACTTTCCCCGGGGACATGTCCCCGGGGAAAGGTTTGAGTAAATTTTCATTTTCCCTCCGCACTTTTACTTTATCCCGCCATCATTTTCCCCGGGGACATGTCCCCGGCAAAAGTATCACTATAAGACAAATAAAACTTTCGCCGAGGATTTGTCCCTGGAAAAAGTTGAAACGAAATATTAACCTAAATTATTAACAGATGGGTCTCACTCGGGGAAAAAACGAAAAAAAAAAAAAAACCTCTTCTTCCTCCTCTCTCAACTCACCACCACAGCACGCTACTCTCCACACCACCACCACCAACATGCTACTCTCACACCAACACCACCACTGCGTGGTTTCCACACACTCGCACCCTGTGCACCACCTCCATTGCTACTCTCAACCCTCTCATTGTTTAATTCTTTCCTCAAACCCTCTCATTGTTTGATTCTTTCTCTTCCCCTACTTCACAACATCCTTATAACAAACCAAGGTACATTTTTTTTTAATTTGCTAATTTTAATTTTGCTAGTTTTTAATTTTCGTTTTTTTAATTTTGCCTTAATCGTGTTATGTGTTAATTGTTAATTGTTTAATTTTTAATTATATTTTTTTTTATTTTTTTTGGTATAGTAGCTGTGGGAGACCACAATATGGTGCTTACGAGCCGAGACCGAGCCGAGACTACAACCGTGAGCCGAGACCAAAATGTATGTTTATTTTTTTAGCGGGGACATGTCGCCGGTAAAAGTTTATAGCTCCCTGTTTTGAATGTTGTATGTATTTTTTTAGCTTTTGTTAATATGAGTAGGTATGCAATGCACGGCTTAATCGGTTTTAGCGGAGTATTGGTAGGCAGTTAGGTAATCTGTATATGAGTAGGGTATTGTCTCAGTGTTTACTTTCTTTGTTTTGTTACTTGTTTCCTGCCATTGAACATCACTTGTTTCCTGCCATTGAACATCACATGTATAAAGTACTTGTTTCCTGCCATTGTGGCATTCTATAGTGTTTTGTTGTATAGCAGAACTAAAAAAAATGGTAAATTGGGTTGGTTTTAGTGTATTCTATCAGTCTTGAAACCTTGTGTGGTTTAAATCGGGATGAGTGTTGGTAATTGTATTGGTCGGGGTCGTGACTCATTGGATTTGCTTATCAGCCCACAAGGGGGTGTGTTTCGGCTTATACCGGCTTATCGCCCACAAGGGGTGTTTGTTTCGGCTATAACATGCTTATCAGCCACAAGGGCGTTTGGTTTATGCGGTCCAAACAGATCCCACAAGGGGTGTTGGTTTAGTTGTAATTTTGATTTTATTAATAATATGATTTTTATTAACAATTTTGATTTTTTTTACAGTCGAGACCAGCCCATAGCCAAGACCAGCTAGCCGAGAGCCAAGACCACAATCGGTATGTTTTTCTTCAATTTTCCGGCTTATTTGGAGACTTGTGGGCTGATATAAGTATATTATGATATAATAAACTTATATAAGTTCACAAGTCTCCAAATAAGCCGTCCGAAGTTCCCCGTCCGAAGTTAATAAACTTATTGTAAATGATTTTAGGACTTTAGTGATTAATTTCATAAATTCCCCGTCCGAAGTTAATCATCGCATAGAAAACCCGTCCGAAATTAATTTCGAAAAGTTCCCTGTTTGGGACTGCTTTTTGAATGTTTTGTCTCATTTAGACGTATGAATGCGTATAATTGATTTACTATTTGTGAAAATTTCGATAGTGTTTCCCCTTTACTCCTACGAATATGTCTTTACTGCACATATTTGGGGGAGTTGATGGGAAATGCTACCGAATTTTCTCAAATAGTAAATTCAATTATACGCATTCATATATGAGACGAAACATTCAAAGAGTGGGTTAGGATTGCCTTCAATAGTTGGATTAGGTGAACAAAAGCACAATGTAATTCCACCTTTATGTGTTTACGTGTAGATTTTTTGTGAACATTTTAAGTTTATATAATTATTTATTGCTTCATTAAAACGCAGTTATGCCAATTGATAAAAGTTGGGTCTCACTAGCACGTACCAGTAGAGAATTCTTAGTTGGTCTTAAAGCTTTCTGCAAGCATTGCAAGCCCTTGGTGAATATTGATGGGAATATAAAATGTCCCTGTGGTCTTTGTTTAAACGTAAACTGGATTAAGCATGAATTTTTGTTTGCCCACATACACACAAATGGCTGGGACCATAGTTATACGAAATGGTATAATCATGGTGAGCCGGATGGACGAAACAGCCGTACACAACACAAGACACCTGGGATGAGTGACAGGGCTGAGTTCCTTCATGATATTGGTCGAATAACGAAACAGATGATCCAACTCAAGGAAATATTGGCGAGACAAGTAACGACGCAATTCCTCAACGTAATGAGTATGAGGAGTTACTTGCCACTGCCAACGAAAAACTATACCCAGCGTGAGTATGGATGTCTTCATTAGACTTTATGGCAAAGATTAGACTCAAGGTCAAAGGTAAAGTGAGTGACACCACATTTTAGAGTCCTAATTATTCAAGGAAGTTTTCCCGTCTCGTCTAGGATACAAGATGTCATCGTCATACTATGAAATAAAGAAGACATTTAAAACTATCGGGTTAGGATATGAATCGATACATGCTTGTGTAAATGATTGGTTTTTATATCGGGGGGCGGGTAACGAAGATTTACAGACTTGTCCGATCTGCGGCGCTAGTAGATGGAAAGAAAAGAACACACTGGGAAGAAAGTTCCTAACAAGGTGTTGCGTTACTTTCCTATCATTCCTAGACTACAACGTTTGTACAAGTCTAAACACACTGCAAAAAATATGACTTGGCATGCGTCTGGGAAGGATATTGATATTTACCGTATGGCAACCTTAGTCAGTCATACAGCATGTGGCCGGTCATATTAACCACATACAATACGCCTCCCTGGATATGTATGAGAGAGACTTTTCTTATGTTGACATTGTTTATTCCGGCCCAAATCACCAGGGAAGGATATTGATATTTACCTGAGGCCTTTGATTGATGACCTAAAGGCTTTATGGAAAGATGGAAAGGTCATGACTAAGGATGATGTTACATGCACGAATTCTGTTGAAAGCCGCTTTTATGGACTATCAATGACTTTTTCCCGCTGAAGTAGTTTGTCTGGGTAGAATGGGCAAGGTACATGGCATGTCCGACATGTAATGTAGAAACTCAGCTATGCGCATGTTAAACAAAACCGCTTATGTTGGTCACAGAAGATTCTTAAGCATGACCAATAAATGGCGGAAGAACAGAAGGGCATTATATAGAGAGGAGATAATACGACCTCCTAGAAAATTAACAGTGATGACATCTTGGATCAACTAAGAAGATTGCCTAAACGTTCCCGGGGAAACATCAAGATATGGGGTGAGAAAAAACATGATCAAGATCGCGAATTGAATTGGACAAAAAAATATGTTTTCTACGAGCTAGAGTATTGGTCTTTTCTTACACTAAAACACAATTTAGATGTCATGCATATCGAAAACAATGTGTGTGAGAGTGTGTTGGGTACTTTGTTAAATGAATGACAAATCAAAAGACACCAACAAGGCAAGACAAGACTTATAAAATTTGAATATTCGTACTAACTTGTGGCTCGTCAACAAAGGAAACGGGAAGTGCTCTAAGCCTCATCCTACGTACTCTTTCACAACCGAAGAAAGAAAATTTTTTTGTCAATCAAAAGGTACGCGTTTTATTTGAAAATTTCTTGTTTGAATTAATTAGCGTATTCATTTCGACAACTTATTCTAATATCCGAGTTTTTTTTAATTCATCAAAGGTGTTAAACTACTGATGGGTTGGATCTAACTTCAAGCATAAAGTGACTGACAACGATAGCAACATAACAGGCTTGAAGGCTCATGACGCCACATAATGATGCAACGGTTGCTCTGATGGACTTCAAAATACTTGAAGGACCAAACCACCGCAACACCAATAATCGAGCTTTGTTCATTCTTCAAAAAAATTGCGCTCAAACTTTGATGGTGGATGACATGTTGAAAGCTAGAGCACAACTGATCAATATTTTGTGCAGTTTCGAGCAAATATATCCTCCAGCTTTTTTGACATTATGATTCACTTGGTTATTCATCTACCGGAAGAGCTATGAAGGCGGTCGTTTACATGAGGTGGATGTATCCATTTGAAAGATACATGAAAAAGCTCAACAATTATGTCAAAAATAAAGCCAAGCCTGAAGGTTCAATAGCGGAGGGTTATATTGCTGATGAAGCATTAACTTTCTTTTCGCATTATTTTCGGGTGGTGAGACGAGATTTAATCGTCCTGACCGGAATGAGGACGGTCCAAGGCCAACAAGTCGATTTGAGGTGTTTCGATCAGTCTGCAAAAAGAATGGTAAACAATCATTAGTTCGGTTTAAAGCTGACACAATGAAGCAAGTAGTATGGTACGTACTACACAACAGTCATGAAACGACGTACATGAACGCATACAAGAGGTACGCGTTTTATTTCAAAATTTGTTTCACGTAAGTTGTTATTCGACGAGCTTATTCTATATCATGAACATTTACAGGGCATTTCTGGGAGAGACTTGGAAGAAGGGTTTCCTCGTGGTTTTGAGATGAAGGTAGACTTATTGTATGTATTACCCTGTATAAATAACGACTATTACTCATATCTATCTATTCTTAACTTTTTCATAGATTCGTGAATTAAAAGTACAGAAGGACCTAAGTTGTACCGCCGACTATTACTCATATCTATCTATTCTTGCGTAGTCAACGGTGTGAAGTTTACCGTACACGACCGTGATTTACGTCATTCAACTCAAAACAACGGAATTTCAACTCCTAACCCTGATGGAGGAATGCATTATGGCCAGCTTGAAGAAATTCTCGAGTTTTCATATATTTCATTCAATGTTGTGTTGTTCAAAGTCAAATGGTTCGACACTAATAACACTAATCGCCTAAAACGCTGTACCTATAGAAACACCATTACGCAAATTATGGATCACGACGTGTATCGTTTCAAAACGAACCATTCATTCTTGCAACGCAAGCAATACAAGTCTTTTACCTTGATTTCCCATGTAAACGTGGTAATTGGAAGGCCGTCCAAGATTCTTATCATCGAAAGATTTGGAACCCGAATATCATTGTGGTAGAAGACAACCTGGATGTTGTACATGACAACAACTCATCACATATCACACTCTCTGCTGAGTTGGATCAGTTGGATTATAACATTATAAATATAGATGTTCAACCAGCGAAAGTTGAGGCACCACCACCAATTATCACTATTGTGGAAGACGAAGATGATATTGATTATGATGATCACGTTCCTCATGCTTTAGCATCTGATGCTGATGATGACCACGAGAATGAAGATGATGAAGATGACAGTACTAATAATGTTGAATTTTATGTTGATGATGTGGGAGATTAATCTCGAGTTGTAATTTGTAGAACAACACTTAATTATTTGAATGAAATTGTTATCGAGTGGTTAAATGTGTTTATTTGTTTGTTTATTTATTTATTTATTTATTTATTATAATTATCTTGTTGATAAATACTGTTAAATGTGTTTATTTGTTTGTTTATTTATTTATTTAATTATATATTTATTTATTTAATTATATATATGTTTCTTCACTAATTTACATGTTCGTTTAACAGATGACAGATGTTGTAGCTAGGTCTCACGATGGTGATGGAGGTAATTCGCCACCTCGTGGTCCCTCGAGGAGGATAGGCACCGATTGCCAGCGTAATAATTTATGAATTATTTTTCACTAAACTGTATTTGATTACATGTTATATTAAATTGATAAAATGTTATTTTATGTCATCACCACTTAAATTTGATTACTTGTAGGGTCTAAATCTAAAGCTGCCAACCCAAACGCAAAATTGAGAAAGCGGGAAGGTGGTGCGTGGTCCGACTAAGAACACGACACTGAAGGCGAGGAGGGCACTCGATGGTCGCATGTGCGATCGAGTTTGGTCAACCAGGAAGGGTTTTATATGCATGTGGGCCCTCACGCTTCTTGGTTCTCCAAATATGGTAGGGAGGTGTTACGGGACTCGATTCCCATGTATTGCGATTCATGGGCTAAGGTTCCCGAAACGTCCAAGGCCCACATCCATGAGCATACACGTAAGTTTTTTAACCTTTATTTTTAATTATATGTGTTTATTTATTCAAACTTGTTTGTTTATTTAAATTTGTATACTTTTTTTTATTTATATTTTATTGTAGCACTACTTTGATCTCGACCCACACATTGCTGGCACGAATGGAGACAATATTGTTGAGAGTATCGAGTATTATCTGCAAAAACGATACGATGACAACAAGTATAGATACAAAAAAGATCACTTTACGGCAGCAGGTGGGGTGGAGATGATTGAGGAGATCAAAAGACAGCGTCCAGGGAACAAGACGCCAGAGGATTGGGATGCGTTGGTAAATTTCTGGATCGACACTAATAATTATCATTATCATTATTATTATTATTATTATTATTATTATTTTATTATTATTATTATTATTATTATTATTATTATTATTATTATTATTATAATAATAATAATAATAATAATAATAATAATAATAATATAATAATAATAATAATAATAATAATAATAATAATAATAATAATAATAATAATTCATTTGTATAATAGTTTTTATAATTTAAAATACGCAGGTTAAGCTTTGGACAAAACCCAAGAAGCGAAGATAGCGAGGTGAATCGACAAAACCGCATGGCGAACACGAGTTCTAGCCTTCACGGATCTTAGTCGTATGCTGCTATTCGCCATAACTTTGTAAGAAACTATTTAATCATTTTATTTTTATATATACATGGGTTGGTTGGTGTGTCGTTATTTGATTTTTATTCTAAACAGTTGAGCAGCGAGACTGAGGCAGCAGTTGGAGAAGACTTGATAGAGCTTTACAGTTGGAACCATACGAGGGGCGATGTCTTTGAGTCCCCGCTATCTGAGGCTAGATACGTAAGTATAATTTATTTTCAAAGTCACCCATTTTGATGAAATATAATGCATCATGACTTATATATACTTTTCTGTTTTTGTAACTAAAAGAACGACATTGCTGCTGGATGCGGGAACAGAGCACCTCCGGATGGGACCCGCATGACTGACCGTGAGATTCTGCGTTCGTGATTGGTGGTAAGCCAGCGCGGTCATATCCTGGTGTAGGTCAGGTCTTACCCGGTGGTGGAGTGAAGAAGACCTTTAGCGCCTCCCGACCTTGTGATGCAGCGGATGTGTCCTCACTGCGGGGAAACGTGCAGAAACAGTCGAGGAGCTCGCTACATAGAGGGTCAGATGGACCGGTCATGCAGTTTTGTGAGGTAATTCCGGGTTGCAGGAGCGAATCAGTCGCCCCGGGATCAAGTGCTACCACCGGTGGGTCGGGATCTGGAGAGGGTGGGTCGGGATCTAGTGCTTCTCCATCCGGTCAGTCTAGAGATACCGGGGACGGTAGGGGGGTAGTGGGTTTGAGATGCGGATTTATGTTACTTTAACACGTTTTGGATATGTTTGTAGAGAATAACATGGATTATTATGTCGTTTATGTGCATTATGTGCTAGGATCCCCGTAAATGGATTATACGTATAGTTTTGGACCATTTGCGGATAGGTAGCTTATGTATAGTTTTGTAGATGATCATGCGTTAACTGTTTAGGAACCGTTTTGGCGATTTTGGAAAAACATAACTATGTTAGCGATCGTTGGGTATATATGATATTTATGTTTAGCGAATTTGTGTTATGATTGGTATATTAAAATATGTTGTGACATTGGTATATATTAAAAAACAGGTTGAGAAATTGTAGATTTTTTCCGGAAAGTTTCCAGAAAAAATCTGTAAATTACCCATTTTGCAGCAATATTCTGCAAAATGGGCGAGTTAGTTTTGTCGGGGACATGTCCCCGGCGAAAAGCAAAAACATATTTTAGTCCACAGCATTCCCCGGGGACAAGTCCACGGAAAAACGAACGGCGCAACAGTTGTCTTTTTGTTTTGCAGGGGACAAGTCCCCGACGAATGTAAGTAACTCAACAGTAGTAGTAAGCTTTGTCCCCGGTAAAATAAGTATCACGTCACACTATTAATTCAATTAGGTGATTAAATTAATAATCGAAAAGTATTATCCCCGGGGACATGTCCCCGGCGAAACCAAATGCCACGTCGGACATGTTTGACCGGGGACAATCGGCTGTGGGTCCCGCTTGTCCCCGAGAAATGTTGTGAATAGTCCCCGGCGAAAGTATTACCGAGAGAGTATTCTCGGGGAACTTTCCCCGGGGACATGTTCCTGGGGTAAACAATTGCAGGGGACATGTCCCGGCGAAAGCTTTGAAATTTCGCCTGCGAAAGCGACGAATGTTGTAGTGTATGTTCGATGGAGGCTCGTTCAAAATTAGTACTTTTCAATGACTCAAAGTTGATTCCTACAAGCTCATTGATCAAGTTCAAGGTTGCAAGATGTTTTCAAATTTGTTGATTAGTTATTTATGCTTTTAAAAATTGTACTTCAAGTCAATAGAAATGCACGTTGGAGCCAACTATAACCATGTTCAATACATGAATAACAAAAATACCTTAGGCATAAGTGTTGCTTCCAGAAATAACTCCGGCAAATGTGTGTATATTAGTGTATAGATATGTACGTATACAAGCAAAGTACGTCTGTGTGAGCGTAAGGATAGCAAAATCGTGACAAGATATAAGGGTAAAAGTATAAAGGCGTGTATTGTCAGTAAATACATAAAAAGATAAAACTATAAGTGCGTATAAGGAAAACGTAAGCATGTAAACATATACAAGTCTATATAATATACACGTTAACACTAAGAGAACCAAAGCATATAGAAAAATTTTATGCCACAAACAGGTACAAGATTCACATGAACATTTATTTTTTAATGCCCTTTCACATATCAAGTTTGGCCAGAGTTAAGAGTCTACTTATTCAAAGATACTTGATATACCTGATATAGTATCAATATTGATACCATTATCTTATCGGAAAACCATAAAGAGTGTTGTTACTAGAGTAATACTTGGTGCAAAAGCAAATTATGTCTTGCAATAAAGGAATAAAAGCTTTCAAATAAACGAATCTATATATGTGGAAGTTCGTCTGAAGTTGTATACACTCACCAGCACAAGTGGTTAGGATGTTAGATGGATGAAAGCTTTCAAAGAAGATATTAGAAAAGGATCAAGCTCTTTAGTAACAGTTATCTCATGGCAAAGGACGAGAGCATCTATAAGTCTCAGGTTGTCATTGTAATTATTTTTTGTATGGCAATTATAAATGGGTGACTAATTGCATGTCATTAGTTATCATTCCCATCTCATGGTATTCCTATTTGTATTGTAAAACTTTTTCTTTTAATATTTATAAAAGTTTACCAGGTTTAAAGTCCCTTTACTCCGAAAAAAAAGGATGCAATATGCTAATGTTGAATGAAGACAAATATCAATTCTCTTTTTTGTTGGTTTAATGAGTACCGATTTAGTTTTTATTAATCGTCAAAATTAAATAAACAAATCTTGACCATTTATTTTTTTCATCGAATTAAAAAAACACTTTCATCATTCTTTTTAAAAGGTAAATACCTCACAAACGTTAATCCTTCATTAATACTCATTTATAATAATCAAATGTGAAGGGGTTTGATAAATCATTGGGAAAATTTCGGCTACGTATCCAAAATGGGACGAGTTACTTTTTTTGTGTCATGGCGCTATCGATTGCAATTCAAAAAAGACTTGGCAATCAAGGTAGAGTTGATGTGTGTAAAAGTGTCGGCTTACATTTGCTTATGTCAAAGTATATACATTATAATCTATGATACTGCAATTGTCATGTGAAGAAACAGTTCTCTAAATGTTTGACTACATACCACATTGATATTTTCAAACCTTAAAAACCGTTATTTGTAATGGTTTAGTGCAAGATTTCATAATATAACAATTGAAGTGATATTCTCAATAAAATTATTATATTGATGCTTTTGTATTCTTCATAAATAGCGTATATGCATAAGCAATTAGTTCAGAATTAGTGACTTAGGTGCGATTTTTATCTACTTCAAGTGCATGCCCTTTTGTATATACTCCCTCCGTCCCAAAATTATAGTCCCCTTTCTATTTTTTCGGTCTTTCTTTTACCACTTTGACCTTAAGTATTTTTTTTTGTGTTATATAATATTTGATGCAAAATATATGAATGGATTGAGTTTTTAATGTATTTTCATTTGGTATAATTTTCATCAACTATTGTATAACATAAACGAAAATATTTATGGTCAAAGTTGAAAGAGAAAGACCAAAAAAGTCAAACGGGGACTATAATTTTGGGACGGAGGTAGTAGTTGTAACATATTGTTATTTTCTATGCAGTATTAAGATAAATCTAATAGGTTTGGTGCATAGACCTGGGACATAAACTTATACAAGAATTAACTAAATAATAACTACTATCAAATGAATATATCAACAAACCAAACCAAATTAAATATTCAGCGTTCAGTTCGATCATTGTTTTTGAAAACCGAAAAAATTGCATTTCCTTCAAAAGTATTAAGATATACTTTTAAAATATGTTTACAACTAGCATAAGAAAGGCGATCTCAAGTAATCAAGTGGTTAGAATCAATTGTTGTGAATGCTTGATGTATAGTGATTAAATCCACGCCAAACACACCATTAAAATATTTGTTGGTGTTAATTTATATGGTGTTTCATACAATAAATTTATAGGATTTTCCCGTGTCAAATGTTAGTTTGATATGCAAGTCCCCTTAATTTGTTTCTACAATTGTGGCTTAAGAGCTTATTTATGTTTATAATTACTTTATGAATAATGAAATTGTTTGGGTATGTGGAGAGATGGCATTACAATCTGCACTCGAAATGCTGAAAAACATTTATTGATAACACGGGCAACCTTTAAATCTGCTTAAATATTTTAAGAGGACAATTTTACGCCACATATGAAATATTTATTCGAAACCATTTACCGTACTTAGATAACATTGGATATGAAATGGACTCAATTGGACGTTGTATTGATGTATTAAAGGTGAATCATTATAATGGATGAATGATTGGTATACGGAATGGACATTGGCTTATCACTTAATTAATGCTCATTACTTACATTTCTTTTCAAGACCGTCAAAATTGGAGGATCCGATGCATGGACGTTTATTACATTAATAGTTACAAGTATAATAGTTTATAGTATGATTGACTTATTACTTATTATTTATTTTTTAAATAATTCAACCTATTCACGTTCAATGTTCTTTCTTACTTTATTCACACGTTTAATTTCTCGATGCATAATTTTTTTTAAAACCCCGTGATTCCACGGGTCTATAAGCTAGTTCAAAATATATGTGAGAAGCCATTTTGCAAATCTTGTTATTTTTAAGAGACAAAATAAATTTTTTTTTTTTTTTTTTTGATAAAAGGTTTCGGTAATTGTATTACAAAAAAACGTTTACATATATAAGATGCGAGTGAAATCAAACTTCTCAAAAATGACACCCAAACTTAAGAATAAAAAATAATAATAATAATAATAAAATTACACTTGACTCACAGTGACACCAATAAACCCATCACTAAACTTGACCTCAAGAGTGATGCTGATCGAACGGTACAAATACTAACTGTTGTTCGGTTAATCCAAAAGCATCATTCTCGTAACCATCATAAATGTCATTATTTTCATCCTCAAGTAGACTTGCATCGTTTGCCCCACCACCAACTCGATTCGATAAAGAAGCCATGAATCCGCCATTTCATCATTTATCTCTTCAACTTCACTATACGAATTTCCTTCTTGATCTCCCATTGAACTACTACGCAATAGGCATAGATGCAAATTCCAAAGTCACCATTTTTAAATGTTAGGAGCCTAATCACACGACTTAATAGTCCTATTTTCGGTCGTTTGTTTATCTTTTTGCCCATTGCCATCTAGACGACTCACCTCTTGTGCCTTTTGTTTCGCGTAGGCTTGTAAAGATCTTGTGTTGGTCGATAAGGTAATGATCGTTTATATACTTTTTGTTGTTTAGAGTTCAAAACACTTATGGATATGATCAAATTTGTTAAACTTTGATAGATATAATCACTAGAATATACGAGGTCTCGACTCTGAATCTTGCTTGGTGCAATAAACCTAAAGTGGCCATACAAACAGACTCTAGGAAAGGAATGTTTTGTTTTAGTCCGTATAATACTCGACTCACGTGAATCAACCGCATCGCATTTCATTATGAAGAAATAAACTAACAACGACAATACAAAATAAGCCCACAAATACTTTAACGAGAGCTCAAACACACTCATCCATTTAAAATCGGATGATTATTATAGAAAGAAAGAAACAAAGGAAAGCACTACCAACTAAATACATACATACATTTGGAAAAACGAAAGAGTAGATTTAATTTCTTCATTTGTTTTTGAATGGTATGGCTCTGATGACGACTGTGTGATACAATGCTGCTAGTGCTGCACCAATGAATGGTCCTACCCAAAACACCCACTGCATATATAACAAATAAAAGTCACAACTTTAAAAACTAAAATGTTATTTAAATATTTATATAATGAAATTGGCATTTTAAATATTTTTTAAGTGTAGGTAAAAGGCTTACGTGATCATCCCATGCGTGGTCCTTGTTGTAAATGATGGCAGCTCCCAAACTCCTAGCCGGGTTAATTCCAGTTCCGGTAATAGGAATAGTCGCCAAGTGCACCAAAAATACTGCAAACCCAATTGGTAACGGTGCCAATATCTGAAAAATCAAACAAAAACATATGCTTAGGTCGATCATTTTTCTTTTATATATGATGTTCAAAATTTGTTTATTATAGAGTGGGAACTGAACGCACTGGAACGTGAGAGTCACGAGCGCTTCTTTTGGCATCAGTGGCGGAGAAAACGGTGTAAACAAGAACAAATGTGCCAACAATTTCAGCACCAAGACCACTGCCCTTGGTGTAACCATGAGCGATTGTGTTTGCACCACCACCATTTAGTTTGAAAGTGGTACCACCTTCGAACCCCCTAACGACCCCTGCACCAGCAATCGCACCAAGACATTGCATAACAATGTAGTATAGCGCCCTGGTCAATGACAACTTTCTTGCTAGAAACAATCCAAATGTCACGGCAGGATTAATATGTCCACCTGAAAATTTATCATTTATTAGCCCAATTAGTTAACCTATATAAATAACTAGCTACAAAAATAGTAACATGTTGGATTTGCATTTATAATATGATGGAGTCCATAAAGTCGACATGACTTGGTTATATCGTACTACTGTAGTATGTTCAACTACGAAGCATATACTTATTTTATTAAGGTGAGACCCCGTTAACTAATGTTATATTTTCTTATGCAATAATCGTGACAACAACATTAAAAATGTTGTTAATCAAGATATATACCTGAGATTCCGGCTGTGCAATACACTAGTGCGAAGATCATGCCACCAAAAGCCCACGCGATACCTTGGATACCAACTGTACCACATTTCGTAGGCGACTTAACAACTCCCATAACAGTCAAAACAGTAATATACAAAAACAAAAACGTAGCAATAAACTCAGCAATCCCGGCCCTCCAAAAAGACCACGAAGCCAGCTCCGATGAATCAAACAACGGAGCTGGTGGTGGCTCTTGGTAATCCTTATCTTGGACCTGAGCCGCGGTCCCAATGGGCTGGTGTTCACGGAACTTGTTAGCTCCCAGTCTTACATCCTCTTCTTTTCCCTCCATTATTATTATTGTTTGCTAGAAAACTCTTACGAATGTAGTAAGTTTGTTATAACTAGTTGTTGTGTTGTGGTGAGAGTGAGGGTGAGGTGTAGAGTGATCGTTTATATAGTATGAAATGATATGAAATAGTAGGTATTGTGTGAATAAAAAATGTGTTTGTCAATTTTTTATTCATGATATTATAACACCGCCCAACGCATACTAATGGAAGAGAGGCTCGTTGATTACTGCTACATTGACAGCGACGTGTAGCTTTGGACGGCTAACCTCCCATAAAAATAGAAAGTTTAGTAGCCGAACAAATAATGGCCACACACGTGTCGAGAGGAACAAGGTTAGATGGACTATCAAGGAATTGTTTGAGGGTCAATTTTGCTTCGATTTTCGTGCCAATTATTGGTATCCAATCATTGGTACCATGGTTTCCGTTTTCTATGTCAAGTTTTTTTTACCACTTATACCACTTATTTTTTTACAAATTTTTTATACACTCTTTTTTACAAGTTTTTTTTATAACTTATGCCACTTTTTTTTTGGTTTTACAATTTTAAAAGTTTTTTTTTTTTGGTTATACAAGTTCTTTTAATGCTGTCAATTCAGTTTTAAAATTTTTTAAAAAACCGTAGTGGGAAAATTTTTGAGGCTCAGTTCGAAGGTTGCATAAGTGAGATTTTATCCCACTTTGCCGTCCATTTTTAGGCTCAAAAATCATCATCGCCTCGGATAATTTTTAGGCTCAAACCCGAAGGTTGCAAAGTGAGATTTGATCTCACTTTACCGTCCATTCGGTTTTTATCATCATCGCATCGGAAAATTTTTAGTCACAACTGCACAAAGGCACCAGTTCACATGAACTGCACAAAACTGCACTCACAAAACTGCACAAGCCTCACAAAACTGCACAAACCTCAAAACTGCACAAGCCTCACAACTGCACAAGTCTCAAACTGCACAAGCACAAGACTCACCAGTTCACAGGTTTCACAAGTTACACGTTTTGAACATGATTCTCACAAGTTACCAGTTTACAGGTACTGCAAAAGTTCACAAGGTGTACTAAGATTCTCAAAGGCAATAATTCTCAAAGGCGTGGCCTAGGCAGGCACCCCATATAATCCCAGGTGAAAGCAACAACACCAACAACAATCAACCAACAACACCAACAACAATATAATCCTAGGCATGCACCCCATATAATCTCAGGTGAAAGCAACAACACCAACAACAATCAACCAACAACAATATAATCCTAGGCAAGCACCCCATATAATCCCAGGTGAAAGCAACAACACCAACAAGTGGTCCAGAACAACAAGAAGAAACCAACAACCAACAACAATCAACCAACAACAGCAACTAGTGGTCCAGATCAACAACAACAAGCAACAACCATGTCTAGTTCACCATTTAACACACAAGAGGTAAACTTATCAATAGGCTTCAGATTATAGCTTATAGCTCATGTTGGCTGCAAATTCAGTTTTGCCTCGCCAAAACTCTTTTTAAGTTTTTTTTTTAAAAAAAATCATCATTGCCTTTTTTTAACTCAAGTTTATTTCATTAAAGTTGCAAAATGACCTTGAATGGTCACTTTACCATCCAGTAATGAAATTTTTTTATACCAAAACACTAAGTTTTTTTCATTAAAGTTGCAAAGTGAATCACTTTACCATCCAGTAATGACCAGGATTAAATGAGGTGCCTGACAAGGATTTCATGAGGTACCTGCGTAGGCCTTCAAGGGTCATGCTATGCAGGCACCACAAACCTGCAAAACATAATGAAACATATTAATTCTAACATATAATCAAACTTTAACAGAAAAGTTTTTATATCTGAAATATTTTAAATTAATAAAAAAAAGTAAACTTTTTTTTAACCAACCTCAAGATTATTTCAAAAACACCTTCAGATTCAAGATCTAAAAATATTTCAGATCTAAAAACTTTAACAACGAAAAAGATACCAGTCACAAAACCACCACAGGTTCAAGATCTAACAAGTGTAAAACTTGTTAGATCAAAGTTTTTAGATCTGAAATCTTTTCAAATAATCAAAAAAAGTAAAGATTTTTTTTAACCAAACTCAAGATTATTTCAAAACACCTCAGCTCAAGATCTAAAAAATATTTCAGATCTAAAAACTTTAACAACGAAAAATATACCAGTCACAAAACCACCACAGCTTCAAGATCTAACAAGTGTAAAACTTGTTAGATCAAAGTTTTTAGATCTGAAATCTTTTCAAATAATCAAAAAAAGTAAAGATTTTTTTTAACCAACCTCAAGATTATTTCCAAAACACCTTCAGCTTCAAGATCTAAAAATATTTCAGATCCAAAAACTTTAACAACGAAAAATATAACAGTCACAAAACCACCACAGCTTCAAGATCTAAAAAATATTTCAGATCTAAAAACTTTAACAACGAAAAATATACCAGTCACAGAACCACCACAGCTTCAAGATCTAACAAGTTTTACACTTGTTAGATCATACTTTCAAGATCTGAAATCTTTTCAAATCATCAAAAAAAGTAAAGATTTTTTTTAACCAACCTCAAGATTATTTCCAAAACACCTTCAGCTTCAAGATCTAAAAATATTTCAGATCTAAAAACTTTAACAACGAAAAATATAACAGTCACAAAACCACCACAGCTTCAAGATTTAACAAGTTTTACACTTGTTAGATCAAACTTTCAAGATCTGAAATATTTCAGATCTAAAAACTTTAACAACGATAAAGATACCACTCACATAAGTAAGAGTTTTTTTTATCCAACCAAAGATTATTTCAAAAACACCTTCAGTTTCCACATCTAAAAAGATTTCAGATCAAAAAACTGTAACAACGAATAAGATACTAGTCACAAAACCACCACGTCTTAACAATATGCCCATTCACATTCAAGATCTAACAAGTTTTACACTTGTTAGATCAAAGATTTTAGATCAAAAATCTTAAGATCTACAATTTTGTTAGAGAGAGAGTGTGGTAATACCACCAAGTGAGAGAGAGAGAGAGAGACAGTTTTGCCAGAAGAGAGAGGCAAAGGACAACGAATATCACCAGCAAAAGACAGAGAAACCATGTGCGCACACACGGTTTCAAAATGAAACGCGTAAACAACTTAAGCACCACACACGTTTATAAAAAGTTTTTAAAAGTATTTGTTTTAAAAGTTTTTAAAATGTTATAAAAGTTTTTACAAGGTTTTGTAAGAAAATGTATTTCTAAAAAGTTTGTAAAAAAATTTAATAAAAAGTATTTATAAATAAAACGATTGTATTAATAAAAAGTTTTATAAAAGTTTGTAAAAAATTTGTATTAATAAAAAGTATTTATAAAAGTTTTTATCAAAGTTTTTAACAAGTTTTTTATAAAGGTTGTTGTGTTTTTATATTGTATAGGTGTTCAGTACTGAAGTTGATTTAATTAATTGGATGCGATCTACTGCTGAATCGATTGGTTTTGTTATTGTTATTGGAAAAAGTAAAACATATAGGGGCTATAAGTACTCTATCGAATTTTTGTGTTCTAGACATGGGACGTCTTCACGTGAAGGTTTAGAAGATGAACTTCAATGACAGACTAGTACCGACAAAATTAATTGCCCATTAAGATTACTAGCGAAATTTATAAAACGTCCAAAATGGTTGGATATTGAGGGTTAAGTGTCCGGGCATAATCATAATTTTCAGA
Source organism: Chrysanthemum makinoi (assembly GCA_910596185.1). Classification (NCBI taxonomy): domain Eukaryota; kingdom Viridiplantae; phylum Streptophyta; class Magnoliopsida; order Asterales; family Asteraceae; genus Chrysanthemum; species Chrysanthemum makinoi. The sequence goes on from OU343224.1 coordinate 181,001,537, forward strand.
CTCGTTCCATGGTTTTCACGGCCATGCGATTAAAAGAAAGTGAGTTAGTTTTTGTGAGGCAGATGACAAAACAGCATGTAGCACCACGAATTATACTTTCTTTACTAAAAGAGATGGATCCTAATAACGTGTCTACCATTAAAACGGTGTATAATGCACAAGAAAAGATACGTCGCGACAGTCGTAGTGATTTGACTCCGATACAACTGCTTTTAGTACATTTGCAGCGTAAAGGTTATACATATTACCCTAGGATAAATGACCACACAAATGAGCTGGATGAAATATTTTGTTCACCGACGTCATATGCCCTGTGGACAACATAAATCATGCTGATGGACTCCACATACAACACCAACATGTTTTAAATGTCATTCTTACAGTTGTTGGGGTTACTCCAACAAACACAAAATTCTCAATGGCGTTTAGCTTTTTGGACAAGGAAAAAGCCAAATTTCAAATGGGTGTTGGAATGTGTTAAGTTGGTGATACAAGAACAATATTACCCGCGGGTTATCGTCACCGACAGAGATTTAGCGTTGCTTGGGGCATGCGCAGAAGAATTCCAAACGCTAACGATTACTTGCCATGGCATATCAATCAAAATGTGCTAAAGCATTGCGGATACAGATTCGATACGTTAAAGGAGTATGAGTCCGTTAGATTGACAGGGATTCGATGATTACAGCTTCCGACAAGAAGTGTTCACGCATTATTATCAGCACCTACATGGTTTATTGGTCCGAAAAAAGGGTACTCGAATTGTTATTTAATAATACATTTTTCCGATATTATTTAATAAATAACTACTCGAATTGTTTTCTCACTTTAGTAATTCTTTGTTTTCTCAGATGTTTTCGGTATTTCGTAACGGCTGCGAGATTACGATCGCATGTGTGTTCGGACATTACCGATCAATATCGCAGCTTCGGCCAGACAACAACATGTAGAGTTGAGGGTCAACACGCGCTGTTGAAGTTATACTTGGTCTCCACACAGTCCAGCTTAGACACGTGTTGTGTTCGGTCGACAAGATTATAGCTGCGCAAGAAGAAACCGCGATACGAGCCTTTTGAATAAAGCAAAATCAAGAAACTGCATGCTTGTAAGAGCACTCTATTTAACGAATTGTGGTTTAATGTTTCAATGGATGCTTTAAGGCTCATACTCGCAGAAAGTAAATGGGATGTTGACCCACATGCATGTGGTCATCGATTGCGGTAGTGTATGGTTTACCATGCTATCACCAACTGTATTGGCTTCAAGCAAAAGGTATGTATTTTAAAATTTATGCCTATCAAGTTATTCTTCCGTCAATACGATAATTTTAACAAGTCCTTTTTTCGAATAAGGATTGCCAATTCCGCTGATTATGTTGATAATTTTTGAGAACACTAAGCGTTCCCTGGTGTGTCCGAAATACTCAAGAGCCTGATGAGCCTGAATATCCTTAAGAGCCTCAAGGGCCTGAAGAGCCTGAATATTTTTCTTCTCAAGATGACGTACAAAAATTCCAAAGTGTTTATACTAGAGCATCGTCGTTTGTCAAAAAAAATATGTTAAACAGGCTCAGAGGTATATACGCTCCTGAATTTGTGTCAGCCCAACAACCTGTTGTTAAAGAAAGTAATCGTGGACGTCCGAGCGCAAAGGACAACAAATACAAGTCTAAACCAAATATCCCGGATTTTAACGAAGAACCCCACAAGGCACGCAGAAGCTACACAAAACCTAAAAGTCCCGAGACGTAAATAAAGAATCTACGAGACACAGTTCTTATGTGGGAGAGCCTCTAACATCCCGACTTAAACGAAGGACCTAGCGGAGGCGCTTAAGACCACCACTTGTACGTTCGAGATTACTTTAGCGAAATTGTATGGTTGAAATTCCCTCTTTTCGAAGTGGATCCTAGGGATCTTAACGTGGATGGTGATGGAAATTGTGGCTATCGAGCTCTTGCCGTAGGTCTTGGCCATCAGCAAGAAATGTGGCCGAATTCTGAGCTCTTACCAGGGAAGAGGTAGACAATAACGAGAAGGTTACGGGAAATGTGGGGTGATTATTTTACATATACAACGTACTCGATGAATTGGTTTAACGTGCAGCACCCCGACGTTATTGGATGATTATGCCGGAAACGGGATTGGTTATTGCTACGTTCTAACCGTCCTATTGTATGTATAACCAATTCACAATCTCTTTTGTTTCCTATGAGAGGTTCTCCGATCAGCAGAAATATTGTCTCCCGTTGTGATTCAACGTGTGGGGGACGACCAATGTGCTCACTTCGTTCTTGCGGTTCTTGATGAAAACTCACCACATGTAAAACCTGAAAATCTAAAACATGAATAAAGACTTAAATACCCTTGAAATCGAAATTTATAAAATACGTAAAAGACATCTATAATCATTTAACGAAATTTAAAAACTTAACTTATCAATAATTAAAACTTAACGAATATGTGTACGTGATCGATTTTGTACGACGAAAAGTTAAACGTCTCGCTAAAGTATTAGGCCGTCAGTTGGGCCTTGTCTTTCGTTATTTGAGAACCCAAGAGGGGCGTGTTTGTTTGTTCGTTTGGATCAAGAGCCGAGAGCCATATGGGCGTGGGTTTTGTTTGTTCGGTTGGACCCAAGCCGAAACCCACCTCATTAAAGCCCTAAACCGAAAATTGTACTAGCTATAAATACAATACATTTACTCAAATTGAAACCCTAGTTTTTTTTGCCTCTCTCTTTTTCTTCTATTCGGCCGAGAGCTACAAACACCCTTGGTGTCGCGAGTTTTGTTCAACAAGCTAAGGTATAAACGTATTCTATTCGTCTTCCTTTAATACACCTTACATTAATATATATCGTATCTTGTTTTGTTTAGCCGAGCTTGTGTTTCTTTTTCTTTTGGTCGAGCCGTATGAAACAAAAACAACATAATGACTTGAACCTTATAAATATTAAAGAGCATGTTATGTATACGATTCGTTGAACCCGGTTATTAAGTATGTCAAGATAAAAGAAACGAACCCACATATACATATGAATCGAACCACATGTAAAAAAATCGGACCTTATAAATAATTGAGAACATGTATTGAATGTGTTTTGTGAATCGGATCATAGGCATGTCGAAGCTATATATATAACCGAACCACATAGATCATTAATTGGTCAAGGTAAAACATGCTAACGTGAATACGTAAGATATGTAGATGAGCTAGGGTTTGCGTAAAAATATGGAGGCCGAACCCTATATATAAACCAAACCATGTGGAGTTTTGTGAACGTGTCATGTGAGTATAAAGGGTAAGTGTTTGTGTGTGTATGTCGAATGGACTTTTAAGTCGAGAAACAACGGGTGATTAAGTTGGGAATTTGCATGTGGGAGTGCGTACATGGTGAAGCATAAAAAGAAAGGTTGTTTTTCATATGTGCTAGGCTAAATCAATGAGTCATTAAATGACGTAACATATTAAGTAAAGTACGCATTAATGTGATATTAAAAGATTGAGAAAACCTAGAAACGTAAATGAGAGTCGATTAGGTTCTGAAGCTAATTATATTAATTCGTTATTTCATGTGTGAGTTATGACTTTTAAACTATTTTCACATTTAACCCTAAACTTTAATAAATGACATAATGAACCTTAATCTACAACATTGGTTATAAAACACTTAAGTCTCATTTAATCATAAATCTTTAAAGTATTAAGATCTTTGAATACATTGAGTAGAACACCAAATATTAAAAAAATCATTTCAAAATTATGGAATCATAAATAAACATGTACGAACCGTTAATGTGTATAGGTTAGTGAAGAAGGAGTAATCCTTTGCTTTCCGTATCTTCCTTTCGTTTTTGATTTTTGTGCTTTGGTACTTTGGATAAGGTAGATATTCTGACCTTTCAGAAAGGTTCCTTATAACGTTTTCTTTTTGTTAGCTTTTATATTAGGGTTTCCTAAGCCTTTGCTATGAACCCCATTATATTTGTTTGAGCTATTGCTTATCGAACTCGATTTGAATTTTTAAACATCTGATTTTGAACTATATGATATGAAAACTCTGATTTTGAAAATATGATTAATCTTCTGATAAAGTATGATCTGTGTCAGTATGACATTCTGATTGACCTAAGATAGTTTGACACCCGAGCCAAATATTTCACTAGTCATGGGGTTTCCATGTCCGTGTCAGTGATGCACCTATGACATGACTCTAGGGCAGAGTAGGAGTGATGTTCGACACGCCCCTTATCTGTTATCTGTTATGAGCTCAAGTTATGTTATATGACCAATATCTGTCGCTGGGCGTATGGATGCATCCTAGACTGTTATTGTTATATGTTATCTGTATCTGTATCGATGATTGATGCCGCGTGCATGCACGTCCTTTATAACTCTGGTAGGTCTCCCCTACAAATGTTGCCTTGTGTGAATATGAATATGATTATGATCTGATATTTGTTTCTGGGCTCATGGTAGTTAACTATAAAACTTATTCGATAATTCTGATTTATACTTTGGAAATGATTATGATTTTGCTATTTTTCGTTTATTATATTTCGTATTCAATATCGTTTCGTATTCGCTTTGCTTTTATATCTGTTCACTGAGCTTTTGAAGCTCAGCCGCATTTCTTTTCTTCCGCGGCAGGTATCTAAGCATTGGAGCTAGGTTTTGCTTTGGGATGAGTGCTGAGTGGACTTACCTTAGAGATATTTAGCTTTGATTTTATGATGCCATTTAAGACTTTACTATTTCAGATATTTTATTGGTGTTTATTTTTCCGCTGGGACCTATGTATTGAAGTCATGTTGACTTGAATGATTTCAGTATTTATGCTAAGACTTCTTTTGGATATTTATGTTTGCTTTGATATGACACCATTATTGGTGATTCCTTTACCCTTGTCGGGTCGGGCGGTACAATTTATGGTATCAGAGCACTAGGTTTTGAGACCCTTAGAGCTTAGGCTATGACCTTGTGAGGATGGGTAGACTTAGGTTTCCTTCTGCGTACTTCCATTTCGTATCTCACCTTTGTTCATTTTGCTAATCGTTTGAATATCGTTCAGATGGTTCAAACTGGTAGTACGGTAACTCGGAAGGGGACGATGATGCTCCTAACATAGATGTTGCGATTGCTAATGCTCTCAACACTCTTTTCCCTGGTCTTACTACACCTGAGATGATGGCACAGGTGATCAACAACATTCGTTAATCAGACTGGCTTCGGTAGTGGTGGAGGTAATCAACCCGCGGCATTCATACTTGGCTCGAGCGTTCAGTAGCTCAAGCCTCTTCTTTAGCACTGCTGCTACTCCACTGAGCCGAGGATGGATCACTCATATTGAGAAGTCTGTTTTGAAGCATGGGTTGTGGAGACGAGTTTAAGACTCGTTTGGCCGCATTTAAGTGGAAGGTGATGCATTGAATTGGTGGAAGCACTCAAACAAAAGAGGAGGAGATGCTTTTGCTATTACTTGTACTGACCATTTCGTACTATCTTCTATACCGTTACTTCCCTGACGCTGAGAGCAAAGGTATGAGGGATTATCAGGCAATCTACCAGTTTGATCATGAGAACTCCAATGAGTACATGGGTAGTTTATGAGGCTCGGTAAGTTTTGCTGGAACGATTGTGGAGATGGTAGGCGTCAGGCTAAGCACTTCAAGTGGGGACTGAAGAAGTGGGTGTTGGACCGACTGCTTAATATCGAGTATGAGGATGTGTCGGCAGCATGACGCGCTCGTAACATTGAGATCTTTCATGAGGTTTCGGGTTCCAACAAGGTAACCGCTGATGGTGACGGATTCAAGGTAGGACTCAAAGTAATGATTAAAAGGAAAATCTAGCAGGAGTTATGATTCGAGGGTCAAGTGGGATAGGAGTTATGATCACGGGGTCAGTCAGGAAGGAATGTGGACTCTAGGCGCCCTGAGGCGAGGAGTCATGATAGCAGAACTACTGGTAGGAATGGAAATGATCGTCAGAATCAAGGTAACAATAACCAGTGTTACAACAAGGATCAGTCATCTCGAGGATCATATCAGAGTCGTGCTTCAGGATCTTCTGGTCAGCCCAAGGACAGCGGTTTTGCCTCCCACACTATCGTACTACTTGTGGAAAGGCTCATCCGGGACGTGTTTCAGGCACCGTGGATGTTTCTCTTGTGGTTCCACTACTCACAAGATCAAGGATTGCCCTAAGAAGAACCCGGTGATACCTGGAAACTACATCAAGCCGCCAACTACTACTGGACGGGTTATGCTACTACTCTGAATCAGGCGGAGCGCACTTCAGTACCATTAGGGCACTCTTTTCATTGATGATTATTCTGTCACGCTTTATTTGATACCGGTGCCACACACTCCATTATATCGTCACATTTTCTAAAACTTAATATGAAGCCAAACCACTAACAAATCACTTATCGATTTCTACGCCTATGAAAAACCACATGATCATTGATCATAAATACGCTAAGTGTCCTCTTCGTTTTGATGATCGTATTCGCCTCTGAAATGATCCTCTCGATATGGTCGACTTTGATATCATTCTAGGCATGGATTGGTTTGCTTATCATAGAGCTTCCATCGACTCAGATGCTAGAAGTGTGATCTTTTGGAGACATAAAACATCCTCAATTTGTTTATTATGGTTCTCAAACCCTCAAACTGTTAAGCTCATTCTCGCTATGAAGGCACGGACCATGATTGCTCATGGGTGCCAAGGTTTTCTGGCATCCGCATGACACATCTTGGAGGTCCTAACATTGAAAATCTTTCTTTTGGTTTGTGAATTCACCGACGTTTTTCCCGATGAACTTCCGGTCTTCCCCAGCCTAGAGAAGTTGAGTTTAGCATTGAGTTAATTCATGTTTGCTGAACCGATTTCGAAGGCTCAGATCGCATGGCACATGTAGAACTAAAGGAGTTGAAGGAACAGCCGCAAGAGATGATAAAAATGGATTTATTAGACCCGTGTTTCTCCATGGGGTGCACCTGTTTTGTTTGTGAAGAAGAAGGATGGAAGTATGTGTCTATGTATCGACTTACAGTGGAACTCAATGTATTACTATTCGAACCGTATCCTCTACCACGTATTGATGATTTGTTTGATCAAGTGCAAGGAGCAAAAGTTCTTTCTAAGATTGATCTGAGATCGGTTATCACCAGCACGTGTGAGGGAGCAAGATGTTCCTAAGACCGCATTTCGCACTGATATGGTCATTATGAATTCCTCGTTATGCCTTTTGGTTTGACAAATGCGCCTGCCGTGTTTATGGACCTAATGAATCGTGTTTTCCATGAGTTCCTCGACAAGTTCGTTATCGTTTTCATCGAAGACATTTTAGTTTACTCCAAGTCTGAAGAAGAGCATGAACAACATCTCCGAATAGTTTTGGAGATTCTGAGGAAGAAGAAGTTGTACGCCAAATTTTTGAAGTGCGAGTTTTGGTTAAGACAAGTCGCTTTCCTTGGTCATATTGTATCTCACGATGGTATCACCATGGATCCGTCTAAAGTTAAGGCTATCACCAAATGGCCAAGACCTACGACAGTGACTCGAGGTTAGGAGTTTTCTAGGACTTGCTGGTTACTACCGACGTTTTGTTGAAGGTTTCTCTCGCTTAGCTTTGCCCCTAACCCAATTGATGAGGAAAGGTGAAAAGTTCGTATGGACGGATGAACGAGAAAAGAGTTTTGAAGAGTTGAAACGGAGATTGGTGTCCACTCTTATTTTGACTCTTCCATCCGGTATCGAGGATTTCAAATTTACAAGGATGCATCTAAGAAAGGATTAGGCCGTTTTGATGCAACATGGTAAGGTGATAGCTTACGCTTTAAGACAACTGAAACCTGTATGAGAATTACCCAACTCATGACCTTGAGTTAGCTGCAGTGGTGTTCGCGTTGAAGATCTGGAGACATTAGTTGTATGGAGAGACGTTGTGATATATTCGATCGATCATAAGAGTCTCAAGTATATTTTCACCCAGAAAGAGCTTAACATGAGACAAAGAAGATGGTTAGAACTTATTAAGGATTATGACACCAACATTCGCACCATCCGGTAAAGGCTAATGTAGTGGCCGACGCACTTAGCGGGGAAATCGCATTCTTGCAAGTATTGAGATTGAACCTAGGATTCTTGTGACTTAGAGCGCTTGGATGTTGAGTTGTGTGTATGAGGTTTTGATGGATACTGGGCTAGTATGAAGGTGGAGTCAAACCTTATACTGCAAATTAAAGAAGCTCGAAAGATGATGGCGAAGCTGTGGGCCGGGGCTAAAAATGTTGAAGAAGGTAAGCGATCGGATTTTAAGGTTGATAATGACGGAATTGTATGGTATGAAGATAGACTCTGTGTTCCCAATGATCGGCACTGCGCGAGAAAGTTTTGACGGTAGCTCATAGTTCTCCTTTTCACTCCATCCCGGTTCTACCAAGATGTATGGGATTTGAAACAAGATACTCGGTGGAATGGCATGAAGCAAGATGTGGCGACGTTTGTGTCGAAGGGTATGATTTGTCAGCAGGTTAAGATTGAACATCAAAGGGCTAGTGGATTGTTTACTGCCCATTGGATATTCCAACATGGAAGTGGGATAAGATATCTGGCGGATTTTGTGATCGATACCTCTTACTGAGAGAAGCATGATGATTTGGGTAGTTGTTGATCGACTAACCAAATCAGCTCATTTCTTACCAATTAGAAAGGATTATGGTATTGGTAGATTGGCGGAAATTTTTCAACAAGAGATAGTTAGACTTCATGGTACTCCGGCATCTATTGTGTCTACAGAGATCCGCGTTTACTTCTAGCTTCAAGGAAAGGTTTGCAAAAAGCTTGGGGTACTCAACTTAATTTCAGTGAAGATTTCATCCTCAAACGATGGTCAGTCAGAGAGGACTATTCAGACCATAGAGGACATGTTAATGGCTTGTGCTTTAGAATGGACGGGTAGTCGGGATGAATATTTGTGTTTAGTAGAGTTTGCATACAACAACAGTTGGCATGCTAGCATTAAGGCCGCCGGTTGAACTTCTTTATGGGAGGAATGTAGAGCACCTACTTGGGGATGAAGTAGGTGAACGCTAATTGAAGGCCCTAAATGATTGAGATCACTAATGAGAAAGTAGTGTGCATAGCGAAAAGTCAAGGAAGCTAGGTCTCGCGAAGTTATGCCTACAAGCATCGTCGTGATTTAGAATTTCGGGTTGGAGATCGGGTATTTTGGAAAGTTTCGCGCTTAGAGGTGTGAAACGTTTTGGAATCAAGGGCAAGCTCAGTCCTCGATTCATCGGTCCGCTTGAAATTCTGAGCGTATAGGAGAAGTTTCGTATCGGTTAGCACTTCGCCTCGGTTATCGCATGTTCATGATGTTTTCCATGTATCTCTCCTAAGGGATACAACTATCACCCATACACGTTGCTTCTTATCCGTTTGAACAAATTTATCCGATATGTCTTTATCGAAGAACCGAAGCTATTTTAGAAAGGCAAGAAAGAATCATGAGAAATAAAGTCATTCCGTTCGTTAAGATTATTTGGAAAAATCACCCGGAGCGTGAGGCTACTTGGGAAACCGAGTCGTCGCGAGCTAGTTATCCTCATTTCTTTGAATAGTTTGGTATGTTCTCATTTCGTTTCGTTTCGTTTCATTTCAATTTTCGAGGACGAAAATTCTTCTTTTAGAGGGGAAGAGTTGTAAAACCTGAAAATCTAAAACATGAATAAAGACTTAAATACCCTTGAAATCGAAATTTATAAAATACGTAAAAGACATCTATAATCATTTAACGAAATTTGAAAACTTAACTTATCAATAATTAAAACTTAACGAATATGTGTACATGATCGATTTTGTACGACGAAAAGTTAAACGTCTCGCTAAAGTATTTGGCCGTCAGTTGGGCCTTGTTTTCGTTGAGAACAAAGAGGGCGTGTTTGTTTGTTCGTTTAGATCAAGAGCCGAGCCATATGGAAGTGGGTTTTGTTTGTTCTGTTGGACCCAGCGAAACCCACCTCATCAAGCCCTAAACCAAAATTGTACTAGCTATAAATACAATACATTTACTCAAATTGAAACCCTAGTTTTCTTTTGCCTCTCTTTTCTTTCTATTCGGCGAGAGCTACAAACACCCTCGCTTAGTTTTGTAACAAGGGTTGGTGTTTTTAATATCTTGTTTTTGTTTAGTAGAGCTTGTGTTTCTTTTTCTTTTGGTTAGAGCGTATGAAACAAAAACAACATAATGACTTGAACCTTATAAATATTAAAGAGCATGTTATGTAATACGTATTCGTTGAACCGGTTATTAAGTATGTCAAGATAAAAGAAACCGAACCACATATACATATGAATCGAACCACATGTAAACAAATCGGACCTTATAAATAATTGAAAACATGTATTGAATGTGTTTTGTGAATCGGATCATAGGCATGTCGAAGCTATATATATAACCGAACCACATAGATCATTAATTGGTCAAGGTAAAACATGCTAACTTGAATACGTAAGATAAGTAGATGAGCTAGGGTTTGCGTAAAAACATGGAGGCCGAACCCTATATATAAACCGAACCATGTGGAGTTTTGTGAACGTGTCATGTGAGTATAAAGGGTATGTGTTTTGTGTGTGTATGTCAATGGACTTTTAAGTTAGAAACAACAGTTGATTAAGTTGGGAATTTGCATGTGGGAGTCATACATGGTGAAGCATAAAAGAAAGGTTGTTTTCATATGTGCTAGGTTAAATTAATGAGTCATTAAATGGCGTAACATATAAAGAAGTAATGCAGCATTAATGTGATATTAAAAGATTGAGAAAACCCTAGAACATAAATGAGAGTCGATTAGGGTTTGAAGCTAATTATATTAATTAGTTATTTCATGTGTGAGTTATGACTTTTAAACTATTTTCACATTTAACCCTAAACTTTAATAAATGACATAATGAACCTTAATCTACAACATTGGTTATAAAACACTTAAGTCTCATTTAATCATAAATCTTTAAAGTATTAAGATCATTAATACATTGAGTATGAACACCAAATATTAAAAAATCATTTTACAATTATGGAATCATAAATAACATGTACGCCCGTTAATGTGTATAGGTTCTGTGAAGAAGGAGTAATCCTTTGCTTTCCGTATTTCGCTTTTTGGTCATTTGCTTTGGAATAAGGTACAGATATTCTGACCTTTTCAATAAAGGTTCCTTATAACGTTTTCTTTTTGTTAGCTTTTATATTAGGGTTTCCTAAGCCTTTGCTATGAACCCCATTCTATTTGTTTGAGCTGTTGCTTATCTGAACTCGATTTGAATTTTGAAACATCGATTTTGAACTATATGATATGAAAACTCGATTTTGAAAATATGATTAATCTTGATAAAGTATGATCGTATTAGTTATGACATTCCGATTTGACCTAAGATAGTTTGACACCCGAGCCAAATATTTCACTAGTCATGGGGGTTCCATGTCCGTGTCGGTGATGCACCTCGACATGACTCTAGGGCATAGAGTGATGTTCGCCCGCGTCCTTATCATTATTCTGTTATGAGCTCAAGTTATGTTATATGACCAATATAAATCGTAGGGTATGGATGCATCCTAGATCTGTTATCTGTTATATGTTATCTGTTATCTGATGATTGATGCTGCGTGCATGCACGTCCTTCATAACTCTGGTAGGTCTCCCCTACAAATGTTGCCTTGTGTGAATATGAATATGATTATGATCTGATATTTGTTTCTGGGCTCGTGGTAGTTAACTATAAAACTTATTCGATAATTCTGATTTATACTTTGGAAATGATTATGATTTTGCTATTTTTCATTTACTATATTTCGTATTCGATATCGTTTCGTATTCGCTTTGCTTTTATATCTGTTCACTGAGCTTTTGAAGCTCAGCCGCATTTCTTTTCTTCCGCGGCAGGTATCTAAGCATTGGAGCTGGGTTTTGCTTTGGGATGAGTGCTGAGTGGACTTACCTTAGAGATATTTAGCTTTGATTTTATGATGCCATTTAAGACTTTACTATTTCTATATTTTATTGGTGTTTATTTTTTCGCTGGGACCTATGTATTGAAGTCATGTTGACTTGAATGATTTCAGTATTTATGCTAAGACTTCTTTTGGATATTTATGTTTGCTTTGATATGACACCATTATTTGTGATTCCTTTACCCTTGTCGGGTCGGGGCGTTACACCACTCCCGTATAATCACCCAAAATGGAGATATTTGAGAAATGTCGTGGCCGCGCCATGGGAACATGTGTTTACTCAACGACAGAGGATGTTTAGATATACGTAGAAAACGATTATTGATTTATATTGTAAATGACAAAACATGTATAGACGATTACTGATTTATATTGTAAATGACAAAACACGTATAGACGATTATTGATTTATAGCAAACGACTCGTCATCTTTTTATTCAGAATTTACGCTCACTGCTCGTTTCTTCCTCATCTTTTGTTCTGAGGAATCGGATGACATTCATCGGAGGAGAGGATATTCATTGTGTCAACCACACCCGCTTGTGTTGAGAGTCAGTTATGTGCTTTCTTCACAATCTTATGTGCCTCCCTCTCCGTATATCTCAAGCTGAGATGAGGACAATTTTATACACCCGTCCTCCGGTTCTTCCTCATCTTTGTTACGGCCATCTCGTTGACGAGTACGGCGAGATTGACGGATTGAGGAGACGTTCGAGTTAGAGTCCGTGTGGAAGATGGCAAGCGACATCATTGGAGCGACTACGCCTCGGGCGTGATTGATCTTAGTTTCTAGTTATATTATAATTTTGTGTACCATGTATCAACTATTAATCTATAACAAGATTGGTTATTTATGTATTCGAAGCTTCTAATTTTGTGAACCATGATATTACTAATTTATGTTGTGAACAATTATACAAATTCTTTTGGCGGATGCAACAAGAAAATCCTTTCTTGTGTCGTTGTCAACGTGGATTAATAATTGAAAGAACATCTCACAAGCCCAAAACTTGTGGTCTGAAGTATTATGCATGTCCTTTGTCAAAGGTAAATAATTAAACGTTTGCTTATTTGCGTAAATATATCAATAACTTGTTTGTTTAGAATACATTTCTTATAAATGTTTCGTCATGTAACGACCAGACTAAAGACTATGGGTGTCGATACTTCAATGGAAATAAATATTTCAACAAAAGTACTTTGGTGAAGCCTCTTCTTCAACGATAACTCAAACTGAAACTAAAGATACAACGATCAACATGCTATTGGTCGAAAACAATTTGTTGCAGTGCAAAAATAAAAGCGTTGGAGGCATAACTGGAATTGGCAAGAAATCCAATTGATCACGCATGTCAGCCGAGTGGAATACTCTATGAGCTTATAGATGACATTAATAATCCTCATGTGGAGTAGATTTCGTTGTAATATTAGTAACATTTGTTGTTATACTTGTTTAATGTTTTAATGTCTAATGTTTTATTGTAATATTAGTAACATTTGTTGTTATACTTGTTTAATGTTTTAATATCTAACATTTGTTGTTATACACAATTAAAAAACATAACGTAAAATAAATACCATATAAAAACACTACACAATTAAATACACTATACATAAAAAAACACTACACAAATTAAATACACTATACGCACTATACACTACACAAATTAAATACAATATAAAAAACACAACACACACAATTATTTAAAAAAAAAAAAAAGGCAAAAAAGGGCGCCGCCGTACGGAATGGGATCCACCCTACTTGAGGTGTCTGCCAAGGATTTCATGGGGTGCCTGCGTAGGCCACACCTGTTGTGATTGTGACTCACATGCTTCGTGATCTATGGAATCTAAGAATTTATGCGTCAGGTCATCGTAACTTGGATAGCTTTCCCTTCTTTTTTTTTTTTTTTTTTTTTTTGCAAAGGTTAAAGATATATTACTGACATAAAGATTATACATCACTGTTCTGCAAGAGTAGACATGCCTACTCTAAATCAAAAACATCAGACAACAATTCCAAACACATTTAAAGACTACCAAGGTACACCAGAATATCCAACAAAACTGCATGCTAGTTAACTCCACAAAGCATTCATCCAGCAGCTTCACATTTCACCTTTATAAAGCACCTTAACCATCTAGCTACATTTCCATATCATTCCCCCACCAAGACCATTCATCCAGCATCCACAACAGTCAGGTAGGGTGAAATGTATGGCTTCACTAGACACCAAACCATTCCAATCAAGGGCTCTTCTAGGACCCCTACATTTCCCTTTTTACAAAAGGCTTCAAGGTCCTAGAAACACTCACCTTGAGGGAGAATCTACATGCCCCCTTGGATAGCTTTCCCTTTGTAACCAAAGAAAGAAGAAACTTGTGGTAGCATTTATGTAATCAGTTTTAGTAATGTAAGTTCGATGCAGGCTCGTTGATTTTTCAATGACTCAAAGTTGATTCCTACAAGCTCATTCAAGTTCAAGGTTGCAAGATGTTTTAAGATTTGTTGATCATATATTTATAGTGTTAGAATATTAGTGTGTAATAGTTATGATATAATTTTTGAGTGTTTGTTGTGGATTCTATGTTTATCAAGGATTAAGTTTCTCCCCTCTCATTTTATTCTATATAAATAAAATAGGGTGAGGTTTATTTGTACAATATTTTCTTGCTCGTGTTTAATAAACAATTGAGAGAAAATTGTATCGTGTGTGTTGGTGCCACTCGACATTAAGGGATCATAACCCTTTATCGAGGTTTTATTGGATTTATTCTTGATTCATGGTTCTTTTCTGGGAACCAATTTGTTGGATTTTTTTCCCAACAATTCTTACCAAAACGTTGTTCGTGAAGAACGAATCATACATCATGGAGAGAGCCGAAACAAGAGAAACTATTGAACCGGGTTTGTTCGTCGGTTAGTGCGCAGTCGTAGGAGAATTGGCACTACCGGTTCATTAATCGTTGGTTCTCTAAATACACATAGATCTAGGATGTCACCGGAGGGATCTTGCATCGAAGCTTTTAAGAAGGAGATATTTGATGCCAAAGTTTCTGGTGATTGTGTTCTTTGTCGTTTTCGGTTATTGTTTGGCTATCGTTGTTTAGATCACAAGTTTCAAGGTTTCTAGGTTT
>OU343224.1:181016795-181129170 GCA_910596185.1 Chrysanthemum makinoi
GTCTTGTGTCTAGTAATTCAATTTCTTGTAACCAAAGCTTCCATTCTTTTGTCATGCTTGTGGAAGCTTGGCAAACATGTGAAACTTCCCGTTTGATGGATTCATCTAGTTCATTTATCATGTTTTGTGCTGACTTCACTCAGTTTATGGACCTCCCGGTTCCCGGTCTTTCTGGTTTCAAGTACTATGTTTTATTTCTGCGGATCATTATTCTCAACATATGTGTTTGGGTTTATCCGTTAATGAATAAATATGATGTTTTGTCTAAGTTTAGGTTGTTTCGTAGTCTACGTTCGCACTCAATTTAAAATTAGATTAAATTGTTCAGTGTGATCATGGTGGTATTTGATAATCATGCTTTCAGCATTATTTGCAACATATATGGCATTGATTTTAGATTTTCTTGTCCACGCTTCTCAACAAAATGGCAAAATCTGAGCGTATGATTCGTACCATTAATAACCTTATCCGAACACTATTATTTCAAGCACATTTGCCACAATTATTGGGAAGAGGCTCTTAATATGGCCGTATGGCACTAAATATCTTACCTTCTAGTGCCATCAATAATGAGATACCTTTACCCGTCTTTTGGTGCTCAACCGATTATGGTGTCTTCGTGTTTTCGGTTGCTATGTTTACCCTCATATTGATACTAATCACAAATTGGGACCCGTGCCACACCTTCTTTATTTTAGGACAGTACCTTAATCATTTTGGCTATCGTCTTGACATATTTCCTTATAAATTATCATTTCCGACATGTTATCTTTGATAAAATGTTTTCCATTTCCATACTCCTAGTCCACACCCACTCCCTCCTATGATTTTTGGAGGACTCTTCGGACCTTATTTCCATTATCTCGCACCACACATGTTGGTCTCTCCGTTACCAATATCCGTACACCTATTGTCCTCTCCTGTCCTTTGTTTCACCGTCCACCCCAACTCCACCACCTACCCCCCACCACCACCCTACGCCACCTACTCCTCCACATGTTGTTGTTCCCCTACTAACCCCACATAAGTATCTACCTCATCCCATGGTCACACGTTCTGTGTCGGGACTACTAGTCCCTAATCCCGTTGGTCATGTGTCTACTATTTCTCCTTTACCTCGGTCCTATAAGGATGCTATAAATGACCCACATTGGCGTAATGCTATGCATGATGAGTATAATGCACTTATTAAAAATAAAACTTGGACTAGTGTACCTCGGCACCGAGGGTGCCAATATAGTTCGTTGTATGTGGATTTGCCATGTAAGTATTTGGCGGATGGCACTCTTAGTCGTTATAAAGCGCGTCTTGGTGCCAATGTTAGTACTGATTGATGGTATTGATGTTGATGAGACTTTTAGTCCGGTGGTTAAACCGCTACGATTACGCCGCCGTGTGCTTAGTCTTGCGTATCTCGATTCTTGGCCGGTTCATCAGCTAGACGTCAAGAATGCATTTTTACATGGTGATTTGCGAGACGGTTGCCATTATATGACCACGCACGGTTTTCGGGATCTGACACCGGATCTGTTTTGTTTATTGCAGCGGTCTCTTTATGGGTCTTAGCAGGCACCTCGTGCATGGTTTCAACGTTCGCAAGTATCGTATCATACATTGGCTTTAGTCCTAGTATTGTGATGACTCCTGTTCATTCAGACAGGTGATGATCTTGCATTCTTGTTGCTTTATGTGGATGATATTGTTCTTCTTGCTTCTTATCGGTTGTTGATTATATCCTCGTTACATGGGGGGTTCTCATACTTGATTTGGGTTCTCTTAATATTATTTTTGGCGTTTCATACGCGTGACTCTTCTGGATGTTTTTGTCGCAGTAATGCGTATGCTATGGAGATCTTGGAGCGTGCTCGTATGGTTGAATGTAACCCTTCTCGGACCCCATTGATACGGAGTCCAAGCTTGGTTGCTGGTGGTACTCCGATTCTGATCGCTATACCGATGTCTTGCGGGTTCTCTTGTTATCTCACCTTTACTCGCCCGATATTACATATGCATCGGCGAGTTTGTCTTTATGCATGATCCATGGCCATTTCTCTGCTCTTAGAGGATTTGAGGTATGTACGAGGGGACGTTAGACTATGGTTTCTGATTGTTTTCATCTACTACGACTCTTTGATAAACTTATTCGGATCTTGGTGGTTGCCCTACACACTGTCGGTCCCCGCTCAGGCCTCTTGTGTTTTTCTTATTAATAACTACTGTCACAGTATCGCTTATCGGTAAAGCGCTTTTCTCCCGGTCCATGCGGTGAGTATCGTTCCAATGTTCTTTACAGCTGTTGAATTTGAATCTTTACCTCACCTATACGACAATTGTCCTATTGTGATAATGTGAGTGTTGTGTACTTGTCTTCTAATCCAGGTTGCACGCGTACTAAGCACATCGAGATTGACATTCATTTCGATTAGAGATTTGGTTGCTCTTGATGCTGGTTCGAGTTTTACATGTTCCTTCTCGGTTTCGGTATCGGGATATCTTCACTAAGGGTTTACCTTCTTGCATTGTTTGATGATTTTCGTCACAGATTTTGAGTGTTCGATTGTCCTCCCGGCTCAACTAGGGGAGTGTTAGTGGGCTTATATTATAGGATAGCTTGGGTTTTGTATTATGTTGTATAGGCTCGGCCCATGATGGTCTTTGTATTATGTATTTAATCATTCCTGTATCTAGGGTTTTGGCATTGAATGAATATACAGAATATTGTATCCTCCCACATTTTTAACCATCATCCTCACGTTAAGAAACAGCAAAATTCAAAAATCAAGCCCACATGGAATTAACAAGTTGCGTCCCCTTTGTGCAAGAATCTAAAATGTTAAACATATTTACAATGACAACACCATGCGGCTATGTGCTCAACATTGTAACAAGAAAGAAGAAACAAAACAAGCATTTATACCTCTATGTCAATATAATGAAACTTACACTACTGACCATGAAAATAATCGTTTATTAACAGAAATCATGAATCATTAAATTAGAGCTAATGTTGTGAGTTTCTGTAGGGAACAGTTAAAAAAAATTAGTATAACTTAAGTCCTTTATAACTTGTTTGATGTGTTTTTGCATATAATAAAATTTTATCACAGTAAAACATATACGGAGTATGAGATTTGAAGAGGAGAGCAGGCAGGTGACAGTTATCGATCTCAAATTATTTGTTTCCATACATACAAGTCACATTAATCACAATCAAAATGCATTCCAAACAACCACTAAGATGCAAAAGTTTAAAATTAAAAAAAAAAAAGTTTTTTACCTTTGAGCAGCTTTTCCAATTTCAACCTCCTTGACATTGCCAAAGTAGTATTAATCCTTTGAGCATCTCTTCATCCATTTCCTCAGGCTGATTATATAGCCTTTTGGAATAATCTAGTTCAGCTTTAATTCCGAAGGTAACATTTAGCATCACAAGATTTTGCAATAACAATTTTCCTCTAAATGCTAGCGACAAAATATAAGGGGCATTGATTTCGACTACACCATTTAAGTTACCAATGAGCGCCAAGTTCTTAACACTTTTGTAAGTAACATCAATCCGTTCAAGACCATCACATTCAGCCAACTCCAAAGATTCCAAAAGAGGAGCTCCGGATAAAATATTATTAATCACATCTTGGTCTATTTTCACTCGTTCAATATGCAAAGTCACGAGGTTTTCCCAACTAACGACATTGGCTTGTTCAAATGTGCACCAAGACAATGTGAGATGAATAAAACTTGAACAGATGAAAAAAAACTCAGGTAAAACAAACCCATTGTCGATAATACGCCAAGGAAACGGATCAAAATCAAACTCTTGAACGTTATGATTAATAACATTACGAATACAATTGTTGATTTGATATTTTGTCTCATTGGAGTAATAGACATGCAGTTTGAATTTGTTGAGAGGGTTGTTTGATTGGCTTGTAATTCTTTGGATGGACGAATGGAATCCGGGGAAATCACGCGTATAATAATGTATGATAATGAGATTAGGTAGTTGTTGAGGCCAAAGACGTTGCCATCATTTCGAGAGTGTACCTGTTCTAATAGCATCTGCTGTGTAAGGTAAACGAGAGATGATATCAACAAGTACCTTATCTGGTAATGAACTTATTGATCTTCTTCTAGCCTACTTTGTTTTCCTTGCACCATCGTCTTTGTGAGATCGTCTTTTCGCAAAGGGATATTGGATTGGCGCCTCCCTCCCACCCTCTCGTTGATTTATATACTACCTAAATCACAAAACATTAAATAAACTTTGGATTTTACCTCTCAACTTTCCAAAATATTCCTAAAGATTATCTATATCTAAAGTAATATAAAGCACGGATAATTTTTTGTGAAAACTTAAAACTTAAAAATAGTACGTAATGTGTTATACCCAATGTACCATTTATTAAAAAGGGTGAAAGCTGAATATACGTAACAAACTTTCTCAATTATACCGATGTACGTAACATACTTATTTTATTATTTATGTACGTAATATACTTTCAAATACTCACCAATGTACGTAATATTGACAGGTTACCAAGTTTTAAAGTTACAACATTGGTCCCTGTCGTTTGCATTCACTTTCACCGTTAGTCATTTGACATTTTTTCACTTAAAAAATTACAGTAACGGTCCTTGTAGTTTGCTTTGACTTTCACCATTAGTCCATTGTCTTTCATCTTTTTTATATACGTTTTTTACACGTTTTTATACATGTTTTTTTACACATTTTTATACATATTTTTTACACACATTTTTATATACATTTTTAACACATTTATATACACGTTGTTTACGTTTTATACATGTTTTTATACACGCTTTTATATGCGTTTTATACACTTTTTATACACATTTTTTACACGTTATTATACACATTTTTTACACATTTTTATATACGGTTTTATGTACGTTTTTTCACTACAACAATCGGATGGACGGGCGAGGAGACTTTCGCCAGGGACACAAAGTCCCCGGCGAAAGTCACTAACCGACAAAATTATCTGACGTGGCACATGAATGCGCTGACTGTTTGGGAAAATTCAACATCAAGTTTTTCGGGGACATGTCCCGGTGAAAGTGTTGAGTTTTATCAAATTTTGACTGGATAGTCAAAATTCAACATGAACTTTCTCCGGGGACACGTCCCCGCAGAAAGTGTATTCCAATTTTACCAATAGTTTGACCAAGTCAAAAGCATGCTAATTGTTCGCGGGAAAATTCCCGCCAAATCTTTCCCCGATGACATGTCCCCAAAACACGTAGTTATAAAAAATACATTTTATTGCAACTATTAATACATAACTAAAACCCCGATGCTTGGATAGTCTTTTCATTACGTAAAACCCTAAACTATTTTAAAATTAAATCGGCATATCTTTAGTTCCATCGTCGCGTTACAAAATATTTGGTCAAAATAAACGAAGACTTGAATTTTGAGCAGCTGGGTTGTATCTCCAAGTTATCCAACGCTTGGGATTTATTGATGAGACTTGACGAAACATAGTAGATATATAGCTATGGGAAAAATAAAAATATTAAATTTATGATGAATTAATATGATTCTTAATTCGTGTTTGTTAATATTGGAAAAGGGGTGTTTGGACACCATAATGCAGTTAACTAAGAACATGGTCACTTTACAAATCCAGCATGTGATTTGATTTATAAAAATACTTGATGATACATACTACAAGAACAACAACAACATCAACAACACAGCTCTACAAACACTATTATATTGTAACATATCTAAACATATAATAAAAAGTTGATCAAATATTTAAAGAAGTTACTACCTTGAGCATAGAGTTGCCATTGATGTCTCGTTCTTTTTCCAACAAGCAAGTTAAAAAAAATCCATTATGATCAAACAATGTTGTTTAAGAGTTCGAATTTTTTGAAGTTTTTTTTTGTGATGATCATATGAAATGAACTATTTTTTAATGAAGAATATGAAGCATCAGTGTCAAGTGTGTGTTTTCTTGGTGTAATAAGTATGTGGAAAAGGCGTGTTTGGACACCATAATCTGGTTAACTAAGAACATGGTCAGCTTTACAAATTCAGCATGTGCTTTGATTTATAAAAATACTTGACAGATACATACTACAAGAACAACAACAACATCAACAACAACAACTACAAGAAAAACTACTACTTTGATCAGCAACAAGAACAAGAACAAGAACAACAACAACAACAACAACCAATATATAACAACTACTACTACTACTACTACTACTACTACTACTACTTGATTTTCCATGTCACCTAACATTCCGAAGTAATGCATCCGACTGACATGCGTGGTCATCAGGAATCCTTGCCATTTCAAGTTTTGCCTCCAGCATCCTTACTCTTGTCTCTAGCACCTGTTTTTGTGATTCCAGCAAGCTTATCCTAAGATCTTTTTCATGGCAGCTGGAGCACTCTGTTGGTGCAGAGATTGTTCTTAAGTACTCGTCAAATGCATCCTTCCACATAAAATATCCGCACCCATTATCTATTCGGGGCTCTTACATAATAAGAAAATTATAAGAGATTACAACCCAATTTTTGTAAATTTACATAAATAGGAAATGTATGATTGTTCACCTTTGACAGAGGACATGAATAATATTGTTGTCCAGATGAATATTCTCTATGTGATGTTCTTAATTTTATATTTCCTGCTCCACAAGAACACATAAAAGGATTAAATGGCTCCATCTCAGGTTTTGAAATTTGTGTGAAGATAAGATCTCAAGTATTCTTTATTTGATATATAGAGCAGATCTGGTAGCTTTTGGTGGGAAATTTTTGGCGCCATGTTTTTGGTGGGAATTCTTGGCGCCATGTTTTTTGTGGGAATTCTTAGCCACATTTTTTTGGTGGGAAGTTGAGACAACTGCAACAATTTGGACCTATGTAATAATAATAATAATAATAATAATAATAATAATAATAATAATAATAATAATATACTTGCTCGTTTAACATGATACGTATACCAATGCACTTATGCTTGGTTATTTAACATGATACGTATACCAATGCACCTATACTTGCTCGTTTAACATGATACGTATACCAATGCACCTATACTTGCTCGTTTAACATGATACGTATACCAGTGCACCTATACTCTTTCGTTTAACATGATACGTTATACCAATACACCTATATTCGCCGTTTAACATGATATTATACCAATGCACCTATACTCGCTCGTTTAACATGATACGTATACCAATGAACCTATACTCGCTCGATTTAACATGATCGTATACCAATGCACCTATACTTGCTTGTTTTAACATGATAATTATACAATGCACCTATACTTGCTCGTTTAACATGATAACGTATACCAATGCACCTATATATCGCTCATTTAACATGATACATTATACCAATGCACCTATACTGCTGTTTAACATGATCATTATACCAATGCACCTATACTGCTCGTTTAACATGATCATTATACCAATGCACCTATACTTGCTTTCGTTTAACATGATCGTATACCAATGCACTATACTGCTTTCATTTAACATGATACGATATACCAATGCACCTATACTTGCTCGTTTAACATGATCATGATACCAATGCACCTATACTCGCCTCGTTTAACATGATCGTGCCCATAGCACCAATACTCGCTATTTAACATGATCGTATACCAATGCACCTATACTAACTTGTTTAACATGATCATACCAATGCACCTATACTCGCTCGTTTAACATGATCATTATACCAATGCACCTATACTTTCGCTTCGTTTAACATGATCGTGCCACCAATTCACCTATACCATTTCGTTTAACATGATCATTATACCAATGCACACCATGCTATTTCGTTTAACATGATAAATATATACTTCTTTCGTTTAACATGATACATACACCAATGCACCTATACTCGCTCGTTTAACATGATACGTATACCAATGCACCTATACTCGCTCGTTTAACATGATGCGTACACCATAGCACCTATACTTGGTCGTTTAACATGATACGTATACCAATGCACCTATACTCGTTTAACATGATACGTATACCAATGCACCTATACTCGTTTAACATGATACGTATACCAATGCACCTATACTGCTTTCGTTTAACATGATCACATATACCAATGCACCTACTATTTGCTCGGTTTAACATGATATATATACCAATGAACCTACACTAGATTAGTGTTATAATTTATAGGTTAAATTTAATTATATAATTTTATAATTTATTATTAATTCTAATTATATAAAATGAATAATACAATTTTACTATTAAAACTTTCAGGACATGTCCCAGAAAGTGGAGTAAATTTTCATTTTTCCCTCACTTTTACTTTATCCCGCCATCATTTTCCGGGACTTGTCCCCGTACAAAATGTCGCTAGAAGACAAATAAAACTTTACGTAGATTTTCCCGTGAAAAGTTGAAACGAAATATTAACCTCAATTATTAACAGATCTGGTCTCACTCGGGATAAAAAAAAACGAAAAAAACCGTCTTCCTCCTCCAACTCACCACTACAAACACCACTACTACTCTCACTCCACCTCCGCTACTCTCACACCACCACCACCACCATCTGCGTTGTCTTCCCCACACTCGCACCCATTGCACATCTCCTTTTCTCCCTCTATCATTTAATTCTTCCTCCCCTCATCATTTTAATTCTTTCTTCTCCTCATCTCGTTTCTTCCTTTCTCCCTCATTTAAAAAAGGGTGAGACCACACTGTTCACATCTCCTTTTTTGATAATGTGTTAATTTTTTATAATGTGTTAAATTTTGCAATATGTTAGTGTTAATTTTTCGTTAATTTGTTAATTTTTGATAATGTGTTAATTTTTGATAATGTTTTTATTTTTATTTTTAATTTTTGTTAATTTTTTGGTATTCTTTGTTGAGGAAGACCGAAAGTCGGACCCAGTGAGACCACAACACATTTGCGAATATGTTAGGTATATTTTTTTGTAGTGGGGACATGTCGCGTAAAAGTTTGATGATTTATTTGTTTTTTTGTATTTGTCTAGCTCCGTGTTGAGACCGAGAGGCACTGTTGACACCGAGACCTAGCCGACTCCAATCGTGAACCACAGCCTTGACCATAACCTCGCATCAGTATGTTTATTTTTTGCATTTGTGTTTGGTTAATTACTTGTGTTTGGTTAATTACTTGCATCAGTTTGCGTTTGAAAAAATGTATACTAGCATATGCTTAGGGGTGTTTGGATTGCTTATGCTTATGCTGCTGCAACAACAACAACAGAGGTGTTATGTGTTAGCTACAGCAACCGCATGGCCGACCTTAGTACTAGAGTATTTTCAGTTTAAGCCCATGTGATAGTTTGATGCCGATAGATAAATAGAAGGCCTAGAGTTACACAAAATTTTGGACGTAGCAAAAAATTTCAACGTGGCGTAGCATCTTTTATCTGATTATTGGAGAAGTTTTCAAGCAATTTTTACCAAAAAAAGGTGTTCGGTTTATATGGTTAACTTTGTCAAAACCCTTTCTTACCCATTTGACTTTTTAAGTCAAACTTACCTTTAGGTTAGAGATAAATTTTTACATGTTTCAGTTGTGTTTGAAATAGTTTTCATGGAATCAAGTTAAAAAAGCCAACTTGTTTTCGTCTTGGGTTGCAATAAAAACCCAAAGCCTGATCTCAGCCTTTTTAAAGGTGTAAACAGTGTTTTGTTGGGGCCTAATTAGCTTTTTGTGAATCTCTACTAGCTAACCTTGTTTTCTGAAGCTTGTTCTCACCCTGGCGTACATCTCAGCTTTTTTATAAGCTCAAAACAAACCTCAGTAGGCTATTTCATGCCTGCAACATCAGCAGGTCAGATTGCTTATTGATTGCTTATCAGGGTCTTGCTACGGCTTATATTTCGCAAGCTTCAATTTTCCTGCTTATTTGGAGACTTGTGGGCTTATATAAGTATATTATGATATAATAAACTTATATAAGCCAAAAAATTGAATCATATGATATATAAGCCGAAAAACAAATAAGCCCATAAGCTACAAATAAGATTAAACAAATAAGCTCATAGTATTGTATGGTATTTGATTGTGTTGAACTGCTGTAAATGATTTTAGGACTTTAGTGATTAATTTCGGAAAGTCCCCGTCCGAAGTTAATCATCCTATAAAAAACCCGTCCGAAATTAATTTATTAGAAATTAATTTCGGAAAGTCCCCTTTGGTGCTTTTTAAATGTTTTGTCTCATTTAGGATATGAATGCGTATAATTGATTTACTATTTGTGAAAATTTCGACATTGTTTCCCTCCTACGAATATGTCTTTAATGCACATATTTGGGAGTTGAGGAAATCTGCCGAAATTTCTCAAATAGTAAATTTAATTATCTGCATTCATATATGAGACAAAACATTCAAAGAGTGGGTTAGGATTGCCTTCCATAGTTGGATTAGGTGAACATTTTAAGTCCATATAATTATTTGTTGCTTCATTAAAACGCAGTTATGCCAATTGATAAAAGTTGGGTCTCACTAGCACGTACCAGTAGAGAATTCTTAGTTGGTCTTAAAGCTTTATGCAAGCATTGCAAGCCCTTGGTGAATATTGATGGGAATATAAAATGTCCCTGTGCTCTTTGTTTAAACATAAACTGGATAAAGCACGAATTTTTGTTTGACCACATACACACAAATGGCTGGGACCATAGTTATACGAAATGGTATAATCATGGTGAGCCGGATGGCGGAACAACCGTACACAACACAAGACACCACTGGATGAGTGACATGGCGATTTCCTTCATGATATTGGTCCGAATAACGAACAGGATGATCCAACTCAAGGAAATATTGGTGAGACAAGTAACGACGCAATTCCTCAACGTAATGAGTATGAGGAGTTACTTGCCATGCAACGAAAAACTATACCCAACTGTGGATGTCTTCATTATACTTTATGGAAAAGATTATGCACATCAAGGTAAAGGTAAAGTGAGTGACACCACATTTAATGAGTTCCTAACTTTATTCAAGGAATTTTCCCACTTTGTTCTAGGATACAAGATGCCATCGTCATACTATGAAATAAAGAAGACATTTAAAACTATCGGGTTAGGAAATGAATCGATACATGCTTGTGTAAATGATTGCTTTTTATATCGGGGCGCTAACGAAGATTTGCAGACTTGTCCGATGCGCTAGTAGATGGAAAGAAAAGAACACACTTGGGAAGAAAGTTCCTAACAAGGTGTTGCATTACTTTCCTATCATTCCTAGACTACAACGTTTGTACAAGTCTAAACACACTGTAAAACATATGACTTGCGTGCTGGCGATCTACGGAGAACGGTAAGATGCAACACCCGGTTGATGGTCAAGCATGGAAGAAATTTGACATCAAGTATTCGAAGAAATTTGCTAAAGAAAAAGCGTCCGGTTAGGGTTGGCTGGCGATGGTTTCAATTGATACGGCAACCTTAGTCAGTCATACAAACATGTGCCGGTCATATTAACCACATACAATACGCCTCCCTGGATATGTATGAGAGAGACTTCTCTTATGTTGACATTGTTAATTCCGGGCCCCAAATCACCGGGGAAGGATATTGATATTTACCTGAGGCCTTTGATTGATGACCTAAAGACTTTATGGAAAGATGGAGTCATGACTAAGGATGCTGTTACAAGCACCGAATTCTGTATGAAAGCAGCGCTTTTATGGACTATCAATGACTTTCCTTTCGAAGTAGTTTGTCCGGGTGGAGTGGGCAAGGTTACATGGCATGTCCGACATGTAATGTAGACACTCTAGCTATGCGCGTGTTAAACAAAACCGCTTATGTTGGTCACGGAAGATTCTTAAGCATGACCAATAAATGGCGGAAGAACAGTGGCATTCTATGAGGTAGATAATAGACCCTCCTAGAAAATTTACCAGTGATGACATCTTGGATCAACTAAGAATATTGCCTAAACGTGTCCCGGGGAAACATCCAAGATATGGGGTGCGAAAAAAACGTGATCAAGATCGCGAATTGAATTGGACAAAAATATGTTTTCTCGAGCTAGAGTATTGGTCTTTTCTTACACTAAAACACAATTTAGATGTCATGCATATCGAAAAGAATGTGTGTGAGAGTGTGTTGGGTACTTTGTTAATGAATGACAAATCAAAAGACACCAACAAGGCAAGACAAGACTCACAAAATTTGAATATTCAATCACGACTTGTGGCTCGTCAACAAAGGAAACGGAAGTGCTCTAAGCCTCATCCTACGCATTACCCTTTCCGCAGAAGAAGAAAAACTTTTTGTCAATTCATTAAAGGTATCGTTTTATTTGAAATTTCTTTGTTCAATTAATTCGCGTATTCATTTCGACAACTTATTCTAATATCCTGATATTTTTTCTTAATTCATCAAAGGTGTTAAACTACCTGATGGGTTTGGATCTAACTTCAAGCATAAAGTGACCGACAATGATAGCAACATAACTGGCTTGAAGGCTCATGATCACACATAATGATGCAACGGTTGCTTCCTGGTGGACTTCAAAATTACTTGAAGGACCAAACTACCGCAACACCAATAATCGAGCTTTGTTCATTCTTCAAACAAATATGCGTTCGAACTTTGATGGTGGATGACATGTTGAAAGCTAAAGAACAACTGATCAATATTTGTGCGGTTTCGAGCAAATATATCCTCCAGCTTTTTTTTTGACATTATGATTCACTTGGTTATTCATCTACCGGAAGAGGCTATTGAAGGCGGTCCTGTTTACATGAGGTGGATGTATTCATTAGAAAGATACATGAAAAATCTCAAAAATTATGTCAGAAATAAAGGTTATATTGCAGATGAAGCATTAACTTTCTGTTCGCATTATTTTCGGGGTGTTGAGACGAGATTTAGTCGTCCTGACCGGAATGAGGACGGTCCATGGCCAACAAGTCGATTTGAGGTGTTTCGATCAGTCCGCAAAGAATGGTAAACAATCATTAGTTCGGTTTAAAGCGCGACAATGAAGCAAGTAGTATGGTACGTACTACACAACAGTCATGAAATCGACCCGTACATGAATGCGTACAAGAGGTGCGTTTTTATTTCAAAATTTGTTTCACGTAAGTTGTTATTCGACGACTTATTCTAATATCATGAACATTTACAGGGCATTTCATGGCAAAGACTTGGAAGAAGGGTTTCACCATGGTTTGAGATGAAGGTAGACTTATTGTATGTATTACCCAGTATAATAACGACTATTACTCATATCTATCTATTCTTAACTTTTTCATAGATTCGTGAATTAAAAGTACAGAAGGACCTAAGTTGTACCGTAGAGTTATTCGCTTTTGCTTGTGGACCATCATGTCTGGTCTCGGTCAACTCTTGCGTAGTCAACGGTGTGAAGTTTACTTTACCGACCGTGATTTACGTCGTTCAACTCAAAACAACGGAATTTCAACTCCTAACCCTGATGGAGGAATGCATTATGGCCATCTTGAAGAAATTCTCGAGTTTTCATATATTTCATTCAATGTTGTGTTGCTCAAAGTCAAATGGTTCGACACTAATAACAGTAATCGCCTAAAATGTTGTACCTATAGAAACAACATTACGCAAATTATGACCGATCGTGTATCGTTTCAAAATGAACCATTCATTCTTGCAACGCAAGCAATACAAGTCTTTTACCTTGATTTCCGGTAACGTGGTAATTGGAAGGCCGTCCAAGATTCTTATCATCGAAAGATTTGGAATCCGGATATCATTGTGGTAGAAGACAACCAGGATGTTGTACATGACAACAACTCATCACCTATCACACTCTCTGCTGAGTTGGATCAGTTGGATTATAACATTATAAATATAGATGTTCAACCAGCGGAAGTTAAGGCACCACCACCAATTATCACTATTGTGGAAGACGAAGATGATATTGATTATGATGATCACGTTCCTCATGATTTAGCATCTGATGATGATGATGACCACGAGAATGAAGATGACAGTACTAATAATGTTGAATTTTATGTTGATGATGTGGAAGATTAATCTCGAATTGTAATTTGTAGAACAACACTTAATTATTTGAATGAAAGTGTTATCGAGTGGTTAAATGTGTTTATTTGTTTGTTTATTTATTTATTTATTTATTTATTATAATTATCTTGTTGATATATACTGTTAAATGTGTTTGTTTATTTATTTATTTATTTATTTAATAATTTATTTATTTATTTAATTATATATATGTTTCTTCACTAATTTCTATGTTCGTTTAACAGATAGCAGATGTTGTAGCTAGGTCTCACGGTGGCGATGGAGGTAATTCGCCACCTCGTGGTCCCTCGAGGAGGATAGGCACCAATTGCCAGCGTAAGAATTTCTGAATTATTTTTCAATAAACTGTATTTGATTACATGTTATTTTAAATTGATAAAATGTTATTTTATGTCATCATCACTTGAATTTGATTACTTGTAGGCTCTAAATCCAAAGCTGCCAACCTAAACGCCAAAACTAGGAAAGGCGGGAAGGTGGTGCGTGGTCCCACTAAGAACACGGCACTCAAGGCGAAGAGGGCACTGGATGGTCGTCCTGTGTCGATAGAGTTTCGGGTCAACCAGGAGGGGTTTTGGACACACGTGGGCCCTCACTCTTCTTGGTTCTCCAACTATGTTGGGGAGGTGTTACGGGACTCGATTCCCATGTTTTACGATTCATGGGCTAAGGTTCCCGAAACGGCCAAGGCCCACATCCATGAGCATCTACACGTAAGTTTTTTAACCTTTATTTTTTTTAATTATTGTGTTTATTTATTTAAATTTGTTTTATTTTTTATTTATTCAAACTTGTTTGTTTATTTAAATTTGTATATTTTTTATTTATATTTTATTGCAGCACTACTTTGATCTCGCACACACCTTTGCGGCTCGAATGGAGAGCAGTTGTTGTTGACGATCGAGTATTATCTCCAAAACGATACGGCGACAACAAATATAGGTACAAAAAAGATAACTTTACTGCAGCGGTGGTGGAGAAAATTGAGGAGATCAAAAGCGTCCGAGAACAAGACGCAAGAGGATTGGGATGCGTTGGTAAATTTCTGGATCGACACTTTATAATAATAATAATAATAATTCATTTATATAATAGTTTTTATAATTTAAAATACGCAGGTTAAGCTTTGGACAAACCCCAAGAAGCAGAAGATCTCAGAGGTGAACCGACAAAACCGAATGGCGAACACGAGCTCTAGCCTTCACGGATCTCAGTCGTATGCTGCTATTCGCCATAACTTTGTAAGAAACTATTTAATCATTTTATTTATATATATACATGGTGTTTGGTGTGTCGTTATTGATATTATTTTTAAACAGTTGACCAGCGAGGCTGAGGCGGCGGTTGGAGAAGACTTGATAGAGCTTTACCGTCGGAACCATACGAGGGGAGATGTCTTTGAGTCCGTTATCGAGGCTAGATATGTAAGTATAATTTATTTTCAAAGTCACCCATTTTGATGATATATAATGCATCACGACTTATATATTACTTTTCTTATTTTTTTTGTAACTAAACAGAACGAGATGATGCGGATGCGGGAAGAGAGCACCTCCGATTGGACCCGCATGACTGACCGTGAGATTTTTTTGCGGTGATTGGTGGTAAGCAGCGCGGTCATATTCCTGGTGTAGGTCAGGTCTTACCCGGCAGTGGAGTTAAGAAAAACTTTAGCGCCTCTCGATCTCGTGATGCAGCGGATGTGTCCTCACTGCGGGAAACAGTGCAGAAACAGACCGAGGAGCTCGCTACACAAAGGATTCAGATGGAACAGGTCATGGAGTTTGTGAGGACATTGTCGGGTTGGCAGGAGCGAATACAGTCCGCCCCGGGATCAAGTGCTACTCCACCAGGTGGGTCGGGATTTGGAGAGGGTGGGTCGGGATCTGGTGCTACTCCATCCGGTGAGTCTAGAGATACCGGGGACGATAATGGGGGTAGTGGGGTTTGAGATGCCGATTTATGTTACTTTAACACGTTTTGGATATGTTTGTAGAGAATAACATGGATTATTATGTTGTTTATGTGCATTATGTGCTAGGATTCCCGTAAATGGATTATACGTATAGTTTTGGACCATTTGCGGATAGGTAGTTTTGGATAGTTTTGTAGATGATCATGCATTAACGGTTTAGAAACCGTTTCGGCGATTTTGGAAAAGGATAACTATGTTAACGATTGATGGGTATATATGATATTATGTTTAGCGAATTTGTGTTATGATTGGCATATTAAACATTGGTAAAACAGGTTGTAGATTAAGACAGGTTGTAGATTTTTTTCAGAATTGCCGAAAAATTGAAATTACCCATTTTGCAGCAATATTCTGCATAATGGGTCACTAGTTTTGCCGGGACATGTCCTCGGGAAAGTACAAGAGCATATTTTAGTTAATCTCTTTCCCGG
Organism: Chrysanthemum makinoi; assembly: GCA_910596185.1. NCBI lineage: Eukaryota > Viridiplantae > Streptophyta > Magnoliopsida > Asterales > Asteraceae > Chrysanthemum > Chrysanthemum makinoi. The sequence goes on from OU343224.1 coordinate 181,033,259, forward strand.
GATATGTCCCGGCGAAAGTTTGACTCAACAGTGGTTATATACTTCTCCGGGACATGTCCCCGCGAAAGGTTAACTCAACAGGTGTTTACATACTTCTCGGGGACATGTCCCGGCAAAGCGTGTGCCACGTCGGACTAATAACGTAATTAGGGTATTTAAATTAAAGTCCAAAAATAGTTTCTCCGGGGACGTGTCGCCGGCAAAAGTGTATGCCACGTCGGACATGTTTGACCGGCGACAATTGGCTGTCGGACCCACATGTCCCCGGTAAAAGTGTAAAACAGTCCCCAGGAAAAGTATTACCGAGAAGGTATTTCCGAGGAACTTTTGCCGGGGACATGTCCCCGGGGAAAGGTTTCGCAGGGGACATGTCCCCGGGGAAAGCCCTGAAATTTCGCCTGCGAAAGCGGCGATTGTTGTAGTGTTTATACACGGTTTTATGTACCGTTTTTTATACGTTTTTACACGTTTTTATACACGTTTTTACACACGTTTTTATATATGTTTTTTACAATAATTTATGCATGTTTCTGTACACGGTTTTATATACGTTTTTTACACGTTTTTATATATGTTTATTTACATGTTTTTATATGTTTTTTACACACTTTTTATATGCGTTTTTACACGATTTTATGCACTTTTCTATACACGGTTTTATAGTTTTTTATACATTTTTACACGTTTTTATGCACATTTTATACACATTTTTATACACGTTTAGAAAATATTTTTAAAAATGTGTATAAAACCGTGCGTAAAATCGTGTAAAAAACGTATATAAAAATGTGTGTGAAAAACGTGTATAAAAACATGTAAAAAACGTATATAAAAACGTGTGTAAAAAACGTGTATAAAAACATGTAAAAAACGTATATAAAAACGTGTGTAAAAAACATGTATAAAAACATGATAAAAACGCACATAAAAACGTATATAAAAACGTGTATAAAAACGTGTATATAAATGTGTAAAAAAAATGTATATAAAAACGTGTGTAAAAAACGTGTATAAAAATATGTAAAAAAATGTGTATAAAAACGCGTAAAAAACGTATATAAAAAAGATGAAAGACAAATGACTAATGGTGAAAGTCAAAGCAAACTACAAGGACCGTTACAAATGACTAACGGTGAAAGTGAATGCAAACGAAAGGGACCAATGTTGTAACTTTAAAACTTGGTAACATGTCAATATTACGTGCATTGGTGAGTATTTGAAAGTATATTATGTACATAAATAATAAAATAAGTATGTTACGTACATCGGTATATTTGAGAAAGTTTGTTACGTATATTCAGCCTTCACCCTATTAAAAATGGTAACTAACATCATTACTAAATTAACAATTTAAATATTATTTCATCCTCAAACTTTTATCATTCTTCATTTCTAACTCATACACTTTTTTATAAGTGTTGCATCAAGGGTCACATCAAAACCACAAGTTCGCAAGTATAATAATTTGCTGCTATACACGTCGCTTTGTGAGGGCATTCGTCTAGTTTTGTCTAAACAACATATAATGCATCTTTTACCCTCCCTTTCCATGTTTTTTAAAGATTTTTATATATAGATTTTAAGCAAATACAAAAAATTATGCTATATATACAATTAATTTATGCATCAACACCTACATCTATAGATTGGTAAACACTTGTAATTAATATAATCTATACTTACTGTATATAAAGGAAAAACCCACATTCTTGAAAGTTAAAAATTAAGAAAACTATATATGAACTATAAACTTTTATTATTATTTTCGTTTATAACTTATAACTCATAACTCATATTATTTTCATACAGTTTAAATCGTGTTTAGTTCTTAAAGTTTTATAATTTTTCGTTTATAACCCATTAACTTTTTTTATCACTACAACTATCTGTTACTATAAAACCCCCTTGATATGAATTGGTACTCATCTAGAATTTAAAACACACCTTTAATAAATAAAATATCATTTATTAACCACAATGTAGAAACAAATCAAGCTGCTAAACAATTTCTTCCTAAAATTTGTAAAACATTTCATGAATAATTTTTTTTATAATAATATAGCTTTTTGTTACATATAGTATAAACTTATTAAACACAAAATAAATTCATATATATTGAGAGTTCTTAGGCCAAAAAATAACAAAACTACATCAAAATTACGTGGTTTCTTATGTTTGAACTTTCAAAATAAGAAAAGAAAAAAGAGTTGGAAGTGGACTCAGATAAGATGTTATCATCTCAGAACTTCAACAGTTTACCATGCGTGCAAAAATATTTTCGCTATATGTAAATTAATTGTCATCGTAAAAATACTAATAGAAAAACTTTGTTCGTCAAAACTTCAATAACAGGGTACCCGCCACCGCAACACTCAGGTACCCTGCCAGTGTTGGTTTTAAACATTAGTAAAATATTAATAAATTTTTTTAAGCTCAAATGAATGTTGACTTTAAACTTGAGTCTATACAACCTTTAAATTTGAGCTCAAACGAACGCATCCCCTACGATTTTTTGCCTTATAGGGTCGCTTAGCCGACCTTACTTTTTGCATATGGTTTTTGTATGTGAGTATTTTTAATTAATTGTGTAGTTTTTGTTTTTAATGTGACTGTAGTCATTCTAACTACGGGCTTAGGGTCATATTTTTTGGTCTCATAGAGAGAAGATCATGTGACACTGAGATGACTAGGGTGACCCGAAGTCGACATTACTATCAACCTTAGATTTTAAACAATTAACCCCCCCCCCCTCTTTTATTGGTACTAGTTTTAGATCCCTGTGCATGCACGAGGCTTTAGGTTTAATTTTTGTTAGATTAGTTTTGGTTTAATAAATATATATCATATTCATTAGAATAAGATAATATGAATAAAATAAATAATATATAAATACAATTGAAGGAAAAAGTATCCACCTTAAGATAAAAGATAATTTATCAAAACATAATATAGTTAATATAAAACATTAACATAAAACAATTGATATTAAAAATTGGAGATTAATGTATTGGGCAAGTACATTCATCGTCGTTGCACTGAAATTGACTATATATTTATTGATAAAAACTATATTGAACAAACCTGGCAGACTTAAAATCGCATAAAACGTGTATGTATGAATAAATTAAGATTGAGAACTATTTGTGTTTATATAGAAATAATTTAGTTAAATGTTTATTAACGTTTTACGCTTAAAAGGTACAAAAGATGTATTCAGGTTCAAGTACAAGTAAATCAAAGGAAATAACGAGAATGGCGAAGAAAAGTCGACAAATCAAGAGCATGTACACAAAGGAAGATTCCATCCATAACAAAGACCTCAGGAAGACTATCGAAGATAAAGACTCAAGTAATAAAGGTTCTCGAGCATGAAGAAAAGATCAAATGTTCATTAAAAGAAAAAAAAAAGAGTTACGTATTAAGTTCAGTAAAGAAGTCTAGCACACATCATCAACCCAAGGTTCAGAAATAGCTCATAAGTTACATCGTCAAACCAAGGTTGAAGTCTGGCAGACATGTTCAGTTCCCAGTCCCAGGTTGAGACCTCCAGCACACGGTTGGGACACCAATCTCGCGGCTGGTGTCGTCTGTCTGCTTTAAATGTCATTTTTATTATGCCAACCTGTTTAATAGAGTCCATAATAGAGTCTGACCACAACGACTGAATTGAGTATCTTCATGCATAAGGATACTAGATTACCTAGTAGGAAAAGATTTCAAAATCATCACAAACCTCCCTTTTTCTTTTATATTTCAATTTTTGGATTATGATATGATGATTTGAAACTTTCCATATATAGAAAAGAAATAGAAATAGAAAGACTTGAAATGACATCTGTTATATTAATGACACCAAAAGGATATTAAATCAATAGAATTGGGATATGGATGGAATATAATGAAATAGAGCCACTTCGAGGTTCCCTATGAAATGAGGCATGGAAGAGAGCCATTACGAAGAAGTTTTGAGTGTTACGAAGGAAGCTTCGAGCTCATATTGGTCATGGGTGGAGAACGGGAATGGAACTCCATTAGATAGAATCTCCCCTTGTTCCTCTATAGCTCAGTGGTAGAGCGGTTAGCTGTTAACCGATTTGTCATAGGTTCGAATCCTACTTGAGAAGATTTTAAAATCACCGTCAACACCACGTTGTAAGTCTGGGATATTCCTTTGTTCCATAGCCCTGGGGCTATTTACAACTATCCAATTAAGAATTCTCAGATGTACTAGTACTAGCAGTGCATCAGAGATGCAGTCATTGATTCTCCCGAGAGGCCACAATTGCCGCAAGCAAACATATTAATGACAAGGAACGCATTTTTGTTATGCTACTAATACTTGTACTTGCTCTATTATTCTGAGGAAGAGTTATCGGTGCATAAAAAAATACGCTGATAGGGGCAATACGTACTATGTGATGTTTTTTATCATCGTGACGTCGAGCTAAGTTTTGCGCAATACCTCCCCTGCTGTTCAGAATTCGACACAGGTTTCATTGTCTCCAGGATCATTATGATCAGACAACAATATGTATCCATCAACCACTCAAAGAATCAATAATAATGAAACAAAGAAGATATGGGTTGAACCCTATAACTGATATATTGATAATGAAAAGGGTTACTTACAAATATAGAATTCTAAACTATTTATACATGATGAAACGGTGTGTGTGAAGAGTTATACCGTTTCAATAAAACCTAAACATTGTAACCTAAACTATATAACCGTTTATTATGTAACTGCCATCTAATGGGTCTGTTTGGGGCTTGGCCCAAAAAAGTGGCGGGCTTTACTCCTTTGGGTTGCAGGCTTTGGCGTCAAGACCATCCTTCTGATTCTTCATGCAGTGTGTCGACTTGCAGCCAAAACACAGGAGTAAAAACCTGTAAATCTTCATACAAAGATTAATGGGATGATAGTTTTCCAACACCTGCAATGTCGTCACTGCAGTAGAGATTAACCACCAAGTTCGGGATGGGTTGTTGTGGTTCCTCTACGCCTAGGACACCAGAATATCGAACCATGAACGAAGAAAGGCATGAGAGAAAATAGTGATTGCGAGGCCCCAATTCTTGACTGGGGGGACACCAAAGGACTCCGCCCTTCCATCCCTTGGATATATAGAGAAGGAGGGCAGAGCTTTTGGTTTTTCATATTGTCAAAGAGTTGAACAATGGTTTTTTCATGTTGTTAAAGAGTTGAACAATGAAAATAGATGGTGAGTACCCGATCAAATTGATCGGATCATGTAGGAACAAGGTTCAAGTCTACCAGTCTATTAGGATGCCTCAGCTGCATACATCATTGCACTTCCAATTGTTTGTCTTTGTTCTTCAGCTTTTCTAAAAGCAGCTTCCGCTATTTCAAGAGTTTGCAGAGCTTCTTGTGGATCTATGTCACCACTTTTCTCTTCATCATTTACTAAAACAGTGATCTCATTATTACCTATTCTAGCAAAACCGCCCATCAAAGCCATCGTTAGCCATTGGTCGTTAAGGTGTATTCTGAAAATACCTATATCTACTGCTATGGCAATAGGAGTGTGATTTGGTAATACGCCAAGTCAACAACAGATTCCAAAAGTAACTCACATGAGAACCACTCGGTGAATTCTAGTCTAGGAGCACCACCAGTGTTTTCACTTCAAGACAAAAGGAAGAATTGAAGACGATGATTTCATTGATGTAGTCATTCACTTATTGAGAAGTGTATTCCCGATGTACTGCTCGGCTTTGATCAGATTACTCATTTTTTATTGGTTAAATGCCCAATGCTGTTTTTTTCATATAGTTACACCCTTTTGTCTTGGGGAAACAACTTGGAGAACGATATTGTAATTTCTTTGGGTCTGAGACAGGTATTAGTAGAAAGTGGACTACTGGTTGGACGCAAGACAATAATTGAACAAGCTGAAAAAAGGTCAACCTTTGTAAATCTTGAAAGGTTTTGATATGGTTGTTTATCATGAAACCAAGTTTGTCTCTTACTGAATCGTGATTGTTTTACTTTTGCAATTGCAACAGGAATGGCATAGTGGTTAGGTGATACGAGCAGCTCTAATACTAAACATTGATGCCTAACATTGTCTGCATTTATGATGGCGTATGACAGGCTAATAAGGATGAATCCCCTTTCATTTATTAAGCATATATGCAGATTCCTAGTCACATAAAAGGGGGATGCAGTGAAAGATATATTTGGTTTTTATGTTAATGATCAACCTTGTCTGTCACACCACTAGACATAGCCGTAACTGTTTACATGTTTTGTGGCAGTTCAGTGTCTAATTTTTTCGCATCCACAAATAGTTATACTATTGAGTGACAAAATGCAAGACTGAAATGAATTAATGAATGTATATGCAAAAAGAAAAAACAATCCTCAAGCCTTAAACAACAATTTTTATCACGAACGATTAAGCCTATGAGACCGAAAACGAGAATGGGAGAGGGGTTCAAAGGAGGCTGAATAAGACTAAGAAACCGAGGAGAAAAAGCCAAAGAATGTGAACCAAGAGAAGCGCCTGACCTGATATGGTCAGGACAGTCCCATATTCAGAAAATCCAATGTTGGCGACACATGTACCTGCGCATTTGGCCTCTGCACATCCGCACCAATATGTTACATTATTGACACCGCATACAGGAGTTGTCCTGAAGCACTTATCGGGACATGGAATTAATGAGGAGTCGGACGAGGGGCACATATTAGAAGACGATGATGGTAGCCGCAAGAAATCTGGATTGGATCGGACGCAGGTGATGATGATGATGATCATAGGTAATGGTCTCATCAACATGGTGAGGAAAAGAGCTAAATGTTGGTGATATCATTGGTTGAGTTGAGATCAATATAGAACTCATATTTGTCATAGAACAAATGATACCGTCATGCCTTTTTTATCTAAATTCTAAATCATTTTACATTTTTTTAAAACAACATATCTTACAAGCGGTAAATCTTCAAATATAAAAATACACATCGTGAAGAATTAAATTATCTTTATAAGATATGCACTTTTACATATTTTCGACAAACATTTTTTTTTAAATTCCGTCCGAAAAAATCATATATGATTTTAGAATCATATATGATTTTAAAAATCATGTATGATTCGATTTTTAGTGAATCATATATGATTTTAACAATCATATATGCTTCTCAAAAATCATATGTGATTCGTAATCGATCATATATGATTTTCACAAATCATATATGATTTTTGTTGGAAATTTTGAAAAAATTGTTAAAATATATAGTAGTGCATATCATGAAAGATAATTTAATCTCGTCACGATATAATTTATCGCGTAACGATTAACTGTTTGCGAGATATTTAATTTTTTAAAAATGGGTGAAAGTTTATCATAATAAAAAAATGAATGGCTATTATTGGTTGATTGGATCTATGGTAAATTTTGGTTTTATATTGAACTTTTGCCATCATTGGTTACGCGCTTTTTTATACTTTTGATTTTCATTCTTAATATACCCCCCCTGCCTTTTGTTTTGATGCAATGAAATATATTTGTTTTGATGAAATGAAATATATTTATATTTCACTTATACAGAAAAAGAAAAACTAACGATGAATAAGAAGCGTTTTAAGAAAGTATTTGTGTGAAAAATTATTAGTCAAATTCAAATATATAGGTGCATCGAACTCGACGCTTTGCTTAGTTGTGTTTTGTGCAATGTTTTTATATTTTTTCTATTAAAATGACTAAACTTTTCACTTTTTTCTTTGTTATGTAATGAATACACTAACATAAGTAGTTTTGAAACCTTAGGGTGCGTTCTATGGATTTCGAATAGGATTAGGATTTAGGATCGGTGAAACAAAAAGAGCAGAGAGAAACTTAAAATATTTAATAGATTTCTTTTAGAGAAATTGAAATTCCTTAACCATCTCATACTCAGGTGCCATTCATACATACAAGATAACATTCCAACATCATCAGTTTATCGTCTTGAAAACAGTAATGTAACAATCAAACCAATCATCAAGCTCCATCAAATTGCGAAAAGGATATAAAGGTAATGTAATATACAGAACCTTCAAGTTCGATAGATAAAATGAGTATAGGTTAGTCTTAGTCCGAGTCCGAGTCCGAGTCCGAGTCCGAGTCCGAGTCCGAGTCCGAGTCCGCGTCCGAGTCCGAGTCCGAGTCCGATTCTGATTCTGATTCCGATTCCGATTCCGATTCCGATTCAGATTCTGATTCTGATTCCGATTCCGATTCCGAGTCCGAGTCGGGACACTTTATGTTTGATGGAAAAATGAGACCTTTAGCTTTCAAACGAGTGAAAACCTGCCAATAAAGAAGAGCAACGAGAAGAGAACAAAAATGAGAATGGTGCAATCCATGTATAAATTAATTGTTTAGAAGGAAAACTGAAAATGGAACTTGCAATCACACCTGAGAATAATTAAAGAGACACTTTCAAGAGGAAGAAAGAAAAACATTCAAGCTCCAAGAATTAGTTCGAAGCAGCTAATTAACAAAGCATCCACGACAAAGACCATCAACAAGTAAGTACACAGTCATTGTCTGTGACAAGGTATGTTGGGACGGGTTCATAGTTTCTTGTGCATTATACACATATGGTATGATGATTTTCAATATAAGTCTAAGGTGGTGTTGGCTTCAATAAAGGGTTCACTATGGGTATGAGGTTGATAAATGGGTGGAATAAATATGGGTATGATTATTCTAAAAGCGCTGTTTGGTTTATAAAAACCTGAGTTTAAATACTTTTGTAATTGTGTGTTGTGTTTTTAACCATCATCCTCACGTTAAGAAACAGCAAAATTCAAAAATCAAGCCCACGTGGAAATAACAAGTGGCGTCCCCTTTGTGCAAGAATCTAAAATGTTAAACATATTTACAATGACAACACCATGCGGCTATGTGCTCAACATTGTAACAAGAAAGAAGAAACAAAACAAGCATTTATACCTCTATGTCAATATAATGAAACTTACACTACTGACCATGAAAATGTCTGTTTATTAACAGAAATCATGAATCATTAAATTAGAGCTAATGTTGTGAGTTTCTGTAGGGAACATTTATGAAAAAGAATTAGTATAACTTAAAGTCCTTTATAACTTGTTTGATGTGTTTTTGCATATAATAAAATTTTATCACAGTAAAACATATATGAGATTTGAAGAGGAGAGCAGGCAGGTGACAGTTATCGATCTCAAATTATTTGTTTCCATACATACAAGTCACATTAATCACAATCAAAATGCATTCCAAACAACTACTACGATGCAAAAGTAAAAAAAAAAGTAAGTTTTACCTTTGAGCAGCTTTTCCCAATTTCAACCTCCTTGACATGGCCAAGGCGTAGTATTAATCCTTTGAGCATCTCTTCATCCATTTCCTCAGGCTGATTATATAGCCTTTTGGAATAATCTAGTTCAGCTTTAATTCCGAAGGAAACATTTAGCATCACAAGATTTTGCAATAACAATTTTCCTCTAAATGCTAGCGACAAAATATAAGGGGCATTGATTTCGACTACACCATTTAAGTTACCAATGAGCGCCAAGTTCTTAACACTTTTGTTAGTAACATCAATCCGGTCAAGACGATCGCATTCAGCCAGCTCCAAAGTTTCCAAAAGAGGAGTTCCGGATAAAATATTATTAATCACATCTTGGTCTATTTTCGCATTTTCAATATGCAAAGTCATGAGGTTTTTCCAACTAACCACATCGGCTTGTTCAAATGTGCACCAATTCAATGTGAGATGAATAAAACTTGAACAGATGAAAAAAAACTCAGGTAAAACAAACCCATTGTCGATAATATGCCAAGGAAACGGATGAAAATTGTTGGCGGATAGCTCCCAGAACAGGGTTAGATAATCAATTCAGCAGAAACAAGCAACAATTTAGCAGAAACAAATACCACTTGGTGGTTACCGGATATCACTTGGAATCGTGTGATCACTTTCCAAAGTAAACTATTCGACCCTAATGCATGGGTATCACGAATATCTACTTGGGATAAGACCAAATGCAGTTAGAGAATTAGGCACAATTCTATAACCCTTTCGCTTATAAGTGTTTAGTGTTTTCTGTGTATCTCCCTTCATGCATAATCAGATATCCTATTTATAGGATAATACTCTTGACTAATTCGATGGAATTATGAGTATTAATCGGCCCATTAATAGCCTCATAATTATCCCCATTATAGCCGTTAGTGGTTACATGACCAATTAAACGTGGTCATTAAGCAGTTGAAACTGCCACTTGAATAGGTCAAAACCGTTACAAGCAGTACTTTCATCAGTACTTTTATAGTGCTATCAGTGGTTACACTGCTTCAGTGGAAACACCACTGCTTCAGTGTAAACACTACTTCAGTGAAACACCACTTCAGTGGAAACACTGATCCAGTGGAAGTACTGCTTCAGTGGAAACACTGATAATCAGTTGTAACCACAACAGTACTTTCACCAAGCACTACCAATACAAACCACTACAAGAGTCAGGGTGTTCATGGACCTTATGGGTGTACACTCCGTACCTCCTAACCCATTACAAGGTGTGAACTATTCCCACAAGTGCACTAAATTTTCCAACAATCCTCCCCAAATTTAGTTCACTTCCTTTGCATGAAAAACAAACATCAAGCAAAACATGTGCATAAATGAAAATGTCTTGAGGATTGAATTTCCATCTTAGTAATTACACGTTCAAATATTCGAGAATCAGGGTGTTCTAAGAATTGAACCCTTCAACCCATTTGAATACCTGAAGATAAATACACACAAGTTTTCAAACACTTAATAGCTCCTGACACTATACAAGCCATGTGTCCATATCCAAATTCATAAATGTTGTAAAAGCTAAAAGTCCAAAGCTTCCTGAAGCGGCAAAACTTCAACATTTACATAGGTGGTTCCTCTTTAGTCATGCTCCTGCCAAGCACTTTTTCAAAGAAAATTAACCATTAAGAAGTAAAGACTTCATCCTCCTTTCAGCAGGTTCTGAGCACAACCTTGGGATGTAAAATAAACATGTGCTCCAGTCCACTGAATGTTCAGCTTTCCACATTGAACTCAGCTCCCAAGTTTCCTTCGGAGGGAGTTGGGTGTCCTAGCATTCAGTGACTAAGTTGGACTTAAACCCATCCCTTTAGCAGACTTTATAACCAAGTCTCTAGCCAGACCCTTCGTCAAGTGATCAACTAAGTTCTGTTGAGATCTAACAAACTCTATAGATACCACCCCATTCATGATAAGCTCACGAATCATGCTATGTCTGACACCTAAGTGTCTAGACTTACCATTGTACATTTGGCTATAAGCCTTAGCCAATGTAGCTGCACTATCACCACGGATAGAAATAGGTGCTATAGGTTTAGGCCACAATGGAATCTCAAGAAGCAAGTTTTTCAACCATTCAGCTTCTTTACCAGCAGCTGCTAAAGCCACAAATTCAGATTCCATTGTTGAACTGGTGATGCAAGTTTGCTTCTTGGATGCCCAAGAAATTGCACCTCCACCAAGTAGGAATACCCAGCCACTGGTAGACGAATTGTCTTCAGTGTTACTGATCCAACTTGAATCAGTGTAACCTTCCAACACTGATGGGTAACCGGTATATGAGAGACTATAATCCATAGTTCTCTTCAAATACTTCAGTACCCTTTGAACCGCTTGCCAGTGATGAGCACTAGGATTACTAGTATACCTGCTCAATTTTCCCACTGCAAAACCAATATCAGGTCTTGTACAAGTCATGGCATACATCAAGCAGCCAATTACCCTAGAATACTCAAGTTGAGATACAGCCTTGCCATGATTGGGCATCAGCTTCTCACAAGTATCCATAGGTGTGCTCACTGGAGTACAATCAAAGTAATTGAATTTCCTCAGTACCTTCTCAATATAATGAGACTGAGAGATAGAAATTCTTTTACTTTCATGTTTGATCCTTATACCAAGGATAACATCAGCCTCCCCCATATCCTTCATGGAGAATCTTGATGACAAAAATTCCTTTGTCAGGTTAACCTAATTTTGGTCAGTGCCAAAAATCAACATGTCATCAACATATAGACAAATGATGACTCCTTTACCAGATTCATCAAATTTGCTATATACACATTTGTCAGCTTGGTTAAGAACATAACCACTAGACAAAACCACTTCATCAAATTTTTGATGCCATTGTTTAGGTGCCTGCTTAAGTCCATAAAGAGACTTAATCAGTTTACACACCTTGTTTTCATTACCAGGCATGATGAAGCCCTGAGGTTGGTTCATATAAACCTCCTCATCCAATTCACCATTCAAGAAAGCTGTCTTCACATCCATCTGATGAATAATCAGATTGTGAATAGATGCCATAGCAATCAGCAGTCTTATGGTACTGATACGAGCCACAGGGGCATAAGTATCAAAATAGTCTATCCCTGACTTTTGTTTAAAGCACTGAATAACTAATCTAGCCTTGAACTTTTCAATAGTTCCATCTACCTTCATTTTCTTTTTGAAAATCCATTTGCGACCTAGAGGTTTGCAACAGGAGGTAGATCAACCAACACCCAAGTGTTGTTCCCCATGATGGAATCCATCTCATCATTGATTGCTTCTTTCCAGAAAGCAATATCCTGGGACTTCATTGCTTCTTCAAATGTCTTGGGATCATCCTCAACAATGAAGCAATAGGAGTATTGGTCTGAGACCTCATCCCTTGTTCCTTCAACTAAGTATAGTTGAAACTCAGGTCCAAATGACTTTGGAGTCCTGACCATTTTGCTCTTCCTGAGCGCAGGTTCAGGTTGTTGAACCACAACCTCATCAGGGACCACTGATGGTTCATCATCAGGGACCTCTGATACACCAGTGTCAAGAGTTCCATTAGGAATCCTCTGACTTGGTCTTGGGACTGATGAGAATCTATTCTCATCAAAGTCTGCATCCCTTGATTCAATTATAGAGTTAACTGAAACATATTCATTAGGTTCAATAACATAGAACCTAAAAGCCTTGGAATGCTCAGCATATCCAACAAAGATGCAGTCAATGCCTCTTTCACCCAAAGTCTTTTGCTTTGGATCAGGGAGTCTTACAACAGCCCTACAACCCCAGACCCTGAGATAGTTCAGGTTGGGTTTCCTTTTAGTCCAGAGTTCATAAGGGGTAATCTTGTTCCTTTTGTTGGGAACCCTATTTAATAAATAGCAAGCTGTTAACATAGCTTCACCCCAGAACCCTTGACTCAGTCCTGAATAGGACAACATGGAATTAACCATCTCCTTCAGCACCCTATTTTCCTTTCGGAAATACCATTTTGCTGAGGAGTATAAGGGGCAGTCGTTTCATGGATTATTCCAATAGACTGAAAGTACTGAGTATCCATGTACTCACCTCCCCTATCAGTCCTTAATCTTTTGATCAAAGACCCAAGTTGTAATTCAACTTCAGTTTTAAACACTTTGAATTTATCTAATGCTTCATCCTTTGTATGTAACAAATAAACATAACAAAACCTAGAAGCATCATCAATAAATGTCACAAAGTACTTCTTATTCCCCAAAGAAGGAGTGGCATGCAAATCACACAGGTCACTGTGAATAAGCTCCAAGATCTTAGTCTCACGACTAACACCTGAAAGGGTTTCTTGGTTATCTTGGTCAACATGCAAGTTTTACACTTTTCAGTGTCCATGTCAAAAGCAGGGATTAAACCATCCCTAGACATATCTTGCATTCTTTTATAGTGAACATGACCAAGTCTAGCATGCCAAAGGGTAGAATCAGTCTGATCATATGTGGTCACAAAAGCTGAAATAACACCGTCAGTGGTAATATTAAGCCTGAACATTTGATTACATAAATAACCAAAACCAATAAAAACACCACATTTAGAAAGAACAAATTTATCAGATTCAATAACTTGTTTATATCCATGATTATTCAAAACACTACTTGAAACCAAGTTTTTCCTTATATCAGAAACATGAATAACATTAAACAAAGTTACAATCTTTCCAAAACTAAACCTAAGATCACGACCATGCACCAAGGCTGTTGACTCATTTCCCATGTGAAGAATAGAACCATCATTCAGTGACTCATAAGTCTTGAACCAGCTTCTATCTTTACACACATGAACTGTTGCACCAGAGTCAACCCACCACGCAACATCATCATCCTGCACATAAAAAGATTCAGATACATATGTAACATAATAAATCTGAAAAGACTTATTAAACATATTCTGACCTTTCAGTGAGTTGGCTGAACCACCACTCCCTGAACCATTAGTGCCTGATCCATTGGCTTTACCACCAATTTTAACACCCTTGCAATCCCTTTTAATGTGACAAGTTTTGCCACATTTCCAACAAGTAGGTGTTGCCTTCTTGTTAGGATCTGCCCTTGTGTTATCATGATATTTGCGTTTGCCTTTGTTGTCATTGTACCTGGTGGAGTTGTTATGCTCCACCATATTGACAACAGATGCACCAGTAGCATTGCCACTCTTTGGCTTGTCATTATCCTGCACCTTGAGAGATTCCTCAATGTGCAGATGACTGCCCAACTCAACAAGAGTTAACTCCTCCTTCATATGTTTCAAGGTATGCTTGAAATCTTTCCATGAAGGAGGGAGTTTGTCAATGACACACGAGACTTTGATAGCCTCATCCATGTTCATTTAGTGTTGTGTAAACCTTCCAAGTATTCCAAGAAGTTCATTGTATTGTTCCATAACTGGTCTTGAATCAGTCATTTTGTAATTTGTGAAATTACTAACAAGGAACTTCTTACTTGATGCATCCTCAGCCATATATTTGGCATCCAAGGAATCCCACAGTTCTTTAGAAGATTCAAAGTTCTGATAAATATCAAACAAAGAATCAGACATACCATTCAGAATAAGACCTCTGCATATGTAGTCATCATTCTCCCATTTGCTCCTCCTCCTGATCTGCTCTACAGTAGTATCATCACCATCATCAGGAATAGGTGTGGTTAGCACATACACCACACTCATGCTTGACAGCAAGAAGTGCATCTTCTTCTGCCACCTCCTAAAGTCCACCCCTTCAAACTTGTCAAGCTTGGCAAAGTTTGAAGCCATGTGTTTCATTGCAGCAGTTGCCATTGATTATCACAAAATAGTTTACTTTGATTGTTGGCGGATAGCTCCCAGAACAGGGTTAGATAATCAATTCAGCATAAACAAATACCACTTGGTGGTTACCGGATATCACTTGGAATCGTGTGATCACTTTCCAAAGTAAACTATTCGACCCTAATGCATGGGTATCACGAATATCTACTTGGGATAAGACCAAATGCAGTTAGAGAATTAGGCACAATTCTATAACCCTTTCGCTTATAAGTGTTTAGTGTTTTCTGTGTATCTCCCTTCATGCATAATCAGATATCCTATTTATAGGATAATACTCTTGACTAATTCGATGGAATTATGAGTATTAATCGGCCCATTAATAGCCTCATAATTATCCCCATTATAGCCGTTAGTGGTTACATGACCAATTAAACGTGGTCATTAAGCAGTTGAAACTGCCACTTGAATAGGTCAAAACCGTTACAAGCAGTACTTTCATCAGTACTTTCATAGTGCTATCAGTGGTTACACTGCTTCAGTGGAAACACCACTGCTTCAGTGTAAACACTACTTCAGTGAAACACCACTTCAGTGGAAACACCACTTCAGTGGAAACACTGATCCAGTGGAAGTACTGCTTCAGTGGAAACACTGATAATCAGTTGTAACCACAACAGTACTTTCACCAAGCACTACCAATACAAACCACTACAAGAGTCAGGGTGTTCATGGACCTTATGGGTGTACACTCCGTACCTCCTAACCCATTACAAGGTGTGAACTATTCCCACAAGTGCACTAAATTTTCCAACAATCAAACTCTTGAACGTTATGATTAATGACATTACGAATACAATTGTTGATTTGAGATTTAGTCTCATTGGAGTAATAGACATGCAGTTTGAATTTGTTGAGTGGATTGTTTGATTGGCTTGTAATTCTTTGGATGGACGAATGGAATCCGGGGAAATCACGCGTAAAATAATGTATGATAATGAGATTAGGAAGTTGAGGCCAAAGACGTTGCCATCGTTTCGAGAGTGTACCTGTTCTGATAGCATATGCTGTGTAAGGTAAACGAGAGATGATATCAACAAGTACCTTATCTGGTAATGAACTTATTCGATCTTCTAATAGCCTACTTTGTTTTCCTTGCACCATCGTCTTTTCGCAAAGGGATATTGGATTAGCGCCTCCCTCCCTCTCGTTGGTTTATATACTACCTAAATCACAAAACATTAAATAAACTTTGGATTTTGCCCCTCAACTTTCCAAATAGTTCTAAAGAGAATTATATATCTTGCAAAAAGTATTTCATATTTGTTATTTAAAACTATTATGTTAAAACCTCATGCGTACACGGGTATTATAACTAGTTATTAACTACAATAATTCATTATCTAACACATTTTATCTCTTTGAATATGACAATCACCTTGTTCAAAACTTCAAATAACAAAACACATATGAAATTATTAGAATGGCCAAATCCTTTCTTGCACATTCTTGACCATCTATCTTCAAGGTATGTATTTGTGTTCACCATATTGTGAAGGGCAAATGTGTGTGTGCAGAAGTGTTATGCAAGATATAAACAAAGACAGAAATATGAAGGGAAAGTAACTAACTTATTAACTGTAAATTGAGAGATATTTAACTATCATTACAGAATCCTATTTATACTACATGAACATATATGATATGAACCATGTTGGTTTAATGGACAATAAATTAATAGACGTGTGTTAGGATCGAACTCGAGACCACGGGATTGCACACTTTGCGTATGAGAATTAAAGTTAATAATTAAATATAAATGTTATATTTATTTATTAATTAAACGAAATAACATAACGGACGTTAAGTAATTAAGTGTAACGGACTAACGGTCGTTAAATGTAGTTGGAAAGGACTAGAATGCAAATTAATATTTGGAAGGTTTCGGAATACCCCTTGGGATTACATAACCGATCGGCTAGGGGGTTATCCCAACCCAACTCAAACTCAAACTTGTTCTCCAAGTTTAGTTGAGTATATATACAAGACTAGGGGTCTTGTGTTTTGCATCTTTTGTACTCATTAACTAAAACCTAAAGGTGTTTTGTATGTGTTTTGCTTCAAACGATCGTACACCCTCTCATAGGTGTCGATCCACATCTTTTCCAAACTAAAATTATTTGGTTTGATTAAAACTAGCATTGCTTTAATTTGTTATAGTACGTGTGTACAAGAACGTGGTACAATCACACTATTGATTGTATCTTGGATTGAATTACAAAAAGGTAAGGGGTAATTCACATAATCCTATAAACCCTAATTAAGGTTCATCCAATTGCTAGTTTTGTGGATTTGATTCTTGTTTGGCTATAATCAAGAAAGGTACGCATACTTTATTCTTTAGTTAGTTAATTATTCATTATATGTTCCTATACGCTTCCGCATATGTACTTGATGTTTATTGTTTATATTTATGATTTGTCATGTTATATAATTCCAACAGTGGCATCACGAGCTTGGTTTAATGAGTAACTAATTACTAAACACGTAAAAAACGGATATTGTATTGTGTTTGATATGATTAATTCTATGGTTTGGTTATTATTATGTAAACCCTAATTTTATGGTTAGGGCTTTTGCCCTAATTGGTTTTTAAATTTTTTTTTAAGTCGACTTGTATAATTTTTTTTAGGGTTTATAAAATTGTTTGTTAATCGATATCTAAACCTAGAATTAATATATTTGTTACGTGAGATATTCATGAATAAATTGTTATTTGACATGGAATTGTATGCGATCTTGTGACAACGTGAATAAATTGTTATGTTAAATCCATGAAAACGTGCATGTTTGGCATGGATTATTGTCGATATATATATATATATATATATATATATATATATATATATTGTTTAATTGTTAAGATATATTTATCACATGTTTATTTACGATAAATCTTGAATTGGGGAAGACTCCAATTATATACGCTAATGAATCAATTATGTGAAATTTGGTATATTTTAATTATGGGTTTACATGTCGATTCATCGATGTATGTGGCTCACTTTCTATCGCTGGAGTGAAAGCCCTAATTAATATATACATTAATTTAACCTAGACATTGATTATTAATAGGGTTTTATCGAATAAGTTGCAAGTGGCTACTTGTTTACACGTATTAATTGTTAGTTATGTGCGCATTGTTTTTAGTTATTTATTTTTTATTAATTTACTTGTTTGTTTGTTATGTATGACAGTTTTAAGCAAAGGGTAATTTTGAATAGAAAAATAATACGGACTAAACAATGGTGAAATTTGATTTGTTTGAAGAGTTAAGTTTTCAATAGTTTAATTGATTGTGATTTTGGTACAAATGGTCTGAACGGCTCACCCACTAGAACAAACTATAAAGGGGTTGATAAAGAAGTGCGCACAGTCACACTGAAAGGATGTCTAAGGTTATGCTTTTGCGCTTACCTGGTCCTCTGCCCCCTGTGAGTTCGATTGGAGCTACTAAGTAAGCCATGAATGTACAAACTCATCTTAAGGGCGAATTAGTTTTAATTCCATGTGCCACTTCGGTGGTAATTACCCGAAACACTAAGTGTTTACACTTATGCAAAAGTACGGTATAATGAGTGATAATTGACGCTAAATTCCTTGATTGGTGAACCCAATACCTCAGTCAAAACTTTGATAATTTGATCTTTATGAATTGGTAATAAAAAGTTTTTTTATTAAATTTATGCTACAAGATGAATGCATGACATCTTTGTACATCTTTGATTTGACCACATAAAATCAAAAACTACTACCCTTATAAATTAATATATATGCCATCTAATTAAAAGGAACACTTGAAGTTACAATTTACGTCATGACAGTACTTGGCGAGATTGTGATGGACAGGTAAATCTCTATGTAAAGTCAGACCTTACATGGACATATTTGCAGTTCTTTAAGTTAGACACTTAAGTTGAGTAGGAAGTGAGACCTGGACTCAAGGCATAAGATGGGATGAAACATGTTTATATTTGCAATAGCGTTGGAAAATATAAATCCCATAATGATCTAAGAATTGGAAATTGTTTGCCAATTATTGTTCGACAGATTACCCTATTATGTGCTTTTGTTACTAGCAGATCAACTGATGTAATGGAACTACGATAATTTGGATCCTATTTTTCGAGAAAATTCTATGGTTATATGAATATTACCTTGGGTATTTTATTTTCTTGAAAAGTTTAATTATCGAAAATACTGAAATTGAATTTTGCTAATTCTTTAAATGTATTAATGCAACATTAAACCGTAAACGTAGGTTATTCCTGTATTGGTAAATTGATCTACACCTGTAAGGGTTTTTTGGTAGAGTCAACTTTACTAAGAGAATAAACCTAGTCCTCTTTTCTTAAGAAAGAGTGAGATTCAATCCTATTCCTTTTCATGAATAAAGAAAGGTATGATAGGACAATTAGAATTGTCTAAATTCTAGATACATAACTCGTAATAAAATTTTAATAGTTAAGAAAATTGCATATTTCTGAGTTATTAAATTAGAAGCTAGACTAATTACTGTATAATTGGTAAAAGACAAACTAGCATATTTTATCTAGCTGTTTTGTTTTAACCATTTAAAAGTACTACTTACAATTGTTGGAATAGTAGAACTATTAAGAAAGAAATTGCATTCCCAATTTTTCAAGTTAATAGCATTGATGGATAAAATTCATCATCTACATAGTAGAATACATTCTTTTAAGTACATAAGTAATTGTTATGTATGGACTTTCTCAAAGGTGTAGGGAAGTAAATAGAACGCTATTTTCTTTCACTGGTTAATGCAACACTTACAATGTTGTCAAATCCAGTGGGAGTATTTTGTTCTTATTACTGAATAAGGAATTAATGTAATGATCTCTAATTCAGTTGGAGTTACAAGCTTTGTCATCTTGGTAGTAACCCAGATTATCTCTAGAATGTCTTAAGATAATTACTTTCCACTTGTAGACACTTATGTTTTCAAGGATAGTCATGTACGTTTCCTTGTTAGACAATGAAGTGGTTCTACATCTACTAGTTATGCTAATATCAATGACACAATCATACTAGTCACATAAACAAACATATGTCATGTTGTTTATCTGCTACATGATGTTGTTCCATGCACAAGTGGGAGAAATCTATATTGTGTGCAAGGTACAACATATAGGTATATGATTTAAAGGATTCTCTTGACTGCAAGGTATGAGACTAACGTTCTAATATAACTTGTACATATCTAATTCAAGAAACACTTGGTGTTGCAATTTACGTTTGTCAGAACTTGACGAGATTGCAATAGCAAAGTAAATCTCCATGTGAAGTCAGACCTTGCATGGACATATTTGCAGTTTCTAAATTAGACAAGTATTTAGAATATGTGTCAAAATGATATATAAGACTACTTCAAATTAAATATTTATGTATTATTAGAATGACATAAATAAATGAAGTAATCTAATACTACTTCAACTTGTTTATTTATGTATTTTGGAATAACATAAATGAAAAAATAATGTAGTCCTACATTATTGTGACGTAAATAAATTAACTTGAAATTACTATTGAAACCAAGAGTTGTGTTCATAATTACTTTAGTTAAACATGTTTATGATTCATTGTAAAGACATAAACATAAAGTCTTTTAAGACTTATAATAAAGTAAGACGTTAACTTGTTATGTTTTTTAATTAAGACATATACAAGAAGTCATTGAGTTGATTAATGATTTATAACGTTAAATGGGATTATAACAATTTATGTTTTCTTGTTGAGACATGGATATGAAGTGACTTAGTTAAAGAGTACTTGTGTTATAAAGCATGCAATTGGCTTGGAAAGTCTATTATACCATTTAGTTGACTTAGTTGGTAAATAGGTTAGCCAAAAGGAATATGTTTATCTTATATATTGTTAGGTTGCCTTACAATATTAATTCTACTGAATACCACAAGTGGATGGTATGTTCAGTTAGAAGAATCAAACTCTATTTGTTTTGTTTGATTCAAGATAACCATAACCTCTTTCTTAAAAAGTAACAAGGTTAGAAAATTGAGTATGGATTGAATATACTCAATATGACTCCAACCTAGAAGATTGATAAAACACCATTTCATTATGGAATGTGATGAATCACATTAAGTTTTAAAAATTGAAGATTCTGAATTTGTTAAACTATTTATGAATAGGTTATTAAAAAACTAAAGTCAGGAATTATCAATGTGTATTTGTAATGTCCCAAAAAGAGAACAATGTAGTTTTGCTCTAACTGCTAAGTATATATAGATAGTCTATATATTCCAAAAGGCAAGTGGGAGTTTTTTTGTATCTTGAAAGATAAAATTACAAGATACATAATCTTCTAAAACACACTAGTATATATCATGATGAGGTTAGACATGTAAATGATAGACCTCATGAGGATGGAATTTTCATTCATAGATCTGCAAGGATATCTCAGATATTTGACTCGTATGCTGAGGAATATGAGTTACAGGTTTATAGTAAACCTGATAATCATTATGATGGATTACCAAATATTGAATTGGGTAAATTACTCATACTATGAATGTTAAAGATGTTATCCATAAAGATAATCAATTTTGGAAATTTGGTTTATCTTAATAGTTAGACTAGAGAATGGAAATGAGTTCTTCAAAGAGATGAAAAACCCTAGTGGTTTGAATTTTTATGTAGAAATCATATGGACAAAATTTGTACACATATTTAATGCATGTTTTATGACAAGATTATTAATCATATTTAAGCAATTAATTGTGATTGAATATTCTTTCCTAAACACATTAAATATATATAAAGATGATAATTGTCATACTTGTTTTCATTAATATGAAATATGACAATGGAATATCAAAATTCTTTCTTGAAGAAATTACTTGAGCGAGGACGGTAAGTAATTGAAAGGTTTTTTGAATTCATATAATCTTTGGAAGTGTACGAAGTGCAATAATTCATGAATGGATAAATGCATGCATCTATGAAATTATTCTCATGTTTAATTATTAAATCCTAGTTTTGATTTATAATTGAAATAAGATAAATTTTAAGTATTCCTGAAAGCTAGTAGGAGTAATATGTTAAGGTTTTTAAATCTTATATGTTGTATAACATATAGGAAGTAACATTCCTTGTAAGCTAAATGTTAAGTCTTAGATTGGAATGAAACTTCACGTGTAAGATTTAAGAATTGAAACATATAACCTTGGAATATATGTTTATTGTCAATAAACATGTGCAGTAAAATAAATGATTCTAATAAAACATGATATATCATTTGTGAAATGGATAAATATCTTTTGACAAGATAGAACATAAATGAAATCTAATTTTGATCTGTAGATTCATCATGTACATCATGTAGTGTATTCAAATTGTTGTATCATTCTTGAATAAGAAGTGATTTGACAACATTGATATCTAACTAAAAGTTATTAGATAACTTGTGTAATGAATATTCTAATAGAATTACATCCTCAGCTTGGAATTGCTCCTAGATTCTATGGATGAACAATATGTCAATTGTTGTGCAAATTGTCATCAGTTTCAAACTTGAAAGTTTGGAAGACATCAAACATTACACAATAAGATATTAAAGTTTACGGAGTTTTAATGAGCATATTGTTGTTTGTATACAATGATGCTGGTTTAATTGAGATGACACTCAATACTAGTCATGGTAGGATTTCATTCTTGTTAATGGCCATGTGAACTAGTTGTGCTACTAAGAGCACAGTTGCATTATACATTAAAAGAATAAGAATACTTTAAACTTTGAAATGTTTGAAAGTTTAAATTGTCAAAAAATTGGTGATAGAGGATGTCACACACTTTATGAATTATTATGTGGATTGGTGAATGCACACATACAAGGACTTCATTAATTGAATTCTTGAAATAAGTATTCTCAAAATTACGATAGATCAAGTTGGTTGATTTATGCCTTGTCAACAAGTATGATTGTCATTACTTGAGGCATAATTCATCAACTGAAATTTTCATGCATTGATCTATTTGGTATTTGGATAAGGGATGTTAAACAATTGTTATAATAAATCAAATACTTGGTATGTTTGATTTTATAATATATTGTATCCTATATTTGCATGTTTAATCCGTGAATAAATTTATTTATTCTAAATCATCCGTTGTCAATTAATGATATGGGAGTATCATTAAACTAAGACAAATCTGAGAGATATGGTAGAATATACTTGAAAGTATATTGATGAGAATGCATACCAATTTCAGATGATATTCAATGAATTGAATATAGGACTTATCCCAACTACATGATTTTACTTTATGGATATTGTTATTGAGTAAATCATGAATAGTTATCCTCAGACTTGAGATACCAGATAAGTGTCATGAATGTAGTGCACTTCTGTGGAACAACTTAATGCTATACGTAACTGGTAGTCATAAGGGTTGTTTCCTGAAGTGTTGCAAAGTTCATGGGTTATTCTTGTAGTCAAGATAGAATTTGTTCCTTCAAATTTATTTTTGGAGTTTAATACTGCTGGGCCCTCGTAGGGTTGACAAGATGTTTGCATGGCCATGCCCAAAATCTCCCCTGAATATGTTCAGAAGATTTGGTAATCTTGCTCAATCACTAATAACGAGAAACAGAATGGTTGAATAAAGAATGACTTAATTCCATATCTTTATTTAACATGGTATTAGAAACAAAAAGATAATAATAATGAGAAATCATTAAAAGGTTTTCCAAGAGCCTTACTCGAGTTGTACTGGAGGCATCGAAGTGTTGCTAGACGCTAACCGATGTGATCACTCGATTAAGATATGTCCAAGTGGGAGCTGTTGGTTTAATGGACAATAAATTAATAGACGTGTGTTAGGATCGAACTCGAGACCACGGGATTGCACACTTTGCGTATGAGAATTAAAGTTAATAATTAAATATAAATGTTATATTTATTTATTAATTAAACGAAATAACATAACGGACGTTAAGTAATTAAGTGTAATGGACTAACGGTCGTTAAATGTAGTTGGAAAGGACTAGAATGCAAATTAATATTTGGAAGGTTTCGGAATACCCCTTGGGATTACATAACCGATCGGCTAGGGGGTTATCCCAACCCAACTCAAACTTGTTCTCCAAGTTTAGTTGAGTATATATACAAGGCTAGGGGTCTTGTGTTTTGCATCTTTTGTACTCATTAACTAAAACCTAAAAGTGTTTTGTGTGTGTTTTGCTTCAAACGATCATACACCCTCTCATAGGTGTCGATCCACATCTTTTCCAAGCTAAAATTATTTGGTTTGATTAAAACTAGCATTGCTTTAATTTGTTATAGTACGTGTGTACAAGAACGTGGTACAATCACACTATTGATTGTATCTTGGATTGAATTACAAAAAGGTAAGGGGTAATTCACATAATCCTATAAACCCTAATTAGGGTTCATCCAATTGCTAGTTTTGTGGATTTTATTCTTGTTCGGCTAGAATCAAGAAAGGTACGCATACTTTATTCTTTAGTTAGTTAATTATTCATTATATGTTCCTATACGCTTCCGCATATGTACTTGATGTTTATTGTTTATATTTATGATTTGTCATGTTATATAATTCCAACAAACCAAAGGTTGTGTCACTTCATCAATAACTATCATGTAACTGTCTTAACTAATTATAATTGTCATTATTTCTTATCTAACCATAGTCTAGCCTATGGCCAAGACCAAACAAAATATGCAGCCTCTATTTATACATGTACATGGCTGCGATATTACAAATATATACAAAACAATGTCTATACTAATATTAAAACATATTTAAAGTTGATTGATCTTACAAACTTCCAACAATCTCCCTCATAAGATCAAGGGTTAATGGTCTGAAAAATACATCAACTTGCCACGTTTTACTATTGTGACAATAAACTTTTATTTTTCCTATTAAAACAAAAAAAATTTCTTAATGACCCTTATTATAACCAAAAAAGTTTTTTAATGACCCTTATTGTAACCAAATTTCTTAATGACCCTTATTAAAACAAAAAATCCGAAAATCACGTTTCTTAAGCATGATAAGGGGATGAGAGCTTAAAAATAAGCTCATAGACACAAGTTCTTGCCACGTTTTACAGCCCGCAAAATCACGCTTCTTAATGACCCTTATTTTATCAACTGCTATCATTTTACATTTACATGTAATTTCCAATTTCAGTTAAATGCAATTTTATTTTGTTTATGCAATTTTCCTTTTGTTTATGCAATTTTCCTGCTACAGTCTTTCTTTTTTTTTTTTTTTTCTTTCTCAAATCCTTGTTACACTTCTGATTAAATTGTTGTTATAAACCTGTATAAGCTATTGTGAGCTTTTGTTTCAGTTTGCAAATCAGTTTTTACAAGTTACAAAGCCTAAACTTAATTTTCAAAATTCAGTTTTGCCCCAAAGGGGGTGTTTGGAACAGTTTGTTTGTGGGTCAAAATTCAGTTCTTGACCCATGTTTGGGTCAAAATAAGTTAGCTTACTCTCAAATCAGTTTAATATTTAGTTTCATAATCTCTTATAATAGTTTTAGATACACAATTACTTATTGGAAATGTCATGAAAATTTGGCAAGTCTGTCTAACAGACCCAACTGTCACCTTTTGAGCTTAAATTTAGATAGGTTATAATTAGATTTAGGAGTTAATTTTTAGTTTACAATAAGTTAGATGTATGAACATGATCTTTTTGAGCTTAACATGCAATTTGGAAAGCATTTGACAGCTTATTTATAAGCTGCAAATGCCCCCTTAGTTCCCTTTGGTTCTGTCACAGCAGCCAAACACCCCTCTTTACAGCTTATTATTAAGCTGTTAGAGGGGGCCAAATTTCCCCATTTTTGATTTTTTAGATTCCTTATAGCGTTAAATATATCTGTCTTCACTTACTTTTTAGTTTAGAAGCTTTTAGAGCTTTTTTTTAAGCTCTCATCCCCTTATCATGCTTGTTTCTACCAATATATATTTAACTTAGTGCATCTTTACCTGAACTTGTGTCTACGGGCTATAAAAAGTGGCAAGAACTTGTGTCTACGAGCTTATTTTTAAGCTCTCATCCCCTTATCATGCTTAAGAAACGTGATTTTACGGATTTTTTTGTTTTAATAAGGGTCATTAAGAAATTTGGTTACAATAAGGGTCATTAAGAAACTTTTTTGGTTATAATAAGGGTCATTAAGAAAGTTTTTTGTTTTAATAGGAAAATTAAGAGTTTATTGTCACAATAGTAAAACGTGGCAAGTTGATGTATTTTTCAGATCAATAACTTTTAGACTGTTTTCTTTTTTCTTCTTGCTTTCTTGATGATTAGCTAATGATGATAAAATCATCACTAGAGCTGTTGTATGTGTCTCTTTCTTCTTTTTTTCTTTCCATACTTGTGCTTCCCTTTTCTAAATGGTCTTGTGTATGCATTTGGTAGTTAGCTTGATATGTGTTGCCCTTTTCTTTTTCTTCTAAGTCTTCCAATTTAACACCAAAGTGTACAATCTTGCTTTTCTCTTGACTGTCTTGTCCAATATGTGTTGTCACTTAATCCATTTGATCACCACAGTGACTTCCAAGGCATGTAATCTTTTTGCCTCTAACCACAAATGATGTGGTCTTCTTTGAAACAGTTCCTATTTCCTCTTGTGGCACCCTTGCTGTGCTATAATAGCACTTAAATACATCCAAATATTTATTGTAACACTTTCTAATTTCATCACCATAATCATGTGATAGGCCAAATATTTCTACAACATAACCAAATTCCTTTTCAAAGTGTATACTTAGGTATCCTCCTAAACTTTCTATTAACTTATAAAGATCCACTAAATGAATCTCAATGCCATTTATCTTTGGGGGTATGGGACCAGGCGTCTCCCTTTTTAAATATTCATCATAAAACCATTTGAAAGCATCATTAAACTTGTCCTTAAATATGTCCCGTTCTTGACAGATTATTTCATCATTCTTTACAAGGTCAAGAAAAGAAACATATTCATTGAAAACACCTTTTACATAGACATAGTCCCCATTTCTTGGTGTGTTTCCAACTGTTGTTGATTTGGTTGGACATGCATAGGCATGGTGTCCAATCTCTTCACATATGTGACACTTATGTGTCAAGATATCTTTCTTTTATATCTTTCCTTCCTCACAGTCAGTGCTTTCTTCAAGTAACTTGAAATAATCATCCATGTACTTGTTCTGTCTCATGTTCATTTTGTTTTCATCAAAACTTTAGTCTGTTGGATCTTTAAATATATACACAGTTCTGCACTTGTTGCTCTTGAAAATCAGATCCATTCCTTGGGTTTCTAGTTGATTTGCTGATAATATGTTTAGGGTTACATCTGGTGTATATAGTACACCAGGTATGCAAATGATCTCTTTCCCAAATCTGATGTTGATTTCTCCTACTTCATGTATGAACAAAAGCTTGTGCATTTCTTGTAACTTCTCCACACTGAATTTCTACTTTAACTTTCCAAACAGATTCCTGTTTGAGCATACATGCCTTTCAAGGTGTTTGCTTATGTACCAGATTATATCCCAATATCCTTCATCAGTACCATCAACCATGAAATCAGTTGGTAGATGTATACTTTCAGGGTACAGAATCTGATTGTGCACAATTGATGTCTCAGAAATCTTCTCTGAGTTTGCAGTCTCAGAAATCTTCTCTGAGTTTGCAGTCTCAGAAATCTTCTCTTTGTTTGGACAATTGCTAGAAATATGTCCTCTTATTATGCATTCATAACACTTGTATCTCTTGTGTTTGTTAGAGGCATTATGGGACTGTGGAAGTGCAGAGTTGTATACTTCAATCTCTTCTATTTTCTTCCTGAGCATTTCTTTGCAATCTCTTGAGAGTTGTCTTATACAGTTTCCAAGTCTTGACTCCCTTTCTCTTCTCATTTGTCTCTGAATAAACTGATCTTGCAGTCTTTTCCTTATAGGCCTCCCAGGTTTGCTCTGATACCAATTATTAGAATGGTCAAATCCTTTCATGTGCAGTCTTGAACGTCTATCTTCAAGGTATGTATTTGTGTTCACCATATTGTGAAGGGAAAATGTGAGAGTGTCTGAGAAAGTGTGTGTGTGCGCGCAAAAGTGGTATGCAAGAGATACACAAAGACAGAAATATGGAGGCAAAGTAACTAACTTATTAACTGTAAATTGAGAGATATTTAACTGTCATTACATAATCCTATTTATACTACATGTACAAATATGATATGAAGGGTTGTGATGGTTCAATAGAACCAAAGGTTGTGTCCCTTCATCAATAACTGTCATATAACTGTCTTAACTAACTATAATTGTCATTATGTCTTATCTAACCATAGTCTAGGGTCTCTTGGCCTATGCCAAGACCAAACGAAATATGCAGCCTCTATTTATACATGTACATGGCTGCAATATTACAAATATATACATAAAAATGTCTGTACTAATATGACTAAGTTTTAAAACAGATTTAAGGTTGATTGATCTTAAAAACTTCCAACAGAAATGACCAAATACTATAACTTTTCTTGCCTTAACCAAAGCCTTTTAACACCGGAAGACTATTGTTGAAGCAAATTCCCGCCATCCGGCTTGGCTGGGAGTTCGACTACAATCAACGGTGCCGGAGGAAATAATTGTTCCTTCCTGCACAATAAGCAACACACGTTAGCCTCGCCCTGGACGGTGTCCAGGACCAAGCTCCGGCGTGAAAGTAAGGTGGAGGGAAAGGATGGTAATAAATGCAGTGGTTGATATAAGTGTGTGTGTGTGTTGTTTGAAACATTAAATGTGTTGGGGTATTTATACTACCCCAACTATGTACCTTCGTCACTGTAGATACACTGTTCGTGCAGGCCTATATTACCTGCTTGCAAGCCTATAGCCACCCTAGTTGATAGGCCATGTGGTGGGAATCCCTTAAAAACTGGATACTGTCGTCTGACGTCCGGACGGTGATGTTGCCGGACTGCAGGTCCTCCGGACATATACGCCAACATGTCCCCCCCAGTGTTGGATTACCGGGTGAAAACCGGTGGTGCAATACTTGAGAGTATATAATGTTCCTAAAGATGCCTTTTGAAATGCCTCGCTGTGGGCTTTAATAACATTTGTGGTTTTGGGCCGTTCTGATGGGCCTGACTGTCTACTGGGCTTTCATCCGTGTATTCCCATCTTCCGAGATTGACGTGGACGGGCAAGATTGAGCCACGTCTTCTTTTACTGACTGATGGGACGCTTGACAGCCTGCTAGGGTTTCTTTCCCTGCCTATATAAATGCTTTTTACCACAGTTATTTTCTCACACATCTTTCTGACTTGTTACATTGCTCTCGCTCTCCGGCATATCTTCTTCGCATTTATAAGGTTCGTCTCGTTCTTCTCTGTAATTATTTGTATATCCCTTCCGGCATCCTTTTAGTAATGGCCGAACAAGTGACCGAAGAACAGAGTAACCCTATCTCGACCGAGGCTATCCAACCTTTGGTAGTTCCGAAGTTCGATATGCATATTTATACATCTAAGCTGACACAATCCGAGCTAGACAGTATAATCATAGAATATGGTATTCCCCGTGACCTTCGTCCCCGCCTTCCTCCTGATAGTATGACAATGGACCAACTCCCAGCGGATGCAATTGGCATATATCCTCAACAGTTGGATACCGGAGGTGTTAGGATTCCCTTTTCGACCTTTCTGCTAAACGTGATTAGACATTTTAAGGTTCATTTTTCCCAGTTGGTTCCGTTGGGTTTGAACCGAGTGACCCTTTTTGAAATTAGGTGTTATAGTTTGGGCATTCGTCCTGGGGTCCCCTTGTTCCGGGCATTTTACCGTTTGTGCAAGCAGGGGCACTGGTTTTCTTTCGAGAGTAGAACGGGTAAAAAGGCTTATAAATGTTTTAAGGAAGTGCTCTCCGGCCTTAAGCACTGGAAGGAAAAATTTTTCTTGATTGACCGTAGGGCGATCCCTCATGCCATGGCCTGGAGGCACAAAGACTCCAAGATAACGGATCCTTACCCGATCGGTTTTTCCGAGTTGGATGCCGAGAAGCTGAGCAGTACCCTCATTTTCCTAAGGAAACCTACCATAAGTCTGTTATGGATGTGCCATCTATCTTCGGTCTTCAAGAATCCGGGGTTCGAGCCTCTTCTAAAGGATGCCGAGGGTCATGGTAATTATTTGTCTTGTGCCATAGGTTTTGCCGTGTTTATTATCTTGTGTTTTGTCTTTAACAATCTTTTTTCTTGCAGTTGTCAGTATGTCCGAGTATCTTGAGCTCCCCGAATGGGACGATACCGTGGTGAGTAAAGGGCCCGCCGTTGACCCAAATAGGGAGGTACCAAAAAGAACCGCGGATCCCCTTCCGGTAGGTGCACTCATTCCCCCCAAGGACATCTTAGCCATTAGAGCAGAGGAAGCTGATCCGGACGTGGTGGCTGCTAGGGAGAAAAAGGAGAGGGAAGCCCGGGAGAAAAAAGAAAGGGAGGCGGCCAAGAGGAAAGGTGGTGAGGGCACATCCAAAGCCCAACAGAAGAAGAAGAAGAGAAGCAGAACGGGTTTTGTTGAGCAGTTTTCTTCAGGCTCTCCGGTGGTAAATGCGGATCCCATAAACCAAGCTAATCCGAATGAGCAGGAGGTGAATCTAAACCTCACCGCTGAGCAGGAGACGCCCGTTGTTGCGGCCGAGGGTGGGGGTGTACTTGCTCGGGAAGGGATGGATGAAAATGAAGGCGGGGGCGGTGGACAATTGCAACAGACGCCCTTATCTCAAGAAAGAGGGGGCCCGATTCCTCCAGTGAACCCCCCTCTTCGCAACTCCGAAGGTAAGCATTTGAAATACACGCGGACCCCTTTCATTTTATCGCTTCTAAAAGCTAACTTTTTTTTTTTTTTTTTGCAGGTCAATCCGCCCCTCGTAGTCCCAGTCCCAACCACATTGATAGGGTTTTGTTGGATTCAGGTATGCTTTGATCTTACTTTCGTCCATGTCCTACTTATTAAAGTTTTTCCCTCACTATCTCTTTTTGCTTTTCGCTGTAGATGAGGCTACCAATGTTTTCCTCCCCCAGTGGGGTCTCCGTGACGACGTCCGGATAAATACATATCGGTCTTGCCGAGAGATGATTGACAACGTTGCCACTCCGGCTGAGAGAGAGGCTTTGGAGCAGGTAAACAATATTGATCTCATTCGCCGGGCGTACGAAGATTTTGGGAAAAGTGTGATAGCCCAGGGCGAGCTGCTAAGGAGGTTCAGGGATCTTTCTAACGGTTACTTTTACTTGAACGAAACTCACAAAGGTTGCCAGGGGCTTGCGGAGAAACTCCTTGCCGCCGAAGGTGAGAATGAAAGGTTGACGGAGGGGTTGAGGAAACTAGACTCCGATTTGAAAGCCAGTGCCGGTAGAGAGAAAGATTTGGAGGAAGAGGTTGACAGGGTAACCCGGGACCGAAATGAGTGGATGGGGACTTCCAGTGCTCAGGCCGAAAAAATAAGGAAATTGGAAAGTGAGTTGGCTGCCAAAGACCAATCTCTAGCCGCTCTGCAGGTGGAAAACGGCAAATTGGTAGCCGAGGTTGCTCAAAGTGAGGTGGTTAAGCAGAATGCTGTCCGGATGCTATTGCCTTCGGCTGTTCGTCGGTTGTTTGGGAGCGTCGAGTACAAAAAGAGTATGGCTAAAGTGTACAGCTTGACCTACCAGGCAGGGTTTGTGACCGGGGCCAAGGTGAACAGGACCGAGGAAGAGACAGAGGCTGCCTTGCAAAAGATCCGGAAGGTCAACAGGGATGCCCCGAACTTGTGGAGGGCTGAGTATGACAAACTCTTTGAAGCCGAGTATCCTTTTATTCAGAAGCTTGCCGACTCTTGTCGTTTGCCCTTGGGGGATCTAATGAACCTGGAGCCGGAGATTCCTGTCAGAAAGGACACGCCCGGACCATCCGAGGCTCCTCATACCACCGAGACTCCGGTAGATACTGCGGAGGAGAATGCTTAAGTCCGGACATTCTTAGGACTTGTATTTTGTGAACACTTATTCGTATAATGTCGTTGTAATAATTAACAATGTTTGTTTACCGTTTACTAGCTTTGTGAATGAATCTCTTTTTCGCTTGACATGTATTCCCTTTGCCTTTTCTTTCTCTCTTTTGGTTTCGTAATGTCTTCCTCAGGTTATTCTAAGGACATCCGGCCGCGTAGGCCATGCATCCGGTTTCCGGGCATCCTCATGAAGTTAGAGGGCATCTATCACTTGGGTAGATGTCTTCCTTAGGTTATTCTAAGGGCATCCGGCCGCGTAGGCCGTGCATCCGGTTTCCGGGCATCCTCATGAAGTTAGAGGGCATCCATCACTTGGGTAGATGTCTTCCTTAGGTTATTCTAAGGGCATCCGGCCGCGTAGGCCGTGCATCCGGTTTCCGGGCATCCTCATGAAGTTAGAGGGCATCCATCACTTGGGTATTTTTATGTTTTCATACTCGACGGGGGCCAGCCATCGGAATCGTTACATTATCACATTAGTTTTTACTTTTCATACTCGACGGGGGCCAGCCATCGGAATCGTTGTATTATCACATCGGTTGTTATTTTTCGTACTCGACGGGGGCCAGCCGTCGGAATCGTTATACTATCACATCAGTTTTGGAAAATTGTTTCCCCACCCACTGCAGGGAAACTTTCATCATTTAATTGATCGTACATAGTCCTTTCGGATTACACAATGACAATAGGATTCCTGTCACAATAGCAACTATAAGAAGCAATTTCTGAGATTTATAGCGTGCCAGGTCCGGGGGACCTCCTTCTCCTCCATCGTTTGCAACTTATAAGAGCCATTCTCACTTGCTCCTACTATACGATAGGGCCCTTCCCAATTAGGTCCTAACTTTCCTTGATTTTCCACCCGGCTTGCTTCATTCTTTCGGTAGACAAAATCCCCTATTTTGAAATTCATTGGCTTAACTCTCCGATTGTAGTATTGTTCTACTTGCGTTTTGTATTTAGCTTCCTGGATGGCAGCGTTTTCCCTTCTTTCTTGTAAGAGGTCTAAATTCAGGCGTTGCTGTTCTTCATTCTGGTCTTCCCGGAACATCATCGTCCGGTGTGTAGGCATCCCTATTTCCGCTGGGATTACAGCCTCGCTGCCATACGTCAGGCTGAAAGGGGTTTCTCCGTTGCATGTTTTGAGCGTCGTCCGATGCGCCCATAAAACGTTGGGCAGCTCATCTAGCCATCCCGCTCTCTCCCTTCCTAACCTTGTTTTTATCCCATCCATCAGGCTTCGGTTTGCCCGTTCTACCAGTCCATTAGCTTGCGGATGCGCAACGGCTGTGTTTATTTGTTTGATCTTTAACCCTTCGCACCATTTCTTGAATGGGTCATTCACGAAATTGGTTCCGTTGTCAGTGACTATGATCCTTGGCAAACCATACCTGCATACAATATTTTCGTACACAAATTTTATGACATCTTTGCCCGTCGTCTTGACCAACGGCTTCGCTTCTATCCACTTAGTAAAATAGTCAATTGCCACAATCACATATTTGATGCGGCCGGGTGCTTCCGGAAAGGGTCCTAGCACGTCCATTCCCCATTGGTAGAAGGGCCACCGGGACATGATGGACGTCAGTGGCGTCTTGGGTAGTTTGGGTACCGGAGAGTGTATCTGACAAGATTCACATTTCCTGATTTCTTCTCGGGCATCCCGGTGCATGGTAGGCCAATAATATCCTTGCCTCATAAGCTTGGCCACTACGGTCCTCGGTCCGGCATGCATCCCACAGCAGCCCTCATGCACTTCCCGGACTATGTAATTTGCCTGTAACGGCCCTACACATCTCATCATCGGTACCAAGTAACCTTTCTTAAAGAGGACACCTTCTTCCATAATATATTGCGGAATCTTCATTCTTAAGCTTCTAGCTTCATTGGGATCCTCCGGCCATACGCCCTCTTCCAGACACTTGATGATCGGCGTCATCCAGTTGTCCGTTTCTTCTTCCACTACGGTATTAACTACTTCTTCATCTCTTGACGGCCTTTCCAGGACTTCTACGAGCACTTCTTTGGTCAGGTGATCGAAGGCCACTGATGCTAGTTTACTTAATATATCCGCCTTCTGATTTTGGGCCCTCGGAATGTTGCGAATCTTAAAGTTTTGGAAGCCGGATATGTATTTCCTTGCTTGGGCTAAGTACTTCTGCATGCTTTCCTTGGTGGCTGTGAATTCCCCATTGATCTGACTGGCCACCAGTTTTGAATCTACCCGGACGCTTAGAGCCTTGATTTTGAGTTTTTTTGCGATCCTTAGGCCGGCTAGCAGGGCCTCATATTCTGCCTCGTTGTTGGTGCTAGGAAAGTTTAATCGCAGGGCGTAGGTCAGTTCTACCTTTTCTGGGCTGATGAGAACTAAACCCGCTCCGGATCCCTTACTATTTGAGGCTCCATCTGTATATAATAACCATTCTCCTTCCTCTATTTCCATCACGTTCGGACTTTTCCTACATCTAGACTCCACCGGCACTTCTGTTAGAAAATCCGCCAGCACTTGTCCCTTGACTGCGTTGCGAGGAGTGTAAGTGATATTGTATGCTCCTAGCTCCACAGCGTATTTGGCTAGTTTTCCTGAGACTTCCGGTTTATTCAGTATTTGCTTGATGGATTGATCAGTTATGACCTGGATGGGGTGAGCCTCGAAATACCTCCTCAGCCTTCAGGATGCGTGTAGCAGACACAAAGCCAACTTCTCTATAGGGGCGTAGTATTTCTCCGCTTCATGTAGTGTCCGGCTAACATAGTGCACCGGTAACTCTCTCCCGTTTCTTTCTACCAGGAGTACCGCACTTACGGCTCCTATTGAAGCCGAGAGATATATGAACAGTTGTTCCTTCGGAATTGGTGTGGATAAAGAAGGTAATTCGAGTATCAACCTCTTCATCTCCTGAAAAGCCAACTCGGCTTCCTTCGTCCATCGGTATTCGTCCTTGTTTTCTTTAGTGATGTTCTTTAGCGTGTCGAAGAAGGGGAGAGCTCTTTCCGCCGACTTTGACAGGAATCTATTTAAAACTGCAAGCTTCCCACTCAGGCTTTGCATTTCCTTTAAGGTTTCTGGAGATTTCATCTCCATTATAGCCTTTGTTTTCCTTGGGTTGGCCCTTATTCCTTCCGATGTCACCATATAGCCGAGGAATTTACCTTCCTCTACCCCGAAAGAACACTTTCGCGGGTTCAACTTCATGTTTATCTTCCTAAGGTTGTCAAAGGTCTCTGCTATATCAGCGATCATTTCTCGTTCTGTTCGACTTTTTATGACCATGTCGTCCACATATGCCTCCAGATTTCTCCCTATCTGTGATTGAAAAGCAAAGTCTACCAATCGCTGATAGGTTGCCCCAGCATTCTTCAGTCCGAAAGGCATTTTCGTATAGCAGTATGTTCCTCGGTCTGTGTAGAATGTCGTTTTTTCCTCGTCGTCTCTATTCATCTGGATTTGGTGATAACCCTTGTAGGCGTCAAGGAAGCACTTATACCTATACCCCATGACGGATTCAATCTTCCAATCTATCTCCGGCAAAGGATAGTAATCCTTGGGGCACGAGGAGTTCAGATTTTTGAAGTCAATACACATTCTCCAGCTTCCGTCACATTTCTTAACCAACACAGGATTGGATATCCATGTCGGGTACCTTACCGGGCGTACTATGCCGGCCTTGACCCATTCCTCCATTTCTCTGTTGATCATTTGGTTCTTTTCTCGCGAGAATATTCTCCTTTTTTGGGCCACCGGTGTGTCGGAGATGTTCACGCAGAGAGGGTGCTGTATGAGGCGTCTTGGCACCCTAGTCATGTCTGCCGGCTCCCAGGCAAAAATATCTTTGTTCTTCCTCAAGATCTCGATGAGTTGCCTCCGGCATTCTCGTGAGAACTTGGTTCCTATGGTTACTCGTTGCTCTGGGTAGGCTGCGTTAACTAGGATGTCTTCCGTTTGTTCCTGACCTTCTTGAGTTTCTTGATCCCAAGTTTCTATTTCCCTCTCGGAAGAGCGGCTTCTCCGGGGGTCCTGCCCTTCCTCGAATCTCCTACATTCCATGACTACCGCTCTTTTGGCGATCAGAGTGGCTATCCCTTTCGCAGTGGGGAATTTCATCATTGCATGGATGGTAGAGGGTATGGCTCTCAATTCTTTGAGACCTGTTCGGCCCAGTATTATGTTGTAGGGAGAAGGCGATTTTACTACCGTGAACGTCATCATCACCGTTCAGAACATACCATGATCCCCCATGCGTACCTCTAGTTCTATCTTCCCCATCGGCCGGATGACTTCGCCCGAAAATCCTACCAGCGGAGAACTAGTTCCTTGCAGCCGGGATTGGATGGAAGGACAAAAGTTCCTGAAACAATGTTCATACATGACTTGGACGGAGGCACCTTCATCTACAAACACCCTCCTTACAAAATATCCTTCTATTTCGGCCTCTACGATTAACGGCTCGTCAGACAGGTCGTCCGTTTTTATCTGGGGGAAGGATATAGGGATATTCATCCAGTCCTCATCATAGAACCTGCCCTTTCTTTTACGATCCTCCGAGTATTGATGGACCATGTTGATCACTTTTCCTTTTCCATTGTGACCTCTCGGTCTTTCCTTTCCTTTTTGCTGGACATTCTTAACCAAGTGATCTAACTTCCCCGATTCAAGGGCCACTTCCAATTGCCTTTTTAAATGATAACAGTCATTGGTGAGATGGCCTCTTTCTCCATGATACTCACAGAACCGATCCTCATTTTCTTTGCTTGGCTTCCCTTGTAACGGGGGCGGTGGGGGCAAGTTTAGGTGGTGTTCGGTGGAAAGTATTTCTTTGGGCTGTTTGGTAAGGCCGGAGAGCAGGATCCGAGAACCATCATGTTTATTGAATTCGCTACGTCTGAATTCATTTCGGGGTCGTGCTTCGGCTTTTGGAGAGACATAAGGGGAGAAGACTTCTCTCTGTCGAGAATCATTCCTTTCCCAAGGCCGTCGGTCGCCCCTCTTCTTGTCATTGAATCCTCCCCTGGGGTTCTTGTCTCTTGAGACTTGACTGCTTGGCTTCCGGAATGGGTCATGGGTTTCTCCCCTTGGCAGCTCGGTGTTTTTATAAGCCTCTTCCGCCCGGATATAATCGTCTACCCTGGTCATCATTTCTTTCACCGATTTTGGAACCTGATCAGAGAACTTCTTAGCAAAATCAGGGCACCGATGAGCATTCATAAACGCCGATATCTTCATGAGTTCGGGAACCCCTGGTATCCGACTGGCCTCGTCAGTCCACCGTTCTTTGAAGGCCGGTAGTGTTTCGTTGGCCCGTCTGACAATCCGGGTGATTTCTGTAGGGTCTTTCAGGTTTTTTTGCCGTAGGGCAAACCTGACAGTAAATTGCTCCCTGAGTTCGTCCCACTTGTCAATGCTGCCCGGCTCCAAAT
The DNA here is from genome assembly GCA_910596185.1 of Chrysanthemum makinoi. Lineage (NCBI taxonomy): Eukaryota > Viridiplantae > Streptophyta > Magnoliopsida > Asterales > Asteraceae > Chrysanthemum > Chrysanthemum makinoi. Next base: position 181,070,900 of record OU343224.1, read on the forward strand.
TGCTGAACCAGCCTTGTGCCGCTCCATCCATAGTTTGCTGGAACATTCGGCACCACACCGACATTGGCCATTCTCCTTGATTCGCCGCTCCCACGAAGCGGTTGATATGATCATCCGGGTCAGCCGAGCCATCGTATAGTTTTAGATTGGTGGGCATGATGTACTTCGGGCCAGCGAACTCTACTATTCTGCGTGTAAAGGGTGATCGAGCAATTTCTTTACGGGGTTTGCTGAGATCATCCTTCGGGTTTGGTTCAGCACCCTCCTCTTGCTCGTCTTCTTCTTCGAAAGAGAGCCGGATAGGCTTGATGACTCCGGGCCCGGTTGCATTGTACTTTCTGAGGAGGGTCTCTAAGGAGGCCATCTGGGCTTGTAGTTGTTCCGGTATTCCGGAGGTTTTCCTATTGAAGACTCCACTCCCGCCTATGTTTTCCGGAGGGGAGTTGGGTTCAGGTGGTGGTTGCGAACCTGTCATCCAATTCTCTGGTAGAATGAATAACGCGTCCCACGGATGGCGCCAATTTGTTGAAGCAAATTCCCGCTATCCGGCTTGGCTGGGAGTTCGACTACAATCAACGGTGCCGGAGGAAATAATTGTTCCTTCTTGCACAATAAGCAACACACGTTAGCCTCGCCCTGGACGGTGTCCAGGACCAAGCTCCGGCGTGAAAGTAAGGTGGAGGGAAAGGATGGTAATAAATGCAGTGGTTGATATAAGTGTGTGTGTGTTGTTTGAAACATTAAATGTGTTGGGGTATTTATACTACCCCAACTATGTACCTTCGTCACTGTAGATACACTGTTCGTGCAGGCCTATATTACCTGCTTGCAAGCCTATAGCCACCCTAGTTGATAGGCCATGTGGTGAGAATCCCTTAAAAACTGGATACTGTCGTTTGACGTCCGGACGGTGATGTTGCCTGACTGCAGGTCCTCCGGACATATACGCCAACAACTATACATCTATACTTGAGAGCTACGTGATTTAGTCATTTGGCAGGTTTTGAAAACACCAAATAAAACATTTTGAGAATTTAGTACAATGCATTTAAATGCGATTTCTTCTAATGTATATTTCATCTCTTATCCTCGGATCAAGTAAATTGTCTAACATTTTTCTGTATAGGATGTGAATGTCAGCAAAACTTATCCGTTTTTGTATAAAAGCAAAAGAAATTTGTACAAGTGTTCATCGTTTTCTTGATTTATCTCAATTGAATGTTTTCTTGGCTTCTTGCTCTTGTGTTCTTGTAACTACGTGATTTTGTCATTTCACAAGGAGGTCGCCGCTTGTACTTTCGAAAGACCAGAGATGAAACATGTAATCTAGGCAAAATTACCACAGGGACGGTTTTTGCAATTTACTCTTAAAAAAAATAAATTAAAAAGTAAGTTTTCATAAACAAAATTGTCAAGAGAGGTACTTTGCTGCACCAATAAGCCAACACATGCACCAGCCACTAGTTCGGTTCAAATGGTACATCAAATATGTAATATGTGAACAAAACAGTAATTAAAACACAATGGTTTGATGAAAAAACTGCAGAATATATGTCTTGCTGAACTATGTAGATCCACTTGTAGCGTTTATCGAATTGTTCCATCAGATATGGATAAAACCTTGCAAACACCTGCAGAAGTGGTGAATGGTATATCTTTATAGCAGGCTACAAGATCTTTGTCTGTATGTAGATCCGCTTGTAGTGTCTCCCAAACCTTCTTCTTAGGGTTAAGAACATTATCAGGCTTGCCATCAAACCCAGAAAAGGTAACTCTTTCCCCGATAACAGCAGAAGCGGGTGGTTCCACCAATTCGACCTGAAATTATGTTCATGCAATCAGGCTCTCGGTCATAAATGTTTAACGTTTGGTTTTATGCAGCTAGAAAAAGAAACAAGTTATAAAAGTAGCTAAGGTGGAGTTGTACAGGTGTGTTTAGCGCCGTGCATTTTGGAGGCTTTAGTATTTAGCATTTAGCGTTTTGAATACAAATTTGTTTCTTTACCTTATCATCGGTGGTAGCGCAAAGAACCATCGCGTGTGATTTAATGCCCCTCATGGTTGCTGGCTTCAGATTGCATAGAACACAGACCTTGCGGTTCTAAAGATAAACATGAAGAATTATGAGCATTTACACACCTTATATGGTGCATTCCTAAACACGTTAATTACGTTATCATTCACAAGTAAATAAGGCAAGGGGAGTTTTTTTTTTTTTTTTTCTCTTAATAATCTGCTGATAGTGAAGTGTAAAAAATAAACCTGCATCTCCTCAAGAGGTATATGTTTAACAAGCCCGCTAACAACGGTTCTAGGCTGCTCTTCACCGACATCAATCTTTTCCACATACAAAGAGTCAGCATCAGGATGCTTCTGAACTTCCATGATAACCCCAACACGAATATCAAGTCTGCTAATCGTAAGTTCCAGTTCAGCAGCAGCCTGAGTTTTCGCTTCAGTTGAGGACTTACTTGGGTGTTCTTTCGTTCCACTTTCGTCTGCACACAAGTTGAGTGTACAAAAATGACACGAGGGTTAAAGCTCACACATTTTAGAAAATTTTATGAAGGATAAAGCATAACAAACTAACTAGTCTTTCTGGTAAAAAAATAAATAACCAACAAACAATCACCTGTAATTTTGGTGGTGTTCAACTTTTCTGTAACTTTCTTTGCTTCAGCTTCTTCCTTCACAGCCCGGTCTGCACGGTCAGCTTGACTTCCAGCGAACTTATTCTTGAAAAACTCCACTTCTTCATCTTTCTGCACATCAGAAACAATAATTAGAAGACACACAAAATTTAACATGCGCCAGATGTTCAAAAATACCGCAGAAATAAAATATTTACCAATTCCGTAAATAATGGCACAGGGGTCCCAATTTTGTGACCAACAGGTATGATCTCCCAAGGACTTTTGGCCTTTACAACAGCATCCCCCTCTTCATCAGAAAGGGATAGTGGAAGAGGCATATTTAGCTGCTTGAGTACCTGTTAACAAAAATCAAAAGGAACACTTATAAAAGTGGTCTTTTTTGGGACACATAGTAACTTTCTTTCACAAACCTTCAAACAGAAAAGTAAATTTACTTGCCTCGATGGAAAAGGATGGCATAAAAGGTTCTAAGAGGCATGCAAGAATAAAGACTACTCCCACCGAAGTTCTCATGACTATGGAGCAAGAAGGAAGATCTTCCTTGTAAAGCTTCCAGAACTGACTATCCTGTATTCATTAGTGATACGAGGGTTTATGTTATTGCGGTTTTTTTCTTCATGCTCAAAAATAGCAACTCCTAAAACAGAACTGCAAGCTTATGGACTTACTTGTAGGTATTTATTTCCTTCACTAGAGATTTTTATCGCGTGTTCTAATCCCTTCTTTAGTTTGACCTGTTTTAATTGCCATAGAAACATACATTAAAAATAAAGGAAGTAACCAGAACATCTATATACATCAAGTATAAACACTTACGTTCTCCATGGCCTTCACATATTGATCAACTAAGTCACCAATTTTCTCTGCAAACTCTTTTGTTAAAGGGTGTGAATCCGCACCTGGAGCATCAGGAATTATGGAATTGTATCCTGAACCCTTGCCACCTCCCAAGTCTGTCCAACCATTTATAAAATAGTACGTCAAAAAACTGTCATGTTCGTATAAGTAATATTTATTTCAATGTTCTTATAACTGTGGATAAAAAATCAAGCTGATAACTGACCTGGTTTAGCAATAAAGCTCAAGACACGGTTGATGAAGTTGCCTAAATTATGTAGCAATTCACTGTTTAGCTTCTCTTTCAAATTTGCCCATTCAAATTTGGTGTCTGATGATCCCTATACATATAACACATTGAATCAATGGAAATTATGGAGAATGAGGATAACGTTATCAATCAAGTAAAAGGCAAAATACTACTGTACCTCTGGTCTATTTGTTAACAAATAATATCGCCATACTTCTACAGGAATGCCTGTATCCTTCGCATCATTTCCAAAGACTCCTACACCTTTACTTTTTGAGAACTTGCCTACAGACAATATCAGAGTATATATAATAATTAGCTGAAGCTAGCATACCCCGCATGTATAACTAAGATACCAATAGACAAATCTGAATGATAATTGTAAAGCCAAAACCAGAACTCGTGGGCTAACATCGAACAAACCTTCCTCATAATTTAAGTAATGTGTAACACTAATAGTCTTCATCATAGTCCAGCTCTCCCCAGTCCCAATAAGTGTAGAAGGAAACATAACCTGGAATAATTTGTTTTCATAGTTAGAGAGGACAAAAGATGAAGAGCGCAGTAAAAAGATAGAGGAAGTCTCATGATAAGAGCTACATGACAGCTACTTTATTCTCGGAATAAGGAATAAAAAAGTAAAGAGTAACAAAACACGTAAGTTATTACAGGAAGGAAGTACCAAATAGATCTCCAATTCATTTAATTGTCCAATATTTCAGCAGAGGGGAGTTTAAGATTTTAGGTTCCTGATTTTGCAGATAATATAACGAAGAACATACTTTAGTATATAAGCTTCACTTACGGTGTGAAATGGAATGTTATCCTTGCCCATAAACTGATATAGCTCCACATTTTGAGGGTTTTTCCACCACTTCTCCCACTCTTCCGTATAGCATTTAGTAATTGAGATGTATCCGATAGGTGCATCAAACCACACATAGAAAACCTACAAAATGTGTGGTAGCAGAACCATAATGAAAAAAAGTTAAATCGCAAAATTAGTCATCTTATGCAGCTAAGAATAGTCATCTTACTAGTTGAGGAAAAAGAGTAAATCAGAAATACAACGAATTTCTTTATACCTTATCTTTAAATTTCTCAAGGGGGACAGGAACGCCCCATTTTAGATCTCTTGTAATACAACGATGCCTCAATCCTTTTTCAAGCCAACCATCTGTTACACCAATGGCATTCTCACTCCACGAGCCTTTCACTGACATTATGTACTCGCGCAGTTTAGCTTCCAACAAAGGAAGTTCAAGAAACAAGTGTTCCGTATCACGGATTCGAGGGCTGGTTGAGCAGACCTTATACCCAGAACAAGATATTGTTATACAGATTACAGAGGAAACGAAAAAAGAGAAAGAAAGCAAGCTGCACATAGTAGTCCCAGGCATACTCGGAAAAGTAACTTATGGATAGAAAAAACTGCATGATAATTGATCACACTTGAACCATTTTAGGAGAACACATATACTCCGACACTCAAAACAATAAGTACAGAAGCAATGCCTAAGACCCGATCTTATGTAGTTTCTTTTCAGCTGAATTTTATTTGATACATTCTAATTACCAACAGGCATGAATTGGTCGATCAAAATCCATCCTTCGATTAAGTAAGATTACTATGTATCACAATAAGTGTCTAACAAAATGGATTTAAATTCATCAAAACAATTGGTGCAATTAATTTACCTTGCATCTAGGATTAATAAGTTCCGTTGGACTCAACAGCTTATCACAAACATCACATTGATCTCCACGCGCAGAGTCATTCTTACACCCTGATGCCGGGCAACTACCTTCAACAAGCCGATCGGCCAAAAACTTACTACAGGTATCACAGTAAAGCTGCATTTCGAAACGAAAACAATAATTAATCATCCGGCCACATTCACTAATCCATACTTAATCATTACAATACAAACACAGCACACACCTGTTGCATTTTATTCTCAGAAAGCCAATTATTCTCCAACAACTTGTTAAAAATGGCTTGACAAATCTCCGTCTGTTGAGGAGTCGACGTCCGTCCAAATATATCAAAACTTATACCAAACCACTCATACACCTCCTTATGAATAGCATGATACCTATAACATGAAAAAAGCATTAGAATAACTAATTAGGGTGTGTTTGGCAAAAGTAGCAGTGATCATTAGTTCCGTGAGCGTAACTATAAATGTTTAGTAGCATAGTTGTAGTTGTAATCATAATCACGGGCAGACCCAGAACACTAAGTCATGAGGTGCAAAAAAAAAATTACTAGTATAAAGGAAAAAAAATTAATTTTTGTTCGACATATTAGTGGATTAAGTCATATTTATGTGACACAAAATTTTGAGACCAGCAGGTTCATTTTGGAAAAATAGAGATTTTTTGCGAAAATTTACACTACGCAACAAACATCCATCAGGTTCCGTGAATCCTTAGGAACCCTCCTAAGTAATTTGGTATATCAGCTCCTAAATGCTCAAAGCTCCTAAATACTATTTCATTGAGCGTTGGAAAAGGAGCATTCCGAACAAGAACTAAAATCACTACGCTCACCGCTCCTAACCACTCTGCGCCATACAAACCCTAATCATAAAATCACAAAAATCAAGAGCATAAAAACTAAAAACTCGAATTATTATTACTTGTCGCAAATCTCTTTCGGAGTAGAATTCTCTTCCAAAGCTTTAGTCTCAGTAGCAGTTCCATACTCATCAGTTCCACATATATAGATAGCATTATACCCTCTTAATCTACAATACCTAGCGTACACGTCAGCACTCAATACACCTACACACATGCATGCATGCATACGTCAAATTAAGTTCAAAAAAAATTTACTAATTAACAATTTTACACGTAAAAAAAATTGAGTACTACTACTTACATCCGATGATGTTACCGAGATGAGGTACGTTGTTGACGTAGGGAAGGGCACTCGTGATCAGGATGTTACGCCTTCCGGGTATCGGAAGCTTTGCCGGTTTTTGGCCGGTGGTGGTGCCCATTGTTTAATGGTCGTAGGTGGTGAATAACGTACGGTTTTTAATATAGCCCAAGAAACTTGCAGCACAAGCATAGGCGGTGAGGTGCCTCCCCCAACTAGCCAAAGAAGCCCACGAACTAATAAATAGGCCCAGTTTTGTATAATTAATTTTACAATTCACACTTCAATTATATAGATAGAGTTTGTCCAAAATACCAATTGTTACAAATACTCAAATAGATATATAATAAAGAGCTAATTGCGCATAAATATATTTGAATTGTCACTTTTTTATATTTCTTTGTAGCTAATTTTTCTAAATGTATGTAACATACATTTGAATTAGCTCTTTATGATGTATCGTTTGATCAGTTATGTTTTTCTTTTTTAACGGCAATTTTATTAACACTCTAGCAAGAAGCTAGAGGGAAGAAAGGAAAAAGAAAATGAATATACAGTTAAGCTACAAGTGAATAAGGATTAACTATCCAATCTAACCAACCAGGAACCGGAGTGTTTATCCTATGCATAATCCACGAGTGAGATAATAGTTTGATTTCTTCGCTTAACATATCCTTTCTCGGAGGTTTCAAGTCGAAGCAAACACGATTCCTGTATCTCCAATTTAATCGAAGCAAACACGATTCCTGTATCTCCAATAGTGTGATCAGTTATGCATGTGCATTATCTAACGATTTTACCTTTAGTTTATACACTCAAATTTAATCGAAAAAAGAGTAAACCGGTCAAATAATACACAATAATGGTCATACGATACACCAAAATTATGAAATTTAAAAGATCTAAAAAATTTTGGTTGCACAAAACTATAAAAAGTGATAAGTTTTACATTTATAAAATACTAAACCTATATTAAATTGTTCCACAAAGTGATTAAAGTTCATCACAAAAGCTAGCAAGCACTAGCACTCCAATATAATTACAGTAGATGTTATTTTCCTCTTCCACAACCTATGATGGTTACAATTTTGATTTTGATATCGCCTAACTTGTTACTTTTAACACTAAACACCAATAAAACAAGTTACATAAAGGACCAACTTTAGGTACCTTCAAGAAACATCTTATCATTTCAAGCACAATAAAGTTCAATTATATAGAAGAAAGGGAAACCCACACACAACAACTTCTTCTAGTCACCATCCAAAACTCAAAACACTAGATATTTGGATATTATTATTTCATGACCAAGAAAATTATTTACTGTGGGCAGCCTTTGCTACTTTCTTAATAAGCAAGTATTAAACAATCACCTTAAAGATTCAATCAATGCCATTGATTATGGATGGTCAAACCCACCAACTCCAAGGTTCAAGAAAGTGCAAAAAGAACCCAAAATTTGCATATGTTGTCTCACCAACATAGAACCACATAAAAGTAAAAATTTTGAGCTTAACAAAAATATGCAAGGAGAACATAGTCAAATTTTGTTAATAATGTTTCATGTAAATGACTAAATGGAACAAATTTATCTTTGAAAAGTTGAAGAAAAAATCTGGTTTAGTTAAATATGTCAAAGATGTATAGATTCATGTATATTAGAAATACTAAATATTAAAGATGTCAATATCAATACCATGATATGAAATGACAAGAATTCAAAATCAAAGCCTAACCCCACCACTCTTAATCAACAAAAAAGAGTCTACTTTTTCCTTTTACTTTCCATTAACCCATATTGATATTACACTCTATTATATAATCTCACAATGATCCATTGTCTTTCTTTTTCTTCATTGCTTCATTTCCTAAACTTTTTGCTTCTAAGCACTTCTTCTTAACATGACACACCATGAATCGCCACCATGTTCGCCACAAGAGCCACCATCAGTCTATTGCACGCCCTCGCCACAATCCAAAGCCACAACACCATCTCCATCTCCCCTTTCGCGTGTCACAATCTCATCTCCTTTCGCGCGTATCTTTTTGTCAAGACAATCATCAGTAAAACCTTCTCCTCAAACTAAACTTGTCCTATCAAGACAACATTCATTTAGTACCACAAGTTCACAGACGTTATCGCGCGAATATCCTTATGAACACATCACCAACAAAACAAGTAATAGGCTCTTGTTAAGAAGACATCGTCATACAAACCCTGCCATTTGGTGTAGCGCGATAATATGCTTAATCTTTAGCGTATTATTGATCATATTTGGTATTGCCACTTTGATCATTTACCTTGTTGTCAAGCCAAAAACACCCGTTTTTGACATTACTCGTGCGAACCTAAGCACGATATACTTTGATACACCGGGCAATTTTAACGGAGACTTTGCTTTTCTAGCAAATATCTCCAACCCCAACAAGAAACTTAACGTTAAATTCGAACATGGGGTCATGGAATTGCTAATTCAAAACGACGTGATAGGAACTCAATCTATTCAACCATTTTCTCTAAGGCATAAGGAGACAGGAACCGTTGTGATTGACTTCGTATCTAGTTTGGTTCCTTTGCCACAAAATCTTGCTATAGAACTTAAAAGACAGGTTATGAGTAACAAAGTTTTCTATAGCGTGAGAGGAACTTTTAAGGTTCGAGCAAGTTTTGGTGCACTTCATTTTACGTATTGGTTGCATGGATGGTGTGACCTGCAAATGACTAGTCCACCATCGGGTTCACTCACGTATCGAACGTGCAAGACAAAGAAGTGAACCCTCAACAAGACATTCTTGCTGGCTTATTTTATATTATGCTTTTGTTAAGAGGTTTTCGAATTGAGGTCTAATTGTTAACTCAATTCGATGGAGTTTTAATTTCTGTGTATACATTGATATGATATATCATATATAAGTAGTTAGATGAGATTATTAATCCACAATCAAAGTTGAATTAGCCCTTTTTATGTTTTTTCTAACCATGGTATTTATAGATTTGTTACAAACTAACAATCATATTTGTGTGAATGCAAAAAATTATGTCAAATGGTTCTTTCATTCAACATGCTTGTAACTTTGTTGTAAACTCAGTTATGGATTTCTTTAAAATCAATCACTCATTCTTAATGATTTTTTATTTCTTTGTTTGCATTTTAACAAATATTACATTTAGTCTAAAGTATAAAATTGAACATTGTTTGGGGCTGATCTTTAGGGAAGGGGCAGTCGACATCTATGGGTTTACGGAGTTTGAGTTTCTCCATCAATCTAAATCTTTTGGTGAATACAAACACAAAATGATAGTACAAATTTTTTTTTTTTTTTTTTTTACTGCTTTTTCATCACGCCAGTTTGTTTTCCTTAAAGGGTGATTAGATGTACAAAAGCATCATATGATCACGAGCTAAAACTGTAATTTTATTTCATTTTGGCATTCTAATAAATTTAGTTGTTAATGATGTTGTGATAAGTTTTAATTCCTCCCAGATAACATAGATCAAACAAGCATTTTTGGTTTAACACTAAATCAAACCAAAGAATTTACAAATATCTAGTTCATTCTAACAAGCATGCTCTAGATGTGGCTTGATGATGGAAAAGATGATCGACATGAGACATGTCACATGGATACATAAAGCAAGATAGCTAAAAAAAATGAGACAAGCAAAGATAAAGTGATTACTGTAAGAGCAAGGGGTATCACAACATCACCACTTCTCTTCACTTGGGCCCCACGTGTGCCACATCACCTCCACATCACTCCAACACACTAACAAAAAAATACCCCCCAATCACAACTTACTCACTTATCTTCATTTGGGCCCCACCCACTATCATTTTACTTCTCTTCATTTCGATTGCAACTGATAAAATACTTGTCGTTTTCTTCGTTGTTCCCCCGGCGAAAACCAAAGTGGCGAACCCACTTGGTATCACGGCGAGCTCCAACATCAAACAACGAGGTGCCATGTGGGAATCGGCGAGCTCCAACGGTTCCCACACCCCTTGCTCTAAGAGGTAATATTTGACATTTGTGGTTCAATCTTCTACTTTACAAATTTTAAAAATAAGATGAAGAATTTGCTTCTATACATATCTAAGGAGGTAATTGTCACCAATGATGACCACAAAAAAAACACATAAAAATATATCACTTTATACAAATATACAAAAAAAAATGCACCACAAAACAATAGCCAAAAACCCACCACCACGAGCGGTTGTGAGGGTGTAAGGACGATGGCGCACGGTTGGTGACCACCACCTAATGGTTTGGGACTGTTACACTTGGTCTAATCCCTATATTTGACTAATTAATTGAAAGTAATCAATTTAACCATCACTATTATAACAATAGCAATTGAAATCAAGTGATGCTTTTACCGGGTAATTGCTCTTAGTGATATTGTTTGGTAGGTTCGGAGGCCGGAAATTTACCATAATATGTTGAATTTTTACATTCGAATGTTTTTGCTTGGTCGTAGCGTGATTAGAGGTTTTAAGGTCGATGGTCGATAACGTAAGTTAAAAATCAAGGCATATATGTTCACCAAACAAAGATCATAGAAAGATAAAGTGAACAATGTTTTGTTTACAATGATACATGCAAAAGACATGTACAAGAAAAGATGATACAAAAGCAAAGTTGGAATTATTGTAATAGAAGCCACCAACAGCTGGTATTTAACTTGGTTTTAAACAAGCCTAAATAATACTAAGAAATACTAATTTTTGCCATAATAAAAGGTCTTTGTTTAGATTGATTAAGACTAGTGTAAAGCCGAGAAAATCTCGGATCGGATCGGTAAAAAGCTCGAAGCTTAAACTTCGAGCTCGAGCCTAATTTTGGGCTCATTTAATAGTCGAGCTCGAGCCCGAGCTCTGTACAAAAAGCTCGAGTAGGCTCGCGAGCCTGAGCCCTAGAATTATATCGTGTATATATCGTCTATCGTATAAACGAGCTTAAAAGTAGTAAAAGCTCGAGCTTTATATAATTGAGCGAGCTCAAAACATCATAAAATTAGTCGAGCCCGAGCCGAGCTCGAGCTTGAGAAAATTTTCACGAGCCGAGCTCGAGCTCAAAGTATAAGGCTCGAAACGAGCTCGAGCCCGAGCTCGAGCATTATATATATAAACGAGCGAGCTTACGAGCTCAGCTCGTTCCACCCCTAATTAAGACCAATACCAGAAGAAATGCAAAAGGAAGGAAAAAAGAAAGCTTCTTTTATGGGTGGAGCCAGTAATATTCCCCCAAATTTGAGAAACACTACTACTTTAAACAAAACAATGTTAGTGGGTTCATTAAGTAGGTCAACACTAAAATTATGTAAGAAAAGTTTAGAGCACTAGTTGTCGTGTGCCATAGGGCACGTTATAGCTCATATGGCGTCCACCGACACCCCCTTGGCATTATAGCCCTCCGCGCCATGAGCACCAGCCAAGTTATCGATTTTTTTTTTTTTTTTTTTTTTTGTGATAATATGTTGGCCAGTGAGTGTCCTATAACTTGAGTGATGGAGGGACGAAGTTTTTGAGTTAAGTTATAAGTTCGGGGTAACAACACTTTTTGCTATAACACGAGCCTATGGCTCCCCAGACACCTTGTGCTCTTAGCAAGCTCGACTTGGATGTTTTGTGTGGAGACTGATTGTTGTCGAACGACCTAACCAGCGCTACACAAGGGGAACCTAGAGCTACAAGATTCAGTAAGATAGACTCGCTAATGTGATCATAGCGTGAACTAGGCATCCCATATGTGTACCATTTTCCACTTATTTTTATTATGTTTTATTTGCCATAATTCTGCATGTGTTTTTGTGATCGCGTAGATTGTGCCGATTTCCAAACAGTGACAAACAAATGAGAATCTATTTGTCACGATTTTCTTTCCTACAAGTATCATAAAGTAACTATAAAGGACCATCACCCTTTTTTGTTCTCACATTTGACATGCCGATATCGTGGAATATGAATACTAAAGAGGCAAGTGGTTGAAGATTCAGATATTTAAAAAAAACCCTGAACAGAATCATGTAATGATGGAGCAAATCTGTACTCTTGATTAGGTAAGTAAAGTGGAAAAAGCAAAAATTAAGAAACCAAAAGGACATTTAAACACACACACACACGTTGAATCATGCTCTAAACTTTGATAATACTTTTTGTTAGAAAAAAAAAAAATAATCCCTTATTAGCTGTAAAAATTAATATAAGACAACTAGACGAGTACCTATTGACCCCCAACCCACTCCTTTATGAGGAAGTCGAAAAGAAACTCATGTGACTTGACTCGCAACAAAGTCTATTATAAAGAAGATCAAACTAACATAATTAGTTCCATTGGTCTAACGGAGTCACGGTTTTGTTCAAAGATGGAAGTTAGAAGATACTATACACAAACCCGACTGGACTCCCTCCATTGATATGTTAACCATCTAATAAGGAGTCAGAAATCTGTACCAAAATATCTGTCTCCAAACTCGCCCATCCCTGGAACCACACTAGAGTCTTGATTCAAGCCCGTTTCAATCTCGGATGTCACAATCTTTATTCTTGGAAACTTTTTGCAAAGCATATGCACTCCTTGAGGTGCCTGCCAATGTAATTATCAACGGGTCAATTTGGGTTGCATTTTACTTTAAAAGGATCAAAGCATGACTTTTAAAAAAGAAGATTTTAAGTTGTAGAAAGTCTCAAAAAGTCTACTTTTAGATACATACAACACAGCTTCCTAAATCTTTCTATTTAATAATAATGTGATAATATCGTTTAACACATGTATTACTACTTATTAGAGACTGGACAAAAAGTGTCTTTGGGGCAACCCACCCTGACTTTAGCCCTAAAGCATGACTGTTTTAACCCAGACCCGTCTTGACCCAGTAAGTCACCCCTTTTGCGACCTTTACAAAAGACTGCCCAAATGAACGGAAGTCTTAACTCACCGATATTAGGTTTAGGAATATTATGTTGCCTTCCGGAACCCCTTTCTTTAAAAGTAAGTAGATAGCTTCGACCGCTAAAGTGCCTGGAAAGATGTTGCATATGTCAGCACAAAGTCAAAAACATCGATTCTAAATTTTCCATTAGAAATAGAAAGCTTTTCTTCTTTAGAATGTCACAAAAAATAAAAATAAAAATAAAAATAACAAGAGAGTGTGCCCATGCCTGTTCCTAGTATAGGATCCAACAACAAAATATGTCTGTCCGAGATGTCTTGTGGGAGTTTTTCATATATTAACTGCACAATAGTACAAGCATGTCCATAATTAGATCTTTGTAAGATAATTGTGCAAACTGCATATAAAGTAATAAACTTTGGTCCTATTTCTATTTCTGGTAGTCTCATTGTTAGGCCAAAAGAAATGAAACCCTCAAAAACTCGATTTAGCATGGTCAAAGTTACTGTCGGAAAAGTTAACCGCCAGGCCATATTTCTGATCTAGTGACCATATGGTATAAACACCTTTATGTAAACTTATTTTAAGTCTGAGTTTTTTCACGGGCAGAAAAGAAATGGTAAACTTAAGTAAAATTTTGACCATGGTCGGCTACTTTCTAAGCAATTAGCACGAAATAATCAGCGGTGGTTGAAGGGATAAACCTGTTGACCATTGTCACCCTCTCTATGAATAAGAATCTTTCCGATCTTAATATCCTTACAACATGCCTGCAGTGCTTTTTCCATAGTCTCACCACTGCAAATGATAACTTTTTATTAATAAAAAATAGCTCTTTCGCAGAATTCTTGATCACTAAAACATAGTCATGGGAGTACACGCATAGCTCAGATATATTTCGACCACAGTGAAGAAGAGACTTAATATACTAAAGAGATGTTCATAATACACTAATATATTCAAATACCTCCGAATAATAGAGACGCCGCATACTCTTTCATAAAATTCTACGCCCGTGTACTCTGATCCTGCATTCACACCGACCAAAATTGTTATACGAAGAGGCTAAAAGTCTAAAACGATGTCATTAACGAAAGTAAATTATAATTAAATGCACAATATGCATGCCACAGATAACCTTAAACAAGTTAGGAAGCTATGGTTACTTGAGTATATTTTTGGCAACTTATAAACCTTCATATCATGAATTTTCAGCTAAATCTAATGAAAATATATATAGAACAATTCAACACATTGTGACCAACAGCAGAAGAAGCTGACCACTCACCAGATGGAGTTATCACCTGTTTTTCTGTGAAAGGTAGATGTTTGAGACCATGCTCGACAACCTGTTGATGGTGGAAGGATCTTACATTTATCAAATTGGGCAAACATAAAAGCAGAGAATAAGATTAAGAACTATCAAAATCAGCAACTCACCAAACGAATCAACCGGTCAGCATAAAAAGTAAAATCAGGTTTTGTTGTTTGAAAATCACGTATAAGCGTATGCATACCTCGTATCTACATAAAAGGTTAAGAACAAGCAACATGACTAACAAGTAACAGAATTTCCAAAAAAATATATATCATTTTAGTCAGGGATTTATAAGTAATGTAACTTTACTTTATTACCTGAAAGGTGGAGCGAACGACATATAAATTGGGATATATTTTGCAAAGATCATGTTGACCAAGTTTTGACTGAATGTGTTGGACAACCGAATCAATAGCTACTTGGTTGTCTCCTACACGCGGAATGATGATGTCAGCATACTTTTTTGTTGGGAATATGAAACCATCAAAGGCTGGCTTCACGAACTTCGAGTACTGTACATAGGATCATAAGTTCAGAATTAGTGCAAGTGAAACTTTCGACCCATTTATTAAGATTATGTCAATATGAGATGTGCTCTCTCTCATACGGGTCATATAAGTGCATACAAGAATACAACATCCTAACCCGTTTTTATCAAATAAATCTTTTCTAATATTGTAACAATATTGCTTTTGTAATCATAATTAGAACATTAGTCATCTATTATTAAATGGATAAAAAGGTGTGTAGAGGGTCATCTTCCTGGACCGTTTTGACCCGTGACCTAACTAGCCCATTTTGCGGCTGCATTTAGGAATTAGAAGCATAACACTGCAACTCCAAAAGATGAGAATTTTACATGATCAATTTAGCACATATCATGCATACTAGAACATTGATTACGTTACAAAGTTTACAAAGAAAAACTTAAACAATTCCAACTTATATAACTCGCATGATCTACTTGCTCATAAAAAACAAAGGAAGCAATTAACCTGGCTGAACACCATACCAATATCTCTTCCCCTTTCAACTGTATCACGCCGTATTCTTCTCTCTAGGCATACATCAGCATCTGCATTATAAATCAACATATTATAAATTTAATCTGTCAAACTCAATTAAATTCAGAAAAGAGACATGTCAGCTATAAAAAGTGCTAAAATGGTAAAATATCTAGAATATAGTTCAAAAAGTAAACTTCGTCAAAGAAATGGCAAGCATACAGAAAAGTATAATAAATTCATTACACATTGCACGAAACAAGAGTAGAAGAACCTGTATCAACAAAGATCTTCATATCCATCATATCACGTACTCGGGGATCGTGAAAAATAAGCATGCCCGCCAAAATTATCACATCTGAAGGATTCACCTGCCAGAAGGGTTTCCAATTTTATTTAGATCACATTTCAAGAAAGAGACTCGGAAAAGTTGTATTATTAGTAGATTGCATTTTATCATGGAATGCTTAATTATATACTGTCCAAAGGGTGTCGAAAGTCACCTAAAGTGTATTTTTTATGCATAAAACCATCAAAATAATTATCAAAAAGTAGAAAATTACCACAACAATAATTCAATTACACCAAAAGCGACGCTAAATTTTTTTTTCAATTAGGTAAACCAAACCGGCCCAAAAATAAAATTTCCCAGTTTGACCCATTCATCAACCCTCTTGACACTATTCAAATTACTATCAAACATTAAGTTTGAATAGCGTGGAAACATAATTATAAGTAGTGCAAGAGGAAGGTTGCCAAATAGATGTGTAAGGAAGTTCTAGAAGTATAGAACACCTTTTAATCAGTTCTTAGAAGTATAGTTATCCTTACATATACATTGAACGACACCCTAAAAACAATAAATTGGTATGATATAAGAGCTAACCCGTTGAGTGATACCGATCTTATAACTCTTGAAGTCATATTGCGGAATATCAATTGCTTTCCCATGCTTCAACGTCTTCATAGCTGTTAATAGCTTTTCAGTGTCAAAAGCATCTGAAAAAGATGCACGAGCCGTATAAGTATAGTCAAGTGTAAGTATAGATAAAAAAAAATCACATTCTACTTAACGATATAGAAGGATTGAGATGAGCACGTAACCCACCAGGATGATCAAAATTGTACTCCTGAACTTCTGAAAGATCCTTTGAAGTCAAAGTGTGATAGAATGAGTCCTGACAACACATCCTTAAATGTATGACAATTTGGATAGATCAACCAAATTATTTAATACAAAAATAAAGGATTCCTTACTATGATCTAGAAATGGCATGATGGGCGGTTCAGCGAGTTGGGTAACGGGTCAAACAGGTTAGGGTTGAAAGGTTGGCCTGCAAACCAGTTTTTGTTTATTTCTGAAAAATAGTAAGTAGTCAACGTGTTAAATCGTTTCTAACTACAAGAATAATACTATTACAACAATAATTTAGATCTTTGAACAGAACAACGCAGAAGGTTGTATGTGTTAAAAAAGACTTTGGAGAGCTTCTATCCGTTTAACCCATTTGACCCGTTCCCTTTAAGGTAAGAAATTTATTTGACCCTTATTACGCGCTTGAGATAGAACACAGCCCAAACCAACCAGGTTATAAGTAAATGGGTTAATCTCAAATCAACCACCTCTAACATGACGCAAGAAAAAAGAGGTACCTGTTTCACAAGTACTACACGTAGATCATGAAGTTGCTCAATGATCATATCGCAAATGGTGGTCTTCCCAGATGCCGCACCCCCAGCAACCCCTGCTAGTTGATAAAGATGGTAAGATAAAACCCCCTAAAAATGACCCAAAATGTAACATAGAACAACTCTTTTCCATTTCATACATACAATTGCGTGAGTATGCACATATGTCAGATAAGTAGATAACAGTAGTTGATGGAAAAAATGTGAAAGTATGTTTCATTCGTTTGACAAATTATGCAATTATAAATTAGAATATCTCTGTGATCTTGCCTACAAAACATACCAATGACAAAAGGTTGCTTATGTGATTTTCCGGTCACTGAAGTTGATGCCTGCTCAACATCTGTATTTCGTGTCCCTGTCCTATCCCTCTGCAATCCAGAAAACGGAACCCCTTATGGCGCATTTTTAAATCCTCCACTGAATTAAATCCCATTTATGATATGGAAAAACAACAAAAAAGGAAGCATGCCTTCACCTCGTCTACAAAACAAGACATCTTCGGCATTTCGGTATCGACATCGGGTGCCCGTCTATCCTTCGAAAGGCCCTGCATATCAATGGAGATTTTAACAAAATGTTGTTAAAAAACAACTCAACAAACAAATAAAGTAAAGAGTTAAACACAGTTACCTCGACAAGATCCTCTAGCCTCGAGACACGATTATCTAGCTTCGAGAAACGTTGATCTATCATCCCAGACATTTTATCCATGATCCGCTTCTCTAAAGTGTGGTCATGAGGACTAGGTGGCGATTTGAATCGTGCCTTCTTTAGCGGAGGCTGAATATCATCAATGATTCCATCAAAAAAGCGCCGACTAGCCATCCACCATGGCGAGGAACTCTCTGCAAGAGTCGGTTTTAGCTCATGCAGTGGCTCAAGTCCCTGACGAGGCACAGTATTAATTTGATTAATTACAACTAATAATGTAGTATTAGAAAATAATAGTAGAGAAAACATACATCCTTGAAAACAAGAAACTCGTTAAGCATCTCCTTCTTTATTTTTATAGCACAGGTCTTCCGCCAGGCAATGGCCCTCGGGATGACACCAGGGTCCCGTATAGCAAATTGCCTAGCACAGGGGAAAACCTCGAATATCCATATCTGTAAAAATCACAATTAAACAGACGCCAGCCAACAAAAGTATAACTAAACAATACATTTTGAAAAATAAAATAACAAATTAGCATTACCTTAAAGGCCCAAATAAATCCATGCAGGTTATACTTAGGCTGCTTTGTGGAAAGGCGGGATAGGTGCAGCTCTTTACGCGCTTGTAGTACACCAGTCAACTGTTGGTATGTTAAATTCCATATGTATGAACCCCATGGAAACGCGTTCCACGAGTCCAGATCCTCCACCAATTGTAGAATCTCCTCGTCGAGCACCGCCTTTCCGTCCGCGGCCAAGGAATCCAACCTCCAGCAACATCAATAGAGAAATGCGAACTGCGTCAAGGTCTGAGATCTGGTCAAAGGAGTCCTTAAAGATGCTTGCAACATCAGACCCCTTGATCGATACACGGCCCGGTATGTGGGAAAATACCCTAGCCCTAAATGGAATATCAATACACCTCTCTGACGAATTCTTTAACGGACCGAATCGAAGTCCTGTAATGAGGCAAAACTCCTCACGGCGCGAAGTTCGTGACCTCCGATCGAAAATAGCATCTCATCATCTTTAGGCTGCGGGGGTACATACTGTGTCTGGAGTATCAAATGGACCAAGCTTGGGTCTTTATTTGTAAACTGGACATCTAGCCACGGTCCAAAACATGTCTCTCGGAACAAAGCATATCTAGGTGAACCGATCAACTTAGTCCGGATATCCCAGGCAACTGAAATTTGAGCCCTAATACTCAAAGAGGCGTCATAAAGTACAACCTAACAACACAGGTAAGCACTCATTCATTTCTAAACTTTGAACACGTGAGAATCAAATGCATCTGGGATTAATCGTAAGCAAAAAAACACCAACTATGATCATGTAAAATACTCAGAAACGAATTCGGCAATAATCATCTAACTTTAACATCCATACCTAATTACCTCACAATTTCACCTCAATTTGTCCGTGAAACTGTTCTTCACGTCACAAAATCAGTAAAGCGCATATTTTCCAAAACTTTTGTTATACGAGTATCAGAGTATGTAATCTAACATCCACAACTAATATTAAGTAAAGCAAACACTAACAAATTGACAACTTAAAGAGATGATAATATTACCTTATTTTGGTTCTTTTGGTCAATATTTGCCATTGTCTCTCGGTGTTTTATTTTGTACTTTAAACAACTAAAAGATAGCTGTTATTGTCGTGAATCACCATTTCCGCCACCTTAAACCACTTTTACCGCCTCTGTGATACAAATTTTCAGATAATTAATGATGCACGCACGAATAAGAAGTGCTGAAGTGGTAAAGTGAGAATTTCCGACGGGTCTGTGAGTAATGTGTGACATCATATAGCGATATATACGTGCTCATTTTCATAAAAGTTCAAAATTCCGAGTCTAATTTGTGTCAAAAAGGGGAGATTCTGCCATCAAAACAACAAATTTACCACTCATTTTCTATGTATCCTTATTGGCTACTAACTAATATACATTTTACTTATTTGCTATTAAACATTGACACGAGTGTGTTTTTGCCACTTAGCGTTGGTGTTTCTATGCGCACAAAATGACTCAGTGAGATTTGTCACGGTAATTGAGAACATACTCTGCAAACATCATGTGTTCTATTTGTCGATTAGTCTAGAATTATGCAGTTTGTTTCAGCTTATATAGCCGGCTTATGGCTTATTTGGTTTTGGGCTTATGTTTCATAAGCTCACTTATTGTGGCTTATTTCGAAACTTTTCGGCTTATAAAAGTTTATTATGACATATAATAAACTCCGAAAAGATTCAAAATAAGCCACAAAAAGTGAGCTTATGAAACATAAGCACAAAATCAAATAAGCCATAAGCTTAACTATATAAGCCGAAAGAAACACCCCACATATCGAGTTGTTTGTTAACTTATGTATGTGAATATAATTTTAACGCACAATTCTAAAGAAACCGGAAGGTAAACATTGTGCATGTTCTCTGTATCCAAACACCTATGCAATGACATATATACTAAACAGGTAAAGGGATGAGGTTTTCTCAATTCAGGTTTAACTTTTATAAGCTCTTATCGCATATATCCACAAAAGGTGTGAATTAGCTGGAACACCCTGACCGCGGGTGCCTTTTTGCACCGGTCATTGTCCACCCCACAAGGAATAGCTCCGGCAACTGAATGGGGCCACCAACTAGAGTGAGCAAGAGCTTTATCCACAAAATCTCTCTAGTGGGCCCATGGGTTTTCGGAGGTGGGTACCAACCGAGCTAAAGCCCTTTGGTAGCTTATGGCAAATAATGAATAAGCTCATCAGCCTTTGTCGAAATACTAAAATGAGCTTAATAATTTTTATAAGGAGCTTACTAAAATGAGCTTAATTTTACTAAATAAGCTAAAACAAACACCCCACTAGGGTCTAAATAGTAACTATCAGATGAATTAGTCATTTCACCTGTAAATATTTATTTTTTTTTTAAATAAAAAAAAATAATAAGTAACAAACCTTGTGAACTGGATTAAGGTTTCCAACATTCAATTAGGAAATTATTTTGATTTTGAAATTAGGGCACCCGAAATTGGGGGGATTTTTGGTGTCTAAGAACAACTGGCCGGGTCGGATATAAAAAAATATATCAAACCAATAACATTTACTTTTCCACGTGGCAACTGTTTGGCAATGAGAACTCAAGTTAGCCAGTTAGGAAGGTTTAATTGAGTAACTACAGTACTATATAACAGAAATTAAAATTAAAATTGTATGAAATCAAAGTAAAAGTAGTTTTACAATTTTGATGTTTGTTTTAGATAAATTTTAATGCTGTTTTTATGGCATGTTTTCTAATAAACTTTTTATCTTAAATCTTAATAATTTAAAACGCTTTTTGCCAAGCACACCACATCATACTTTTTAAAGTTTGTAACCTTAACAGTGTGTTTTTGAGTTTTGTTATTAAAGAAATGTAAAGTAAACATTTTCTTCTCAAAATTGGAAGGAAACACTTTACTTTAATAATTAACAAAAATACATTAATTTGCATTCATTTTCCTTTTCTTTTTATCCTTAATTGCTACTCGAGAACACAACTTCTTCTTTTCTTTTTTATTTTTTTTCTTTTTCTTCGTTAACTCTAACTCGAGAACACAATGTAAATGTTATGCTTGGGAAGCTTCGCATGCCTAAGAGCTTTCGGTATAATGGGACTCCGAATTACTCACTTGCACGGTCGTAAGCTAAGGTGCTCATCATTGGAACCATGTGAGCTAAACCAAGTCTCGATTATTATTTGGTTAAACATTAAACTGTTAGTACTTTTTATGTGTGAAACATTGGGGATACTTCCTATTAGCAAATTTGATGATTTTATGTTAACTGTTTTGTAAATTGCAACATGAACCTTCAGTACTGGAGCTGGCAACCTAGACCCAAACGGGTCTATATGGGTTTATATGAGACATCTTCTTAACTCAACCAGTTTAACATAAACACAACTCTTAACACCTCATGTGTCGGGTTTAGGGGTGTTCATGGGTTGGGTAATACCCGAATAAACCGAAAACCGAAACTGAACCGAACCGAACCGAAAATAACTGAACCGAACTCGTAACCGAACCGAATTTGCCAAAACCGAACCGAACCGAATTAAATATTCGGGTTTCAGTTCGGTTATGGTTTTAGCAATCCAAACCGAAAACCGAATTCAAATAAATATATATATTTTTTTATATATTTATATAGAAAAAATATTAAAACTCTTTTAAATATAACATTTTTTAAGCTTTAATTTTTTTTTCTTTCTAAAAATCTTATAAATAAATTAATAAATAATTAAATTTATGTAATTTCGGTTTATTCGGTTCGGTTTTCGGTTATGGGGGTTCGGTTTTCGGTTATTCGGTTCGGTTTTCGTTTCTGTTGAATCATTTTAATTTCGGTTCGGTTCGGTTCTCGGTTATACCCAGAAAAAAAAATTAACCGAACAAACCGAACAACCCGATAACCGAACCGATGAACACCCCTAGTCAGGTTACTTCTAAAATTGTTGACGAAGTATGTTGGGCCCAACGGGTTAGTAAGACTAACATCAACGTATAAGTTATCACTTTTTCATAAAAACCCATCTAGACCTGTTTGGGTCTAGATCGCCGGGGACCTTAACTAATTTACCAAGATTAAGAAGAGCATTTGTAAGACATACAAATGTCTTACGACATGCTCCAAATTGGTCCTGACTCCTGAATCAATAATGAGGATAGTTTACAATATAAATAGCCATACGACATACTAAACTACTATACGGGCTTGGCCTAATACAAACTATGATATGGATAGAATACGAGTCCACTAACAAGACATTGAATGGTTAAACAATTTACACGGTCATAGTCATGTGGACTTGCGAAAGAGTAACTCCTTATAGCCATTAAGTCGAAGCATATGCTGAATCCATGGCATTCAAGCATCAGCCCTATGTCGTAATGAGTTTCAGAAAAATATCAATGTCCGATGCAGGTAACTTAGCTAAAGATCATTTTAGTTGATACTTAGTTTTCCTGAACAAATAAAGAACATAATGTGTAATCTTTGTAGAAATCACAATCCAATGATTGTGTTATACGAATAGCAAATAGATAATTCAAGAAAATTTGTAGATCGAGACAAAAGACATAATCATATTATTTGAAGAACCTGAAAATGTGAATGATGATTACAATACACAAAACCAATCTAACATCTAAACGAAAAAACTCTTTAACATCAATTAAATTAGCACACCCTAAAGATGCACCGACTGTAATTTAACGGATATAGAGAATTATTGGTGTGTCGAATATTGTGTTACATAAACAGACTCCAAAAAGACTTTGTACTATATCTTCAAAGTATCATCTCATCTGTGTCCCGACTTTAGCTCCTTTGAATACAGATTCTATTACATTGTTGTTCGATGTCCTTCAAAGTATAATGAGAGCCAGTCCATTAAATTTCCAAGGTGACCACTGCCATGATTGTTAAAATCCAAATTAGTATAGTCCTATTTATATACTGCTTACCATAACAAGATTGTAACACTGTATATATACCTTTTCAACAGTTTTCTTAATGCTAAAAGTGGAATTCTTGTAAGTTGTTGGTTTTCAATAATAAGAGCCTCGTAAGCCTTGTAATTTCCAATAAAACTGACGGCTGCGCAAATCTTTTCTAACCTTCATTTTCAAGTCAAAGTTTCCAAAATAACTTTGTTGTGCAATAATGTTCTCAACCGATAAAATCACAGAGATGCTGGACTTGTCAACTTCAATAAGCTCAAGTGTTGGGATGTTCCCAAGTTCAAGTGGGATCTCTTCAAGATACTTGCATCGATCAACCACTAACCTTTTGAGACATGGGAAGTTGAGTTCACAGGCTTCCCAGTGATGGATATTCAAGCCCTGCAGTTTCAAGAATTTTAGTCGTTGAAACTGCCTCTCACTTGTTTCCCACAACGGTCCCACAAATGCATTGTCTAGTATCTTCAGAACCTCGAGGTTGGGTAAAGAGTGAAGTACTGACATCTCACTCCAAGGAAGACAACATCCAGCTAATGAAAGTTTTTTCAGTGAGGCAGGAAGCCTCATATGAGTTTTTTGGAATTCGCCACTGGCATATTCTCGCTGACCATACACCCCTACTGAGCTTTCAGTAATCAACATTAGTGTTTCTAGGGAAGTGAGTGATCTGAAGTCATGATCTTTATCTGCATCAGTCCAAGATGTAAGCTTCTTGATTCGAGGAATATATTTCACCAAAGTTCCTGCCCCGTCGTTTACCACCACTTTTGAAATAATTTCCAAGTTCATTGGTTTTTCAATGGAACAAAAACGAATATTCTTGTTACTCCGCAAATGCCTTAGATTCACCAAGTTTGATATAGTATGTGGCAACATCAAAGTTACAAAACTTCTAACAATGAGAGTTTGAAGGCTCCAAAGGTTACAAATCGAGGATGGGAACTGTCCAGTGTACCAAAACGCAAGGTACCTTAAGTGAACTAGTAATTCTATAGACCGTGGAAAGTTTTCCAGTAGGCACTTTTGTAGATCCAACACCATCAAAATAGGGTAGAAATAGAAATGCCCAAAAGTGGTACTAAGAATGGATTTACCACTATGAAATGATAAGATCGACCGAACCCTTGGGTTGGGGCGATGACAAAACTTTTTAATAAAGATGTCAACGTTTGTGAATATGCGGCTTGCCTTATAGTCCCTTAAAGAAGAAAAAGAAGTCACTGGCGTCTTAATTTTCAAGTAAAAATGTTCTTTTGTTGCTTTTTCTAAGCAGAGCTCCCTCAAAAGATCGTGGACAGAACAAGCCTTAATGGCACCGTTGAACTTTCTGTCGGCAACAACAAGAAGATTTCTGTCAACTAGTTCCATAAGGTAATCCTCTCAAATTTCTTGCAAACTTCGATTTCCAGATTCTTGTATAAATCCTTCCGCCATCCATAACCAGATCAAACTACTTTTATGTCTATTTGTTTTCATATCAGTTGACTAGGTAAAAGTCAGATTTTAAGTGGAGGGTTCACCTTTAATTATGGTGATTAGAAACTATGCCCCTATTTGTTAAACATTTAATATGATGATATCTGGGAATACAAGTATTTGACATTTGAAATGATGATATCTGGTGGGGGAGGGGTAGGCGGGTTTAGGGGCGCAGGAGAAATGGTAGATTAGCGGGTACTTGTGGGATTCGGGTGGGTAGCTGGAACGTAGGGTCTTTGACCGGAAAGCTCTTCGAGTTGGGCGATGTCTTGGGGAGGCATAAAGTAGAAATACTCAAACAGGCGTCATAAAGTACAACCTAACAACACAGGTAAAAAAATTAATTCATTTCTTTACTTTGAACACATGAGAATCAAATGTGTCTGGGATTAATCGTAAGCAAAAAGCACCAACTATGATCAAGTAAAATAGTCAGAAACGAATTCGGCAATAATCATCTAACTTTAACATCCATACCTAATTACCTCACAATTTCACGAAATTAACTAAACTCTAAACTTTAAACTAACTTTGAAAACATAAAGACAATTTTGCGACAAGAACCCAATTTGTGCGTGAAACTGTTCTTCACGTCACAAAATCAGTAAAGCGCATATTTTCCAAAAATTGTGTTATACGAGTATCAGAGTATGTAATCTAACACCCATAACTAATATTAAGTAAAGAAAACACTAACAAATTGACAGCTTAAAGAGATGATAAAATTACCTGATTTTGGTTCTTTTGGTCAATATTTGCCATTGTCGCTCGTTATCTTTAAACTAGTAAAAGATAGCTGTTATTGCCGCGAACCACCATTGCCGCCACCTTAAACCACTTTTCCCGCCTCTGTGATACAATTTTTCAGACAATTAGCGATGCACGCACAAATAAGAAGTGCTGAAGTGGTAAAGTGAGAATTTCCGACAGGTCTGTAAGTAATCTGTGACATCATATAGCGATGAACGTGCCCATTTTCATAAAAGTTCAAAAATCCGAGTCTAATTTGTGTCAAAAAGGGGAGATTCTACTAACTAATGTACATTTTAGTTAGTATTTGCTAGTATTAAACATTGACACGAGTGTGTTTTTGCCATTTAACGTTGGTGTTTTTACATGTAAAAATAAATAAAAAATGTTGTGCAAACATCACGTACGTTTTCTGTTTGTCGATTAGTCTAGAATTATTAGGAAGATATTACATATGATATATATCGAGTTGTTTGTTAACTTATGCATGTGAATATACTTTTAACGCACAAACCGGAAAGTAAACATTGTGCATATGCTCATCTGTATCCAAACACCTATGCAATTTTGGTAAAGGTCAATGACATGTATACTAAACAGGTAAACTTTTATAAGCAGCAGCTTAATTATGGCAAATACATAGTAATGAATTAGCCTTTAGTCGAAAATACTAAAATGAGCTTAATTTTTGTATAAGCTAAACCAAACACCATCCAGCCTTAGGGTCTAAATAATAAATTCAACTTCAATAAAACCAACCTGATTATAAATATCTGATGTATATGGATTAAGGTTTCCAACATTCAAGTAAATTCACTTCAATTAGGTTTTTATTTTGATTTTGAAATTAGGGCACCAAAATTGGGGGTGTCTGTGGGTCGGATAAAAAAATACTATAATCTGGTCAAAATTCAAATCCACGTTTGGCAATGAACTCTAGTTAGGAAGTGTTTAATAACTACAGTATATAAAATAAAAGAAATTAAAATTGTATTAAATGAAGTAAAAGTAGTTTTAGAAGTTTGATGTTTGTTTTAAAATTTTAATGCTTTTTTTATGGCATGTTGCCTAACAAATTTTTGTTTTAAATGTTAAATATTATAAAACGCTTTGTGCCAAACACACCTTATCATGCTTTTAAAGTTTGTCGCCTTAAATGTTATGCTTGGGAAGCTTAGCATGCCTAAAGGGGGAGGGAGTGGGTTCGGTTTGAGAGATCGGGTAGGGGTGCCAGCGGCGGTCTGTACCGCCCCACCAATCGAACGTTGATCGGGTAATGAATTCGGCTTGTGAGCCCGAGCTTGGGAGGTGATAAAAATTGAAAAAAACGACCGTTGGATCCAACCTAAACGGCTAGTATGCGTTAAAAAAACCTTTTCAACTCATTTTTTCAAAATAAAAACACACAAAACACAAATAAAAACACACACTAATCTTTCAAAAACACAAAATCATGGATCCAATAAGAGGTAAAAAAACTTTCACCTCGCGTCAAGGTCGGTATCAACCATCCCCGAATCAACCAAAACAAACTCCGTTAGGATTTAGCCAATTTTATTCTCAAGCATCCCCGAATCAATTTTACGTTCCACAACCCCCATCTCCACATCAATTTTACCAATATAATATGGGTCCTCCTCAAATGAATCCTCAACACTACAACATCACTACTACAAGCGAGTTCTCCCCGTTCGAAAACAATGACAATGATGATAACGTAGAGTACATACCCGAAACACAACAACTACCAAACGAAGAAGACGAAGATGAGGACGTTCAAGAAGTCGATCCGAGAGGGAAGAAAAAAGCCTTCGGCGGGAGGAGGCCCCGTGAAGTTTGGTCGCCAAGTGGAAAACTTTTCATGCGTTGAATACCAAGTGGAAAACAACGAACACGACCATTGGTATTTTCAACGGCTACTACCTCCAAGCGGTACAAGCTATACTTTTTATTTTACATAATCTATACTTTATTATTTACAATTATATTATTTTGTTTAAGCTATACTTTTTATTATTTTGTATATAATGTAGAAGCGTCTAAGGCTAGTGGGTGCAACGTGGACGTGGTGAGGCAAGTGGAGTGGGATTACTATACAAAAAAGACAATTTAGTCATACCTTGGCGTGGGAGGTTGTCGAGAGGTCATGACAAATGGGCGGAGCAAACATGTTTTCAAGATATTGGCGGTGCGACAAGCAACTCTTCAAAAAGGAAGTCGGGGGAGTATGAATCGGCAAGCAACACCATTCCCGACATGAATGAAGACCCCCATTGAATCAAGAAAGATGAAAAAGAAACAAGGCGCATCCTCCTCGGTCTCAAGTGTTGCGGATGAAATCAACTCCTACACACAAAAGAAGACACTATATTTGGAAGAAAAACGCGAGAATGATGAGTTGGCGAAACAATTGTTGGCTACACAACTTGAGGGGGCGAAGTTCAAGAATACACAACGGGAGATGAAGTTTTATTTGGAGCCGCATGATGACATTCGCGATCCCGCTATGTTGGAATTCGTTCTTACCCAAAAACAGGAACTTGCGGCCAAACACGGATGGGCTTGCAATTTTTAAGTTGTAGTTTCAATTTTTTTTTTAATTTCAACTTATGTAATGTTTTTTTTTAAGTTGTAGTTTCAATTTTTAAGTTGTAGTTTTTTAAGTATTATGTAATGTTTTTATTTTTAATGAAATGGTATGTTTTTATTTTAAATATTATATGTGATTTTATGTATGAAAAAAAAAAAAAAAAAAAAAATCTGGTACTAGGGTACCACTCCCTCCAAATCGGGTAGTGTTAGGGTAAAATTTGATAGTTTTGAGTTGAAGGGTTTTTATTAGAGAGATGTGATGTGGCACCTAGGGTATTAGGTGACCACTCCCTCCCCCCTAAGAGCTTTTGGTATAATGGGACTTCGAATTACGCACTTGCACGGTCGTAGTGTTGTATATTGAAGTACTTTTTATGATAAACACTCTAGCCACTCTCATAATCTATCGGGTCGACAACTGTAGCAAACGACGTTGTATCAAATGCCATATAATAAAATTTATAATTATAATGCTAGAAATAAAAGTATTCGGCCTCTTAGTAATCACATGTGTAGCAATTTGAGACCACTTTTCTGCATCTTTTGTCTTCTTTTGTGCATTTTGAAATTTTCATGAAGACTTGCTTGGTTCTACATTTTTAAAACCAATAACACACTAAAACTAGATAAAATCAAACACATTATGCATGTGCATGACAAGCTTATTGAAAGCAAACAAAGATAGTAAGGCCCTAGGCCAACCTTTCTAGTAAGGTGCATCGTAGGGGATTAGGATCACCAAATACTCCTTCAAAATGTGACATGGTAGGTAAGACAACCATAGCTTTATTTGATTCCATAACTGACTTGTGAGGTGCATTAGGCAGCATACTAACCTCGAATATACCCGCATTGGTTTTTAAAACACGGTTATTTGATTTATTCTTTTATATGTCGTTTTCGTTGCAACGGGGCCTCTACAAATCTTTTGTGGGGAGTAAAGTCTTTGCTTTAGTCCGTTGTTTGGTCCCCTTGGTTGCAATCACGATGCTAAGGAAGATATGCGATCATCCTTCTCTCACAGAAAGTTGGGAAGACTGGAAGACAAAGAGGAAAAATCATTGTTAGTAACAATGAGGGTAAGCATCAAAATAAGCATGATACACAAAGTTTAGCCTTAAAGATGACTCAAATAATATCAAGTTCTGGTGCTAAAAAGGAAGAGCTTAAGTCGTGCAAGATCTCTTTCATCCAGTTATTAGTGGTATAATAATTGTTATAATTATTTATTTTACAGTTAAACACGTGAAACAAATTTTGATATGTATCTTTTTGTATTTATAATAGGGTGATTTGATAAAAGACAATAACGACATTCTAATTTTTTCCTGAATGGCATGAAATACTTGATTTAATCGAGGTTAGTTTAAAGGAACAAAATCCCAAATGTTTACGAATAGATGTTCGTTGCACTATTCCTGAGAGAGACAACATATACAGTAGGTATTTATTCTTAATACTATTTTTCACATCATTTATCTTATTTTATTCACATGATTCTTAAATTATATTTCAACAGAAGTTTTTCCAATCCTTTTATTAATTAGTGTGGTTGGTGTGTCAGTTTAGCACTCACAAAAGCCGACACAGTTATATTCGTGGATTCAGCGTGTAACCCAAGGTGGTTGTTTTTATCATTTAGACGTCTTAGCGTTTTGAAATTTAATAAATGATGTAAACATTTAGACGTCTTAGTGTTGTAAATTTAACAAATGGTGGATTAAAAGGGTAAAAAGTTTACATCATTTATCAAATTTACAACATTAAAACATCTAAATGATAAAAACAACCACCTTGGGTTCCATGCAGAATCCACCAATATAACTCATGTCAGCTTTTGTAAGTGTTAAACCGACACCACCAACCGCACTGATTAATAAAAAGATTGAAAAAACTTTTGTTCAAATATAATTTAAGAATCATGTGAATAAAATAAGATAAGTAATGTGAAAAATAGTATTAAGAATAAATACTCACTTTGATTACGTTGTCTCTCTTAGTAATAGTGCAACGTGTCACACCCCCAATTTACCTGTTTTGCAGCGGAATGGAATTCACGGGGCTTGACTGTCATAGCACCACAATCACAGTTACATTGAACGACCTAAAGTATCGTTTTATAAACACATCGTTGGATATTTAATAAAAACATTCAGAGTACAACATCGGTCCCAAAAGGTTTAGAAAGTTTGCGGAAACACAAATATATTACAAGTCCAAACGATGTTTTGAAATAAAGTGCCATAATGTACAATGCTATAAGTCGACGCCGCGACTCAAAAGGTGGTTCCTTAACCATGCCATGCGTATGTCTTAGTTACCTGAAAATACATTGCTAAAACGGTCAACAATAATGTTGGTGAGAAATCATAGGTTTAAGTAAATGTTTTATACGACTACACAAGTATAGACCAGGCATGACAATCAAGTCACGTAAAAATGTTACAATTGCTATAAGTCCATGACATCAAACTAGACTGTTCATAATGTATGCCCCTGCAGAGTGTTTGCCAGACAACTCCGTAATGTTATTAAATGAAATGCATCCGTATGACTAGTTGGGATTCACCAACCCGGATAGAGGCGTCACCCCGATAGATCTATCCACTCATCCTCGCTTCAAAGATTAACGGTTCATGTTCTGGTAATGGGGACTTTCAATTGGCAAATGCGGTAACTTAAGCAATGTAAATGAATTTAACATACTTGGTATCGTAATAAAAATGTTGTGCAATGTATTCTCCCCCGTAAGTTTGAAAATAATTAAAAGCATGATCAACGGGGCTATGAAAACTCACTTGGTAAACCGGAATGATGACAAGAGTGAGTACACTGAGGTATAATGTGATGCGTTAACCGGGACCTATTACGAATGATATGATATGTAATGAGTTGCAATGTAATGTTATGCATGCATTTTGTATGTTATTTATACCATTTGCGAGTTTTGAAAATATTACTTATCGTCGAAAAATACTCGTTTTACGTCTTGACCCTTCAAAAATGACTTTACAAGTTTTTACGTCAAAATGTCATCCTACAATGGTTTTATAATGATTTATGGTGAAATTTTTCACTTTTCGCGGCAAAACAATGTCGTCGGAAATTTCATGAAAGTAACAAAAATGGCTTTGGAATACTAGTCGTAAAATGGTGTACGTCGATCGTTAGAGAACGAACTCGACGGTTTTGGAAAGTTTGTATCGAAATCTAGAAGTTTCAGTTCAGGAGTTTTCGTCAAAAAGGTCTCGAACATAAAGATAATAAGGGTTAAAGATGGTGATTTTGGCTAATATGTTGGTTAAAAATGAGTTTCGGCCAAGTTTAAACATCCATAACTAATTTACTACAACTCCGCTATACAAACGGCTTGTCGTTTGAAAAATATCTCGTGAACTTGATTTTATTAGAAGAAAATTCGTTCCAAAAGTTTCACAACATGGTTAAAAAGCCTCTAACATGGACGTTTCAATTACCGTAACACTTGTATCGTAAAAAATAATATAATTTTTGAAAATAATAGTTACGGCAATTTTATGAAAACGTGCATATATTTGTCGTTTCAAATCCGTTTTCTACATATAATACGTCCTTAGCTTCGTATCGAAGTATACTAATATATTTTTGACAAGTCGAAATAATTTGTGAAGCTTAAGGCTCGTTTTTGACTCGAATAGTACAAAAACATGTTGCTGAAATTTCAGAAAAAAATATATTTCGTCGCCAAACTTTAAAAATTCACCACGACTTCGTTATAAGTCCGTTTTAATCCGTTCAAGCTGACCACGGATTCGTTTTAAGTATATTTTCTAAATATCAAGTCCAAAATTTCGTGACTATAATCGGATTTTCCAGAAAAATGAAACAAGGACAGAACCTATTTTATACGTATCGAAAATAGTTTTTCTCGGACAAAACCTATTCTAATCCCTTCAAATCAACTCCAAAGCTAGTCTAATCCTACCATACACCTTCTTAGGGTGTCATGGGTTCCTAAACATCATCAAGACCAAAGTATACCAAGGGATAATTATAGGATGACCATATATATAAATAACTCTAAAATCATGTAAAAATGGTATAAATCACATATGTCTTGCATGTTTGCTCCAAAAATGAAAAGATACATAAGAAATGAAAAGGAAACATGAAAAATGATAGAAACATGCTTACAAGTGAATATGATGAGGTGCAAGTAACAAGGTTAAGCCTAAACACTCTTGGTTTTTATTTCAAAACCTTATAAAGAATGTTAACTAGATTGTATAAACACTTGGACTTGAAAATCTTTGATCCCTTGGTGATTTCTTTGTGTGACCGGTTTTGAGAAGCAAGAAACAAAGGAGAGAAATATTTTTACAAACACTTGATAATAATGTGAAGTATGAGAAAAATAATGGAAGTAGACTTTATGTATAAGTGTAAAAACATGTAATTAATGAACCATACTCATTTTAATGTCTCCCCTCCCCCTTGGTTGGCCAAGGGGGGAGGTACTTAGAGATATTTGTTTTTTTTTTTTATAAACTATAATGTATATTGTGTAAATTTTGTGTAAATTGGTAAGAAAATGTAAGTAATGTGTAGGAAATGTATAAATAAAAGGTAAATGGTAGATTTTTGGTACAAGTAGGTTTTTAATAGATCAAAATAGAATGTAATGAGATCATAAAAATTATAAAAATACATTCCTTGTAAAATTTGGGTGATAAAATAATTATCGTATAATTTTTAAGAAACACGTCGTAATAATATAAATTTAACGACTTGTATACGAAATAAATTCAAAACACTTGTTAAACTCAAAATATAGTTTTTACAACTAAATGTAAGTTTAAAAATACATCGGGATCATTTTTGAAAGTAACGGATTAAATATTCAAAATAATAACTCACGCGATAACGTTTATTAAATATAAAAATTACGCGATAAATGTGAAATGAAATGTCATGAATGAATTAACGTGATGCAAATGATGTCAATGAAATGTAGACTAATCTTAGTCCATATGAAATGTACGTGATGATATGATCATGAATTCGCCACTAAACCTTAACTGATTCGCGAATTTGAAACACGTAAACCAAGTTTACGATAAATGTTGAAATGATGAGGCATAAATTGTGTCGAGAAATGACCTGAAAGTACGGGTTGTCACATTCGCCCATCCAAAAAGGAATTCAGTCCCTGAATTCAATCGTTGATAGGTCTAACGGTGTCGGTGAAAAGATGAGGATACTTGCGTGCATCGGTCTTCCCGTTCCCAAGTAAACTCAGGACCTCGTCGAGAATTCCAACGAACCTTCACAATAGGAATACGACTCTGCTTCAACTGCTTGACCTCGCGGTCCATGATTTCTCTGAGTTCCTCCACAAAATTGAGTTTGTCGTCAAGTGAACTTCGTCCAATGGAATAACGGCGATTCGTAGAAGACACTTCTTCAAGTTTGAAACGTGAAACGTGTTGTGCACATGACTAAGTTCTGAAGGAAGATCAAGTCGATAAGCTACAGGACCAACTCTGCTCAAAATCTTAAATGGTCCAATGTATCTCGGGTTCAACTTTCCACGCTTTCCAAATCGTACTCACGCCGCTTCCAAGCGATACTTTCAACATAACTTTGTCTCCCACTTGAAATTCCAATGCTTTCGCTAACATCCGCGATAACTTTTCTGTCGACTCTGGCGGTTCCGAGTCTATCACGAATTTGAACTATCTTTTCGGTGGTTTCCGTACCATTTCGGACCATAAGTTGAGCGCCTCCTACCTCGCCCAACAACAGTGATCGGCACTCCGACCATAGAGTGCCTCGAATGGTGCCATCTTTATATTGGTGTGATAACTATTGTTGTACGAGAATTCTATCAATGGCAAATGGTTAGCCCAACCATTTCCAAAGTCAATTACACATGCCCTCGATATCCTCTAACGTTTGAATTGTCCTTTCACTTTGACCGTCGGTTTGTGGGTGATATTCTGTGCTCATCTCTAGTCAGTTCGAATGAATCTTGCAATGAATTCCAAAAGTTTGAAGTGAATCGACTATCTCTGCCGGAAATGATAGAAATTGGTGCTCCGTGCCTCGAGACTATTTCTTTGACATAAAGTCTAGTGAGTTGCTCCATGGAATAAGTCTCTCTAATCGGTATGAAATGGGTTGACTTGGTAAGGCGATCAACAATTACCCAAATAGCGTCGTAACCTCCCGATGTCTTAGGAAGTTTAGTAACAAAGTCCATAGTAATGCGTTCCCATTTCCATTGAGGAATTTCTGGTTGTTGGAGTAAACACGAAGGCTTCGATATTCGACTTTTACCTTAGAGCGGGTAAGACATTTGCTAACATACGTGGCAATCTCGCTTTCATGTTCGACCACCAATAAAGCTTCTTAAGATCTTGATACATCTTATCCGATCCTGGGTGAATAGAATACTTTGACTTATGCGACTCATGCATAATCAATTCTCGTATTCCGCCATACACTGGAACCCACATTCTATCCTTGAAACATAGTACTCCATCTGCTCTCTTTACAAAACCATTTGTGCTTTCGGGCATACCATAAAGCTTTTCACTTGGTCGGTTTTCCTCCTTAAGTGCTTCGATCATTAGCCGTGGATTTTCGATGGTAAAGGAGAAATAATCGTCATTCCCAATGATCGAACTCTTAAAGGTTTAGGCCCCTCTTTCCGACTAAGAGCATCAGCCACAACATTGGCTTTTCCCGGGTGATACTTGATTTCACAATCATAGTCACTGAGTAACTCCAACCAACGACGTTGCCTCATATTAAGCTCCTTTTGATCAAGAATATATTGCAAACTCTTGTGGTCGGTAAACACTGTACACTTTGTACCATAGAGGTAATGTCTCCAAATCTTGAGCGCAAAAACTACGGCTCCTAGCTCGAGATCATGAGTGGTGTAATTCTTCTCATGAACCTTAAGTTGTCGAGAAGCATGCTATATCACCTTCCGTTTTGCATTAAAAAAAAGCGACCCAAGTCCTTTATGCGGCGTCATAATATACAACAAAGTTCTCAATGCCTTCGGTAGTGCCAAAATTGGCGCTTTGCAAAGCTTTTGCTTCAACAACTGAAAAGCAGCTTCTTGTTTCTTTCCCCATTCGGACTTCTTGTTTTTCTTGTCAGGTCAACTTGGTCAAAGGTCTAGCTATCTTTGAAAAACCTTCGATGAACCTTCGGTAATACCCGGCTAGTCCTAGAAATTGTCGAATTTACAGGATTCGTTGGAATAGCCCAATCTTTACGGCTTCAATCTTTGCGGGATCAACTTGTAGTCCTTGACTATCAATGACATGACCAAGAAATTGCACTTTGTGGTTCCAAAAATCACACTTCGAAAATTTGGCATACAACTTCTCATTCTTGAGTAGCCTTAAAATCGTCTTTAAATGCTCTTCGTGCTTTCTTGCTCTTTGAGTAGATCAATATGTCATCAATGAACACTATAACAAACTTGTCCAAATACGGTTTACAAACTCTATTCATGAGATCCATGAATACCGCAGGTGCATTAGTCAATCCGAAAGGCATCACTTGAAACTTCGTAATGGACCGTAACGTGTTCTAAATTTGTTTTGGAATATCCTCTTCCCGAACTCGAAGGCGATGATAACCCGACCGAGATCAATCTTGGAATAAATACTAGAACCTTGCAACCGATCGAACAAGTCATCAATTCTGGGGAGTGGGTAACGATTCTTCACCGTTAACTTGTTCAACTCTCTATAATCTATGCACATTCGGAAGGATCCATCCTTCGTCTTCACAAACAAGACGGTGCTCCCCAGGCGAGGAACTTCGGCCTAATGAATCCTTTGTCTAGAAGCTCTTGCAATTGATTAGACAACTCTTGCATTTCGGATGGTGCTAAACGGTATGGTGCTCGCGATCGGTGCGACTCGGGCACTAAGTCAATATGAAATTCTACTTGACGTCTGGGGTGGAAGTCCCGAAATCCTCGGGAAAGACTTCAGAAAACTCTCGGACAATTGGAACATCTTCAAGTCGCTTCTCCTCCGACTTTTTCTTGGTTACATGGGCTAAGAAAGCAAGACAACCTTTCTTAATGTACTTCTCCGTTTTGATACTCGATATGATACTAAGTCTAGTTCCACTTCGTTCCCCACGAATAATCAAAGTTTCGCCGTTATAAGGAAGATGAACAACTTTCTCATCACAAATGATCTTTGCACGATGTTTGGATAACCAATCCATGCCGATGACGACGTCAAAACTACCGAGTTCTACGGGCATGAGATCTATGTTGAAGGGATGATTCAGAAAATTGAATGTGCAACCGCGGACAATGGTGTTGGTGCTAACTACGCTACCATTAGCTAATTCGACGTTGTATGATATGTCTAATGTGGTTGGTTTAATGTTGAGCAAAGGTGCAAATGCAGTGGACACAAAACTTTTATCGGCACCCGAATCAAATAAAACTGAAGCATAACAATTATTGAGAAGGCGTGCCCGTTATAACATTGGTCCTCCCTATCTTCCCGCCTCAATGGACGTAAACCCTTCCTTGTGCCATACCTCCTTGATTCGGATTTCCTTGATTCCTTCCCTTCTTACATTCAGACTTGTAGTGTCCACGTTCCCCGCAACCAAAACATGTAACTTGTGGCGACTTGCAATCCCTAGTTCGGTGACCAACTTTCTTGCAATTTTCACATGGATCAGGGCATCGACCCGGATTGTGATGACTCAAACACCTATTACACTTCGGCAAAACCCCCGAATACCCTTTTCCTTCCTTTTGACCCGCAACATAAGCCTTAGCAACCTCTTGCCTCTTGGGTGGTTGTTGAGTAGCATTTCTACCCCTGGTGTTGTCCCACTTCCGTTTGTTATTGTTGCTATTGTTGTTGTTGTAGTTGGCTCGGTTATTGTTGTTATTGAAGCGGTTGTTGGGGTTGTTGTTGTTGTTTCGGTTGGTGTTGGTGTACTTACCTCTCTTCACCACTTGTGCCATCAACTTCTGAGTCACTCGAATAGCTTCCTCAATTGTTTGTGGATCAAACGAAGTCACATCTCCTTGAACAACCTCGGGAAGTCCCCCGATGAAAGCCTCTAGCAACTTTTCGTTATCCGGTACCATAGACGGGCATAACGCGGCCAATTCCTGGAATCTCCGAATGTAAGTGTCAATATCATACCCAATAGTTACTAGTTCATAGAACTCCGTCTCCAACTTTTTCACTTCCGTTCGAGGACAAAACTTCTTAGTCACCAAACCCTTGAATTGCTCCCAAGTAAGCTTGAAAGCATTCTCCATTCCAATCGGTTGAGCATATGAATTCCACCAAGACAATGCTCCATCGAGTAATGTGCTCGTAGCAAATTTAACCTTACTATCATCCGGACAGTTACAAAGCAAAAACACCGATTCCAATTTTTCAAACCATCGAACCATGGCTGTAGCTCCCTCGGTACCTCGAAACTTAGTGGGATCTCCACTTTTGAAATCCTTGTAAGAACAGTTCTTAACTCCAGATCCTCCTACATTTCCAGCGTGCAGAAGCAAGCCTAGCGGCTTCGAAGCAGCGGCAGCGGCCTCAGCCGGCAGCAGCCCTGTTTCCCTTTCGACTCTTAGAGCATTAGCAATGCTATCATTTACCAACTTTTGAATTGCTGCTTGGGTCATTTCCGATGTGGCTTTCTTAGGCGCCATAACTCTTCAAAATCACAAGATGAAACAATCATGAGAACTCGTAAGTAGAAACAACCATCAAACAAATATATCCACAACCACAACATGCATAAAGTAAATGGAATCACAACGGAACAATAATGAAATATCACAATATAATCACAACACACGTGGATAATATACATGAAAATTTCGCCTACATGGACCGATATCATAGATAATAATAACCATTCCTACATAGTAGAGTCAATACTTGATACATTTGTTTGTACAACAACCAAAATACAACAAGTTCTTTAAACTACGTCACACACCTCGTGACTAGGATAATAATGGTCAAAACTATACATGACAAAAGTCTACATATGGCACCTCATGGTGCTCACGGCTTCGATCCACGGAGATCACGAACCCTGAGTAGTCAAACTAGCAACCAAACTCCTCAACTCTCCAATCGACCTCGCAAATCGCAATACTCTCCCCGTCCTCTAACGCTATCTATGCTGAATACTACGATGAGCTAAATCAATCGAAACCACGCTTAACACTAGACCACTCGACCTCCTCCAATGGTCTCAACCCTATCTACCGACAGTTCCTCCTAACTGCGCGACAAACTATCAATCTGGATCTGCTGACTATCAATACGGGCTCCTAATGCCTCGGTAGAAGGTCGTCGGCATTGCAGCCTTAGAGCTCTAACTCGAACCTAACAGGTGGCTCGGGCTCGATAGATGGTGGTGTCGGGATGTCAAACGAGCACGCTTTTGAGCGGCAAAGTCCGATGCGGTAAAGGATCCCTAAGAAAATAGGATGAGGATGGTGATGATGGTGCTAGCAGTGGTGATGGTGGGTGTAACGGGTCGTGGTGGGCTAACGTGAGTGGGTGCGACTTCTCCTCGAAGGGTTCGTCTCTGTGTCAGGTCATGATAGGTGGAAAGGTTGGAGTAGAGCCAATGGAAGATACGATCTCAGTGGAGTGTGATGAAACATTATCCATGATGGGGTTATTGGAACATCATCCGAAGCTAGAGTCCGATGATATGGTGATAGGATGTGAATCGAAGACATGTGCTGTGACAACCGATGTGAAATAAAAGTAAATAACCTCGAATAAAATGTAAGTGAATCCGCATGAAAAGTGAATATGCACAATGATGAAATGATGAGATGCTATGATAATGTAGCTATAGTCTAGGGTCAATGATGCAACCTAGTTCTCTATAATTGTAGCTCTGGTACCAATCTGTCACACCCCAATTTACCTGCTTTTGCGGTGGAATGGAATTCTCGGGGCTTGACCGTCATAGCACCACAATCACAGATTACATTGAACGACCTAAAGTATCGTTTATAAACACATCGTTGGATATTTAATAAAACATTCAGAGTACAACATCGGTCCCAAAAGGTTTAGAAAG
This sequence comes from Chrysanthemum makinoi, assembly GCA_910596185.1. Classification (NCBI taxonomy): domain Eukaryota; kingdom Viridiplantae; phylum Streptophyta; class Magnoliopsida; order Asterales; family Asteraceae; genus Chrysanthemum; species Chrysanthemum makinoi. The sequence continues at coordinate 181,110,521 of OU343224.1, forward strand.
TTTGCGGAAACACAAATATATTACAAGTCCAAACGATGTTTTGAAATAAAGTGCCATAATGTACAATGCTATAAGTCGACGGCGACTCAAAGGTGGTTCCTTAACCATGCCATGCGTATGTCTTAGTTACACGAAAATACATTGCTAAAACGGTCAACAATAATGTTGGTGAGAAATCATAGGTTTAAGTAAATGTTTTATACGACTACACAAGTATAGACCATGCATGACAATCAAGTCAAGTAAAAATGTTACAATTGCAATAAGTCCATGACACCAAACTAGGACTGTTCATAATGTATGCCCCTGCAGAGTGTTTGCCGAACAACTTCGTAATGTTATTAAATGAAATGCATCCGTATGACTAGTTGGGATTCACCAACCCGGATGGGGGCGTCACCCTCGATAGATCTATCCACTCATCCTCGCTTCAAAGATTAACGGTTCATGTTCTGGTAATGGGGACTTTCAATTGGCAAATGCGGTAACTTAAGCAATGTAAATGAATTTAACATACTTGGTATCGTACTAAAAATGTTGTGCAATGTATTCTCCCCCGTAAGTTTGAAAATAATTAAAAGCATGATCGACGGGGCTATGAAAACTCACTTGGTAAACTGGAATGATGACAAGAGTGAGTACACTGAGGTATAATGTGATGCGTTATCCGGGACCTATTACGAATGATATGATATGTAATGAGTTGCAATGTAATGTTATGCATGCATTTCGTATGTTATTTATACCATTTGCGAGTTTTGAAAATATTACTTATCGTCGAAAAATACTCGTTTTACGTCTTGACCCTTCAAAAATGACTTTACAAGTTTTTACGTCAAAATGTCATCCTACAATGGTTTTATAATGATTTATGGTGAAATTTTTCACTTTTCACGCAAAAACAATGTCGCCGGAAATTTCATGAAAGTAACAAAAATGGCTTTGGAATACTAGTCGTAAAATGGTGTACGTCGATCGTTAGAAACGAACTTCGACGGTTTTGGAAAGTTTGTATCGAAATCTAGAAGTTTCAGTTCAGGAGTTTTCGTCAAAAAGGTCTCGAACATAAAGATAATAAGGGTTAAAGATGGTGATTTTGGCTAATATGTTGGTTAAAAATGAGTTTCGGCCAAGTTTAAACATCCATAACTAATTTACTACAACTCCGCTATACAAACGGCTTGTCGTTTTGAAAAATATGCTCGGTGAACTTGATTTTATTAGAAGAAAATTCGTTCCAAAAAGTTTCACAACATGGTTAAAAACAGCCTCTAACATGGACGTTTCAGCTACCGTAACACTTGTATCGTAAAAAAAATAATATAATTTTTCAGAAAATAATAGTTACGGCAATTTTATGAAAACGTGCATATATTTGTCGTTTCAAATCCGTTTTCTACATATAATACGTCCTTAGCTTCGTATCGAAGTATACTAATATATTTTTGACAAGTCGAAATAATTTGTGAAGCTTAAGGCTCGTTTTTGACTCGAATAGTACAAAAACATGTTGCTGAAATTTCAGAAAATATATATTTCGTCGCCAAACTTTAAAAATTCACCACGACTTACGTTATAAGTCCTTTTAATCCGTTCAAGCGGCCACGGATTCGTTTTTAAGTATATTTTCTAAATATCAAGGCCAAAATTTCGTGACTATAATCGGATTTTCCAGAAAAATGAAACAAGGACAGAACCTATTTTATACGTATCGAAAATAGTTTTTCTCGGACAAAACCTATTCTAATCCCTTCAAATCAACTCCAAAGCTAATCTAATCCTACCATACACCTTCTTAGGGTGTCATGGGTTCCTAAACATCATCAAGACCAAAGTATACCAAGGGGATAATTATAGGATAACCATATATATAAATAACTCTAAAATCATGTAAAAATGGTATAAATCACATATGTCTTGCATGTTTGCTCCAAAAATGAAAAGATACATATGAAATGAAAAGGAAACATGAAAATGATAGAAACATGCTTACAAGTGAATATGATGAGGTGCAAGTAACAAGGTTAAGCCTAAACACTCTTGGTTTTTATTTCAAAACCTTATAAAGAATGTTAACTAGATTGTATAAACACTTGGACTTGAAAATCTTTGATCCCTTGGTGATTTCTTTGTGTGACCGGTTTTGAGAAGCAAGAAACAAAGGAGAGAAATATTTTTACAAACACTTGATAATAATGTGAAGTATGAGAAAAATAATGGAAGTAGACTTTATGTATAAGTGTAAAAACATGTAATTAATGAACCATACTCATTTTAATTCCCCTTGGTCGCCAAGGGGGAGGTACTTAGAGATATTTGTTTTTTTTTATAAACTATAATGTATATTGTGTAAATTTTGTGTAAATTGGTAAGAAAATGTAAGTAATGTGTAGGAAATGTATAAATAAAAGGTAAATGGTAGATTTTTGGTACAAGTAGGTTTTTAATAGATCAAAATAGAATGTAATGAGATCATAAAAATTATAAAAATACATTCCTTGTAAAATTTGGGTGATAAAATAATTATCGATAATTTTAAGAAACACGTCGTAATAATATAAATTTAACGACTTGTGTACGAAATAAATTCAAAACACTAGTAAAACTCAAAATATAGTTTTTACAACTAAATGTAAGTTTAAAAATACGTCGGGATCATTTTTGAAAGTAACGGATTAAATATTCAAAATAATAACTCACGCGATAACGTTTATTAAATATAAAAATTACGCGATAAATGTGAAATGAAATGTCATGAATGAATTAACGTGATGCAAATGATGTCAATGAAATGTAGACTAATCTTAGTCCATATGAAATGTACGTGATGATATGATCATGAATTCGCCACTAAACCTTAACGGTTACGCGAATTTGAAACACGTAAACCAAGTTTACGATAAATGTTGAAATGATGAGGCATAAATTGTGTCGAGAAATGACCTGAAAGTACGGGTTGTCACACAACGACCATCCATTCGTAAACATTTGTACCTCGATCAAATCATGCATTTCATGCCATTAAGAAAAGCAAATTAGAATGTTATGATTGTCTTTTATCAAATCACCCTATTATAGATACAAATAGATACATGCCAAATTTTGTTCATGTGTTTAACTCTAAAAAAAATAATTATAACAACTATTATATCACTAATAACTGGATGAAGGATATCTTGCACGACTTAAGCTCTTCATTTTTTGCCCCATAACTTGATGTTATTTGAGCCACCTTCAAGGCTAAACTTTGTGCATTAAAGCAAAGACTTTGCTCCCCACAAAATATTTGTATAGGGCCCGGTGCAACGAAAATGACGGATAAAAAAATAAATAAAATAACCGTGTTTTAAAACATAATGCAAGTGTATCTGAGGTTAGTATGCTGCCTAATGAACCTCACAAATCACTTATGAACTCAAATGAAGCTATGGCTGCTGCCATGTCACATTTTGAAGGAGTATTTTTGATAATTTTAACTATTTTAAAAAACATAAAGGCGAGACAGATTTAAAAGAAATAAGTTGCATAAATTGTTTTTGAGTTTTTAAAAATAATAAAACATAAAACTAAACCTTTATCATTTAACACTAACATAAAACAAGTTTTTGAAGTAAACCATGATTTTTTTAAGGGGCAATTGCATATATAGCTACTAAAACTTGCATATTTGCATATATATCTATGCTTAAGTTGCATTGTACATCATGCATTAAAAACTAGTATTATAAAAAAATATGCAAATTTTTGAGTTTTAATGGGTATATAACTAACTATATATGCAATTTCCTATTTTTTTTAATATATTTTAAACTTGTAAAGACTATTAGGGCCCGCTTGGTTCAAATTGGGGAAAGGGAAAGGGAAAAGGAAAGGGAAAGGGAATGCAAAGGAATGAGTGAAGTGGGTAATCAATCACTTACCCCTCAATTTATTCTATAATGGTTCATTACCCATTACGGGGTAATCAATCCCTTACCCCTCCCTAACCAAGCACTAACTAAAAAGTGAGGTGGGCCCTTTTGAATACCTTACCCATTCCCCACCCCCTTAACCCCCCAACCAAGCACGCCCAAGTAAAACTACAAACTTTTATAATAATAAACATTTGAAAATGAGTATGTGTAACCAAAGTGTAAAACACCAACACAAACTTGTAAACTCAAGATTCACATATTCTTTTTATTAAGATTTGTTAACTAAAGATTTGAAAAGAAAAAGAGATAGAGATGAAAAATATAAAAGATTAATTCATAAAAACTAAACTACTTTATAAAATTTAACACAAGATAAATAGATAAAGGGAGTAAAGTTATAAAACTTAAGAACTTGTACTAAACTTTGAAAGAAAACTAATAAAAATATGAAGAAAAATTAATGTGTTGAGAGGGGGTGGTTTTTTATAGAGCTACAAGTTACATATTTGGCCTCTTTACATTTTCCACAATGACCCCTAAAGTTACAGTCTTTGCAAAACTACTCCTACCAACGCCACGTGGCAGCTTCCCATTGGTCCACGCAGGAAAGCTGTCGAAAGAGTGTGCACTGCGTGTGGTCCAAGTGTGTTACGCTAAGGTGGCAGCTGACATGGTCATACATATCGTGTGGTCCAACGCCCTACCACCGGACTAGGAGTCCAATGGTCTTGTTAAAACATATTTGATTTATCCGGTTTCTGACTTGGGCTGGGCTTGGACTAGTACTAGGCTTCAGTTATGGTGATAAAGGACAGTACCCTTTTTGTTAAACATTTGAAAGAGAGCTTAGATACATGGACCTAATTAAAGAGGTCTAAAAGGAGACCTAATGCATAAATGAATGTACAATTCATTTAACATTCATTTATGCATTAGATCTCTTTTTAGGCCTTTTTAGTTAGGTCCATCTATCATTTTCCCATTTGAAATGATGATATTGTGGAATATAAGCATTAAAGATGCACGCAGGCAGATATTCAGAGCAAGCAATTGGCTGTCGATTACATGTTGCAACTGAATAAGTCGAGCTCAAACTCACCATGCGACACGACTCACAACCAAGTCTATATAAAGACGATAAAATCAGCATTATAAATTTTAGGATTAATTTCATACATCACCTTACTTTCATGATTGATTTCATATATACCCAAAGCGCAAGTATTGAATGCATAATGTACAATGTTTTTAATGCCAGTTTGGGTATATATTTGGGTATATATGAAATTTCCAACTAAAAGGAAGAGAGATAAGTCAAGATTCTGTTCATTAATGGAAGTTTTTTTTTTTTTTTTTTTTTTGAACAACATTAATGGAAGTTCAAAACACATTATACACAAACAAATTGACTTGACTCCCTCCATGGACAGGCAGACTACTTGAACATCTGAATACATGTTAAAATTCTGTACCAAAATATCTGTCTCCAAACTCGCCCATCCCTGGAATCACACGAGACTCTTGATTCAAGCCCGTTTCAATCTCAGATGTGACTATCTTTATTCTTGGAAACCTTTTGCAAACGACATGCACTCCCTGAGGCGCCTGTCAATGAAATTATAAATGGGTCAATTTGGGTTATGCTTCATCTTAGATGGGTCAAACGAGTGATAATATAGTTTTGGTAATCAAAATCAGCATAGCGTTGGTAATAATAGTCAACTTCCTAAATCTGTTTATTCAATAATTTGGATTATTAGTGTAAAAATATAGTTTTGATATACATAAAGACTTGCTATATTAAAATCATTGAAATATGGACAGAAAGCGTCTTTGGAACACACCACGTTGAGCCCTAAAACATGACTTGTTCTAACGCAAACCTGTTTCAACCCATCCACCCTCGCCCTATTTTAAAAAAACTTGTAACTCACCGATATTAGGTTTAAGAATATTATGTTGCCCTCTGGAACCCCCCTCTTTAAGAGTAAGTTGATAGCTTCGACTGCCGAATAGCCTGAAAAAATGTTGCAACTTCGCAAACATCAGCACAAATATAGGCTGTAAAATTACACCGAAGAAAAACCAATTTATTTTTTCCTTTAGCATGCCACAGAAAATAAATTAAAGAAATAAAGGGGCCAATAGCCATGCCTGTTCCTAGTATAGGATCCAACAACAAGACGTATCTGTCCAAGATGTCTTGTGGCAACTTTTCATATATTACCTACATAACAGTCCAAGCATTTAGATAATTAGATCTGGGGTAAAAGTAAACGTGCAAATTGCATAATAAATTAGTACTTAATCAACTTGGGCTCAATTTCTGTTTCGGGTAAATCACCTTTGTGTGGCCGAGAAAAGAAGAATAGTTTCTAAATTATTGATTTAAGGCAGTCTTCAACCTTTCAACATCTAATTGGTTTAGTGATTGGGATGCTCAACACGGTCAAACTTAGTGACAAATGACAAGTTAAGTTTCTTGTAATATTTTTTACCTTGTGGCCATATAAATTACCTCAGATGTAATATTTTCAAAGTTTGAGCCTTTTGTTGACAAAAAACAGTCACCACGAATATAAATTTGACCATATTGAACCAACGAATCGTGGATTTGGTAGACAGTGAAGGCACAAACCTGGTGACCATTCTCACCCTCTTTACGAATAAGAATCTTCCCAATCTTAATACCCTTGCAACATGCGCGCAATGCATTTTCCATACTCTCACCACTGCAAAATGATAGATATTTGTTCATTAACTGGCAAAAAAGCTCTTTCAAAGACTAAATTTACACCACAATATAGTCATGTGAGTATGCATAGCTCATATACATTAAGGGAAGTTCATAAAACATACAATATTCAAATACCTCCTGATAACAGAAACACCACATAATCTTTTATCAAAATCTACGCCTGTGTATACTGACCCTGCATTAACACAAACCAAGACTGTTATACAAGGAGGCTAAAAATATATTCTTAATACAAGTAAATAATATACAAATGTTAATATCTCATGTCACACGAATGACATGTACAAAAAGAAGATACATAACACAGGCGGTCAAAGCAGAAGCTAAGACCAGACTGATTATAGGTTGCCTAGGGCGGGTTAGGTTTACAACTCAAAAGAATTAGGGTTAAAAACTTAGAAGCAATAGCTTTTAAGTCGAGTCAATATATGGGCTAGATTGAGTTGACTCTTCCAACACATTTATTGTCACAAATATATTTGAGTTTCATGAATAACTAATATACTGATCCAGTTTTTTATTATATATGTTAAAAAGAAAACAAATTAGGATACTGTACTTGAATATATTTTCAGAAACTTATAAACCTTCAAGTTATTCCCTTTTTTAGCCAAGATTTTTAAACATGACGCATTTTCACATTAGTGGACTGAAATCAAGTGCAGAAGCTCACCAGTTGGAGTTGTCACCTGTTTTTCTGTGAAAGGTAGATGTCCCAGACCATGCTCGACAACCTGTTGATGATGGAATGATCATTTGAGGTTACAATTACAGCTATCGACTTATTTACACATAAAAACAGAGAAAAAAATTAAGAACTATCAAAAACAACTCACCATTCGAATCAATCGATCAGCATAAAAAGTAAAATCATGTTGTGTTGTTTGAAAATCACGTATAAGCGTATGCATGCCACGTATCTACATAGAAGATTAAGAAAAATCAATATGAGTATATGACTAACAAGTAACAAGTTACTAATAAAATTGATAATCATGTTAGTCAAGAATTTATAAATGATGTAACGTCACTGTATTACCTGAAAGGTTGACTGAATGACATATAAGTTAGGATATATTTTACATAGATCATGTTGACCAAGTTTTGTCCGAATGTGTTGGCCAATTAAATCAATAGTTAGATGGTTGTCTCCTTCATGTGGAATGATGATGTCAGCATACTTCTTTGTTGGAAGGATGAAAGCATCAAAGGCAGGCTTTACGAACTTCGAGTACTGTACATAAAATCATAAGTTCAGAATTAGTACAAGTGACAATTTCAAACCATTTAGTTAAGAACATGTCAATCTGGGCCGTGCCACATCTCATAAAGGTTGTATGACTTGTATAAAAAAAATAAGCTAAAAGGGGAATGATTCAAATGGGCTCAATGGGCTAAAAGTTGCCTCAGGACTATTCTCAGTGCATAGTGATTAGTGCATACACATCCTAAACATCTGTTTCCACAATGGGCAGAAATGTATGTGCATGTCATCTTCCTGGCCCGTTTTGACGAGTGACCCAACCAGCCTATCTTGCCGCCATTAAGAATTAGAAGCTAAACTCTGTTCCAATAACTAAGAAAGCCCATTTTTTAAGTCGTGGGAATAGTTGCGATACAAACCTAGTATTTCACAAATTTATATATTTCTATCAACTATATTAGATACTGGTAACAGCCAAAAAAAATCATGTTGAGCAAACTCTAATAAATTAATAAGCTTGAACTACTAGTAAACTCCAGCCTCATAACTCAAGCTTTATCATTTCAAGTACATATATCATAATTTGACTCTTAGAAGTTGATTAAAGATGAGTCGAATATTAATAATTAGAAGCTGGTAAATGCGGGTTCAAATTTCAATGAAGATGATTAGGATTACAAAAGTAAACCACAAAAGATGAGAGTTTTACATGAGCATCAAAGAACTATTTAGCACATATCATGCAAACCTTGGTTATCTAAGAAAGAGTACAAGAGAAAAAACTCTAATCTATATTTTATATAGCCCGCATTAGGGCTGCTCATCGGGTGAAAACCGGACCGGACCGAGACTGAATCCGGCAAAAACCCTAGACCGAGACCGAATGTGGTCGGTCAAGTCCGGTCTCGGTCGGTCCCTCGGTCGGTCCGGTCCAACAAGGCTAAATTTTCGGTTTGTGGTCCGGACCGGACCGGACCGAGACCGAATTTGCCAAAAATGGTAGACCGAGAGCGAGACCGGACCGCCGGTCCTTCAGTCCGGTCGGTTTCGGTTCGGTCCGGTCCATCCGGTCTGTTTGCTCACCCCTAGCCCGCATGATCAACTTATTCATAAAAAAAGGAAGCAATTAACCTGGCCTAACACCAAACTGATATCTCTTCCCCTTTCACCTGTATCGCGCCTTATTCTTCTGTCCAGGCGTACATCAGCATCTGCATTTAAAATCAGCATCTTATATATTGAAGCTCAATTAAAAAGTAAACTTCACCAAAAGAAAGTGGCAGGTTTATATAAAAGAGTAATCCATTACACACTGCATGAGACAAGATTTAATAAGTAAAAAGAACCTGTATCAACAAAGATCTTCATATCCATCATATCGCGTACACGGGGATCATATAAAATAAGTATGCCCTCCAAAATTATCACATCTGAAGGATTCACCTGCCAAAAGGTATTCCAGTTGTATTATTGGTATATAGCATTTTATATATTGAAATAGAGGAAAGTTAGAGTTCAAATTATTATGTTTGAACTAAAACTCTAAATTTTTCAAATAATACTTGAATGAATATATACAGTTCAAAACATCAATTCCACGTTCAAAGACTTCTCATTATGGCTTATAAACGGATCCAGAAACCAAACACTTAAGCACCTTCTTGAAGTGCTAAGCTAGAAAGCTTTCCATGCTTTTGTTAGTTGTCACTTTTAATCCATTTATGAAAGAACGAAACGGTTGGGTTCAGGCTGTTTCATATCTCTAACGGGTCAATACGGTGTCGAGAGTCACCTAAAGTGTATTTTTAATGCATAAAACCTTCTAAATCATTACTAAAAAGTGGATAATTACTTCAATAATAAATCCCATTTCGACCCATTCATCAACCGCTTTGACACTTCTTCAAATTACTATCAAACATAAATTCGAACTAACGTGAAATCATAATTATGAGTAGCGCAAGGAGGAGGTTGCCAAATAGACTTGTGGCTAGATAAGAATAAGTCATAAGACGGTTTTAGAAGTATACAACCCGTTTTAATAAGTTGAAAGAAGTATACTTATCTTTACATACACATTGAAACACACCCTATAAACCATTTACTAGAATGATAAAAGAACGCACCGCTGAGGGACACCGATCTTATGACACTTGAAGTCATATTCTGGAATATCAATTGCTTTCCCATGCTTCAACATCTCCACAGCTGTTAATACCTTCTCAGTGTTGAAAGCATCTGAAAAGGTGCACGAGCCATATAAGTTGCAATCAAATGAAAGTAAAAAAGTAAAAAGAAAATGAATTACACTCTACTAAGCAATAAAGAAGGATAAGGATGACCACTGTGACCCACCAGGATGATCAAAATTGTACTCGTGAACCTCTGAGAGTTCCTTTGAAGTCAAATTATGATAGAATGATTCCTGCCAACCCAAATGTAAATATATTCCTATTTGGATAGATCAACCAACAGATTTAATATAAAAAAATATAGGAACTCTTACTATGATCTAGAGATGGCAGGATGGGCAGGTCAGCGGGTTGGGGAATGGGTCAAACAGGTTAGGGATGAAAGGTTGGCCCGGCAAACACTATTTTGTCCATTTTCTGAAAAGATGGTAGGTAATTAATGTGTTAATTATAGCTAGAATAAGGATATATATATATACAATGACAATATAGATGTTAAAGAAAAGAAACGTTAAAGGTTGTATGCATTGAAAAACGACTTTTAAGAGTTTCTACCTGTTCAACCCGATCCCTGTTTAGCTTCTTTTTAATTGATCCTTGTTACCCGCTTGAGATAAAAAAGACATCCCAAATTAACCCGGTAATAAGTAAATGGATCAAACTCAAAACAACCGCCTGTAATACAAGCCATGTAAAAAGAATTGCAGGTACCTGTTTCACAAGTACAACACGCAGATCATGAAGTTGCTGAATGATCATATTGCAAACCGCAGTTTTCCCAGATGCTGCACCTCCAGCAACCCCTGCTTGTTGATAAAAATGATAAAATAAAACCCAAAAAAGTCCCAAAATGTAACATTAATACTGTCCATTTGTATACAGCATAATCTACTTTTTACCATTCTGTTGTAACATGGTTACATTTCCATGCATTCAATTGCACGAATATGTAAGAATGTCACATAAATAATAAAATGTAAAGTAACTTGTAGTTGAGGGTAATATTAAACAAATATATAGTTATAAGTTTCTAATATTCTGAGAACCTTGATTCTTTCAATAAAAGTATACTGATTATGATATCTCTGTGATCTTTCCCACAACACATACCAGTGACAAAAGGTTTGCTTATGCGATTTTCCAGTCACTGAAGTTGACGCCTGCTCAACATTTGTATTTCGTGTCCCCGTCCTATTTCCCTGCAATCCAGAAAAGCAAACTCCTTATCATGACACTTATCCTTCACTGAATTAAATCCCATGTATGACAAGGAAAATCACCAAAGTAGCCCTTTCATACGAATGATACACCAGTTTGCTCACATTTGTTAACGTTATAACAAACTGACCTTCCAATTAGCGACATGCTAACAAAATAACTTCTATTTCACAAATATATGACAACATCAAAACACTATAACAATACTTTTTATCACTATTTCCACAAATATCGACTATTACTTTGGAAACTTAAGATAAGATTCCGTCTTTATCTTCTTTACCATTCGCGAATGAAATTCATGAGCTCATCTGTCACACAAATAATTTCTATAACAATTAAACAAATCTTTATAAAAAGTAGCACACAATTACCTCGACACCATCAGAAGCGCAATTAACTCTATCTGAGAAGTCCGGTAAACTGTGCAGTACCCGTGACTCCACCTCGTCACGTTCCTTCTTTATAGTGCCGGATCGGCGCATGGTCCTCTCGGCATGGTTGGGGTGTAAAACCATCACTTGGTGGGAGTGTGGCTCATGAGGACTGGGTGGAGATGTGAATCGCACCCTTTTCAGAGGAGGCTGGCAATCATCGACGATCCCATCAAAAAAGCGCCGACTAGCCATCCACCAAGGTGTGGAACTCTCTGCAAGAGTTGGTATCAGCTCATGGAGTGGCTCAAGTCCCTGACGAGGCACAATATCAAATGATTAATTATTTAATTACAAATAAAAATGTAGTTTAAAATTTGATAGAAGAGAAACACATACCTCCTTGAAAACAAGAAAATCGCGGCAACATCTCTTTCTTTATAGTGCAGGTACTCCGCCAGGCAATGGCCCTCGGGATGACACCAGGGTCCCGTACAGCAAACTTCCTCGCACCGGGGAACACCTCCAATATCCATATCTAAGAAAATTCTAATTAAACAAATGTAGACCAACAAAACTACAATCAAACAATATTTTTATGTATGAAAAGAGCAAAGTGGCATTACCTTAAAGGCCCAAACAAATCCCACCAGCGTATACTTAGCCTCCTTTGTTGCCAGGTTGGATAAGTGCAGACCTCTACGCGTTTGTAGTGCACCAGCCAACTGTGGGTATGTCCAATTCCATATGTATGAACCCCATGGAAACGTGTTCCATGAGTCCAGATCCTCCACCAGTCGTAGGAGCTCCTCGTCAATCACAAACCTTGGCTGACGACCCATGAACCCGATCTCTAGCAACAACAAAAGACAGATTCGAACTGCATCAAGGTCTGATATCTGGTCAAAGGAGTCTTTAAAAACGCTTGCAACATCCGACCCCTTGATTGATATATTGCCCGGTATATGAGAAAATACTCTATCCCTAAATGGGATATGACACGACCCCTCTGATGAATGCTTGATCGTACCAAATCGAAATCCTGTAATGAGGCAAAACTCCTCACGACCGAATCGGAGCTCGTGACCTCCGACACGAAACAATATCTCATCATTCCTCGGTTGCTCAGGTATATATTCGGTCTGGAGTATCAAATGGACCAAACTCGGGTTTTTGTATGTCAACTGAACATCTAGCCATGGTCCAAAACATGTCTCCCGGAACAAAGCATACCTCGTTGTATTGATCAACTTAGTCCGGATATCCGAGGCAATTGCTATCTGGGCCCTAATACTCAATTTAGCATCATAGAATACAACCTAACAACACACATAAGGTAAACGCTAATTTCATTTATTACTTGTTACAAGTAAATTGCTGCGTGTTTAGGATTAATCGTTAAAAAAATCAGCTAACTTTGACTATGTAAACACTAACAAACGAATTTTGCTACACAAACATAGCTTTGTTGTTGTTGTTGTGAAATAGACCTCAAATTCGCGAATCTAGAGACCTTATCCTTTATATGTTACTATCTAACATTATGTGATTGTAAAGACAGTTTTGCGACAAAACCCCAATTGGTTCGTGAAACTGTTATTTACATCGTAAAAACAAGAAGTCGCAATAATCCAAATTTTTTGTACTACGAGTGTAATCTAACATCCATATCCATAGCTAATATAAAGTAAAGAAAACGCTAACAAATCAACAGTTTTGACTCTAAACCAGTAAAGAGATCATATAGATACCTCATTTTGGTTGTTTTGGTCTAGATTCGCCATTGTTGGGTTTTCTGGTACTTTAAACTACTGAAACATAGCTGTTTCCCTTGTGAAACCAACTTTGCCACCACCTTAAAGTAATACAATTGTTAAAAAAATTAGTGATGCATACACAAATAAGGATTGGTAAATGGGGAACGCGGATGGGGCGTATTTATAGGTCGCCTATGTAGCGGTATTTACTTAAAGACGCTAAAAGGTGCTTCGAGGCAATAGAAGTAAATTGAAACATCATGTCGCGCAACTTGTGCTCATTTTATAGATTTTGAAATTTTTGATCTAGTTTGTGTAGTTAACTAGTATGCGTGTAAAAAAGGTTACTTTAGTAGTTTCAACATTCTGCGCCACCGCCACCACAAAAAATTAAGCAATCAATTTGACTAAATGTCATAGTAATAGCAGATTTGGCACTCGTGACACATCAAAAAAGTAAACTTGCCATCAATCTATACAAAGGCTCTTATTTGCCACTAATATCGACTAACGAGGGAATTATGTCATCAATATAAAACATTAGCAAGAAGAGTATGTTTTTGCTACTTGGTGTTGCATTGTTCATGCAAATATCTTTTTAGGAATACAAATTAATGTTTTGTTAGATTGCTCAACACATCAACTTATGCCGAGATAAACTGCATGAAATAAAGTCTGCAAACATTATTGTTGCATAATGTAATGTGTTATGCTACGGAGTAAAACATATTCGCCGAAAACGCGATATTCACCATGTTAAAACAGCTATGTCTTTTTGCCAATGTACAATGACAGATATACCAAGTGGCAACTATAGCCTTTTGAGTGAAAAATGCCCCTAAGGTCCGAAGCATTTAATAACATAGCTCCTGTAGTTGTAAAGTGTAAAACGCCGAGCGTTTAAAAGCTAGAATCTAAACTATATTCTACACGCAATTGAGATGTTGTTAACGGCCTTTTAGCTTAAGTTAGAAGCAACAAAATTTGGTCTTTAAGGCATAATAAGTTACAACGCGAATAACATATTCGATCATAGCCCATTATATTTTCCAAATTCACATTGATAATAAGGCTGAAATATCTATCTGGTGATAATTTTAGCTACAATTTATAGTCATTTTACATTGTTTATATAAAAAAAAGCAAACCTTAGATTGGGGTTTCCAACAGAAACAAAATTGTTGCAATTAACTTCACTTCTTTCTGAAATTAGGGCTCCAAAATTAACTTCAAGAACTGGGTCGGGTCAAAAGTCAAAACTACCTGGCGAGGGTGGGTTTGGATGTTGTGGGCTCCATCATTTACTTTTCCACGTGGCAGACTGATATAGAACCTCCTATGTATTTAGGGGTGGCAATGGGTTCGGTTTGGGGGATGCCGAGCGGCAACACCGCTACAATTGGCTACGTAATGGAGCGGCAAAGGAGTATTCGATATTTTACCGAATCGGCAAAGGGAAGAGCGTGTGGAAATATAGCCGTTACACGGCTAAAAATTTTGACCGTTGCTCATTTAAAAAAAAAAAGAAAAAAAAAATCCTTTTATAAATATACACATAATAACCACTTTCAATTCACATTTTATTTTAACTCTCATTCTTTTTACACAAACAAATCAACTACAACACTCTAAACAAAATGTCTTCATCCTCCTCTTGTTCATCCGGGACAAGTTAGTTTTTCCACAGTCTTCCGAACTATTGTTATCCCAGAGTACCCTATCAACCTATTTTGTCGAACGATTCCATGAAGACACGCACAAGCTCAAGCACTACCAACCCTGAGTCTGTTACCCGTGAAAAAGCTTTACAAACTCTAATGAATGACTATTTCGCCGAAATGACCAAAGTTTTCCGCCCATGTTTTTCGTGATAGATTTCGTATGAATAAAAGCTTGTTTTTAAGAATTGTTGGTGATGTTGAAGCAAGATTTGAATGGTTTCAAGAGGCCAAGACGAGGGGAAAAAGTTTCACTGCGCTACAAAAATGCACATCGACCATTCTAAGAACTCGCAACCGGGTGAACCTCCTGATAGATTTGATGACTATTTAAACATGGCACGAAGAATGTCACGTTAACCTTCTCATATTCATTTTTTTAATTCGGTTTCTTTTATTTTTTTTTTACTATTAAATATTTTGTAGGAGAATGCCTTTATCATTTTTGCCATGCGATAATTGAATTATATGGTCGAGAGTTCTTACGTAGGTCGACACCCCATGACGCTGTA
Source organism: Chrysanthemum makinoi (assembly GCA_910596185.1). Classification (NCBI taxonomy): domain Eukaryota; kingdom Viridiplantae; phylum Streptophyta; class Magnoliopsida; order Asterales; family Asteraceae; genus Chrysanthemum; species Chrysanthemum makinoi. The sequence goes on from OU343224.1 coordinate 181,126,168, forward strand.
ACGGTTATTCGAGGCACATGAAGAAAAACATCACGCTCTGGAATGCTTGGTAGCATTGATTGCACATTTCGCTTGGCTAAATTGTCCTACATTTGAAAGGCCAATATTAAGAGGTGATCACCAATACCCGACTATTATGCTTGAAGTCGTCACTTCAAATGATTTGTGGATTTGCATTCGCTTTTGGTCCTCCCGCAAACAACGATATCAATGTTTTGAATCAATCTCCATTGTATCTTACTTCGGAGCTTAAATGGAATGGCGCCAAACAGCTTCATTTTCTAAATGGACGGCTTACAAACGCGATATTATCTTATCGATGGAATCTATCATATGTATTCAACGCTTGTTAAATCATAAGTATCCCACTGACCGGGAAAAGAGATTAAGAAGCTTCAAGAGTCTGCAAGAAAGGATCTCGAACGAGCTTTTGGGTGTCTTAAGGGAAAATGGATGATTCTCATTCGTCCTCCTGCTATGTCTGGTCGAAAAGATTCGACAACTCGCTTATACGTATTATATTTCACAATATGATTTTAAAAGACGGCGAGATGGTAATATCACCGGTTCATATAATGGATCGACTTGTCAGGCCAGCTTAAGACGACAGTAGTACGTGAGTTACCCGGACGAAGATATCCATAACCGCCTCGATATGATCTTACGGAAAGCACGAAGGCTCAAGACTTAGCATACCTCGATGACTAGTTATTTTCTAAGTTTTATGTAATTTTCTTTTAATTATTAATGAAATATTATGTTTTTATTAAATTGTTTAATATAATTATGAATATAAAAAATATAAAAAATAAAATTAGTGAGGCAAGATGATCAGGTTGCTACTAAAAAGTATGGTGAGACATGAGAGAGGCATGAATGGTGGAATGATATTATTATGTATAGGTAAGGATGATACATGACTGCCACCACTTAGGGTGCTTTTTATGTTGTAGCTTTGGAATCACGATAGGATCATGTAAACGGATTTAGGGTCTGCTGTGTGAGGTTGTTGGGCAAAAATAGATTTTACATGTTTGTTTTAAGGACCTCGCTTGGTTTATAAGTGAGGTTGGATTCAAATTTGATTTGGTATAGGATTTTGAGAAAAATTTGGAAAGAGAAATTATATTTATTTAAATATATTTTATAATAAATTTTAAATAAAATATATTATTTATAATATAAAATAACAAAAATAGCTCCACATATATTAGCATATATAAAGAGACAAAAGAATTAGGGTGCGTTTGGTATGATGTCATGAATGACAATGGGTATGAGTTTGATACTAGTGGTGGGTCCCGCACCTATGAAAGTTCCATACATAGCCCTCTTGATGTATATGGAGTATGGATTATATCTATCATTCATTACGATAGTGGTGAGCCCCCTCATCTTAAATAAACACTTTTAATCACTTTCATAGTATACTCTATTCCCATAGTGGGATACCAAACGCACCCTTAGTCTCACAAAGTACACAATATCATTTGAAACCTACCTATTTGCCCAAGTATCAATCTATCATTCAAATAATCATTCCTTTTGCAAAAGAAAGAACCAAACAATTAATAAAAGTCTTGTCAAAGCAAAAGCCATTCCAAATTATCAAAACAAACGAGCCCTAAATTTGGATTTGGATTTAGATTTGATGTAGAAGAGAGAAAATTTATTAGTTTATAAATAAATAATTATGTTAATTTTAAAATATTAGTTTAAATTTAAATCTAATTATTTTTAAATATTAAAAGAAATAGAAATAGAGGGAGGTATAATTATTTTAAAATATTAATTTAAATCTAAATTTAATTATGAGAAAAAAGTACAAAAATAAGCCAAAATCTTTTTTGAAGTCCCCTTTGTGGTCAAGTTTTAACCCAATATCCAAAATGAGTTATGAAGAACCACTTTCGATCTATCCACCCAAAATTCGCCATGTCCAAATGAAAGTTCACTTTTTATATTTTTTTTATTATTTGTACTTTTGTATTCTTTCATTTGGACACGTATTTAATTTCGTTGAGTATGAGTTCCAGTGGTTTGCAAAGGACGAATTTTGGGTTGAACTGCTGAGTCGAAGTGATCACAAGCATTTGACCATTTTGGACATTGAGTTAAAAAGTGACTACAAAAGGGACTTCAAAAAGATTTTGGCTTATTTTTGTAATTTTCTCTTTAATTATTTTTAAATATTAAAAGAAGAGAGAGATAGAGTGGGAAGTATAATTTGGGACACACAATTTTTTAAGAGTAGTGCTAGAACTACAAAAACACTTCCATAAAATACATCCACAAAATTAGTTGTCGTTGTTTGATTGGTGTATTAGATTATAGTTTCTCTCTCTTCTTTTTATTAACCCAATCAAACCATGCCACTCATTTTGTGGATGTATTTTGTGGAAGTTTTTTTGTGGTCCTAGCACTACTCATTTTTAAAGTATTCTAAATACACCAAAATAATTACATAATAATTGTCAAATCAATCTTAATTATCAGTTACGAGATATAATGAATATATTAATTAATTAGTTTTCTTTTTCTCTTACACCAATAACATCATTTATAAATACCATAATCAATTCATCACCATTTCTATCCTCGTTCTCATCCTTATTTAAACAAAAACCATAAATCAAACATGATCAAAGATCAACTCAAATAATAGGTTAAAAAAGTAATCACAAATTAAAGTGTTGATGGTATGATCGTATCTAGCAAAAGTGACACTTTTAACGTAGTGGTGATTAGGGTGTAGACGACAGACAACTCGCGAGCTATTCGAGATCGACTCAGAACTACTGAATCGACTCGATATAAACGAGCTAGAGCTCGAGCTACTCGAGTACACTTTCGAGTCGAAGTTCAGCTCGAATATACTTAGCTCAAGGGAGGCTCTCGAGCCCCTATCGAAGCTTTTAATGATATTACACTTTTACCCCTTTAAATACATTTAGTTACGTGAATTGTCATATAATCGAAGTCGAGTCACTATCTTGTATAAAT
>OU343224.1:181729270-181992170 GCA_910596185.1 Chrysanthemum makinoi
TCGGGTCAAAATTGCTCGAAAAAGGCTGTTGTACCCGGATACCTCAGTGGAAAACAAGCCAAATTTGGAATATGTATTTTCATAAATAACAGATTTTGATGAAATTTTGTGTGTTTGGGGATGTTTGTTTGTTATGAATATGTTAGAGCTATGTTTATTAAATTACCGGGTGTGTTTTTTGACATGTTGTTGCTCAAAATTGACCGAAAAAGGTTGTTATACACAGAAAATTGCTGCTGAAACAGTGGGTAATGAGTTAAAACTGGAATTTTCTTTAAAAGCTGACATGTTTTGATAATTTTTTTGGTAGTTTTGGAGTTTTACCATGTGCGTCAAACATAAACTTAAACCAATATTATAAACCACAATTTCAAACAAAAACAAATTATAAGCTATTTGCTATTTAATAGATAAAGAATTTATTAAATTAAAAGTATAAACAATAATTCTAACAAAAAATAAATAATAAGCTATTTAATAGATAAAAAAAATTTATTAACAATTTTATAAAAAATCTCGTGAGTACATGCGCATTATAACTAGTAATTAATAACTAATAATCATATTCAATTGTATTTGCTCGTTGTGAATTAATAACTTTTATTTTATTTACAGATTCGGTATTCTCAAAATCTTCGTGATCATATATAAAACATGTATCTGAACATAAAATAAAAACATTGCGTGCGCCGTTTTAAATCTAAATCAAAATTAGTTTAAATATGAAAAAATAAATATAAAAAATGGAAAGAAACTGTGTGATGTGTATCGAACTTGTGACCTATCGTATAATAGGCGAACACATAACCATCAAGGCGTCCTCCATTTCATTTATAAAAGGACAATGGTTTTACATAAGGTAGTTTGACAAAGCTTATCAAAGCTCAAAAGGTGCTTATTATTTTGTTGTATTATCATGTTATATTAAGATTATCCAGGCATTGTTCGAGAAGCACTTCAATCATCTAAACAACTCATTATTTTGACGCTGGTGATTCGAAAGCAATCACTACAACATTCGTCGCTTTTCAGGGAAATTTCGGCCTTTTTTGGGGGACATGTCCCCTGAAATACCCTTCCCCGGGGATATGTCCCCGCAGAAAGTCCCCCGGAAATACCGTGTCGGGGATACCTTTCCCCGGGGACCGCTTACAACCTTTATCGGGGACATGTGGGTCCCGCAACAAATTGTCACCGGTCAAACAGTCCGACGTGGCACTTTGTTTTGCCGTGGACTGTCCCCGGGGAAAATGGTAACTAAAGTTTCTCTTTAACTGCTTCGCCGGGGACGTGTCCTCGGGGAAAATAGAAAACTAATATTATGAATGACACTTTCGCCGGGGACATGTCCTCGGTGAAAGACTTTGACACATGTTGCAGAAAGTTGCTGCAAAATGGGTAATTTCCAGATTTTTTTTCCGGAAAAAATCTACAATGTAACAACCTGTTTTCAACCTATTTTACGCTACAATTGTAAAACCCTGAAAATCGTAAACGTGTAAAATGACCATAATACCCCTCAAGCTAATAATTCGTAAAACAAGTCAAGCTCGTTAAATACGTTAAACACTTAATTTATAAATGATTTACGCAAGACAATGATAATAAAACTTACACTTATGTTGCAAAATAAATATAACACAATATAAAGTTAATTATATGTACAAGTTGCTAGACAATTAAATTAAGATGTAACAAGTCAATATTGGTAAACTAGGAAAATGGATTTGGTCACTTATTTCTCCCCCCTATTCGGCCTAAAATACACGCCCATTATCCCAATATATTTTTCCCATTTATTCTCCATGATCTCATCATTTGTAACCTCCATATCTCCTCCAAAATAAACACCTGCAAACCCTAAATTAAAAGTGGCGGCTACAAGTATTTTTCTCCCATCCAAGTCGAATTAAACAAGCTAGCACAAAAGAGATTCGTAAGGTGTCGTGAGGAAACTGTGGTCACGAGTTTTTGGGTTCGAGACTACTAGTTGTCGTCGGTTTTGGCTCTTCTGATGCGTGGAGTATTAAGGCACAAGGGTGCTTGGTTTGCTTTGTTTTAGACTTGTTCTCTTCCTCTTCTTTGCACGTCTCAAGGTAACATCATCACCTCGTCGTTTCCTTTTGTTTCTGATTTGGGGTGCGTGGGTTTTACTTTCCATGCGCATGGTTTTGTACAAGTTGAAGCACCATGAATTAATGATATGTTAAAACATATGTAACCTGAAATGATAAAACATGTAAACCCCTATGTACACGTAACTGATGTGTGAAACGAATCGTATCGTTTCGTTAAAAAGGATAATACGGATGGACATATATGTGTGTATAAAATCTGTTTTGAATAACCTTTAATAAGAACATGAAACATATTATATATTTTTAAAGAAACTAAATTATAGACTTACACAAATAAAAGAAGGGACATGGTTATAAATTGAATTGCATGGTTTGGAGTAGTAAGCATGAGTTAACATAAAGATGGCTTATGGTTTTAGAATTATGTTTGCATTGAGTCGATTGCATGAAACGTTTGAGGTTTGGTCATTTGATATGTAACCGTATATATAAGAACACCATCAGTAAACTATTTTGAAAATGTGCTCATGCATGGTCTCGTTCTGTTCTAGTTTTTTTTCTTTCTAAAAGAGCACAAGTAAAGTCTTACGAGGGGGTATGTTTGAGGCGTCAGCGGGAAAAACGGTCGAGTCATTTGGTATTTTGAAACCGTGTCGGGATAGTTGAGTCGGGGGTCAATCATAATACGCGTTTACTTGGTCGTAAATGTTAGTCATTTGGACCGCGAGCGAGCTTGAATATTGATCGAACATGCACATGAAAATGAAAAATGAAACATAAATCTGTATATTACTACTTGAGTTGTATTTCATGCATTTAAGTTATTTACAAATTGAACCTTAATATTTGGTAAATGTCTCATGCAAACCCTGAATTTTATAAATTGACATATAAAGTCCTCAAATAGAATATTTATCATATTAAACCTTTAAATTTACCATTTATCATTTGTAACCCCTAAGTTTGGCTAATAAATGATTATTACCCTAAAGTACTTTAATTCGGTCCATTACTAAAAATGAGAATACGCTTAATAACTCTAAAAATATTAATACGATTCATAATAAATATGTAAAAGAAGTTATGACGTTAATGAACGTATAAGTAATACGTGGTTATAATTCGTATAGGTTCCGTGAAGCGGGAGTGATCATCTTGTGACTTTTCTTTTCCTTTTTTGCTTGATTCGGATAAGGTACAGATATTCTGACCTTTCCAGTAAAGGTTTCTTATGACGTTTTCTTTCGTTAGCTTTTCTATTTCAATTATTAGGGTTTCCTATGCCATTGCTATGAACCCTTTCTGATTGTTTGATCTGTTGCTTGTTTGAAACACTTGTTTTATTGAATCATGCAATATCGACTTGAGCGTTATATTAGAAAGACTTTGATCGCACATTTGTTGAACCTTGCTATATTTGACTATAAATTTACGAATTGTGAACATTTGGTTATGAAAGTATGATATATGACTACGACATTAACTTTTGACTTTTGAACCTTTGAACATGAACCTTATGATATGAATTATCTGATATGTTATCTGTTGAACTTTGTGTTTGATTATGATCTGTGTCAATTATGACAATCTGTTTGACCTAAGTTAGTTTGACACCTGAGCCAATATTCTCACTAGTCATGGGGTTCCATGTCCATGTCGATTGATGCACCTCGACATGACTCTAGAGGCGATAGAGTGATGTTACGCCCGTCCCTTTCCGTTATCGTTTATTGATAGTATGGCCACTATCATGCATTTGGAAGTATGGATGCATCCTAGATCGGATCTGTTATCTAATATGTTTACGGTGAATGATGTCGGTATTGCAATCTGGCGTCTTCACAAAATTCTGGAGCTAGCTACTCCAATTAGTTTATGAGGTTACCTTCGAATAAGAAAGATATTTACGATATGATATGTTACGGGCTCGTGGTAGTTAACTAAATCTTTATCACTGTTATTTACGTATTAAGTATTCGATGTTGATTCGGTATGTTCAAGTGTTTATAATTATGTGCTAGGCTTATTATATGTTATTATATGTGGTTATGCTTTTGTATGTTTAAGTGACTACCGTATACTATGCTAGGATATGATTAATATGTTTTCAATATGATTAGCAGTTTGTCATCGATATTATGTTAGTTTATCGTTATGTGAATTAGTTGATCTGTGAGATGAATGTGCTAGTGTGAAAGTGAGTATCATGAAAGTTTATTAAGTATGATTGTTGATAAATCGGTGAACTTTGCCTATCCGTTAGGGTATCTATCTGCTTATGTTTGATCTGCCATGTTTAGACTCTGTTTATATTAAGTTTTGGTTTGGAAAATGGTTTAATTATGATATCTGTTTTGATAATTTGCTAATTGCTATGCTATGTCTTTTGCTTATTTAGTTATAGTTTTCCTACTATGTATTCTATTTGCATGTGTGTTTGCCATGATTTGTGCTATTCATTTGCTACAATATTTGATTAAGTGTGTTAAATGTAGATTAATTGATTTGTATGAATGCCATGTTTACTTTCTAGAAATTGTTTCCGTTAGCCTTTTGATATTTCTTTTGGCTCATATGTACTTTCGAATTTCTGCTTTAGTTAATGTTTGGTTATCTTGATGCGTTTGCGTTGGTGCCATCAATATGATATGTGTTTGTTCTTGATTGCTATTTGTTCTTCGGTTCTGTATGATTGTGTTTCCACAAAATCCTCAATGATTCATTAATCTCATTCCGCTGCGACTTTGTTATCCGTTTCCTTTATTTCATTTTGCATTTGGACTTTAGTTAGTTTTCGTTTTGTTATATCGTTCCTGGGCTTTTTAAGCTCGGCCGCATTTCTTTTCTGGCGGGTTTTAGGTTTGAAGATGGGCCGATGGGTGAGAGTTAGAGTATCTTAGTGGACCAACCCTAGTACCATAGTACTTATGGACTTACTTTGAAGAGTTTTGTTTTGAGATTTCATTCATTTAGGATATTGTGTTTTCCTCGTCAGACAATTGTTTATATGATTTGAAACTTCATTTTTTTAAGGTTTCCGTTTGTAAATATTTTATTTGTATGTTCTGATATGACACCAGAATGTGACACTTCTACCCTTGTCGGGTTGGGGTGTTACAACAACAACACAAAATCGCTAAACATAATATCATATATAACCAAATGGTCCAAATTCGCAACAACACAATCGATAACATAAAATTTGATTCCAAAATCGCCAATGGTCCAAAACTATACATAAGCTACCTATACGCAAATGGTCCAAAACTATACGTATAATCCATTTAGCGGGAATCTTAACCATGTTATTCTCTACAAACATTTCCTAACATAATCCATATCTTACGCTTCTTCGATATCTTACGCTTCTTGGGTTTGTCCAAAGCTTAACCTGCGTATTTTAAATTGTTTAGGGTTTTAGGTAATGAGAACTATCCGGCATCGGGTATCAAAAGACCCTTTAAACCACTAGGGTTGAATTGGTCGTTTTAACAATTAGGGTAGGAGGGTAGGATGGTGGATTTTGGGACCTAAACCAAGATCTTGGCGAGGGGTGTTGGGGGTCCACCCCCTTTCATGTGTAATAGCACTTTAACTAGGTTAATGAGACCATGTTGTTTATTTTGCTTGTGATACAAAAGATTTGATCATGTTTGCTTACGACTTTTTGAACAATGTGTCTAGGGTGGGGTTGGTGAAAACATGAGAATGGTGTTAGTGTGTCTAGTTAAAGTGCTATTACACCATTTTCCGACAACATTTCATTCTGTTTCTTACAATGATCTTCCAAAAAACTCACCAAATTCTCTCTTATATTATCAAACAACAAAAATGTAGCGGCGGTGGCGTGGCTTCTCGATGGTTTCTGGCGAGGAGGTACACGATTTCTTGGTCCGATGATACAGGAAAGTGTACAACCTATTTCTTGTTACGGTTTGTAATGGTTACCTGATGATGAGAGTTGAATCTTGAAGGGTAGAAAGGTGGTGTAAAATGGTTTAGCCACCTTTGAGAGTTCATAGCTGTGTGTGTGTTTTTGGTGAGAAACTCCATGTGTGTGTGAGAGAGAGAGGGTGGGAGATTATAAGAAGATAGATGAAAGGGTTTGTAATGATTGTGATGGCGAGTGAAGTGGAGTTAATGAGGCACCCTCACAAACCCTTTCATATCTCTCGGCACCATTATATCTCTATCATTACACACCATTTCATACCTCTTCTTATCATCTCTGACCTCTCTCTCACACAAACTCATGGAGTTTCTCACCAAAAAACACACACTAAAAACACACAATAAAAACACTCTCAAACCAAGCTAAACCCTTTTGCACCACCTTTCTACCCTTCAAGATTCAACCCTCATCATCAGGTAACCATAACAAACTGTAACAAGAAATGGGCGTATACTTTCACGTATCTTGTGGACCAAGAAACCGTGTACCTCCTCGCCGTAAACCATCGGAGAAGCCACGTGTCACCGCCGCTAAGTTCATTTTGTTGTTTGATAATATAAGAGAGAATTTGGTGAGTTTTTTGGAAGATCATTGTAAGAAACAGAATGAAATGTTGTGGAAATGGTGTAATAGCACTTTAACTAGACACACTAACACCATTCTCATGTTTTCACCAACCCTCAACCTAGACACATTGTTCAAAAAGTCGTAAGCAAACATGATCAAATCTTTTGTATCACAAGCAAAATAAACAACATGATCTCATTAACCTAGTTAAAGTGCTATTACACATGAAAGGGGTGGACCCCAACACCTGCCAAGATCTTGGTTTAGGTCCCAAAATCCACCATCCTACCCTCCTAACCTAATTGTTAAAATGACCAATTCAACCCTAATGGTTTAAAGGGTCTTTTGATACCCGATGCTTGGATAGTTCTCATTACCTAAAGCCCTAAACTATTTAAAATATGCAACGACATATCTTACCTTTTGGTCCGGCTTTGGTGGTCGGCTTGGCCTCGGACTTGGCACCCATGACACCCTATATTCCTACAAGTATAAAAGCAAAACACATAATAAGCATTTAGGATATATGCGAACTTAAATAATTATGATACAAATATATCTCATACTCTTCATTAAAAGATCGTATCATATCAATGCTCACTTACAACCAAAGTGTTATACAAATATATCTCATTTAGTTCTCGAAGTACTAATAAACCAAAGTGTTACAACCAAAGTGTTATAGTATCAGTATGAAATTAACCAAAGTGTTATAATATCCAATGAACATAATTATGACTTACTTATTCACTACAAGATTTGTTCAAAACAAACTTCTATTACTAATAAAGACGCCAACAAATTAGTAACTCTTTGGTTAGTTCGGCTTATGTATAGATCAATTTTCTATTACCAATGCAGATTTTTACAGTAACTTCCTAAACTTGTTTCTCGTATTTAGCACTGTCTTGCAAGAAAAAAAGAACACCATTTGAGCTTTGTATTTTAGACAATTTCCTATGGTCGTTATTTACTTGATAATGCCACTCTATCCATAAGTAATCACTGTAAGAATATATAATCAAAGGACAAACATAAATAACAACAAGTGAAAGGCTATACCCATTTCACTACAAGATTTACAACAACATACTAATTACCCATTTCGCAGATTGATAAATCGATTATAACAAAAGGTTTCAAAACAAGTTATGATTATTCCATTGTTACAAGATAACGAAAATTAAAATAGGTACAAGATAGGAGAAACCAAGAAACTTACAATGATTATTCCATTCTTACAATGTCTCGACACAGATTTTCACGATACAACCCGATTCCCTGTGGTTCGATTCAAACAAATAGATGGTGGTGGAGATGGAGATGGTGGTGGTGGAGATGGAGATGGTGAGGAAGTGGTGGTGGTTGCAATAATGGAGATGGTGCGTGGTGTTGTTGCAGCTGAGAGGAGTGGGTGAGGAGTGATTTTTTTTATCTCATAGTGATAACAGATTGCGTTAATAATTGGGGTGTTTTTCGTTTCACTTTTCAGGGGACAGGTCGGAGAAAGTTTGGTTTGTCTTCTAGTGTTACATTCGTGGGGACAAGTCCCGGGGAAAGTAATGGCGGGATAAAGTAAAAAGCGAGGGAAAATGAAAAGTTTACGCTTAAAAACTTTCATGAGGACATGTCCCGGGAAATGATTTAATTATTCCATTTTCTTTTCAAAAACTATTTATTATCATTTTAAATAATTAAAATTAATAATAAATCAATTTAAATTTAACCTAAAAATTATAAAATTAATTTGAGTATAAGTGATATGGTATACGTATCATGTTAAACGACCGAGTATAGGTGCTATGGTATAAACGATATCATGTTTAAACGACCTAGTATAGGTGCTATGGTATACGTATCATGTTAAACGACCGAGTATAGGTGCTATGGTATACGTATCATGTTAAACGACCGAGTATAGGTGCTATGGTATACGTATCATGTTAAACGACCGAGTATAAGTGCTATGGTATATGTATCATGTTTAACGACCGAGTATAAGTGTTGTGGTATACGTATCATGTTTAACGACCGAGTATAAGTGTATCATGTTTAACGACCGAGTATAAGTGCTATGGTATACGTATCATGTTTAACAACCGAGTATAAGTGCTGTGGTATACGTATCATGCTTAACGACCGAGTATAAGTGCTATGGTATACGTATCATGTTTAACGACCGAGTATAAGTGTTATGGTATACGTATCATGTTTAACGACCGGTATAAGTGCTATGGTATCGTATCATGTTAAAGCGACGAGTTTAGGTGCTATGGTATATGTATCATGTTTAAGCGACCGAGTATAGGTGCTATGGTATCATTATCATGTTAAGCGACCGAGTATAGGTGCTATGGTATCATTATCATGTTTAACGACCAGTATAAGTGATATGGTATACGTATCATGTTAAGCGACCGAGTATAGGTGCTATGGTATCATTATCATGTTTAACGACCGGTATAGGTGATATGGTATCGTATCATGTTAAGCGACCAGTATAGGTGCTATGGTATCGTATCATGTTTAAGCGACTGAGTATAAGTGCTATGGTATACGTATCATGTTAAACGACCGAGTATAGGTGCTATGGTATCATTATCATGTTTAACGACCGAGTATAGGTGCTATGGTATATGTATCATGTTAAGCGGCCGGTATATGCGTGCTATGGTATACGTATCATGTTTAACGACCGAGTATAGGTGCTATGGTATACGTATCATGTTAAGCGACCGGTATACGTGCTATGGTATACGTATCATGTTTAACGACCAGTATAAGTGCTATGGTATCATTATAATGTTAAGCGACAGTATAGGTGCTATGGTATGCGTATCATGTTTAACGACCGAGTATAGGTGCTATGGTATACATTATCATGTTAAACGACCGAGTATAGGTGCTATGGTATACGTATCATGTTTAACGACCGAGTATAAGTAATGATTACCATATTTGTGAGTACTTTGTCATGATTACCATGTTCGTGAACAGAAGAGTTTTGTTGTTACAACTATTTGACGGTACCTCACAGTAAATAAAAGCGACTTTTAAGTGCGCTATAATTACTCTTCTGGTCTTACATCATATCCCATCACACATTAACAATCTCAATTTCACGATCCATACTTTTAGTCAATTTATGTTACCAAAACTCAACTCTAACATACCAACTTGCACCACTAAACATTACTTAAAAAGTAGCGAAAAATAGTAAGTTTAAAAGAAGTAAATTTCTTAGCGTGCTTACAAAAATCACATCAATTACTATAAAAACACATCATAACTTCATTATCTCTCTCACATACTTATTACACCAAGAAAACACACACTAGCAGGTTGTCCTGATGCTTCATATTCTTCATTCAAAAGCAGTTCATTTCATATGATTATCACAAAAAACACTTCAAAAATTCAAACTCTTAAACAACGTTGTTTGATCATAATGGATATTTTTAACTTGCACTTTGGAAAAAGAACTAGACATCAATGGCAACTCTATGCTCAAGGTAGTAACTTGTTTAAATATTTGATCAACTTTTTATTATATGTTGAGATATGTTACAATATAATAGTGTTTGGTATCAAGAACTCGAGTAAAGAGATATATTGACGATTGGGTTATTTATGTTATTCCAAGCATCGGGGTTTTAGTTATGTATTAATAGTTGCAATGAAGTGTATTTTTTTAAATATAATTTTTGCCGGGGACATGTCCCCGGGGGAAGGGTTTGGCGGGAATTTTCCCGCGTACAACTAGCATGCTTTGGACTTTTGGTCAAACTTTGGTGAACGTAAAATACACTTTCGGGGACTCGTCGGCGAAAGATACGTTGAATTTTGACTATCGGTCAAAATCCGTTAACTTTGTGGGGACATGTCCCGCGGAAAATGTCGTTGAAATATTTACACCAAGTCAGCGAATTCATGTGCCACGTCAGACTCAATTTTGTCGTTTTGCGACTTTCGCCGGGGACTTTGCGTCCCCGGCGAAAGTCTCCTCGCCCGTCCATCCGATTGTTGTAGTGAATATCAAAATGTTAGACAATGACGTTTTTATCCGATTGTTGTAGTGAATATCAAAATGTTAGACAATGACGTTTTTTTTTTTTTTTTTTTTTGATGTCGGGTTTGGCAGCTGCTAAGAGAGCGGCTCACAGCATAGCCACCTAGGTGCAGTATCAGATCTGCTCCGATACCATGTTAAACAACGATAAATCCTCGTAGGTTACACTTTATTATTGATCACTATAAGTGAGTACAAAGTAACCTTGAGAAAAACTCTAATCACTACAACAAAATAGTAACATACTCACACTTATTAGAGCATGTTGCTACATTTTAAAGTGTGAAGAATCAAACAGTTCACACTAGTATACATGTGAAGCAATTGGGTGTAGCAAATATTTTCACACTTATATGTGTGAAGCTTTATGAATATTTTCATACTTTTAAGTGTGAGGGTTTTAAAACAATTATTCACACTTTTTAGTGTGATGATTTTGCTTTTGAAATAATTTTTCACACTTTTAGTGTGATGATTTTTTTTTTGAAATAATTTTTCACACTTTTAAGTGTAAGATTGAAATTCTTCACACTTTTTAAGTGTGAGGATTTTGAAACAATTATTCACACTCTTAAGTGTGAATATTTTTTTAAAAAAGTTCACAATGTATAAAGTGCGAAAAAAAAAGCGTGTACAAATGATAATTTTGTTGTAGTGAATGTACTCAACCCACAAGTCGGGCTTGAGCCAACTAACTTATCCATCTAATACAAAAGACACAAGCTACGCAAAAAAAAGCAACTCGAACCAAACACATAGCATTATTCGAAGATGTGCGAGGTGTGCAACCGCACGCCTCAAAACTTTAAGGGCCTCAAATATACACACATTTATATATTTTAGGGCCTCAAAATTTTCTTCCAACTTCAAAAAATTAACGATAAATGAAACTATGTTCCAAATATCTGTTAAACTATCTTAAAGTGGTTGAGAATGACAAAAAAATCATAAAAATTGAAGCTGATTACAATATATCTTTATTATTATGTTCAAAATCAAATACCATATAAATTTTTGCACAAAGTATCCGCTAAGTTAGCTACAACACCAACCAAACACATGCATGCATCAACTAGAAGCGAAACGTATTATCTTAAAATAGAAAGGAAAATGAAAAAGAAAGAAAAAATAAAAATAAAAAAAGGAAGCATCTAGAACACTTAACAATCCTATAAACGTTTTATAGTGATGAGGAGATTTATCTTCGTAAGATTAAACATCAGCTGTTGAAGCTTGGCTGGAAGAACATTGATGATGAGGTTTTTAATCAGATTTTTCGTGATATCCCTGCTCTAATTCGAAGAAGCCGAGGTCGATGCTGACAGCAAGATGGAGGAAGTCGAATAAGTGTATTTATGATGGTTTGTTATTTTGTTTAGTTTTACGGTCTTTGGACAAGTTTCATGACACCCATTCATTGTTTCCGATTAGTACTATTATATGTTACTTCTTTCAAAAATTAGTTGAGTTTTAGTGGTTTGACCATCTGGTGTTACTTATAATTTGGTTAATTTTGTCGTTAAGTTTTATCTTTGTGTAAGTTATGTTACATAAGATTCTAATTAGTTGACAGAAAGGGAGGTGCATGTCGAATCCATATTGGGACTAAGTATATCGATTATCGAATCATTAAAAAATGAAAATTTGTTCATGAACAGCTCATGGTCCAGGATTAGGTATCCTCTACCCTTTATTCAAAAGAAAAAGCTCGGAAAATGTGTTGAGATATCCCGGTTAGAAATTACACTATTTACATGAGTACATGTATTTACAGGCAGACTTAAGAAGTTAAAATTACGAACTCTATCTATTATTCTCCAGTTCAAAGTTGTCGTTTAAACCTTTTCGACTATAAATGTACAAACTAACCTATTATGGCCTAAGGCTTCTTATGGTAGGCTCGAAGTTGATTAGATTGATATTAAACAAAGAGGTTGATCATTTTGAGAGTTGCAAATAGCGAAACAATATCCATTAAAATATTCTTGAATACGAGTAATACAATTCTACAAATACAGTAAAAATCTTCTTTGATATCGAGCTAGTGTTAAATTTATACAAAGTGATGATCAATCACAACGACAATTTATTCAAAACTAAAAATTATGAGTATCAACCCAACCAACCACCCCTTATGGTCTTCATATAGTGTTTTTACAATACAAAAGAATTAGCTTGACTAACAGCTATTGATGACGTATAGTCTATATTCGGGTCACGAACCCGACCAAAGCCCAATACTAATAAGCCCAGCACGAACTAGGCTACGCTGATAAGTGTTTAGGCCCACGAAGGCCCAAACCCAATGTTATTTACGTAACACGATATCGGATATATCCTAATTATGGAGATAATCATTCCCCGACCGACTTAGGCGGGATCGCCGAAGGTTGAGGAACACGGAACCAACAAGGATTCCGTGTGTATATAAAGGGAATCCCATCCCTCGTTAAAGGTACGATCTATAAACCCTAACTCTCCTTTAACCCTAAACCGATTACTTACTCTCACGCCGGAGGATAATCGTGGGAGACAATCCCAGCCTAACGGTGTTTTCGTCTTCTTAGTGCGCGGGTCTCAAGCAACAATCATCAATTGGTGCGAGCGGAGCCCAAACAAGGAACGCCCAACTTTTGTATCAACAAGTGGCGCCATCCGTGGGACCATTCACTAAGAACTAAGAACTAGAATGACGAAGCGTGGAAATCAGCGATCGCATAGCGGACCTTACCGAAAAAGGCGCACCTGGATCGGCTTCTAAGCAAACTTCAGGACAACCGGTGTTGCTAAAACCGGGATCAGGCCAAGATTTGGTCTTTCCTTCAGTGGAACCACGCCGGGGACAACCCAGCCACTTTGTAACCACCGCTAGCATAGGAGACCCACTGCGCACTCCTTTTGCCACTCCATTCCAAACGGTGGTGGAGACAAACTTCACAAAAGCACCTGATGCGCCCGATAAAAATAAGAGTATAATGGTGGAAACTGATACTCATACTCTAGAAGGGGTTGTGTCAGAACTAGCGCCAGACGAGTTCGCATCGCAAAACTTCGAAACCTTGGTTGCTCTCATGCAAAAGGAAGCAAAGAAGAGGTCAGGTCGGAGTCTGCATGCCCGGCTCGATTTTGGCGCGGAGTTAGGGACATCCCCATCGCGCCGTCAGAAGGAGAAGCGCGGGAGGGATAGTCACCGACCCCGGTGTTAACAGAATTGGGAGGAGAGTTGATGACGATGAGACATCCAACTCACAGCATCTGGAAGGAAGTGAGGAGGATGAACAACGTACCAATGTCCACGCCAGACTTGGTAGCCGGAGAATTCATGACAGACTTGGGCGAAGATACTCCCCAAGTGAAAGCCCTTCAAGTCAGTTATGAGGGCAGTCGGCGCATAGCGCCGACGAAAGGAAAATTCATCCTCTGATAATTCCTCGGACAACGAGGATAGCAAAACAGGACATTGGAAGTCGAGAAGCAGATATAATGACCAAGAGGAGGAAGATATATCTCTCCTGTGGCGCCGTCAAAAGGTGGATGCGTTCACTCGGCGCATCGGTGATTTCTCGAGAGAACAAAAGGAGCGCATGCCAAGCGTGAAACCTATGGCGGAACAAGTGATCACGATGATCACCTAAAAATTTTGAATCGGCCGCTACAATTGAAAACCTGGCCACCACGTATGGTGCCACATGTTCAACTCCACACTAGTAGGAAATGCGGGCGGTTCAAGAAGCTTCCGAAGCATTAATGGTTTTGAAGAATTGAGAAAGGCGTTCTGCCTAAACTTTACTCAACGGAAAAAGTGTGCAAAAAACCCCATTGAACTCGCCAGGTCAAACAAGCGCCAAGGGAATCCACAAGCGCTTTATGGAGCTTCAAGGATGAATGCATGCAGGTTAAAGCGTGTCGAGGTGCTCAAAATCTCGGGGTTCATGAATGAGATCGGCAACCCAGAACTTATCAAGAGGTTGAATGACAAGATCCCCCAATCCTTTGATGAGGTCATGAAACGCTACGGTCCTTCGTCCAAGGAGAGGCGGCTGCGGCGAATAGCAAGAGAAACTACTCGAACTACGGTCACGGGAACAACACGGGAAGCAGTCCATGACGGAGTAGTAACCGTAATAGGAATTACCGCAACGAGTGGGCGCGACAATGAAAAGTATATCCGTGACAAAGACTCCAAAGGAGATACTTGCAACGAAGGAGCAAACTTCCCAAGACCTCCACCAATCGCGAGAGGAGGATGAGCGGCGTAGGAAGTGGTATGCTGCGACTATCACGGACGAAGGGCCACACTACTAACGAATGTGTGCGGCTACGCCAGCTCATCGACAAACTCGTCAAGGAAGGTAGACTGGACCATTTGGTCAAAAACATTAAAGAAGGGAAAGATAGACAAAAGACTGGGAATAAGAAGGAGGGGCCCAAAGATAAGCCTGATACTATTTACATGATACAATCATGGCAAAGATTAACTAGGCAGAAGGTTCGTCAGACGTTTTCAAATGAAAGTGCAATCACTTTCCCTACATTACTTGAACAACGCGTGGTAGAGCCGCTCATCATCGAAATTAACGCGGGGGTCACGACATCCACCGCATGTATGTTGATGGTGGAGCATCTGCAAACATAATGTACGAACCTTGCTTCAAACAACTGCGGAGATACTGTGATCGGTGAGCCCGATCACGGCAATGCGGCTTCACAGGAGACAAGATATGGCCTATGGGGCAATTCGACTCTTGGTTAGAGTAGGTAATAACGACCACTCCACAACGGCATGGCTGGATTTTATGGTAATCAAATCCCCATCGCCATACAATGGCATTATCGGAAGACCGAGAATATCGACCATACGCGATCCGTCTACGACACCGCGGGATGCTTAAATTTCCGTGGAAGGAGGTGTCGTTACCCTCTACAATCTTTGTCGTACCACCTAAAGAATGTACGCGGTCACACGCAAAAGCGGCACCCACTCTGAGCGTGCGCAACAAAACCCCAAACCTAAAGGTAGCAATTCATCCCGATTACCCGACGGAAATATCGATAGGAGGATCCTGTCGGACAATGGCAAAGCGGCGGTGTCGCACTCTTGCAAAAGACACGTACATCTTTGCATGGGAGCCAAAACACATGACTGGGGTACCACGTTCAATCACAGAACATAAGCTGAAAATCCGACAAGGATATTCTCCAATACGCCATAAGAAGCGGCCAAGCTCAGGCAGCGCGCAAGCAATCTGGCGAGTACACAAGTTAGTAGAGGCAGGAATCATGCGGGAAGTCTACTACCATGGCGTTCTAACCCGTTATGGTAAAGAAGAGTGATGGTAGGCGGCGAATGTGCGTGGACTTCACGATCTTAATAAAGCATGTCCACAAGCTGCTACCCCTACCGAGATAGGCGGAAGGTGGAATCTTTGTGTGGATATCCACTAAAGTGCTTCCTCGATGCATACAAAGGATACCATCAAATCCAGATGGCAAAGGAGAACGAGGAAAAAACGGCCTTTCATACAAGCCAAGGTGTCTCTGCACAAAAATGCCCTTTGGCTTGAAGAATCTGGCGCCACCTATCGCGGTTAGTCGATAATCGAAAAGCGGTTGGCGCAACCTAAAGGTTTACGTCGATGACCTGGTCATAAAAAGCCATACGGAGGATGAGTTGGTGCGCGATATTGAGGAAACATTTAGGACACTCAAGGAGATCAACATGAAGCTCAATCCTAAAAATTGCACCTTCGCTCTGAAGGCATGTTCCTTGGGTACTTGATAGAACCGATGGTATAAAGCCGTGTCGAAAAGACTAAAGGCTGTCATCGACCTTCCTTCACGCGCGCGTTGAAGGAAGTTCAATCTCTCAATGGAAAGCTGGCGGCCTAAATAGATTCCTATCCAAGTCGGTGACAAATGTTGCCTCTTTTCAAAACACTCAGAAGTGTATAAAAGGGTGATTTTCGTCGGACTACGGAGGCGAAGAAGCCTTCGCGGCTTAAACAACACACGGCAACACTCCTACACTTGTAGCACCCGACCGGGGAAGAGTTGATTATGTACTTATCGCAACTCATGGAGCGGTCGGCGTGATATTACTAGCGGATAGGAACTCGGTACAAACACCAGTGTACTTTGTAAGCAAAGCGCTCAAGAAAACAGAGATGAATTATAGCGCAATGGAAAAGTTGTTCCTTGCATTAGTATTCGCCGCCAAAGCGGTCTGCGCAGGTACTTCGAGCGCACCCGATAGCGGTGATCACGCAGACCAACCGATCAAGCAAATCATCTCCAAACTGGCGCATCGAGGCGATTGCGAAGTGGAGTGTATTGCTAGGTGAACACAACATCTCCTATAGACCACGTCTTTGCAATAAAAGGCGGTGCTAGCAGATTTCATCATCGAAAAACCAGACACCGATGATCCACCCGCACTAAGCAAGAAGGAACTACAAGATCCATGGATCTTGTTCACGGACGGATCCTCATGCGTGGATGGGTGAGGAGCGAGCCTCATCCTCACAAACCGGAATGAATGGAATTCACTTACGCTGCGTTTCAATTCACGGCAACAAATAATGAGGCAAAATATGAAGCCTAATAGGGACTACGCATTGCGGCTCGAATGAGTGTACGTAACTTGGAAGCGAATGTAGATTCGGGCTAGTAGCCAACCACGTGTTGGGTGATGCGTGGCCAGGAGGAAAACATGATTCAATACCTCGAAAAACCAAGGCACTAATCAAAGGCTTTGACAGGTTTACCATCAAACAGGTTCCTCGAGGGGAAAACCGAAAGGCGGATGCGCTAAGCAAAATCGCATCCACAAGTTTTGCACACCTATCCAAACAGGTGTTGGTGGAAACATTAAAAAGAAAATCCATCTTGGAAATAGAAGTATCCACGGTAATAGAGGAAGACGGACCTACATGGATGACACCAATAGCGGAATTCATAAGCAAGGGAGTATTACCCCAAGAGCAGAAGGAAGCCCGAAGGATCCGGCGCACAGCACAAAGGTTTGAACTTTGGGACAACATACTATATCGACGCTCTTTCTTGCAACCATGGCTCCGCTGTGTTGGTCCCCTACAAGCAAACTATGTACTGTGAGAAATCCACGAAGGTTCATGCAGCATGCATTCGACCACGGATGCGTGGTGGCGCTTCGGTCGGGATATTATTGGCCCACCATGCACCGCGATCGCGGGGACTTAATCGAAGAAAGTGCGGCGACGCCAAGTTCACAGACTCGTGCCACGCCAACCACAACAGGAGCTAACACCAATTACGGCACCATGGCCATTTTACAAGTGGGGTATAGACATCGCCGGTCCTTTTCTGTTGCGGCAGGGAGGATTAAAGTTCCTCATAGTCGCCATAGACTACTTCACCAAGTGGATTGAGGCAAAGGCGGTGGTGACAATCAGCGGCAACCAGGTGAAAGCTTTGTGCGGGAAAATATTGTATGCGCTTTGGTCTACACGGGAAATCATCTCGGACAACGGGAAACAATGCTACGACAACCCTTTCAAGGGCGGTGCGGCTAAAAATCACACAACACCGCGTCGGTTAAACACCCACAAACCAACGGCTTAGTTGAGCGTCGCGAATCGAGCACTGGGAGAAGGAATTAAGGCACGCTTGGATAAGCACAAAGGAAGATGGGTGGAAGAGCTATCGCATGTTACGTAGGCGCACCGCACTTCAATCAAAACCGGCCACGGGGACACCCCTTCTCTCTAGTCTATGGGGACGAAGCCGTCATACCAGCCGAAATCGGAATGCCAACTATTCGCCTTCTGAAATCAATGTGGCAACCAATGACGACGGCGGCGTATCGACTTAGACACCGCTAGAAGAAAGCGCGCGCAACTATCTGGGAAGCAAAATCAAAGTCAAGGATGAAAGGATACTATGATGCTAAAGTGCGAAGTGTTTCATTCAGACCGGGTGACTTCGTTTACCGCGCCAATAATGCGAGCCACGCAGAAGACACAGGTAAGCTTGGACCAAAGTGGGAAGGACCCTATGAGGTTACTAAAGCATTAGGAACAGGCGCGTACAAGCTACGAGCCTTGGATGGTCATGAACTGCCACGCACATGGAACATCTGCAACCTTAAGAGGTGCTACCTATAGGAATGGCTAGGGCCAAGCGCCTGAGGCAGCTCTTGCACTTTATTGAAGTGCCCAATACACATTTATGTATTTCTTTTTTGTTTTCCTTAGTATATTGTCTTACTTATTTCTCATAAAAACTTGCAAGTATCAATAAAACGTCGCGGTTTCTAGCTAATTCCATGACACATTTCAATTTGTTATTTCCATATACTGTATGTCTTAACAATTTTTTATTTCTTACCTACATGGCGTGCATGTACTTAAAAAACCCATGACGGTAAAAGGATGAGTCAACCTACTAAAGGACTCGTTGAGTAAGAGGGTTGCAAACCCATCAACACTGGATCACGTATCCTTGTTAAACACCTTGTTCTCATGACGTTGGAATAAGTTTGTGCGCATCTCACGATGGGTGCGCAACAATGCATATGGTGCACGTTTAACAACTTAGGAACCAAGACACTTGATTCCTTGATATGATATTTTCAGTACGCTGTATATCGCAACATACACGATTATAAAAATAAAAAAAAAATAAAAAAAAGAGGTACTTAGAAATGATCTCTTATGAATACTATGATCTTCATACATGACTATGGATTTCTTAGATTATTCGCGCTTGTGTACAACTTTGACCTGTAGACTATGTCTTATACGCAAAGACAAACCGATAAGTCCAAGTTGCCATAATATCAACACACATTTCACAAAAGGAGATTTCTATTAATAACTAAGTTATTACAAAGGATGTTCATAAACAAAAGATCCTATCTATATACTCTTAGACCGCTCCAGTGATGAAGTTCTCACGCGGCCTGCAGCATCTCCACTCTCGCTTAGCCTCTTCAATAAGTCCGAGTCTTGGCGAGACACAGTGGCAACACTCACTGGCACCCCGTCAGACCTTGGAATATGAGCTGCACCAACCCCGCACAAAATCGCTTTACCTTTAATACCCTCTTTTTTAGCAAGTCTGGTGGCATCGCTTCTAACACTTCCTTCAATGACATTTCTTTCTCTAAAGCAAAATGATTTAGAATGTCCCTGGGCGAGCAAAAGCAGGCACTTGAAGGCTGCGAGACATCGGGCTTGAGAAAATAGTCGCGCTTCGTATTATCAATACGATGGCGCGCTAAGGTCAACCCTTCCATAATAACAGTTATGGGATAATCTTGGTCGCGCTCCATTTCAGCAATCATTGGAAGCTCCAAAGACTTCATCTTCTCCATGGTAGACACTAGCTCATCATAAGCCTGCGCATTATAGCCGAGTACCTTTTCAGCAGGTACCTTCAACAGATCTGCCTCATGAAGCTTCTCCACAGCTTCTGCTTTACCGCGCTCTAAGGCACATTGGACCACCCCACCAAATGCGTCCACTACCTTTTTGGACTCCAGCGTGGTAAGAAGCGGCAAAGCGCAGCCATGGTGATAAGCAACTGCGCTTCGGCAATATGAACATGAGATGAGGATATAATTCCTCATCATACTCCAAGTTAAGCTTACGCAGCTTCATCTCTTGTGTTTCTAGAAACCTGCTCACAGTGGTACCAAAATCTTCCAAGCTAGCGGTCAACGTATCCTTACTCTTCTCCGGATATTTTAATGCCGGAGATCGAAGCCTTGTACCCGATGACTCTGCGCGCTCTTGGTTTATTTGGCCCATTAGCGCCATTTTTCCTCGGCCCTTCGGCGTACACACTCGGACTCTGCCTCGGCCTTGGCACTAGCTAACTGCGCTTCGGTGAAGCAATTTTCTCATCCTTTTGGCGCCTTGGCTGCTTTCACGGCAATTTGAACCCTTAGCTTCTCAACTATTGAAGCTTGACGCACAGACACCTGCACCAACTCTTCAACCAATTGCTCCACTGATGCATCCCCAACAGACAAGTCCTCATCGTTTTGGCTATGCGGCTCGGACTGCGCGGAATGTACAGGACCCGCCTTGGGGGGCGACTTCGCAGCCTGTTCAAACCTGCATACACAGACAGAGAAATTAACAGTTTCCCATATAAACAGTTGGTACGCACAAAATATATGGACGGCGTTACTTACTGAGGCCCAGAGATATTAGCAGAGGGGTGAGCTGACGCAACATCACTGGAGGATGATTCCACAGTGAAGACCACCGGGCGTGTTTTCCTCGATGTGCTAGCGCCATCCTCTCCGAGCGATCTTTTGCGTTTTAGCCCGGATTCTTGCTCTTCCTCTTCTTCTTCTTCCATAGGCTGCGCCACTGCTACGGGTGGTGGCTGCGCTATTGGGGATGGCACTCTAGGGTTTGGCACGCTTTGCAGTGGCGTCGCTTCCACTGCGACCGAGGAGCTGGTCCCTGTTTCTCCTAAATTCATAGCAGTACGCGCCTGCGGTGGTATCCAGCAGGGCTCTTCTCCTTCTTTCGGCGGCGTGTCCCTACATTCACTTGCATCGGCCGCTAGTTGCACAACTGTAAATGAGATCCATCTCTGCAAGCGAAGACAACAAGTACACAGGTTACATAATGTGCAAAACGGAAAAGAAAGCCCTTACATTAATTAAGAAAGAGGATCACGAAGGATGAGCACCCACCCTGCCATTAAGCCTAAGAAGATTGGCATCTCATCGACATACCAAAGTAATTGCTAATGCCCATATGCACCGAAATTCCTCGGGATAGGAAATAATAGGGATGCGGTTGGCGTTTATCAATTCCGCATCCTCCACGACATATGATCGAGGCGGCGCTCATCCTTCGGCAATGTCCACTGGGTATAAAATTCAAAACGCGGTGGGAAGCACACGTCGTCTACCCGAGAAAAAGTCTCTCCGGTTCGGGCGCGTCGGTTTCTCGTATAACAGGAGGCGCCCGTAGCGTTAGCAAATGAGACCCATCCGTGCGACCACGTTGTGTGGTAGAACGCACGGAATAAGTGGATAGTCGGGTTAATCGCGTGTCGGCAATTAACCTCGAAGTTGGTAATCTTATTTGCACCGATCGGTGCAGCTGGGATAGGTGTAGCTGGTAATAATTCAATACGTCGTCGAAATAGGGATATGGGCACACGTTGATTCACGAACTTGAAAAAGCGTGTGTACACCTACTTTCCCGGGAAATCTGCAATCGATGCCGCGCACCGGAACAACGGATGCACATCAAGTGGTATAAAATAATCCAGGTGAACTCTAGAAGTTCATCCTCGGTTATATTGGAGGTGAAATCGGATAACTGTTTGACCATGGTATTCTGTTCCTTTTAAAGGCGCAGTGGTTACCTTTGGATTAGGTAGTTTTCTGTTTTTTGCAAATGAAAGGTTTCTTAACAATGGCGGATTGAGTTTTTTACTGTGAGAAACACAGTCAAATGAGGTGGCGATTATATAAGTGTCCTCCTCCAAGCGATGAGTGACACGTGGATCCCACTATCACCAACATGTGGTTCAGATCACTTGATGTGACGCATTTGCTGATTACTTTCCCGATTTACAAGGCGTCATTTTAAAATACTATGTCTAGATACAATGTATAGGTGGGTTTTTTTTGGCTTCTTTGCTACGCTTTGTAGTTTTTTATTGTCTGTCGTTATTAGTCTAGCATCCGCAGTCCTTCACTGCGCATACTAGGCGGGGGACATGATGACGTATAGTCTATATTCGGTCACGAACCGACCAAAGCCCAATACTAATAATCGGCCGCGGTGGGCTATCTGATAAGTGGTTAGGCCCACGAAGGCCCAAACCCAATGTTATTTACGTAACACGATATCGGATATATCCTAATTATAGAGATAATCATTCCCCAACCGACTTAGGCGGGATACGCCGAAGGTTGAGGAACACGGAACCAACAAGGATTCCGTGTGTATATAAAGGGAATCCCATCCCTCGTTAAAGGTATGATCTATAAACCCTAACTCTCCTTTAACCCTAAACCGATTACTTACTCACGCGGAGGATAATCGTGGGAGACAATCCACGATAAGCCTAACGGTGTTTTCTGTCTTCTTAGTGCGCAGGTCTCAAGCAACAATCATCAATTGGTACGAGAGCCGGAGCCCAAACAAGGAATGCCCAACTTCTGTATCAACAGCTATGAATCAAACTGTATGAAAAAATACACACAGAAACCCTAAAAACTATCTCTAGAATGAGAGATAAGAAGCTTATATAGCCCTTGACTTGAGTCTTAACCCGGATTTAGATATATGACCTAACCACCCTTGAACTTCCAGATATAAGCACTTTAGCCCCTTGATCTTTCACCAACTTACTATCTACAAACCTGCATATCACAAATCTTTTATATAATAAAAGAATTACACCATTTCGGAGTGTTTTTGGAAAACCCTTTGGTGGAGAAATTTGGTTGATAAAAAAAACACATAAAAATATAGGTGTCAAATTTGTGAAAACAAAAACTTAAAAAAAGAGGAGGTAATTAATAAAACTTTAGTGGTTGATTTTTTAAAAATTATATAGAGTTAAGTGTAATATTATAAACCTCCATGTTTTTTAATAACTTTGGATTATAAACAAATACCCCCTTATACTTTATACCTTTAAACTTTATATCTTAAAAAATACAATGTATATGTTGTTTTAAAATAACAACATATAAATTTACATAAGATTATAAGTATCAATTTTTTTACGTTCAATAAGGACTCATTTATTTCATTTTTAAAATAACCTACGTGGACACGAGTTTACATTTTAAATACGGCTAAATTACTGAAAACGTGAATATAACTATCAAATTGTAAGCACGGTTTACTTTAATATAAAAATAAATATACGCAATTGTATTTATAACAACGATTCATGTAATTCTTATTTCTTTATATAAGACTATCTAGAAAAATATTTTTATAAAACATCAACATAATATCAACGCTCATTATAAAATAAGTATACTTTAACTTTATCAGCGCTCATTATGTGCTATTAAACTTGCATCATGTGTACAACATAATATCATTAGTGAAATTTAAATAACAACATCAACATCTTTGTCAGCTAAATAAAATTAAATCTTGAGTTACCTAACAGAAAATTTTACAAATATTATAACAAATCCTAATGGATATATTAATGCATAATGAAAAACTCATGCATAAGTATTAGTTGTACTTATATCACAATTTTCATGGGCAAATTCTTATATGTGTATTGAACTAAAATGTTAAAATAAATTTGATCTATGTGTAAACTTCGATGCGTGCGAAACTTATAACTATATATATTATATGTAATTACCTTTAAAGACACAATATTCAGTATTAATATAGAATAATTTTTTTTTTGTCAAAACCCGTGCGTGCAGGTATTATAACTAGTACACAAAACAAGAATGTACAATTGACAATATAAGCCCTCGACTTATCTTCCAACATTCCCCCTTAAGCTAGGGCTTATAAAAGTTCTTTAGCTTTAGCATATCACAGAACTTTCTGTGCTCAACCACACTCAACCCCTTTCATATCACAACTGTCACTTTTGCCAAAAGAAATTCCTTTACACGGTGACTCTTTAAGATATCTTAAAATTGTATTAGCATGTTTCAAATGAGATTGCATTGGACTATGCATAACGACTTAAGCAATGTCTGCATAAGACATATCAGGCCTAGTCAATGTCAAGTAAATAAGTTTCCCAACAAGCTTTTGATAATTGTTCACACCAAGTAAAGGTTCATCTTTAATTTTATTATTACGTTTATTTTTATCGAAACATTCCAGATTCAATTGGTGTCTTACTTGGTTTACAAGCAAGCATACCAAATTCTGCAAGAACCTCTAAACAATATTTCCTTTTAGTAAGACACAACCCGGTGTCATCCTCTAAAACTTCAATACCCAGAAAATACTTCAACTTTCCCAAATATTTAATAAGAACCTTTGTTCTTAGAAAATCTTTAACCTTATTAATTTCATCAACATTATTCCCAGTAATAACAATATCATCCACATATACAAGTAAAACAAGAAACACAACTTTATCAGTTTTAGTGAACAAAGAAAAAACACTTTTACTTTGACAAAAACCATTTTCTTTTAACACAGAAACAAGTTTCTCATTCCACTTCCTTGGTGCTTGTTTTAAACCATACAAAGATTTATTTAGCTTGCACACCCTAGTATCATTTTTATCAAAATATCCTTCAGGTAACTGCATGTAAACATCTTCTTCAAGCTCACCATACAAAAAAGCATCATTAATATCAAGTTGAAACAAATTCCAACCATTTTTCACATCAATACTGATTATGACTCTACTTGATAACAATTTTAATTCTTGGAAAAAATGTTTCGTCATAATCAATTCCTTCTTTTTGACTATAACCTTTGGCAACAAGTCTGGCTTTATATCTTTCAACACTTCCATCATATTTATACTTAATTTTCCAAACCCACTTACACCCAATTGCTTTTCTCCCAGCAGGGAGTTCAACAATTACCCAAGTGTTATTTCTGTTAAGAGCTTCTATTTCAAGATTCATGGCATCAACCCATCTGTTATCTTTTATAGCTTCATAATATGTTTTAGGTTCAATGACTTTGTTGAGACTACTAGAAAACACATAATTTTCTTTACTCAACTTGCTATAGTTAACAGATTTATCAATACCATATTTTACTTTCCCATCTAAAACATAATCACTCAACTTAACAGGAATACTTGGTTTTCTATTTGATTTTATGATGTAAGTTCTGATATTAGCTTGTTTGTCTGGAGTTATATTTGGTGTTATGATTGTATCATGAAACATATCATTAAAATCTTGATAATAATCATCATCACCCTCAGACATTTTATCATTATCTTCAAGTGTAGCATTCTCCAAGTCTTCACTAGCTGCATCAACTGTGACATCAGGATGCTCCTCCTCATCCTTTTTGATGTCATCAGAAGTACCTCCTAGTGAATATTGGTCTATGCCCTCACTTATTTCAGATTTTTACTCTCTCTTATCATCATAGGGATCATCTGAGTTCCCTAGGCCAGAATTAAAAAAGTTTTGATTATTTGTATTTTGAAAATGAAATTCATAATACTTGTTTTCAGATTTGTGTTTAAAAGGAAAAACAGTTTCATAAAATCTCACATCTTTTGAATAAAACACCTTTTTTGTTTCTAAAATGAACAACTTATATCCTTTTTTGTCAAAAGAATACCCAATAAAAACACATTTTTCTGACCTAGAAGACAACTTATCAGAATTGTTTAAAACATTTGAAAAGCATAAGCACCCAAAGACTTTTAACAGAGAGAGATTTGGTTCACATTTATAGATCAATTCATATGGTGTTTTTCCAGACATCACAGAGCTAGGTGTCATGTTAATTAAGTAAACAACAGTTAGAACACATTCAGACGACATGTTCAAAGGAATCCCCACGAAACATGAGGGCTTTAGCAATATTTAATAAGTGTCTGTGTTTTCTTTCTGCTAAACCATTTTGCTGAGGGGTATAGGAACATGAAGTTTGCTGATGAATCCCTTTATCTTTACAAAATTTATCCATATTATGATTAACAAACTCAGTTCCATTGTCACTTCTAAATACTTTTACTGTTATATCAAACTGATTTTCAAACAAATTATGAAAAGTAACAATATGTGAAAACACTTTAGTTTTCCCCCTTGACAAGAACACCCAAACAGCTCTTGAAAAATCATAACAACAGTCAAAAAATACTTATACCCTTCTTTACTTTGCACTTTGTATGGACCCAGACATCTAAATGAACAATCTGTCCAAGCTGTTTGTTTTATGTTCACTAAGAGGAAAGGGCTCTCTAGTTTGCTTAGCTTTGTGACACACATCACAAGGATCATTTTTGGATTCATTATCAATATTAAGTTTGTGTTTAAGAATGTTGAACTTGGTGGGAAGGATGACCAAGTCTGTTATGCCATATACATTTGGATAAACAACAAGCTTGAATATTATGATGACTAATTTTTTACGTATTAAGAAAATACGGACCATTATTTTGATTACCAGTCCCCATCTGGGTCCTTAGAACATAATCCTGAAGAATACAAACATCTTCATAAAAAATTACTCTGCATTTATTATCTTTATTAAGTTTGTGAACTGACAACAAACTAACTTGATATCCAGGTACAACCTAGACATAAGTTATGATCAGTTTATCTGTTAACTTCAAACTACCAACGTGAGTAACTTGAGCTTTAGTACCATTAGGATGACCAACAGTCATATTAAGTTTGGATACATCAATTACATTAAACATGCTTAACACAATGTAAGTCATGTGTTGACTTGCAACAGAATCAATAATCCAACCAATGTATGCAGTTATATGTGCTTATATTGGTATTATGATTAAAAAACCTAGAATGACTAAAACTTATAACACAGTTTATACCTGCAATGTTTGCAGGCATACTGCTGCATCCAGATTTATCACTGATCAAAGCCATAAGCCTCTTATACTGATCATCTGTGAATGAATTAGATGAACCAGCATGCCTATCTTTTTACCCTGAAACAACATTACCACTAGCATTGTTTTGGTTAGTATTATTTTTCTTTTGAAAACCAGAAGGATACCCAACCAATTCAAAATATCTATCGCGGTATGACCATTCATTTTACAGTGATTAGAGACCAAGTTTGGTCTATTTAACCTTCTGAACTAATTATTATTATTACTAAAAGCGGTGTTCTTATTAGAGAACAATTAGAATTTCTAGGATTAGTCCTAGAAACAAAATCAGTATTATCAGATTTAGAAGTACTATGATTTGAAGTACTTCTGTGAGACTCATCCCTGGATAAAGTGGCAAAGGCCCCTTTCACATCAGGAATAGGGTCAGTGGTGAGGGTGATGCTCCTGATAGGAGCATAAACCTCATCTAACCCCATGAGAAATTGCATCGGTTTAATGAGATTATTATGATCTTTTAAATCAGCAGAACCAGCACAAGTACACTCTGGAAGGCAGACTAGGGAGTCATATTGCCTCTACAAAGCATTAAACTTATGATATTATTCAGAGAGAGTTATTCCTGATTGAGTTAAAGAATGTATTTTATTATGCATATTAAAGATTATGGAAGCATCTTGTTTATCATATGTTTCTTTTAATTCATCCCAAACATCTTTAGCATTTTTTGAAAAAATCTGTCCCATAAACACATCTTGTGAAACACATCTAAGAATCCAAGAAAGAACCACATAATTACACATATCCCATTGTTCTTGCAAAAAACCACCCTCTTCTGGTCTTGTTACCTTTCCATTTATAAAACCAAGTTTGTTTTTAGTATGGATTGCTATAGTAATAGCAGCAGACCATACCTTATAATTCTCAGGTCCTTCTAGTTTAAAACTTATTAAAGGTATACCATTAGTGTCATTATTGTGCAAAAACAATGGGTCAATTGATCAAGATGATCAATATCATTAGAACCAGAAGCTTTATCCTTATTCTTATCATCAATAGCCATATTGAAGACTCAAAGGATAACAAGAAACAAACAAACAACAGATACACCTTATATCACCTTCAGTTACAAACAATCCACCAATTATCCAATCAACACCAACACAAACAATCCTTTAACCTACAATTCGTCTCATGCAATTCTAGAAAAAAACCTAAGAAAAAAACCTATAAGAGAGCGTAAGTGGTGTTATAGTGCACGCAATATCCAGAAACAATTGATCAAGAAGATCAATCAAAGCAACCAACAAGCAGCGGAAACCAGAATCAAAGTACCTGAAACAAAAAGAAAGAAGGAAATTATAAACTACAACCAGTGTAACAAACACCAAATACCAAGAAAAAAGAATGCCAATTGAATCAAATGAAAAAACAACTCTAATCCTGAATTAGGGTTTGATACAGAAAACCCTAATTTTTGAAGACACACCAACACAATTAAGATTAACAAAATCTTGAATATACGCAACTGATTAACACACGCTACTCACCAACAAGAACACCAGAACAAAGAACCCCCAATTTTAGAAAACCCTAAAACTCGATAACTATCAATTGACCTTCAATTGATACCCAAAACGCTTAATTCAATAGCCAATTAGTCAATTAACACTTAGATCTAGCAAGATCTGAAAAGGAATCAAAAACCCCAAAATTTAACAAAACCCTAATTTCTTTAGGAAAACCAGATTTTGATCAAACCACTTCGTATCAAAGCCAACCTGGCTCTGATACCATGTTAAATTTATACAAAATGATGATCAATCACAACAATAATTTATTCAAAACTAAAAATTATGAGTATCAACCCAACCAACCACCCCTTATGGTTGATACTTCATATAGTGTTTTTACAATACAAAAGAATTAAAGAAACAGAATACATAAAACTTGACTAACAGCTATGAATCAAACTGTGTGAGAAAGCACACACAGAAACCCTAAAAACTATCTCTAAAATAAGAGATAAGAAGCTTATATAGCCCTTGACTTGAGTCTTGACCCGAATTTAGATATATGACATAATCACCCTTGAACTTCCAGCTATAAGCACTTTAGCCCCTTGATCTTTCACCAACTTACTATCTACAAACCTGCATATCACAAACACACAAAACAGGAATGTACAATTGACAATATAAGCCCTCAGCTTATCTTCCAACAGCTAGTTCTTTTGAGCTACTTTCGTAAGTGAGCTTGAATCAGATAAAAGCACTAGTTTGATGTGCGTCGATTAGATCTTTCATTCGGTTTTAATCCAAAATTATCATTCAATCTTATTTTAGTATGTTCTATAACTCGGTCTTTTTTTCTTTTCGTAAACTCTTGTATGATTTTTACCTTTTTTTTATTTGCAGTTCTTCTCAAGGTTTTATATATGTTTGGAGGTTTCTACTTTGAAAGGGTTTTGTTTCATTTTTGATTTCAATGCTTCGACCAAATACTGATATTACGGCCATCGATCATAAAAGCAACTAGACATATCTCGATCATTGGTTTTGTGTTTCCCTTATCTTCAAACTTGAGATCACAAGTAATGTTACAAAATTGCAATGATACTTTCCACATCTGTGTTCTATAACATTTTTTTAGATTACAACATATGGAAAAAACAAAACATATTCAAATCTCAACTTTGGGTTTGCATAAGTGTAGCTAGACTTGGTTTGTATGAAAACGTACCAGAACCACATATATGATATACAACTATTTGGTTTCCTCAAGTTACCTTCTTAATCTGACGAATGCTACATGACGGGCTCTTAAATTTGACATAAACTATAAAATGTGGAGTTAAACACATTATAGCTGTCATTTCTCGTGTACTTCTTGGGAAGTGCACGGACGACACTAATGTTCATACGACTATGACCATTTAGGCGGGGTTTGAGCATATCTAACACTGATATTCAAGTTCCGCTTTTCTGACAAGGGAAGGGAAGTTGTTCCGTTCTTTAAATTGTGGGAAAGTTCATATTGTGGAGGAATGTAAATTGCTCTCTCTATGTCATATTGTAGTTCAGCATCTGTATCATAAAGGTTGGCGGAGTTGAATAGCATCTGAAACACCTTGAAGCAAGATAGATGAAGGTACTTCCACTGACTAGGAGGATCACCGCTATCATCTGTAAAAATATGGGCGAGTAACTCTTGTCTTTTCCGGTCTAGAAACCTTTGAACTTCAGCAATTGAATCATCTAAGCTTGCATTTGGGTTTTCTTTGAAGTGAAGTAGTACAAGGTTCATTTTCCCCTCTTCTTGTTCTTTCTGCGTGAAAATTTATGTTATTAAATAAGTAGGGGCAAAATAAAACAAAATTATTTCATCTAAAGCTAAATGATTATTGTAAGAGGTTGTGAAGAATGACCTTGTAACTTTGAATGTCATTGAGCAACCGGGTAGTAACCATAAGTAATTGTGTGATGCTCTCGTACTTTTGTGGCTTGACTTTGCTTTTGGGTAAGCATGGATTTAGGAAACATGAAGAAGTGAGGACCAAAATATGTGTAGCAATGGAGATCATGCCAGTTTCGAGGTATTCATTCATCGAAGGTATGTAGCCGCTCTTTCCCCAGGTAGTTTCGGTTAACCACGAGTTGAATGTCTCCCTCCACTTTACGATTATTAAGGAAATGAGTTAGAAAATTTATGGAAGGATATTTGTGGGTTTGTGTAGCTGGTAATAACATTTGTGGGTTTGGAAAGATATTGACACACTTTATTAACAGGGAAAGAGATATCAGGTCTCGTTAGAGTGAGATACTGTAGGCCACCAACCATACTTCTATATTTGAAGGTATCTTCCTCATTAAGGGGTTTCCCAGAATCTTGAGCCAACTTCTCTGTAACTAGCATCGGAGTTGAGACACCTTTACAATTCTTCATATTAGCACGTCGAAGCAAATCGGAGGCATACTTTTGCTGTACTAAAGTGATTCCCCCTGAATTGTGAAGGACCTCAATTCCCAAGAAATAATTCATCCTCCCAAGATCCTTTATAGGAAAAGAAGAAGATAAGGCACGAATCAACCTATCAACAGCTGTTTGAGAAGAGCCCACAATAACAATATCATCAACATACACCAGCATATAAATAGAAACAGCATCATTATGAAGGATAAAGAGCGACATGTCAGCTTTAGAGGAATGAAACCCGAGGTGGTGTAGTTTGTCACGAAGACGAGAGAACCAAGCTCGTGGCGATTGCTTAAGACCATAAAGTGCCTTATGAAGCTTACAAACATAGTGAGGATTGGTGGAGTCCTCAAAGCCAGGTGGTTGATGCATATAAACCTCCTCTTCTAAGAAACCATGGAGGAAAGCGTTATTGACATCTATTTGTCGAAGATGCCAACCACGCGAAACAGCAAGTGAAAGAACCAGTCGTATTGTAGCAGGCTTCACAACAGGACTAAAAGTATCTTGGTAATCAATGCCATATTGTTGTGTGAAACCTCGAGCGACCAAACGAGCTTTATACTTATCAATGGAACCATCCGGATTTTGTTTCAGTTTAAACACCCATTTGCACCCAACAATATTAACAGCTTTGGGCCTAGGCACAAGAGCCCAAGTGTGATTTTTCTTTAGAGCATCGAATTCAGTCTCCATTGCAGCTCGCCAAGCAGGATCTGTCATGGCCGTGCGATAGGAAGTTGGAGTAGTAACAGCAAAAGCTCGTTTGGTAGTATCATACCGAAAAGTACCATCTGTAAACTGTCGTGGGAACACCTTACCAGCACGGCCCCGAGTACAAACACCAGCAGGAGAATCATCGATGGTAGCCATTGGAATCGGGGATATAGTAGTAGGTGGTGATATAGGAGTTACCGGTGGGGACTGTGAAGCTGGCTGAGGCGAAGAGGGATCCGAATCCGGAGGAAGGGAGCTGAGAACTGATGGCGCTTCTGGCAATGAAGATGATATGTGCTGAACTGGAGAGGTAGGCGCCGGTACATCTTGCATGGGCTGCTGATCTGGAGGGAAACTGGACAGTGGTGAGGATCCCTGTGCTGGTGGAGATGGTGTCACTGTAGCTGCATCACAATCATTAGCTAACAAAAGAGATAAGTCATAATTTCGCATATGATCATTTATAATTGCCGGTTCTGTTTGAGGAAAAGAGACTGGTTCAGATATGTGAAATGTGGCAGTGGGACTATTAGTGGGTGCAAAAGGAAAGCGAAGCTCATCAAATATAACGTCTCGTGAAATATAAACTCGACCTGTGATCCGATCCAGACATTTATAACCTTTGTGAATAGAACTATATCCTAGGAAAACACACAAGGTAGATCGCAAACTAAGCTTATGAGTATTGTATTTCCGTAAGCTTGGCCAACATGCACAACCAAAAACTCGAAGAAACGAGTAGTCAGGGGTAATTTTTAGAAGTCGTGTGATAGGTGTAACATTACCGATAGTGCGACTAGGCATTCGATTGATTAGATAACAGGCCGTTAAGAAGGCTTCATCCCAAAAGCGAAGAGGAAGAGATGAGTGTGCTAAGAGGGCTAGGCCTGTTTCAACTATATGACGGTGCTTCCGTTCGGCTACACCATTTTGTTGTGATGTATGGGGACAGGAGACACGATGAGCTATGCCCACTTTTTGAAAATACCGGTGTAGTTTTTGATACTCACCACCCCAATCAGATTGAACACTGCGAATTTTTGTGTTCAAGAGTCGTTCAACATGATTTTGAAAATTATAAAAAACTTGTTCAACATCAGACTTGTGCTTGATAAGATAAATCCAAGTGTATCGACTGTAGTCATCCAAAAAACTAACATAATATTTAAAACCCCCACTGGACACTTGAGCAGGTCCCCAAACATCAGTGTGAACAAGCTCAAGTGGAAAAGTAGTGATACGAACAGAATTATTATAAGGAAGTTGATGAATCTTAGCACGTTGACATGCATCACAAACAACTGACTCATTATGAAAAGAACAACCTAACTTATTGGAATCTAAAATTGTCTTGACAACTGCTGAAGTAGGATGACCAAAACGCTGATGCCATTGAGAACTTGAAACCTTGACACTTGACAGACCAATATGCTGTGAAAATCTTCTAGAACGACTGATAGGAACGGGATAGAGACCTCCTTTGCTTCTACCGAGTAGAAGGGTTTTCTTCGTGGCAATGTCCTTAACAAAGAAAACATTAGGGTAAAGTTCAATGAATACATGATTATCAGAAACAAGTCTTTGAGCAGACAAGAGATGTTTGTTGATATGAGGGACACGTAAAACATTTTTGAGAGCAAGAGGTCGACTTAAACCGGGAATTATTGAATGACCAATATGTGAAATAGACAAACCTGCACCATTTGCTACTTGAACTTGATCTTTTCCATGGTAGCGTTCTTGGACTGTGAGGCGATCGAGGTCACTGGTTAAGTGATCAGTTGCTCCGGTATCTAGGTACCAATTTGTGTCTGGATTGTAGCTTCCTGTTGAGACACTGTTTCCACTACGATAGTCCTCGGATTGATATGCATGATTAAAACGGTTCCTGCAAGTAAGAGCAGTATGGCCTGGTATACTACAAACCTGGCAGCGTGGTCCTCCACTGTTCCGACCACGCCCACGGCCTCGTCCACGGCCACCTCCTCCTCGATAGTTGCCCCGTTGGTTGGAGTTGTTGTAGCCATTGGTGTTACCGTAATTGCGACGAGGTGTATTGCCATATGATTCTTGTCGAGAAGCATTATTTGCAGAGGATGTAAACTCAACTGTGTTTCCTATGGCAGCGGCTTGAGCCTCATGTGCAATTAAATAAGAATAAAACTCAGGGAGTGTTACCTTCCGCTCATTGCTAAGGATGGTAATGGCAGTGAACAAGTCACCATGACCGGGTCCTAGTCCTGCCAGCATATACCCAATCACTTCTTCATCATTCATCGGTTGTCCGATATTTGCCATTGTATCAGCAAAGCCAGTCATTTTTTGATAATACTCAGCAGCTGTCATGTCCCCCTTTCTTGTAGTTGAGAGCTGAGTGCGGATCTGAATTGAGTTCCCGCGATGCTGGGCTGAAAACATTGTGTGCAGCGAAGTCCACAATTGTTGAGCGGTGCTGATACATCGAATTAGTTGGGGAAGAACCTCCTCAGTCATAGAGGACAAAAGACCTCCGATTACAGCCTGGTCTTGAATCATCCATGTTTGATACTCCGGATTGGGCGATTCTATTGAAGATTCTGTTGTGTCTTTTCCGGCGGCGCTAGGTCCTGTGACCACCGTGGTTGGGGGTGCCGGCGTACTGCCATCGAGATGGCCAAAGAGTTGCACACCCCGTAGAATAGGGATCACCTGTGCCTTCCATAGTAAGAAGTTAGTACGGGTCAACTTGCAAGATATGGCGGTAGCGATGGTTGATGATTTCACAGGTGCCGACATGGTGGAGAATTTAGAGATATACTCTTTAGGAAGGAGACCAAAGAGTCGGAGATTGAGGTAGGGTTTCGGCGCAGAGAGATCAGATGGATCAGGCTCTGAAACCAAGTTGAAAAAGGTATTTGGCGTGAATAACCCTGTGGGTTAGATCTCATTATATATAACAAATGATTACAACTGAAAGTCCTAACTTTATGGATCTGATAATACAACAATACATATCTCATATTTGAATTATTCTAACTATCGTTTCTTATCTTCACAATACCTTTTTCTATATTTTCAACACCGAATCCCCATTTTTGCAGCGCAGCCATGCAAGCAAGGGTAGCAGGAAGAGCATCAATGGTGGGAAGATCTCCCCAATACCCTTCTTCCTTTTGGTTATGGAGCAACCATTCGAGAAAACCCTTAAACAATGGGGTATTATGTTCTTGAGGGTGTGGAATCATTGCTAACCATGCAGTGTCATAAGCTGATGGTGGCATAAATGAGTGAAGATGGGTCTTTTGTTTTGAGAAAATCTCTGATTTCAGTTTGGTAACTAGAGCTTGGATTGAGGCCAAGGAATGCTCCATTCGAATCAATGTGAGGAATCTGAGTACTTTTTTTTCTTCTGAATGGCTAGTAATAGAATTCTGAATTTGAATCTTCAACTAAAGCTACTTAAATAGGCAAGTTTCTTATACGGAAAATCATGTTACACATTGTGTATACGGGCCCATTTGGCATTCTTAACGTGTTCCCATGTTGGTTACATTTATGAGGTCCCATACAGGAATGAAACATCTTGAAATAAGGCCCATAAAGGGACAAAATAATGTCATGTGCTACATGTGTATTAACATTCATACTTACGTGAGGTACTGAAGCGTCATATTCTTCAAAACGGCGGATGTTGAATTGCAAGACTTTTCTATTGTACCGGAACTACCGCTGCACTTTCCAAAAAGTTGGGACCAAAACTTAAGTCAAACCCCACTAGGAACAAAAATGCAATTTACTCTTCTAATTGATGTGTTCCTCTATATTTTCCTCGTACACATTTTGTCTATCTAGGCTTGATTCCACAAGTACTCTCTTGGTCAATGCCTCACCTTGGTAGACTAAAGCATGTACGTGTTTTACACATGTCTTATCTAAGTCCATTCGTTAATGTTAGTTTTTCTCCAAATTGCTATTGAGAAAAAAAATAATAATAATAAAAAAAAATAAAGGTATATTCAAAACCTTAATATTAATTGGGATTACGTATTAAAAGCCCACCAAACTATTAAGTATTTTACTTTTAAACCACTCATTTTAATAAACTAATTTATGGGCCACTAAAATATGCGTTTATTTTCCTTTATACAATACAACAATCGACGGTTTCGCAGGCGAAATTTCAAGGCTTTCGCCGGAGACATGTCCCCTGTAATTGTTTTTCCCGGAGACATGTCCCCGGTGAAAGTCCCCCGGTAATACCGTCTCGGGAATACTTTCGCCAGGGACTGTTTACAACATTTCCCGGGGACAAGCGGGACCCACAGCCGATTGTATCCGGTCAAACATGTCCGACGTGGCATCTGGTTTCTCCGGGGACATGTCCCCGGGGATAATACTTTTCGATTATTAATTTAATCACCTAATTGAATTAATAGTCTGACGTGACACTCGTTTTATCGGGGATTTGTCCCCGGGGAAAGCTTACTACCACTGTTGAGTTAATCTCATTCGCCGGGGACTTGTCCCCGGGGAATGCTATGTACTAAAATTTGTTTTTTTTTCTTTCGCCGGGGACATGTCCTCGGCAAAACTGACTGACCCATTTTGCAGAATATTGCTGCAAAATGGGTAGTTTCCAGATTTTTTCCAGAAATTTTTCGGAAAAATTCTACAATTTCTCAACCTGTTTTTCATATATACCAATGTCACAACCTATTTTAATATACCAATCATAACACAAATTCGCTAAACATAAATATCATATATACCCAACGATCGCTAACATAGTTATCTTTTTCCAAAATCGCCAAAACGGTTCCTAAACCGTTAACGCATGATCATCTACAAAACTATACATACGCTACCTATCCGCAAATGGTCCAAAACTATACGTATAATCCATTTCCGGGAATCCTAGCACATAATGCACATAAACGACATAATAATCCATGTTATTCTCTACAAACATATCCAAAACGTGTTAAAGTAACATAAATCCGCATCTCAAACCCCACTAACCCCACTACCGTCCCCGGTATCTCTAGACTCACCGGATGGAGAAGCACCAGATCCCGACCCACCCTCTCCAGATCCCGACCCACCTGGTGGAGTAGCACTTGATCCCAGGGCGGACTGTATTCGCTCCGCCAACCGGGAATGACCTCACCTGCATGACCGGTCCATCGACCCCTCGTGTAGCGAGCTCCTCGGACTGTTTCGCCTTGTTTCCGAGTGAGGACACCTCCGCTGCATCACGAGGTGGGGCGCTAAAGGTCTTCTACACTCCACCAGGGTAAGACGACCTACACCAGGGGATATGACCGCGCTGCTTACCACCAATCACGGTACCTTGAGAATCTCACAGTCAGTCATGCGAGTCCCATCGGAGGTGCTCTCTTCCCGCATCCGCATCATCTCGTTCTGTTTAGTTACAAAAAACAAGAAAAGTAATATGTAAATCGTGATGCATTATATTTCATCAAAATGGGTGACTTTGAAAATAAATTATACTTACATATCTAGCCTCGGATACGGGGACTCAAAGACATCGCCCCTCGTATGGTTCCGACGGTAAAGCTCTATCAAGTCTTCTCCAACCGCTGCCTCAATCTCGTTGCTCAACTGTTTAGAAATAAAATCAATAACGACACACCCAACACCATGTATATATAAATAAAATGATTAAATAGTTTCTTACAAAGTTATGGCGAATAGCGACATGACTGAGATCCGTGAAGGCTAGAACTCGTGTTCGCCATGCGGTTTTGTCGGTTCACCTCTGATATCTTCTGCTTCTTGGGGTTTGTCCAAAGCTTAACTTACGTATTTTAAATTATAAAAACTATTATATAAATGAATTATTATTACTATTATTATTATTATTAATTAATAATAATAATAATAATAATAATAATAATAATAATAATAATAATAATAATAATAATAATAATAATAATAATAATAATAATAATAACAATAACAATAACAATAACAATAACAATAACGATAATGATAATGATAATTATTAGTATTATAAAGTGTCGATCCAGAAATTTACCAACGCTCCCAATCCTCTGGCGTCTTGTTCGCTGGACGCTGTCTTTTGATCTCCTCAATCATCTCCACCCCACCTGCTGCCGTAAAGTGATCTTTTTTGTATCTATACTTGTTGTCATCGTATCGTTTTTGAAGATAATACTCGATACTTTCAACAATCTTGTCTCCATTCGTGCCAACAATGTGTGGGTCGAGATCCAAGTAGTGCTACAATAAAATATAAATAAATAAAAGTATACAATTTTAAATAAACAAACAAGTTTTAATAAATAAACACAATAATTAAAAAAATAAAGGTTAAAAAAAATTACGTGTAGATGCTCATGGATGTGGGCCTTGGCCGTTTCGAGAACCTTAGCCCATGAATCGCAATACATGGGAATCGAGTCCCGTAACACCTCCCCAACATAGTTGGAGAACCAAGAAGCGTGAGGGCCCATGTGCGTATAAAACCCCTCCTGGTTGACCCAAAACTCGATCGACACAGGACGACCATCGAGTGCCCTCCTCGCCTTCAGTGCCGTGTTCTTAGTCGGACCACGCACCACCTTCCCGCATTTCCCAATTTTGGAGTTTGGGTTGGCAGCTTTGGATTTAGACCCTACAAGTAATCAAATTTAAGTGATGATGACATAAAATAACATTTTATCAATTTAATATAACATGTAATCAAATACAGTTTAGTGAAAAATAATTCAGAAATTCTTACGCTGGCAATTGGTGCCTATCCTCCTCGAGGGACCACGAGGTGGCGAATTACCTCCATCGCTACCGTGAGACCTAGCTACAACATCTGCCATCTGTTAAACGAACATATAAATTAGTGAAGAAACATATATATAATTAAATAAATAATTAATTAAACAAATAAACACATTTAACAGTATATATTAACACGATAATTATAATAGTTAAATAAATAAATAAATAAATAAACAAACAAATAAACACATTTAACCACTCGATAACGATTTCATTCAAATAATTAAGTGTTGTTCTACAAATTACAATTTGAGATTAATCTCCCACATCATCAACATAAAATTCAACATTATTAGTACTGCCATCTTCATCATCTTCATTCTCGTGGTCATCATCATCATCAGATGCTAAATCATGAGGAACGTGATCATCATAATCAATATCATCTTCGTCTTCCACAATAGTGATAATTGGTGGTGGTGCCTCAACTTCCGCTGGTTGAACATCTATATTTACAATGTTATAATCCAACTGATCCAACTCAACAGAGAGTGTGATATGTGATGAGTTGTTGTCATGTACAACATCCTGATTGTCTTCTACCACAATGATATCCGGGTTCCAAATCTTTCGATGATAAGAATCTTGGACGGCCTTCCAATTACCACGTTTACCCTGGAAATCAAGGTAAAAGACTTGTGTTGCTTGCGTTGCAAGAATGAATGGTTCATTTTGAAACGATACACGATCGGTCATAATTTGCGTAATGTTGTTTCTATAGGTACAGTGTTTTAGGCGATTACTGTAATTAGTGTCGAACCATTTGACTTTGAACAACACAACATTGAATGAAATATATGAAAACTCGAGAATTTCTTCAAGCTGGCCATAATGCATTCCTCCATCAGGGTTAGGAGTTGAAATTCCGCTGTTTTGAGTTGAACGACGTAAATCACGGTCGTGTACAGTAAACTTCACACCGTTGACTACGCAAGAGTTGACTGAGACTGCAGTACATGATGTTCCACAAGCCAAAGCGAATAACTCGGCAGTACAACTTGGGTCCTTCTGTACTTTTAATTCATGAATCTATGAAAAAGTTAAAAATAGATAGATATGAGTAATAGTCGTTATTTTTACAGGGTAATACATACAATAAGTCTACCGTCATCTCAAACCAGCGAGGAAACCCTTCTTGCAAGTCTCTGCCAGGAAATGCCCTGTAAATGTTCATGATATTAGAATAAGTCGTCGAATAACAACTTACGTGAAACAAATTTTGAAATAAAACGCGTACCTGTTGTACGCGTTCATGTACGGGTCGATTTCATGACTGTTGTGTAGTACGTGCCAACTACTTGCTTCATTGTGTCTGCTTTAAACCGAACTAATGATTGTTTACCATTCTTTTTGCAGGCTGATCGAAACACCTCAAATCGACTTGTTGGCCTTGGACCGTCCTCATTCCGGTCAGGACGATTAAATCTCGTCTCAACACTCCGAAAATAATGCGAACAGAAAGTTAATGCTTCATCAGCAATATTACCCTCCGCTATTGAACCTTCAGGCTTGGCTTTATTTCGACATAATTTTTGAGCTTTTTCATGTATCTTTCAAATGGATACATCCACCTCATGTAAACAGGACTGCCTTCAATAGCCTCTTCCGGTAGATGAATAACCAAGTGAATCATAATGTCAAAAAAAGTTGGAGGATATATTTGCTCGAAACTGCACAAAATATTGATCAGTTGTGCTCTAGCTTTCAACATGTCATCCACCATCAAAGTTCGAGAGCATATTTGTTTGAAGAATGAACAAAGCTCGATTATTGGTGTTGCGGTGGTTTGGTCCTTCAAGTAATTTTGAAGTCCAGCAGGAAGCAACCGTTGCATCATTATGTGACAGTCATGAGCCTTCAAGCCTGTTATGTTGCTATCGTTGTCGGTCACATTATGCTTGAAGTTAGATCCAAACCCATCAGGTAGTTTAACACCTTTGATGAATTAAGAAAAAAATCAGGATATTAGAATAAGTTTTCGAAATGAATACGCGAATTAATTCGAACAAAGAAATTTTCAAATACAACGCGTACCTTTAATGAATTGACAAAAAAGTTTTCTTTCTTCGGTTGTGAAAGAGTACGTAGGATTAGGCTTAGAGCACTTCCCGTTTCCTTTGTTGACGAGCCACAAGTCGTATCGAATATTCAAATTTTGTAAGTCTTGTCTTGCCTTGTTGGTGTATTTTGATTTGTCATTCATTAACAAAGTACCCAACACACTCTCACACACATTTTTTCGATATGCATGACATCTAAATTGCGTTTTAGTGTAAGAAAAGACCAATACTCTAGCTCGCAAAAAACAGATTTTTTTGTCCAATTCAATTCGCGATCCTGATCACGTTTTTTTTCGCACCCCCATATCTTGGATGTTTCCCCGGGACACGTTTAGGCAATCTTCTTAGTTGATCCAAGATGTCATCACTGGTAAATTTTCTAGGAGGGTCTGTATCATCTACCTCTGTATATAATGCCCTTCTGTTCTTCCGCCATTTATTGGTCATGCTTAAGAATCTTCTGTGACCAACATAAGCGGTTTTGTTTAACACGCGCATAGCTGGAGTGTCTACATTACATGTCGGACATGCCATGTAACCTTGCCCACTCCACCCAGACAAACTACTTCGAGCGGGAAAGTCATTGATAGTCCATAAAAGCGATGCTTTCATACAGAATTCGGTGCACAACGGCATCCTTAGTCATGACTCCATCTTTCCATAAAGTCTTTAGGTCATCAATCAAAGGCCTCTGGTAAATATCAATATCCTTCCCTGGTGATTTGGGGCCCGAAATTAACAATGTCAACATAAGAGAAGTCTCTCTCATACATATCCAGGAGGCGTATTGTATGTGGTTAATATGACCGGCCACATCTGTATGGTGACTAAGGTTTCCATACAGATTGAAACCATCAGCAGCCAACCCTAACCGGACGTTTCTTTTTTCTTTAGCAAATTCCTTTGAATACTTGATGTCAAATTT
This sequence comes from Chrysanthemum makinoi, assembly GCA_910596185.1. NCBI lineage: Eukaryota > Viridiplantae > Streptophyta > Magnoliopsida > Asterales > Asteraceae > Chrysanthemum > Chrysanthemum makinoi. The sequence goes on from OU343224.1 coordinate 181,770,927, forward strand.
CTTCCATGCTTGACCATCAACCGGGTGTTGCATCTTACCGTCCTCCCTAGACTGCCCAGACGCATGCCAAGTCATATGTTTTGCAGTGTGTTTAGACTTGTACAAACGTTGTAGTCTAGGAATGATAGGAAAGTAACGCAACACCTTGTTAGGAACTTTCTTCTCCAGTGTGTTCTTTTCTTTCCATCTACTAGCGCCGCAGATCGGACAAGTCTGCAAATCTTCGTTACCCGCCCCCGATATAAAAAGCAATCATTTACACAAGCATGTATCGATTCATATCCTAACCCGATAGTTTTAAATGTCTTCTTTATTTCATAGTATGACGATGGCATGTTGTATCCTAGTACGGGCGGGAAAACTTTCTTGAATAAAGTTAGTAACTCATTAAATGTGGGAAGCAAACGTCGTCTACCCAGAAAAAAGTCTCTCTCCAGTTCCAGAGTGCGTCCAGTTTCTCTGTATAACACTGGAAGCGCCCAGCGCATTTAGCAAATGAGACCCATCCGTGCGACCACGTTGTGTGGTAGAACGCACGGAATAAGTGGATAGTCGGGTTAATCGCCAGTAATCGGCAATTAACCTCGAAGTTGGTAATCTTATTTGCACCGATGCGGTCAGTTGCGGGATAGGTGTAGCTGGTAATAATTCAATACGTCGTACAGAAATAGGGATATGGGCACACGTTGATTCGCGAACTCGAAAAAACGTGTGTACACCCCTACTTTCCCTTCGGGGAAATCTGCAATCGATGCCCGCGCACCCGGAACAACCGGATGCACATCAAGTGGTATAAAATAATCCGAGGTGAACTCTAGAAGTTCATCCTCAGTTATATTGGAGGTGAAATCAGATAACTGTTTGACCATGGTATTCTGTTCCTTTTTTAAAGGCGCACGCGTGGTTACCTTTTGATTAGGTAGTTTTCTGTTTTTTGCAAATGAAAGGTTTCTTAACAATGGCGGATTGAGTTTTTTACTGTGAGAAACACAGTCAAATGAGGTGGCCAGTTATATAAGTGTCCTCCTCCATGAGATGAGTGACACGTGGATCCCACTATCACCAACATGTGGTTCAGATCACTTGATGTGACGCTGCTGCAGTTACTTTCCCCCGATTTACGAGGCGTCATTTTAAAATACTATGTCTAGATACAATGTATAGGTGGGGGTTTTTTTTTGGCTTCTTTGCTACGCTTTGTAGTTTTTTATTGTCTGCCGTTATTAGTCTAGCATCCGCAGTCCTTCATTGCGCATACTAGACTGGGGGGACATGATGACATATAGTCTATATTCGGGTCACGAACCCGACCAAAGCCCAATACTAATAAGCCCAGGCTGGGCTACGCTGATAAATGTTTAGGCCCACGAAGGCCCAAACCCAATGTTATTTACGTAACACGATATCGGATATATCCTAATTATAGAGATAATCATTCCCCAACCGACTTAGGCGGGATACGCCGAAGGTTGAGGAACACGGAACCAACAAGGATTCCGTGTGTATATAAAGGGAATCCCATCCCTCGTTATAGGTACGATCTATAAACCCTAACTATCCTTTAACCCTAAACCGATTACTTACTCTCACGCCGGAGGATAATCGTGGGAGACAATCCCACGATAAGCCTAACGGTGTTTTCTGTCTTCTTAGTGCGCATGTCTCAAGCAACAATCATCAATTGGTACGAGAGCCGGAGCCCAAACAAGAAACGCCCAACTTTTGTATCAACAGCTATGAATCAAATTGTATGAAAAAATACACACAGAAACCCTAAAAACTATCTCTAGAATGAGAGATAAGAAGCTTATATAGCCCTTGACTTGAGTCTTAACCCGGATTTAGATATATGACCTAATCACCCTTGAACTTCCAGATATAAGCACTTTAGCCCCTTGATCTTTCACCAACTTACTATCTACAAACACCATATCACAAATCTTTTATATAATAAAAGAATTACACCATTTCGGAGTGTTTTTGGAAAACCCTTTGGTAGAGAAATTTGGTTGATAAAAAAAACACATAAAAATATAGGTGTCAAATTTGTGAAAACAAAAACTTAAAAAAAGAGGAGGTAATTAATAAAACTTTAGTGGTTGATTTTTTAAAAATTATATAGAGTTAAGTGTAATATTATAAACCTCCATGTTTTTTAATAACTTTGGATTATAAACAAATACCCCCTTATACTTTATACCTTTAAACTTTATATCTTAAAAAATACAATGTATATGTTGTTTTAAAATAACAACATATAAATTTACATAAGATTATAAGTATCAATTTTTTTACGTTCAATAAGGACTCATTTATTTCATTTTTAAAATAACCTACGTGGACACGAGTTTACATTTTAAATACGGCTAAATTACTGAAAACGTGAATATAACTATCAAATTGTAAGCACGGTTTACTTTAATATAAAAATAAATATACGCGATTGTACTTATAACAACGATTCATGTAATTCTTATTTATTTATATAAGACTATCTAGAAAAATATTTTTATAAAACATCAACATAATATCAACGCTCATTATAAAATAAGTATACTTTAACTTTATCAACGCTCATTATGTGCTATTAAACTTGCATCATGTGTACAACATAATATCAGTAGTGAAATTTAAATAACAACATCAACATCTTTGTCAGCTAAATAAAATTAAATCTTGAGTTACCTAACAGAAATTTTTACAAATATTTTATCAAATTCTAATGGATATATTAATGCATAATGAAAAACTCATGCATAAGTATTAGTTGTACTTATATCACAATTTTCATGGGCAAATTCTTATATGTGTATATACTGAACTAAAATGTTAAAATAAATTTGATTTATGTGTAAACTTCGTGCGTGCACGAAACTTATAACTATATATATTATATGTAATTACCTTTAAAGACACAATATTCAGTATTAATATAGAATAATTTTTTTGTCAAAACCCTGTGCGTGCACAGGTATTATAACTAGTACACAAAACAAGAATGTACAATTGACAATATAAGCCCTCAGCTTATCTTCCAACATTCCCCCTTAAGCTAGGGCTTATAAAAGTTCTTTAGCTTTAGCATATCACAGAACTTTCTGTGCTCAACCACACTCAACCCCTTTCATATCACAACTGTCACTTTTGCCAAAAGAAATTCCTTTACCTGGTGACTCTTTAAGATATCTTAAAATTGTATTAGCATGTTTCAAATGAGATTGCATTGGACTATGCATAACCTGACTTAAGCAATGTACTGCATAAGACATATCAGGCCTAGTCAATGTCAAGTAAATAAGTTTCCCAACAAGCTTTTGATAATTGTTCACACCAAGTAAAGGTTCATCTTTAATTTTATTATTCTGTTTATTTTTATCAGAAACATTCACAGATTCAATTGGTGTCTTACTTGGTTTACAAGCAAGCATACCAAATTCTGCAAGAACCTCTAAACAATATTTCCTTTTAGTAAGACACAACCCGGTGTCATCCTCTAAAACTTCAATACCCAGAAAATACTTCAACTTTCCCAAATATTTAATAAGAACCTTTGTTCTTAGAAAATCTTTAACCTTATTAATTTCATCAACATTATTCCCAGTAATAACAATATCATCCACATATACAAGTAAAACAAGAAACACAACTTTATCAGTTTTAGTGAACAAAGAAAAAACACTTTTACTTTGACAAAAACCATTTTCTTTTAACACAGAAACAAGTTTCTCATTCCACTTCCTTGGTGCTTGTTTTAAACCATACAAAGATTTATTTAGCTTGCACACCCTAGTATCATTTTTATCAAAATATCCTTCAGGTAACTGCATGTAAACATCTTCTTCAAGCTCACCATACAAAAAAGCATCATTAATATCAAGTTGAAACAAATTCCAACCATTTTTCACATCAATACTGATTATGACTCTAACAGTAACAATTTTAATTACTGGAAAAAATGTTTCGTCATAATCAATTCCTTCTTTTTGACTATAACCTTTGGCAACAAGTCTGGCTTTATATCTTTCAACACTTCCATCATATTTATACTTAATTTTCCAAACCCACTTACACCCAATTGCTTTTCTCCCAGCAGGGAGTTCAACAATTACCCAAGTGTTATTTCTGTTAAGAGCTTCTATTTCAAGATTCATGGCATCAACCCATCTGTTATCTTTTATAGCTTCATAATATGTTTTAGGTTCAATGACTTTGTTGAGACTACTAGAAAACACATAATTTTCTTTACTCAACTTGCTATAGTTAACAGATTTATCAATACCATATTTTACTTTCCCATCTAAAACATAATCACTCAACTTAACAGGAATACTTGGTTTTCTATTTGATTTTATGATGTAAGTTCTGATATTAGCTTGTTTGTCTGGAGTTATATTTGGTGTTATGATTGTATCATGAAACATATCATTAAAATCTTGATAATAATCATCATCACCCTCAGACATTTTATCATTATCTTCAAGTGTAGCATTCTCCAAGTCTTCACTAGCTGCATCAACTGTGACATCAGGATGCTCCTCCTCATCCTTTTTGATGTCATCAGAAGTACCTCCTAGTGAATATTGGTCTATGCCCTCACTTATTTCAGATTTTTACTCTCTCTTATCATCATAGGGATCATCTGAGTTCCCTAGGCCAGAATTAAAAAAGTTTTGATTATTTGTATTTTGAAAATGAAATTCATAATACTTGTTTTCAGATTTGTGTTTAAAAGGAAAAACAGTTTCATAAAATCTCACATCTTTTGAATAAAACACCTTTTTTGTTTCTAAAATGAACAACTTATATCCTTTTTTGTCAAAAGAATACCCAATAAAAACACATTTTTCTGACCTAGAAGACAACTTATCAGAATTGTTTAAAACATTTGAAAAGCATAAGCACCCAAAGACTTTTAACAGAGAGAGATTTGGTTCACATTTATAGATCAATTCATATGGTGTTTTTCCAGACATCACAGAGCTAGGTGTCATGTTAATTAAGTAAACAACAGTTAGAACACATTCAGACGACATGTTCAAAGGAATCCCCCCTGAAACATGAGGGCTTTAGCAATATTTAATAAGTGTCTGTGTTTTCTTTCTGCTAAACCATTTTGCTGAGGGGTATAGGAACATGAAGTTTGCTGATGAATCCCTTTATCTTTACAAAATTTATCCATATTATGATTAACAAACTCAGTTCCATTGTCACTTCTAAATACTTTTACTGTTATATCAAACTGATTTTCAAACAAATTATGAAAAGTAACAATATGTGAAAACACTTTAGTTTTCCCCCTTGACAAGAACACCCAAACAGCTCTTGAAAAATCATAACAACAGTCAAAAAATACTTATACCCTTCTTTACTTTGCACTTTGTATGGACCCAGACATCTAAATGAACAATCTGTCCAACTGCAGCTGTTTTATGTTCACTAAGAGGAAAGGGCTCTCTAGTTTGCTTAGCTTTGTGACACACATCACAAGGATCATTTTTGGATTCATTATCAATATTAAGTTTGTGTTTAAGAATGTTCAGAACTTGGTCAGAAGGATGACCAAGTCTGTTATGCCATATACATTTGGATAAACAACAAGCTTGAATATTATGACTGACTAATTTTTTTACCTGTATTAAGAAAATACGGACCATTATTTTGATTACCAGTCCCCATCTGGGTCCTTAGAACATAATCCTGAAGAATACAAACATCTTCATAAAAAATTACTCTGCATTTATTATCTTTATTAAGTTTGTGAACTGACAACAAACTAACTTGATATCCAGGTACAACCTAGACATAAGTTATGATCGGTTTATCAGTTAACTTTAAACTTCCAATGTGAGTAACTTGAGCTTTAGTACCATTAGGATGACCAACAGTCATATTAAGTTTGGATACATCAATTATATCAAACATGTTTAACACAGTGTAAGTCATATGTTGACTTGCACCAGAATCAATAATCCAACCAATGTACAGATTATATGTGCTTATATTGGTATTATGATTAAAAAACCTAGAATGACTAAAACTTATAACACAGTTTATACCTGCAATGTTTGCAGGCATACTGTTGCATCCAGATTTATCACTGATCAAAGCCATAAGCCTCTTATACTGATCATCTGTGAATGAATTAGATGAACCAGCATGCCTATCTTTTTACCCTGAAACAACATTACCACTAGCATTGTTTTGGTTAGTATTATTTTTCTTTTGAAAACCAGAAGGATACCCAACCTATTCAAAATATCTATCAGCAGTATGACCATTCATTTTACAGTGATTAGAGACCAAGTTTGGTCTATTTAACCTTCTGAACTAATTATTATTATTACTAAAAGCAGTGTTCTTATTAGCAGAACAATTAGAATTTCTAGGATTAGTCCTAGAAACAAAATCAGTATTATCAGATTTAGAAGTACTATGATTTGAAGTACTTCTGTGAGACTCATCCCTGGATAAAGTGGCAAAGGCCCCTTTCACATCAGGAATAGGGTCAGTGGTGAGGGTGATGCTCCTGATAGGAGCATAAACCTCATCTAACCCCATGAGAAATTGCATCGGTTTAATGAGATTATTATGATCTTTTAAATCAGCAGAACCAAAGACAAGTACACTCTGGAAGGCAGACTAGGGAGTCATATTGCCTCTACAAAGCATTAAACTTATGATATTATTCAGAGAGAGTTATTCCTGATTGAGTTAAAGAATGTATTTTATTATGCATATTAAAGATTATGGAAGCATCTTGTTTATCATATGTTTCTTTTAATTCATCCCAAACATCTTTAGCATTTTTTGAAAAAATCTGTCCCATAAACACATCTTGTGAAACACATCTAAGAATCCAAGAAAGAACCACATAATTACACATATCCCATTGTTCTTGCCAAAAACCACCCTCTTCAGGTCTTGTTATCTTTCCATTTATAAAACCAAGTTTGTTTTTAGTATGGATTGCTATAGTAATAGCAGCAGACCATACCTTATAATTCTCAGGTCCTTCCAGTTTAAAACTTATTTAAGGTATGCCATTAGTGTCATTACTATGAAAAAACAATGGATCAAATTGATTAAGATGATCAGCATCATTAGAACCAGATGCTTTATCCTTATTCTTATCATCAATAGCCATATTGAAGACTCAAAGGATAACAAGAAACAAACAAACAACAGATACACCTTATATCACCTTCAGTCACAAACAATCCACCAATTATCCAATCAACACCAACACAAACAATCCCTTAACCTACACTTCGTCTCATGCAATTCTAGAAAAATCCTAAGAAAAAACCTATAGGAGAGCGTAAGTGGTGTTACAGTGCACGCAAAATGCAGCAACAATTGATCAAGAAGATCAATCAAAGCAACCAACAAGCAGCGGAAACCAGAATCAAAGTACCTGAAACAAAAAGAAAGAAGGAAATTATAAACTACAACCAGTGTAACAAACACCAAATACCAAGAAAAAAGAATGCCAATTGAATCAAATGAAAAAACAACTCTAATCCTGAATTAGGGTTTGATACAGAAAACCCTAATTTTTGAAGACACACCAACACAATTAAGATTAACAAAATCTTGAATATACGCAACTGATTAACACACGCTACTCACCAACAAGAACACCAGAACAAAGAACCCCCAATTTTAGAAAACCCTAAAACTCGATAACTATCAATTGACCTTCAATTGATACCCAAAACGCTTAATTCAATAGCCAATTAGTCAATTAACACTTAGATCTAGCAAGATCTACGAAAGGAATCAAAACCCCAAAATTTAACAAAACCCTAATTTCTTTAGGAAAACCGATTTTGATCAAACCACCGTATCAAAGCCAACACGGCTCGATACCATGTTAAATTTATACAAAATGATGATCAATCACAACAATAATTTATTCAAAACTAAAAATTATGAGTATCAACCCAACCAACCACCCCTTATGGTTGATACTTCATATAGTGTTTTTACAATACAAAAGAATTAAAGAAACAGAATACATAAAACTTGACTAACAGCTATGAATCAAACTGTGTGAGAAAGCACACACAGAAACCCTAAAAACTATCTCTAAAATAAGAGATAAGAAGCTTATATAGCCCTTGACTTGAGTCTTGACCCGAATTTAGATATATGACATAATCACCCTTGAACTTCCAGCTATAAGCACTTTAGCCCCTTGATCTTTCACCAACTTACTATCTACAAACCTGCATATCACAAACACACAAAACAGGAATGTACAATTGACAATATAAGCCCTCAGCTTATCTTCCAACAGCTAGTTCTTTTGAGCTACTTTCGTAAGTGAGCTTGAATCAGATAAAAGCACTAGTTTGATGTGCGTCGATTAGATCTTTCATTCGGTTTTAATCCAAAATTATCATTCAATCTTATTTTAGTATGTTCTATAACTCGGTCTTTTTTTCTTTTCGTAAACTCTTGTATGATTTTTACCTTTTTTTTATTTGCAGTTCTTCTCAAGGTTTTATATATGTTTGGAGGTTTCTACTTTGAAAGGGTTTTGTTTCATTTTTGATTTCAATGCTTCGACCAAATACTGATATTACGGCCATCGATCATAAAAGCAACTAGACATATCTCGATCATTGGTTTTGTGTTTCCCTTATCTTCAAACTTGAGATCACAAGTAATGTTACAAAATTGCAATGATACTTTCCACATCTGTGTTCTATAACATTTTTTTAGATTACAACATATGGAAAAAACAAAACATATTCAAATCTCAACTTTGGGTTTGCATAAGTGTAGCTAGACTTGGTTTGTATGAAAAACGTACACAGAACCACATATATGATATACAACTATTTGGTTTCCTCAAGTTACCTTCTTAATCTGACGAATGCTACATGACGGGCTCTTAAATTTGACATAAACTATAAAATGTGGAGTTAAACACATTATAGCTGTCATTTCTCGTGTACTTCTTGGGAAGTGCACGGACGACACTAATGTTCATACGACTATGACCATTTAGGCGAAGCGGGGTTTGAGCATATCTAACACTGATATTCAAGTTCCGCTTTTCTGACAAGGGAAGGGAAGTTGTTCCGTTCTTTAAATTGTGGGAAAGTTCATATTGTGGAGGAATGTAAATTGCTCTCTCTATGTCATATTGTAGTTCAGCATCTGTATCATAAAGGTTGGCGGAGTTGAATAGCATCTGAAACACCTTGAAGCAAGATAGATGAAGGTACTTCCACTGACTAGGAGGATCACCGCTATCATCTGTAAAAATATGGGCGAGTAACTCTTGTCTTTTCCGGTCTAGAAACCTTTGAACTTCAGCAATTGAATCATCTAAGCTTGCATTTGGGTTTTCTTTGAAGTGAAGTAGTACAAGGTTCATTTTCCCCTCTTCTTGTTCTTTCTGCGTGAAAATTTATGTTATTAAATAAGTAGGGGCAAAATAAAACAAAATTATTTCATCTAAAGCTAAATGATTATTGTAAGAGGTTGTGAAGAATGACCTTGTAACTTTGAATGTCATTGAGCAACCGGGTAGTAACCATAAGTAATTGTGTGATGCTCTCGTACTTTTGTGGCTTGACTTTGCTTTTGGGTAAGCATGGATTTAGGAAACATGAAGAAGTGAGGACCAAAATATGTGTAGCAATGGAGATCATGCCAGTTTCGAGGTATTCATCCATCGAAGGTATGTAGCCGCTCTTTCCCCAGGTAGTTTCGGTTAACCACGAGTTGAATGTCTCCCTCCACTTTACGATTATTAAGGAAATGAGTTAGAAAATTTATGGAAGGATAACAGTTCTAAGAACTTCTTGCTTTTTACATTACAATATAGGAGTAAGAAACTCACTAGGTCTCTGAAATCTTTTGTTACATCAATCTTTCCCTGAAGGATTAATTCCTTGGTAGTATCTGTCACAAGATCATCCAACACATCGAAAATGGCTTTGCTTGGTCCATTTAAGCCTTTACCATCCCATCTATTGTTCAAACATGAAATTAAGAAACTTTGGAATTGACATAGCTAATAACTCACAAAGCAAGGGGATTCACATATATAGATGGCAAGCTATATCAAAACAAGGAAGATATATGGTACCGGTAAATAGCATCAAGTAACATGTGTAACTCCTCGAGAGTGCCTCTCATATCGAAGAAGTCATCTGCAACTGTAATCACTATAGCACTCTTTGCGACAAGCATTCTTATAATAGAATCATGAGGTAATGAAGTGCTAGCTGCAATAGCAAAGTAGCAATACAAAGTTTTTTCTCGACCAAATCCCATTTCAGTGAGCCCCCATTTCTTAGACCACCTACACGATATGAACTTTGTAAAAATTAACTACATAAAAGTAATAGGAAAAGTTTAGTGATTCGGTTCTATCTTTACTTTTGGATACAAAGTACTATTGGTTCATTACGTATTGCACATAATATTTGTTTTTTTTTTTGGGTAACCATGCATGGTTTCCGACCTTTTGACCGACTAATCCACGGGGTTTGAACCCACCGCCACACAGATTCAAACCAGGTGAAGCCCTGGACTTGGTGCTATTTGAAGGTACACTAGAAGTAACCAATGGTCTACCTTTTTAGTTCCTTGAGTTCATTTTGGTAAATTGATTGCCGGAATGTGTAGTTTTCGACAGCAAGTTGCATTAGCCCCGTACTATGAACACATGATAATGTATAAAAGGAGGCCTTTCCTCTCCACAAAGGTCCTTCTTTGCTTTGTTCAATCCACATCCTATGATCAAGGTGATCAAGTCTTGCGATCCATGGTATGCTTAGTTCTTCATCAATCTACAAAAGTATGATAAAAACCTTAAATACGTATAGGTGTGTTTGTGTTTGAGAGAGTGATAGAGAGGGAGTGTATTTACCACTTTGGATAAATTGGGGAATATGATGATATTATCTTCCATTTTGGTTTTCATGGTCGAGGCTTTCTGAAGCATTTTCTTTGAAAATGATCTGGCCTTCTCTACTTCATTTTCTCCTAAGAACATTAGATCTGTGGCTTTATAAACACAATATAATAAGCTTCTCAATTGTCCACAGTTGTTCTCCAAATGATTCAAGATTTCATCATCATATAAGAACCAACAAAAGGTCCCTGAAACGTGTTAAAGAAAAAATCAATCAAGACTATCACGTATGCACGAGTTTAAAAATAATATCCAAACAAATTCTTCATGCAAAGCCGGACCCATTTGTCTTAAACATAAGCAATGGTGCTTTCAACATATAAGAACAAGCCTTTACATATTTCTAAAATTTTCGATGCACATATCATCTTATGTAATGAAAATATATCCGACATGGTTTTGGTTCACAATCGCCTTTGAAACCTCAATGTGATAAGCGACACTGGTGGCCTTTCTTGAATGCTTGATGTGGTGTACGTGTCCCTTCAAAGCTTAATAATATCATACATATACTTCTTCATAGGACTACCTTTTCCCCAAACTTACACGTAAATCTCACACATTTTGTCAAAGTTGGGAATTCTAGAGTTAATAGGCGAGGACGATTAAATTTGAATACAATTAGGCCAAATGTAAATTGGTATATTATTAGTCTAATTTAGTTTCGTTACATTCAATATAATGGTAAAATCCACATGCAGCCAAAAAACGGTTAAGATATTACCATCAACATCTTTACTTACTTGGAGATATAGTATACCCATGCAGCCGAAAAAGTCGAAAAGCTAAGGAGTCCTTGTATATTTTATCAGCTTTAAACTTAAAATTATCTTGCTGTGATTCTTGTTCCATGTAGCTCCTGAACAATCATATTTTTGTTTGGAGATATATTATACATATTTTAATGAAAATGTCTTATCTCTGATGATATACTTTCACTTATGTATCACCTGTAAACTTTTTTCAGGATGTTCTCAATCTCCTCAATGAAGTACTCAGATAGGCCCAGCTTCTGCAATTGATCAACCATGCTTAATTCGACTAGTTCTTCGTCCATTGGGTACTTTTGTGGAACTGTGAATGTATACGATGAATTATTTTGAAGGCAAATCCAAAGTGATGCAATCACCAAAGACGGCAAAAAATAAATAAAAGACTAAGTGGATAAATAAATATATGAAACAAATTTTGTGACAAATCTATCAGCTTAATCATTTAGAACATATCAAAGTGTTTTAAAACTAATAAAATACTTACAAATGCAATAAAAAAATAAAAAATTGTTCTAAAACTAAATACATAAAAGCAGGTATTAAGCATCGTAACAAGTTGTTTCAATATTGGAAGGGAAAAACTGCTTAGGTTTGTTTGAATATTTAAGATAGAAGATGTGATTATCAGATTAATTACCTCCATTAGGACACATATGAACAAGTGTCATCAGATACTCGAGGCATTTGTGGTTTCTGGTAGAAATGTATGCCTGTGCGGTAGCCGAGGGTGATTGGAAAAGTGATCCATCCTCGCTCAAATGCTTCATTATGGTTTGTTGATCAACATTATGCTTTGTGAATTGAAAGGTCTCTAAGTAAGCAAGCAATGGAGGGTAGTGCCATTTATCAACCATCTTTTCTCTGCAAGAAATTTCATTTATTATGTCGCCAATCAGAAGGTAATACTAACCCATATGGACAATTTTACTCAAAATTCAATTTAAATATATATGAATACTTGTAATTGCTATTGGTTGAAACCCAAAACTATACAAACTTAAAAAAAGAGAGAAAAGAAGGTGATTGTATACTTACATGCCAAGAATTTGTTGCCTTGTATTGGATATATATGAAACAGTTGAGATCATGTGAGCCGATAACTTAAGCTCTAGACCTGATGATTCTGCCAGTTCAATGGTTGCCGGGAAAACAATGGAGAACGATCGAGGAAGATGATCAAGGTTACCGTGAAGCATCTCCTCCATATTTTCATGTATAAATTTCAATCCTGCAATATACAATGAGGAAAACAATCACAACTCTCCATTAGTTATATTTATCATCAGTACGCTAACTGTTTGAAACAAGAAACATAACTTCTTAAGACTACTTTTAAAAATGGCTATATGCTCTATATTCATTGTACGTCAATTATATCACATACAACTTGATTTCGATAGGGTACCCTCATCCATGCATGTTAAAACAATTTTCTACGTACTTTTGACTTTTATCACTTGCAGGCATAATGTGTCATGTATCAAATACCTTTTTCTATATTTTCAACGCCCAATCCCCATTTTTGCAGCGCAGCCATGCAAGCAAGGGTAGCAGGAAGAGCATCAATGGTGGGAAGATCTCCCCAATACCCTTCTTCCTTTTGGTTATGGAGCAACCATTCGAGACAACCCTTAAACAATGGGGTATTATGTTCTTGAGGGTGTGGAATCATTGCTAACCATGCAGTGTCATAAGCCGATGGTGGCATAAATGAGTGAAGATGGGCATTCTTTTGTTTCGAGAAAATCTCTGATTTCAGTTTGGTAACTAGGGCTTGGATTGAGGCCAAGGAATGCTCCATTCGAATCAATGTGAGGAATCTGAGTACTTTTTTTTCTTCTGAATGGCTAGTAATAGAATTCTGAATTTGAATCTTCAACTAAAGCTACTTAAATATATAGGCAAGTTTCTTATACGGCGAATCATGTTACACATTGTGTATACGGGCCCATTTGGCATTCTTAACGTGTTCCCATCTTGGTTACATTTATGAGGTCCCATATATGGACAAAATAATGTCATGTGTTACATGTGTATTAACATACATACTTACGTGAGGTACTGAAGCGTCATATTCTTCAAAAGGGCGGATGTTGAATTGCAAGACTTTTCCATTGTACACTGCGTTGGGAACTACCGCTGCACTTTCCAATAAAGTTGGGACCAAATCTTAAGTCAAACCATTAGGGCCAAAAATGTAATTTACTCTTCTAAGGGCCCGTTTGGTTTGTAGATGATTTGTATTCGGATTTGGATTTGAATTTATATTTGGATTTGGATTTAATGTAAGAGAGAGAAAATGTAAAAGTTATTTGTTTGATGATGGAGTTAGAAATAAAATAAAAGGTTTTATATTATTTTAAGATTTAAATAAAATTAAAAAGTTATAAAATAATATTATACTAATTATATCAAAAGGAATATGTGGTTGTAATTCTAAGGACGAAATTTGTGTCAGAGCAATCACATGATACCGACCTTTATAGCTAGGATTTAAAAAAGGTAACTTTTGGGAATGAAATACTGTACGGTAAAGGAATTAAAAGATACCAAACATTATATTTGAGTCAAAATCCAATTCTTTCATTCGACACCCTATAACCAAACGGGCCTAAGTTTTGGAATGTATGATGTGTTCTTCTATATTTTCCTTTGTTAATCTTTGAGAACAGCAAAACCTACCTCGTACACATTTTGTCTATCTAGGCTTCATTCCACAGGTACTCTCTTGGTCAATGCGTCACCTTGGTAGACTAAAGCATATACGTGTTTTACACATGTCTTATATAAGTCCATTCGATATGTTAGTATTTCTCCAAATTGCTACGGTTGAAAAAAAAAATTGTATATTCAAAACCTTAATTAATTGGGATTATGTATCAAAAGCCCATCAAACTATTAAGTATTTTACTTTTAGACCACTCATTTTATTAAACAAATTTATGGGCCACCAAAATATGCGTTTATTTTCCTTTATACTAACTTCGTTCAAATTCTTGTTGAATATCAATTTCAAGAATAAAGCTAACTTTAACATATCAACATAATAAAATTAACAATTTAAATGTAAAACATTAATTAAATTATTTTAATTCAATTTCCAACTCCTAGATCATTATGGGATTTATATTTTCCAACGCTATTGCAAATATAAACATGTTTCATCCCATCTTATGCCATTGAGTCCAGGTCTCACTTCCTACTCAACTTAAGTGTCTAACTTAAAGAGCTGCAAATATGTCCATGTAAGGTTGACTGCATAGAGATTCCTCTCCATCACAATCTAGCCAAGTACTGTCATGACGTAAATTGCAACTTCAAGTGTTCCTTTTAATTAGATGACATATTCTTAATTTAAAAGGGTATTAGTTTTGATTTTACGTGGTCAAATCAAATATGTACAAAGATGTCATGCATTCATCTTGTAGCATAAATTTAATAAAAAACTTTTTATTACCAATTCATAAAGATCAAATTATCAAAGTTTTGATTGAGGTATTGGGTTCACCAATCAAGAAATTTAGTGATAATTATCGTCCATTATACCGTACTTTTGCATAAGTGTAAACACTTAGTGTTTCGGGTAATTACCACCGAAGTGGCGCATGGAATTAAAATTAATTCGCCCTTAAGATGAGTTTGCACATATTATGGCTTACTAAGTAGCTCCATTGAGAACTTACAGGGAAGGAGTGGCGCAAAAGCATAACCTTAGACATCCTTTCAGTGTGACTGTGCGCACTTCTTTATTAACTCCTTTATAGTTCATTCTAGTGGGTGAGCCGTTCAGACCATTTGTACCAAAGTCACCAATGAATTAAACTATTGAAAACTTAACTCTTCCAAAACAAATCAAATTTCGCCATTGTTTAGTCCGTATTATTTTTCTATTCAAAATTACCCTTTGCGTAAACTGTCGCACATAATAAACAAACAAGTAATACCAATAAAAAATAAACTACTAAAAAACAATGCGCACATAATAAACAATTTATACGTGTAAACAAGTAGCCACATGCAACTTATTCGATAAAACCCTTTTAATAATCAATATCTAGGTTAAATTAATGTATATATTAATTAGGGCTTTCACTCTCTCATTGAGAATGACCATCTACATCGACGAATCGATTAAGTAAACCCAAAATTAATGATATACCAAATTGCACATAATTGATTCATTAATATACATAATTGGAGTCTTCCCCAATTCAAGATTTATCGTAATTAAATATGTCTCAACAATTAAACAATTATCAAAGCAACTTATCCATGACTAACATGCATGTATAATCATGGATATCATAACAATTATACAAATAAGTCACAAGATCGCATATAAAATTCCATGACACATAACAAATTATTCACGAATTAATCACGTAATCAATATTAATTCTAGGTTTTAATAAGGTTAGCAAACAATTTTCAAAACCCTAAAAATTTATACATGTGTCGACATAAAAATAGAGGGGAACGCCCCAAATAATAAAAAAATCGACCAACAATAATAAACATAAACCCTAGATTAACATATCAAACAACATACAATTATTTGTTTTATTTATGTTTATGTAATTAATTACTCATTAAAACCAATGACTCGTGATGCCACTATTGGAATTATATATAAAGACATTCAAATAAATAATCAAAAACATCAAAGTAATCATGCGGAAGCGTATAGGATTTATTAATGAACAATTAATTAACATAAAAGAATATGCGTGCTCTTGATTACATGCGACAAGAATCAAATCCACAAACTAGCAACGGATGAACCCTAATTTGATTTAATTATGATTATGTGAATTATCCCTTACCTTTTTGTAATTCAATCCAAGATAATAACAAAAGTATGTTATTACTATGTTCATGTACACACGTACTAATAGAATTAAAGTAATGCTAGTTTTTATCAAACAAATAACTTGTGTAGAAAACTAGAAGGGGGGTTGAATAGTTTACCAATTAAAACTTTGTTTTGAAACTTATTGAAAAGATCAATTGATATTGATCTTAGATATGTTAATGAAATATGCAAGCAATATGTAAAGAGTAAATAAGGAAAGAAATGATCAAACCACAACAAGTTGTTTATAGTGGTTCGGTCTACAAGGACTCTTTTTCCTTGCCCTACTCCACTCCTCGAGTCTCACACTCGAGAGTTTAACTTCACTAGTCAACAAGCTCCTTTCACCGGAGGATAAACCTTTACACTTGCACACTATTTCCGACACTAAGCTAGATGTCGAGTTCTTTCCAAGGGTACAACTACTCCCACACACAATGTATTTTGAGGACTAAAATACTAACCACTCACACTCACAAGATTATGATGGTTTAATACAACAATGAAGTATGAATCAACACTAGATCATACAACACTAAACAAACAAGACTTCCAACTTCTCGTTTGAAGCTTGAATGTGACTTGATCTTCTTTGCTACAAAAGAGATCACTAATATGATATGAGTTAGAAAGGTTATAGAGAAGATATGTATGAGAGTATGTTAGAAAGGGATGAAAAACTACTTGGCTTGGCATTGCTATTTATAGCCAAAATGGACAAGAGCGTCCACGGACCGCGGAACCCTTAAAAGGGTTCCGCCCGTGTACTAAATTGGTACCGCCGGTCGGCACCAAGATATCAAATCTTGCTAAAGTCAACTCTATCTAAGTGAGATTGTGCAAGATATGAAGAGTACAAATCCACACAAAATATCTAATGAAATCTTCCAATGATTTCCATGATGCATCACATGATGTCATATGTTGTATTTCTATTTTTAGAAATATGCAAGTGTATAAGTAGTGTTTGGTTTTAAGAACCTAACACATTCTAAAAACTACTATCATACATAATGATTAGAGTCATATCAAGATGTTACTAATCATAAATGTAAATGCTTGAATGATGAATATATTGTTTGAAAAAGCTTGTTTTAATATCTATTAAACTTGACAAGCTTTAAGCTTTTATACAAATTAAATTTACTTTTGTCGTTAACAAAACTTAGGTAAAGATCAAAAATATAAATAACGTTTAATGACGATATTTGTATTAACAATCTCCCCTTTTGTTGAGGACAAAATATAAATTTTATTTTTATAAAAGATACAAAGTTTGTGCAAGAGTTATAAAAATATTAGTTTTAGAACTTAAAAAGAGAATGATAATGCAAATGTATGATGTTTGACTAAAGTATTCACTAGTTGATGCATGATGTTGACTTTTTCGAGAAAGTCAAAAGTATGCGATTGACTTTTTCAGAAAAGTCAAATATAAACAAGTTTTATATTTTCTCCCTCTTTTTGTCTCAACAAAAGTAGAAATCTTGAGGAATGTAATGAGCGAGCCATAATCTCCCCTAAATTGGGTGCTTAATGGGAAGATACATGGATTGTGAAAATAAAGCTACAAAAAATGTTAGTAATAATGATCATTCACAAGCATTTCCAAACACTATGTAAAAGCACCAACACTAAAATAAAAAACACCATTCATTAGTTAAAATTTTCATGAATAAAGATCATGAAATGGGAACACAATGATGTGTTTTAGTACAAGAAAAAAAATAATCCTAAGAAAAGAAGAACTAGAGATGCAAAACTATGACCATCCTAATTAGATGGTGGATGAGAAAGAGCGTTGAGGCGTTCAAGGATATGATTGAGGATGAACCTCATTTTTCTTGAAAGTCAGGACCATAACCGTGTCCTATCAACGGTTTGGGCCGTTTGCTCACAAGTTGAGCAACCATGCCTAGGGGTAGTATGTTTGGGGAGGTTGTGGTGGTGGAATGGTAGATGTGTTGGTGTTGGTGGAAATGTTTGGGGTGGTCATGATGGATGCAAGCAAAGCATTTTGCATTTGCATTGTCTCACTCAAGTGAGAATCCACCATGCCTTTGAAGTGGTAGAGGTTGTGGAGTTCGCTTGAATCTCTCTCTAGTGGGATTGGCATCCCACATACACTCCTCAATGTCCTCAAGATGATGTGACATTGATGTGGGAGTGAATGATCCCCATACAAAGGACCATGAATGTCTTTGTGAATGGGGTGGAAGAGAAGAGGTTTAGGCCCTAATGGGGCGTTTGGGTCAAAGGATGACCGAGGTGACTCATGAGCAATCCGCTCAATTGTGCCAAAGGATGGCAATGGTGGTGGATGATTTGGCCTAGGAGGCAAGTCATCCAAGTCCTCCAAGAAAGGATTTGGTGAAGTTGGTGGAGTGGAAAATAACTCCATAGGAATGAGAGTTGGAGACCTTGGTGAAGGTGGTGAGGGTGTTTTGGATGTTTGGATGGGTGGCGGTGGAGGTGAAGTTGGTGTTTTTGTTGGTGGTGGAGTGGTGATCACAATGTGTGATTGAGTAGGTGTGGCTAAGGTAAGGCTTGTATCATCTCGGATGGGAGATGAGATTGTGAGTGGAGAAGACTCGGATGAGGAGCTAAGGTTAACGAAGCAACAAGGCCTCACACTAATTCTAGCGGTTTTCTTGCAAGGTTTTGGAGATGATTTTGTCATTTTTGACTTGGGTTTTCTTTGCTAGATAATAGTAAGAATGAAGAAGGTGTGAGGATGATCATGGTAAAACCTCTCAATTTATAGAAGTGAAAAATTATGGAGAAATGTGTTTGATTTGATGTTAAACCATTGAAGAGATGAGGTTCCTAATGATTTGGAAGTGGGTTGAATGCTAGTCATATCACCCAAGTCAAGCCATTCAAGAGAGATGGAGTGAAGAAGAAAAGATTTGCAATAAATGTGTTCTAATGAGCAGAATTTCCTAATATTGAGATCACCCACGGTTTGAAGGTACCAAAAATTTGGTTCCTTCCTTTATGCAAAAGGGCTCCTTGGGTGGATTTTTCAAATTTTTGAATTTTGGTGGGAAATGGATTTCTTATATACCTAAGTGAATTATACTAGTTCTAATAAGAGTATAAGCAAGTTAGGATTGACTTATAAGCATTGGATGGTAATATGGAATCACGAAATAGTGAAATTGAAAGTTACACGAAGGATCCACGGCACCAAAATTTACACGGCGGAACCCTAAAAAGGGTGCCGTCGGTCCGCTCTGCAGTGCGGCGGTACCATTTTACATAACGGACGGTACCAAATTTTGGTGCGTCGTCCGTGCGATCTTGAGAAAAAAGGCGAGTTGTTTTTAGGTGTCGGGGACTTTTCGAAACACGAAATTTTTCTCAAAACATGTGATACTAAACATTTCTAGTTAGGAAAAGTAAATAACACATATATAAACATAGTGGAGCATGTATTTTGAGCAAGGCTTTTGATTTTCACATTATAGTGAAAATGGGTAAAATTTGATAGCATACTTGTGCTATCCCCTTGCATAAGATTGTTAGCATTCACCATTGTTTTGGGTTATATTATCATCCTACATAATAAAAACAACTAAATTGTATCAAACATTAACGATAATGTATGGTTCCAAACACTCCTTAAGTACCCTTATTTGTCCAACTTCTTGTAAATCTTGTTCATCATCCTACCAAGGCACTTGAACATTCCCTTAGTTTGCTTGAATTCCGTTGATTCATTCTCGATCTCGGGAAGAGACGCATAATACTCGTGAGGCGGAAGATGAGAGCTTGGAAGACCATCCTCGGAGCTATTTGATGATGATGATGATGGAGTTGGAGGTTTTGCTCTCTTGCCTTTTGTCTTAGCAACTCGTGCATCACTCAAAGGTACAAAGATGTGAGGGATGAGCTCATAGTGAAAATGCATCCCTTTTGGACTTGGTCGAATTGGTGCAAAGTTTCTATAGAGACGGGTGAGAGCATCCCGTATGGAAGAGCAACCGATCCTTGAGTTGGAATATCAATCATTCTCCTAGCGATGTAGTAAGCTAAATTGAATGGTTGACGGGTGGACAAGTTGTAGAGCATGTGACAAAGGCAAGCGTTGATGTGATCCCTATTTCCTATGGTGCTAATGGCGTTGGCTCTAAGTAGCTCCTCCCATTTCTTAAATTCGGGCTTAAGTTCATTTAGCTCCATTCCATATGGATCTCGGTTTACCTCCTTTCCCTTTCGGGTAACTCGGGTTGTATCACCCTTTGGGTTAAATAGGTGTTCACGGATGACATCCTTATCGGCTAAACGGGTTTGGTAGGGAAGAGAGCGGTCATTGATTGCATCAAGAGCGGTGAGTGACCATTTATCCAAGTAGACACAAGTTCCTCGGTTGGGAATTCCTAGCACTTGAGCAAAGTTGGCTAAGGTGATGGTGTAGTCGTTTTGATTGATTCTAAACCTAAGACAAAATTCATCACCTTCTTCATCACTAAAGCGGTCACACTAGCATAGAATTCTAACACAAACCTAGGACAAATTGGTTCATCGATGTCAAGAAGACAATCGAATTGAATGGTGGCTAGTTCTTCACCGAGATTGGTATTTTCAAGGAAGGATGAGTGAATGGTTCTACCCTCATGGAAATACCTTGATTCTAGACCCCTAAATATTTCTACTTGTTCCTTGGTAAGTCCTTTGGTTTTGTGATGTTTGGGAATGTAGTTAAGGGTGTCTTTGTGATCATAGAATCTTGCGGCTACCATGGTTATTCCTAAGGACAAGAATTAATATGTTAAAATGAGAATAAACTTTTAACGTTTTTGGTTCTAGTGTGTGCCTATATGAAAACAATTTGGAGTTGCGGTTATCTCGACTCATTTTATGCACAAAAATGGTTTTAGTGGGGTGTTTGGCTAATACCATGAGATAACCCAAATGCTCCTAATTCAATGTGGCTTCATTTGAATATACCCGGGAATGCATGTTAGTTATGAAATACCTTTAGTATTCAAGAGCATGCAAGTGATGAAAGTTTAACGTTTCTATTTGTATTAGCAATGAAAAAATTGTTTTCCTACAAGTGAGAAGCTTTTCAAAACTTTTGACATGGGGTGTTTGGTTATTTGAATAAGGCCTTATATTCATTATCTATCAATTAGTGGGAAGCATGATTTGTTTATGCAATATGATAATGTAGTACCTAATTTCAATGACTAGTTATGCAATTTGCCAATTGAATTCATATTTGGTATAAAAGCATACATAAAACCCCATGTAATGATTTGTGATAGTTTTGTGCATAAATAAGAATCCTAGACTCCGAATTAAGAGATAAAATGTAGTTAGGATACTTACAATGATGTTATCTTCATTGATTAGTGAGTGGGAAGATGACAATAATGAGCTTGGTTTAAGTTTTACGAGTTTTGGTAAAGTGGGTTTTGAGGAAGAAGATGTTTTGTAGGTATAGCGGTTTTGCTTCGTAGACACCACGGACGGCGGTACCAAATTTTGGTTCCGTCCGTGTTGTCGTTTGGTGCCGTGGCTACTGATAGCGGATACAAGACAAAATTTGTTTTGTTTTGACTATTCTAATGTTTTGGGCTATGTTTATCCTACATGTTTGGTTCCATTAACCCTAAACCAAGTCTAAGAAGATTAAAAGGTTCTCGTTTAAGAGGCTTAGTTAAGATGTCGGCAATGTTGTCTTCGGAGGATACTTTCTCGATTGAAATGTTTCCTTTTTGAACATTGTCGCGAAGAAAGTGATGGCGGATTTCAATATGCTTTGTGCGAGCATGTTGAACGGGATTCTTGCTGAGATCGATGGCTCCTTTGTTGTCGTAAAGTATCACAATGTCGTTGAGATGAATTCCGTAATCTACGAGAGCTTGCTTCATCCAAAGAGCTTGTTGACATGCTTTTCCGGCTGAGGCGTACTCGGCTTCAGTAGTTGAGATGGCTA
The DNA here is from genome assembly GCA_910596185.1 of Chrysanthemum makinoi. Classification (NCBI taxonomy): domain Eukaryota; kingdom Viridiplantae; phylum Streptophyta; class Magnoliopsida; order Asterales; family Asteraceae; genus Chrysanthemum; species Chrysanthemum makinoi. The sequence goes on from OU343224.1 coordinate 181,793,435, forward strand.
AGGCCGTTTGCTTCTTTGCAAACCATGAGGTGAGACAATGTCCAACAAAAGTGCAAATACCACTTGTACTTTTTCTATCGACATAGTCACCGGCATGATCCGAGTCGGCATACACTATGGTTTCTACACCCGTTCCTTTGGGATACCATAATCCTAAACACGTTGTTCCCTTAATGTATCTAAAAATCCTTTTTAAGGCTTCTAAGTGTGATGCCTTTGGGTTTTCTTGAAAGCGAGCACATAGACAAACACTAAACATAATGTCGGGTCTACTAGCCGTAAGATAGAGTAGGCTACCAATCATTCCTCTATATTTAGTGTTATCTACGGATTCACCTTCCTCATCCTTGGTTAGTTTAGTGTCCGAGGACATGGGTGTCTTAGTTGGTTTGGAATCTTCAAGACCAAATTTCTTAAGCATGTCTTTTATATATTTAGATTGGTTAAAAATATGCCATCTTCTAGTTGTTTAATTTGAAGTCCTAGAAAGAAATTTAACTCACCCATCATACTCATTTCAAACTCGTTGTGCATGATTTTAGAGAAATCATCACATAATTCTTGACAAGTTGATCCGAATATAATGTCATCAACGTATATTTGAACAATGATAATATGTGATTCCTTTTTCTTGGTAAAAGAGTATTATCTACTAATCCCATAGTATATTTGTTATCAATAAGAAAAGTCTTAAGTCGATCGTACCAAGCTTTTGGTGCTTGCTTAAGACCATACAATGCTTTCTTGAGTTTGAAGACATGATGTGGTTTCTCAAAGTCGGTGAAACCGGGAGGTTGAGCAACATACACTTCTTCGTTAATAAACCCATTAAGAAAAGCACTTTTAACATCCATTTGAAATAATTTAAAATCATAGGCACATGCATAAGCAAGCAATATTCTAATAGACTCAAGCCTAGCTACCGGTGCATAAGTTTCATCATAATCAATCCCTTCTTGTTGATTATAACCTTGCGCTACAAGCCTAGCTTTGTTTCTAGATACTATCCCATTTTCATCCATTTTATTTTGAAAAACCCATTTTGTTCCAATTATAGTTTGATCTTTAGGTTTTGGAACTAATTTCCAAACATCATTTCTAACCAATTGGTTTAATTCTTCTTGCATGGCAATTACCCATGATTCATCTTTTATTGCTTCATTTATGTTTTTGGTTCAATGGTGGATACAAAACAAAAATAATTACTTTGATTTTGGGCTTGTGACCTTAAGGTTCTTTGATTTAGTTGTCCTATGACCTTTTCTAAAGGATGACTTTTAGATTCTTTGATGTTTACAATTTCTTTATTTAATGGTTCATCTTCCTTGTTATTATTAATTATTTCTTGACCTTCTATCATTTGACTTTCAACTAAGTCATCATCTACCAAAGGTGATGTCTTAGAGGGAGGTGGACTTTCGTCGAATGTTATGTTCAACGATTCCTCGACTATCATTGTTTCTTTGTTTAGGACAATGTAAGCTTTACTAGTTTGAGAGTAACCAAGAAATACACCTTCATAAGACTTTGGGTCAAACTTGGTGAGATAATCTTTAGTATTAAGAATAAAGCATTTACAACCAAAGACTCTAAAATATCCTAACGTTGGCCTTTTACCTTTATAAAGTTCATATGGTGTTTTGTTTAAGAAAGGACGTATTAAGACTCTATTCAAAATATATGTAGAAGTGTCAACGGCGTTACACCAAAACTTTTGAGGAATGTTTTGTTCATTAAGCATTGTTCTACTCATTTCTTGAATTGTTCTATTTTTACGTTCTACTACTCCATTTGATTGAGGTGTTCGTGGAGCGGAAAAGTTATGTGTTATACCATTTGTATCACAAAAGTTTCCAAATTGAGTTTCATTGTCAAATTCACGACCATGATCCGTTCGGATCGACACAAATTTAACACCTAGTTGATTTTGAATTTTCTTGCTAAGAATTTCAAATTTATCAAAAGCTTCATTTTTGGTTTTCAAAACAACGTCCAAGTAAACCTTGAGTAATCATCTACTATGACCAAAGTGTATAAGTTGCCTCCATAGCTTCTTATAGCGGATGGTCCAAACAAGTCCATATGTAATAATTCTAGACACTTAGATGTGGACACCATATTTTTAGATTTGTGACTACTATGGGTTTGTTTACCAATTTTGCAAGCGTCGCAAAAGTGTTGGTCATATTTTAGTTTTGGTAAATTTCTAACTAGCTCTTTTGAAGATAGGTTTTGTATAAGTCTCATATTAGCGTGACCTAAGCGTCTATGCCAAAGAGATGAGCTATCGTCTAATGTTGTTAGGCAAAGTTTGTCATTATATGTTTTATCTATTTTCATGACGTATATGTTATTTTTCCTAACTCCTTTAGCTATGGTGATACCATCTTTTAGTATTTTACTACCATTTTCATCAAATAGTACTTTATACTTTTTATCACATAATTGGCTAATACTAAGTAGATTAAATCCTAACCTATCCACATGAGCAACATTTTCAATAGTTAGGGAGTTATGAGCGATCGTACCTTTGCCAATGATTTTGCTTTTGAGATTGCTACCAAAGGTGACATTACCTCCGTCATACTCTTGGTATGATGAGAAGAGACTTTTTGTTGCCCGTCATGTGTCGTGAGCATCCACTATCTTTTATCCATTCATCGGGTTCCAATCCAACTTTCAAGCATACCTAAGAAGCAAATAACTCAAGCATTTGGTCCCCAATATCTCATGGGTCCGTTTGGGTTAAACATACCATTTATTTGATTCATGTATGGAAATGATGGGTAAGAGTTCCATGGCATGTAATCTGGAGTTTGATATGGTCTAGGGAAGTTTTGATTCCAACCATTGTGTTGGTAGTTGGGTTGTACATTGTGGTTGCTCTTAGGAAAGGCGTTTGGCAAAAGGTGTTTTATATCGTTGTTGAGTAGTTTTTGATCTAAATTCAGTTTTAGCAAGTCCTACTCGATGTAACAAGCTGGTTTTAGTTTAACATTATCATTGGTTTTCTTTGTTACTTTTACAAATTCATGCGGTTCCGTATTACGAACATTCTGTCTATTTGAAGTACCCACGGCACCATTTGTTCAATGGACGGAACCCTTATTTTGGTTCCGTCACGGTCCGTCTTGCCAGCAATTTGACAGATTGTTCGTCCTTTTTGGCCGTTTTGTTTTGACTCTTTGGAATTAATACTTCATTAAAACCTAGCCCATTCATGTCTCCTGGTGTTTTATGAATTTTAACTATTTCATCGGCAAAAGCGATGTTCTTGTTAAACCTTTTAAATTTAGAATTGTTTTCGATTAAAACATCTTGTGTGAGCTTTAGTTTTTCTATTTCAAGTTTAAGCTCTTGACATGATTTACAATCATCGTCATTTGCTTTTCCTTTTTCAAGTCGTTTTGCTTTTCTTTTAACTCATAAACTTCATTTTCCAAAAATTCCTTTTTGGTTTTTAAAATTTATTTTTAGTTATGATTTTTAGACTTAGCTCACACAATTGATTATATTGTTTTTGCAAAGTGTCATCATCAATAGAAGAATAAGAAGAGTCGGAAAGTACCTCATTTGACTCATGTGCCATTAGAGCGATCTCTTCCTTGCTTGATTCTTCATCGTCTTCACTATCACTCCAAGCACCACTTACAAAAGCTCGTTGAGTTTTGCTTTTAGGTGGCTTGGGACATTCTCCTATGAGATGACTTGCATCACCACATCTAAAACATTTTCTTTCACCTTTACCCTTCTTGTCATCCCGATCTTTTCTGAATGGCTTCTTTTCTTCTCGAGGTTGTCTTACGAACTTTCCTCTTCTTCTAAAGAACTTCTTAAAATCTCTAACGGCCATGGCATATTCCTCATCTTCACTACCGGAGCAAGATTCGTCATCATCACTTGATCCGCTTTTGCTTTTAAGCAGCAGTTTGATCTTCTCCCTTTTTCCTTTGATGATCTCGAATCTTTCTCCATCACCATTTCGTGTACTTTGAGGTTACCGATCAACTCGTCTAGTGACATTATTGAGAGATCTTTTGATTCCTCAATGGCGGTCACTTTAGCTCTCCATTTGGGATGGAGTGCTCTAAGAAATTTCCCGACAAAGTTCTTACTACGAAAAGATTCATCAAGTGCTTTAAGTGATGTAATAATAGTATTAAAGCGAGCAAAGCCACAATCAATGGTTTCATCTTTGGGGATAACAAATTGTTCATATTGTTGAACAAGAAGATCAATTTTGTTATCCTTGACTTGTGAATTACCTTGATGTGTAACAATTAAAGATTCCCAAATATCTTTGGCGGTTTCACACATAAAAATTCTTTCATATTCTTTTCTAGGTAAAGCATTATAAAGCATCATTTTAGCTTCATTATTTTTAGCAACTAATTTCTTTTGTTCATCAACAGAAATATCCTTTGTTGTAGAACTAAAATCCCTTTAACAATAATAAACCAAAGATCTATATCTTTTGATTTTACATATGTTTCAAAGCGGTTTTTCCAATAGATAAATCCATTGGTTTCAAAGAGTGGTGGTCTTTGCATAGATTGCCCTTCTTTAAAGTTTTGAGAATCCATGGATCGTTTCAAGTTTATAAAATACAAGTTATTTTAGAAATTCTTGAGCAACGAGGCTCTTGTACCAATTGTAGAAAACTAGAAGGGGGGTTGAATAGTTTACCAATTAAAATTTTGTTTTGAAACTTATTGAAAAATCAATTGATATTGATCTTAGATATGTTAATGAAATATGCAAGCAATATGTAAAGAGTAAATAAGGAAAGAAATGATCAAACCACAACAAGTTGTTTATAGTGGTTCGGTCTACAAGGACTCTTTTTCCTTGCCCTACTCCACTCCTCGAGTCTCACACTCGAGAGTTTAACTTCACTAGTCAACAAGCTCCTTTCACCGGCGGAGAAAACCTTTACACTTTGCTTACACTATTTCCGACACTAAGCTAGATGTCGAGTTCTTTCCAAGGGTACAACTACTCCCACACACAATGTATTTTGAGGACTAAAATACTAACCACTCACACTCACAAGATTATGATGGTTTAATATAACAATGAAGTATGAATCAACACTAGATCATACAACACTAAACAAACAAGACTTCCAACTTCTCGTTTGAAGCTTGAATGTGACTTGATCTTCTTTGCTACAAAAGAGATCACTAATATGATATGAAACTGAGTTAGAAAGGTTATAGAGAAGATATGTATGAGAGTATGATAGAAAGGGATGAAAAACTACTTGGCTTGGCATTGCTATTTATAGCCAAAATGGGCGAGAGCGTCCACGGACCGCGGAACCCTTAAAAGGGTTCCGCCCGTGTATCAATTTGGTACCGTCGACAGCCAAGATATCAAATCTTGCTAAAGTCAACTCTATCTAAGTGAGATTGTGCAAGATATGAAGAGTACAAATTCACACAAAATATCTAATGAAATCTTCCAATGATTTCCATGATGCATCACATGATGTCATATGTTGTATTTCTATTTTTAGAAATATGCAAGTACTTAAGTAGTGTTTGGTTTTAAGAACCTAACACATTCTAAAAACTACTATCATACATAATGATTAGAGTCATATCAAGATGTTACTAATCATAAATGTAAACGCTTGAATGATGAATATATTGTTTGAAAAGGCTTGTTTTAATATCTATTAAACTTGAGAAGCTTTAAGCTTTTATACAAATTAAATTTACTTTTGTCGTTAACAAAACTTAGATAAAGATCAAAAATATAAATAACGTTTGATGACGATATTTGTATTAACAACTTGGTTTGTGGAAAAGACTTGGATCGACACCTAGGGTGGTGGCCGATCGGTTTGTAGCTAAAAAACACACACAAAAAACTGTTTTAGGGTTTAGCTAATGAGCACAAGAGATGGAAAAATAAAACCCCTAGCCTTGTTTATATACCCAAGCAAACTTGGTGAACAAGTTGGTTTTGTTTCCTTGGCCGATCGGTTTGGAGTCCCTAAAGGGATTCCGGAACCTTCACAACTTTTGCAATTTAGTCCTTTTCCAAATACCTTTAACGTCCGTTAGTCCATTACATTAATTACTTAACGTTCGTTAGTTATTTCGTTTAATAAATAAATAAATATAACATTTATATTTAGCTATTAAATTTAAATTCTCATACGTAAAGTGTGCAATCCCATAGTCTCGAGTTCGATCCTAACTCACGTATACTAATTTATATCCATAAAACTAACAAAGGATTCACATTTTACAAAGATATTTTTCCAGGCCGCTTATGGTGAGTTGTGTTGTGATAGTATGGATATAGTACAATCACGACAACAAGAAACACTACAAAAAAAATGTCATTTTATCACACTAAGTGTAAAAATTAGTTATATAAATAAGTGTGAACAAATTTTGAAAAACAGAAGAGTTTTCACATCTATATGTGTTTTAAAAAAAAGTCTATACTTTTAAGTGTGGAGAAATCTAGTGTCTACACTTACAAGTGTGCACTATATTTGTAACAACCAATTCCTCCACACTTTTCCTCATGTGCGAAGAATTTGCGTGTCACAAATATAGTACACATTTGCAAGTTTGGACAAATTCTAGATTTTTTTACATTTAAAATTGTGAACTTTTTTTTAAACACATATAGGTGTGAAAACTCTTTTGTTTTTCAAAATTTGTTCACACACTTATTTATGTAACCAATTTTTACACAATCATAAATGTTAATAATCTCAAAATCTTCTACACACTTTTTAAAAGTGTGGTAAAATGATATTTTTTTTTAGTGAAAGGATGGAAGTATTGCTAAGTTAACATATCATGCATGGTACTTTCCATAATCTCAAATGCTATTTTTTGACCTTGACACATGACGAAACAGAAGAATGAGTGTTGATCCTTTACAAGCTCAAACCCTTACTTACTCGCAAATGTCAGTTACTTCAACAGGAGTATCAATATTCAGACCAACGCAACCTTATGAAAGTTGACTACTGGACTTTAAGGCGAGACCATTAAAGGGCTTCGGCTGATTATAGCCCAAGTGAGAGTCGAAATTCCTTCAGAAAATACGGATGGTTAGATTTTTTAGTGTTTACGAGCTTTTAATAGCTTATGCAAGAAACAAACTGAAGGTTCGTATAAGGTTTATTCATGTACTGCAGGACTTGATCAAGTACCATATACATCTAAACTAGATTTTTTCTTTTTCTTTTTTTCTTTTTTTTTTCTTAATCAAGTACCCTATACATCGTATAGGTTCGTATAAGGTTTATTCATGTACTGCAGGACTTGATAATTTCCAAAACTCATAAAACACCTTTCATTCACACTATATTTTATGTTTTATGCAAAGTTTTGACATTAAAAATGCGCAGAAGACTAGTAAATCAAAATATGGGTGTTATGTCAAACGCTATCTTTCTACCTATTTTGCAAAATGTACATTTAACTTCATTACAAACAAAACCAAATTTGAAAACCTGGACACAAAACATTTGAGAATACCATTGACAACATTTTTACAAGGGGGTTGGGGTTAATTTATCCGAGCATGGTATCAAGAGTCTACTTGCCAACTATACACAAAACGGGCAAGTAACTACTACTTCAAGCTCCTTTCCTTAAGCATTCTCTTTACCTTGATTCTGCGAACTTGAACCTACATAACAAGCTACCATCGCATGATCCCAAGATCATGCCATAAACCATAGTTAGTTTAACAACTTAATAAGCTAAACTAGTATAAGAGCATATGGTATGTTGCCCTAAAGTTAAGGTTTAACACATGATACGTCAGCGCCACATCAGCTTTAACTTTTCACCTTTACTCAACAAAAAACACCCCTTATCATAACTTACCCAAGTTAAACCTTAACTCACTTTAACTCAAATATTTTCAAATTCAACCCCTAAACTAAAACTAACACTTCCATTTATGAAAAAACATATCATTAATTTTTTTTGGGTAAAGGGGAGTAATCCTGCACCCTGGTAAATATATTAACCAAAAAGACGTTTAAGTACAATGGATATGAGTGAAATCTCATATCTCAGCCCATTACATAGGCATAAAGCTTACATGACAAGATACTTCCTATTTTCTAAACAAGAAAACAAGCCACTACTCAAATGATAACATATGACATAACGAAAGAAAATTACTTCCTAGGACCTTGAAGCTTGGTGCCATACATGGCATTAAAGGCATCCAAATTCCCTGGAAGATCAAAAACCTGATTCGCATAGTCATCATTAGTCATAGTCATCATACTCATCTTCAAACTCTTGGCCACACGAATAGATTAGAGACTCATCAAATGGGTTAGCAACCACCTCATCTTGAGAATCGAAACCACGATCTCTCCTACTTTAGAAAAGGGTTAACTCTCTTAGTAGAAGAGTGGATTACAAGAATCACTAGTTTTAGGAGCCACACCTGACTCCATCTCTTTCAAATCACTCACAAGGGGTTCTTGTGATGCGATTACTGTCTTAGTAGACTTATCTTCATTAACTTCCATTTATGCGACAGAATCCACATCCTTGTTGGTGTCATTAGAAGGCATACCAAACGCGTCCGTATATTCCATATTAAGAGCATCAAGCTGGTTAGATGTAGAGATCTTTGTTCCACTCGAACTAGCCACATCAGAAGCATTCTTCTTAGTGACTTCCACTTTCTTAGGTTTAGGAGGAATCTTTTTGGGTTGATATTGGCGCTTACCCAAAGCGAGGTTTAGTAAACCCTCCTTGACCCGGAATAGTAGACCCACCTTGCTTTCCCTTCTTCTTGTTATTAACCGTCTTGAAACCATCATTAACGCGCTTAGTAGGCTGAGCAGGAGGTTCAACAACTTTAGGACATTCAATAAGAGTATGACCAAAAATCTTACATTTATCACAATGAGGTGGTTTCCACTCATATTCAACCCGTATCTTCTCAATAGTCTAACCCGACCCATCAAGTAACGGTATCTTAACAGTAAGGCTGTCCCTAAGCACCTCATCCGACTTCACTTCAATCATGCATCTAGCAAAACTACTACGGCCCCACGAGCAGAGCCGGTCCTGAGTTTTTTGATGCCACAGGCGATAAAAAATGCCCCTAATCAAATGTTGTAGACAACAAGCACAATATGACGTTAGACCTCGAGAGAAAATATGCATATCAACCTAATAAAACATGGAAAACTCTTTTAAAAAAAAGAAAAAAGAAACTTAATCTTTACATAACATAGATATGCAAAACCAAATGACGTTTTTAGTTATGTACCAAATATTCAAACAAGAAAAGGGTTTCGAAAACCAATATACGTGACAGTTACATGCTACGTAACTAAATACTCAAACTGTATGTAAACAAAAACTAACATGACTAAAAAACCATGTTTATTTTTTATAAATCGTCTTATTGATTTTTTTAATATCTTGACACAAAAGTTAAAAAACCATTTGGGCTTTATAAAAAAGCCGCATTAAGTATCTAACAAAAGCTAAAGAAACCATTTAAGCTTTTAGAGCATCTACAATACATCAAGTCTTTAAGACTTATGCATTTAATGCATATGATATTTAATAGCCAAAGCTTGGATGAAAGACTTGAGGTATACCAAGTTTTTGAAGAAAAGCTTTTCAAAAAGCTTTCATTTCAATGCAAAAAAACGCTTTCAAAAAACTTTTAAAAATAGTAAAAATCTTTTAACCATTTGATGCACCTCTTATCAATACTAAAGCAAGTAAGCAACTATCCAACTTTACAAATTCATAGGTTTCAAAATAAAATAAAAATTAAAGAAAATGTAAACAAAAGGACAAATGCAGAGTATTACATTATTAGAAATATCAAATATCCAAATAAATATGTTAGTCCCTACCAAACTTTCTCTTTCTTTCTCTTTAAAGTCTTCTTCTTCAACACAAAAGTTACTCCAACCACCACTATATCAGGTACCGGAAAATTGTGTTCGAATAAAAAACCATTTTCCGAAAGCTAGAACAAGTTTCTGTCATACATCATCATCACAAAACCTATTTATATAACATATAACTGATTCATAACACCCGAAAATTGATGCCTCTACTTTTTTTGATGCCCTGGGCCGTCGCCCACCCCTAGATCCGGCCCTGCCCACGAGTCCTTGCACATTTGGCTAGTGAAAGCATCTAACCTTTTGGGCGTGCCTATCAATGTGGCAATGAGACTAAGGCCATCATCAGAAAACATAGCAAGAAGAACATCATGGAATTTAACCCACACCGGGATGTTGGTTAAATCCTCTTTAAGTAAGTTGGTGTTCAATGTCCATGGTTTAAGAATAATAGGTACATTTCTAATCAACCAAGGATCGTTTTCAAGAACATCATCAACTCCTTTCTTCGAATTGAACTTAAAAAAGAAGAACCCTTTTGCATTCATCATTACCTTTTGTATACCAAACTTAGCCCGCGCATACAAAGTAATCAACAACAGGAAAAGCAAGTCGTTGACCAAGGAAATACCCATACAAAGTATTCTCAAACCTAGTGTTCACCTCTTCAACCACTTTCATCGGGACAGAAAGATCCACACCATTAGCTTTCTTATTACACTCCAACCTACGAAAGTTTGACGTGTGTTTATTAGGTTCAGTCGAAGTAACACCAGCATACGATGTAGAAGGTTGTTTCAAAGCATACACACCAACCTTCTCAATACCAACAGCCCCAAGTGCATTCGTATCAAACTTAACATTAGCATTATTAGGACTACTAGTAGCATTAACATTAGAAGCCATAGGAACACTCGTATCTTGAGGAGGTTTCGAATAATAACCAATAGCAGTAAGCATCTCCTCTAGTTCCTTCTGTGACTGCGCTACCTTAAGATGCTCAAATGGATTAGCCCCAATAGAAGTAGTAGCATCCACTGTCACAGCTGGTTTTAATGGTTGCCCATCGTCACCCACAAGAACAAGTTTTCCCGTAAAGATTTGTTTTTCAATAGCACGAATTTTCAATAAAGTATCATGACCCTCAGGCGTGTCATGACTAGGTGCATCATGACTAGGGCTCGAACCAAGTGAAATCGGCTCCACTTGTCCATCAGTACGAGAACTACTCCCCTCGTTAATCGGAGAAGGGCAAGCATCCATGTCGTCAACAAGAATAGACGAATTAATGTTCTCCTCTCCTTGTGGTAGTCGTTCATCAACAGTAACTGACCCAGACACCGTTATAGCATCATTACCAGATATAGCATCATTAACCATTAACGATACGGATTCAACACCTTTACCAGGTGTAACATCAACACCGTTCACGACCTGGACATGTATACCATCAGCACCACCAAGATCATGTTCCACTTTACCCCCACCTTTATCCCGCTCTCTCGTAACCCCCATCAAGAAACAATCACAGTAAATCGACCCTCAAACCACCACCAGGTACAAACCAAAAACTTAGTGTCAACAAGGACTCATGCAAAAAGTACGCAACAGCTAGATAAATAACATGCACGATTGACTATATTAGCGAATTAGACAATAAAGGCAAAGCAATGATTGGCTAATATTAAATAACCTACTCCGACCCACTAGTAGAATCAGTAGGATTCAAGCACGTGAATAACCAAATCAAGATAATCAATTGGAAAAAGAACCGACCCACGATCTGAATTATCAATTAATTATTAATCGAAAAAGGGTTTTTTAATTGTAAGGGTGAATCGGTTTTCGCCAAGAGAGAGTATACGTTTAGGGTTTACCAGTAATGTGAGGTACTGTCGACACATATCATTAATTTTTAAACATATTACAATACGAAATATAAAATAACTAGAAAAAAATACAATGAAAAAAAATAGAAACATAGCAAATTTAAAAACATATGAATTACAAATACTTATTCATCGTCGTCGGGTTCTTGTTGTTGTTGTCGTTCAAGATGGTTCTGCCGAACATGCTCCATAAGGTATAGTTGGAGTTGAGTATGCGTTTCTCGGTCGCGTATTTCTTTTGCCTTGCGACGGTGGGTATCACATCTTTCGACCACCTTTCTTGCCTCATACGTGCTGACGGATCCACCCATATTTCGTTATAGTCACGTAATGCAAATTTTTGATTATTTAAAATCATGTTATGCAAAATAAGGCAAGAATACATGATTCTACGTATCTTGACAATTTTCATTTGACGTGCCGGTTATTGTAATATACCCCAACGTCATTGAAGCACACCAAAAGCATGTTCAACATCCTTTCGTGCACTTTCTTGTTTCCTTTTAAAATAAGTATGTTTTTCGTCAGTTGTTGACGAGAAGGATTTGACGAAAGTTGCCCATTGTGGGTAAATTCCGTCAGCCAAGTAATACCCCTGTTCATACCTAGTTCCATTAACCATATAAGGTGCTCTTGGGGCAAGGTCAGCAAGAATGTCATCGAATAACGGAGAGTTATCTAAAATATTAATATCGTTATTCGTCCCCGCCATCCAAAAAATGCATGCCAAATCCATAAATTTTGAGAAGCAACAACTTCAAGCATAATTGATAACATCAAATAGTCCTGAATATTAAGTGTCAATTTCCCCCGTTAATGCTCGTTATTTATATCATTTATATGGATTTACGCTTTTTTTCCATTGTTTTACACTTTCAGGTAAATTGCGAGCATTGGAGCTAAAGAGACGCGGAAATGGAAACATTACTAAGGATTTATCACAGTATGCTTATTTTGAAGAGGTTACTGCGTAACTCGTCTCTCACATTAAGCCGTAACTATTGCGTGACCCTGAAGTCCAACTCATCAAGAGGTTACGCGTAACTCCTTCCAAAGATTACGACGTAACTCCATTAGGTCAAAAGAGGTTCCACGCCGCTTATACTTACGCCGGAACTACTGCATCACTTGCGGCGTAACTGGTTTATTGAAGACTACGGCGTAACCACTTATTAGGTTACTGCCGTAACTAGCGATCTAGAGCTTTTCACGGAATAGAAGGTTACGGCCTAACTCATCTATTGGTTACGCCGTAACCCAGACCTGGCCTATAAATACCCCACGAATTCCAGCATTTCTAATCATTCCATTCCACACACAATACTCTGAGAATGTGGGAAAATACTCAAGGAAGGTCTAGGGAAGCATACGGAGTTGTTTCTAAGGGAGAAGTCACACCATTACGATAAGCTTTAGCGTTTATTGTTTCTTTTACTTTCAATTCATGTATTTCGTACCTTTGAATATTGAATTGATGTGCATGATTAATATGAGCGGCTAAGCACCCTTTGGTGCTAGCCTAGTTATGATTCCTTAATTGTTTTGTTTGCGTTTACCTTTACTTCCGTACAATTATTTCTAACTGTATGCATGCATAGTTCTTTTGTAGTCACCCCTGGTTTGGTAGTTTTGAATGGCGGTAGAGGTCAATTGCCTAGGAGATATGACTAACTAACCCTAGGTGAGCGGTTGAGGCGGGAAGGGTAAGATATGACCAACTGGCGACCCTTTCTACTTGTGCGATTTGACCAACTGATCACCTATCGTTTGGATGAACTTAAGAATTGGGGGTGTAGTGTCTAAGTTCCTAACGGCCGGGCACTCACTATTTAGAATCTAGCATGTAGCGGTACTTAATGACTCGGCTTAGGGGACAAGGAACAACAGGACTTATGTGGTCGCTGATTTCTTATGTGGTGGCATCTTTGCTGATAGGTTAGGCGAATTGACCAAATCTTTGTCCTCTCGAATTTGACCCAAGTAATTGGAAGTAGGTAGACGTAGACATAACTAGTTAGGAGGATTAACTAGGTTAGCACCACTATTCCTCTATTGATTTCCTTTCTACCATTTAATTGCTTTCATATTCTGCGTTCGTAGTTTAATTAATTAAAACCCTATCAAACCATTTATATTCTGTGACAATTAGACTTAGTAATTATCCGACACACATAGCTCTTGGGACGACCTCGGCTTTACCATTTACTACACTACACACGACCGGGTACACTGCCCGTTAGTGCATTAGGGTAGATCATAGGTATAGCGAGACACTATAAATATTAAGACCTGGTCAGTAAAACCTGCATCAAGTTTTTGGCGCCGCTACCGGGGAGCTATATTAGGATTAATTTTAAGTCTTTCATTTCATATTTAAACTTTTCTCACGATTATATTTCAAGTTTTTAGGTACAATGGAAGTGGTTAACATTGATGACCTCACTCTTGAGAAATACTTGGCGTTGACTAGAGCTGATCAAGGGCCGGGTCTCGTAAGACCGACAATCGGAGCGGATGTTCGTTTCGAAATTAAAGACCAATTTATGAGGGAACTTCGCGCTAACCCTTTTTCAGGAAATAGGGACGAAGACGCATATGAGCACGTTGAAAATGTACTATACATCGCTAGCCTTTTCAACATTCCGGGCGTGTCACATGATGTTGTTATGCTCAGGGTCTTCCCTATGACTCTAACTGGAGCAGCCAGAAGATGGATCGAAAGATTGCCCGCCGGGGCAGTTAATACTTGGGCGCTACTTAAGAAACTCTTTATCCAAAGATATTGCCCACCATCAAAGATTTCTAATCAACTCTTGGAGATCCACAATTTCAAACAAGAAGACGACGAAACTCTGTATCAAGCTTGGGGACAGATACAACGATCTTCTTTATAAGTGTCCTACCAATGATCTTAATAACCCGTGAAAGTCAATATTTTCTACAAAGGAATAAATGTAACTACTGAGACAGAATCTTTGGATTATCAAGGACCTATCTCGAATATGACTCCTACTACGGCAATTGAAGCCATTCAAAAAATGGCGGACCATTCTCAAAAATGGCACGACGGCGGAAGTAAAAGAAACCTAGGCGGAAGTTTCGAGGGAATTGCAGCGATTGCTAGTAAACTTGAAAATCTTAGAAGAGATATGCTAAAAATCAAAGAAACTGTTCATGCCATCCAAGTCGGCTAAAGTGTGGTAGGGACATTTGACTAAAAGCTGTCCTAATAACGAAAAGAAAGATCTGATCGAGGAAGCTAAATACGGGGAGAATAGGACCTTCTACGGGGATAATCGTAATGGGTTTCGTGGAGGACCCCCACCGTATTATGAGCGTAATGAGAGAAGAGCTAACCCGGAAGGGATTATCAGCAAGTACCTTGTAGACACTACCAAGAGGCAAAAGGAGCAAGAAGAATGGCTTAAGAATTTTCAAGATAACACATACAAAAACCTCACGTCCCACGAAACATCACTTAAGAACTTAGAAACTCTAATTGGAAAGCTTGGCGACGAGGTTCAAAGAAGGAACGAAGAACAAAAAAACAACTCTACTATATGTAAGGCTGTGTTCTCTGACAACAACAAGTGCTCTAATGAATCAGATACCGAGGGCGAAAGTGAGTTATGCCGTAATCACACTCCAGAATTACGGCAAAACCCAAATTCTTGCAAAAACACAAACAACAACCCCAAAAGAAGGAATCATTGGTGTAAAAGTATTGCAATTGATGACGGAGAATGCTACAGTTTGTGGGCCTCATGTGATCCTCGAAAAACCTGCGATGGTGGTGTTGATAAGAAAAGAATAGAAGATGACAAATACAGATGGACTACTCTGAATGACGAAGAAAGGTTAGCCAAGTTCTCAATTAACGAAGTGGAAGGGCCACCCATCAAGCATTACTGTAAACCCTTACTCATCATTGAAGATGAGATCACTAACGCTTGGCCTACGTGCAATCCCTTTCGTGATTATTGCAACGGAGGAGGGAATGTGAAGAACGAAGTATGGATATGCCCAAACGAGTCTGGGAGACACGACGTTGATTTTGGAAATCTATCATTCAATGATTGGTATTCCATTAGGTTCGGGGACTCGATAATTAATTCAACTATGTTCAGGAATTTGGAACTGAAATATGAGAAACACTTTCTTCGAGGAAAAACCATTAAACCCCTCGATGATATTCCTTCTGAAGATGACTATGACAAAGGAATTAGGAATCATTGGTGCGAGCAAATTAAAACCAGCAACGGAACAGTTTGGGCCTCCTGCAACCCTTTTGAGTATGAATGTGATGGAGGAAGTAGCATCGAGAGAGCTGGGGAAGACGAATTCCTTTGGACTTCGACTAATGATTCTGAAACGAAGCGCCTTGGCGGATGATCTCGGATTCGACGAGTGGATCAAAATCAAATACGGAAAAATTGACACGTTTACCAAAAAGAAAATCTGGGAAGGTTGTATGAGTAAAAATCAACCAAACAATGAAGTTCGGATAAAGAACCGATTGATGACACCAAAGACTCGTAAACAATGATAAATCTGAGACATATTCTCAACCAACTTGAAGATACCGATTCCGATAATGATTTCGATTATCTCGAGTTGCAAGGCGAAGACGGGTTCATCGACCCAGATGATGAGATACACGAGAAACGAAGATGCAAGCTTCTTGGCATCCCATTTAAAAGGCCACCTCCTATTATAAATGAAAATTTCGAGTTTACGCGATACCATTTGGGGCCTGAAGAAAAATTTTGCAAGATACGGAAAATTGAAACCAAAGAATACCTGCGCACTGCAACAAATGTCGGATGGGTTAGGCGCAACTTAATGAAAGACGTGGATGAAGTTGGGGATGCTCAAAGACCCCCATAGGAGCCCCGTGGCTCTGAGTCTAACTTAAAGACTCGTTAATAAAGAAAAGTGCTCTTTCGGGAGACAACCCGAATTATCCATTTCTTTTGTTTTATTTCCTTTCTGTTGGGTTTTGTGTTTTCTAACCATTTTTGCTGGAGACAATGAAGTAATTACTGCTTTGATTCTCACGAGACAGAGTTACGGCGTAACTCATCTTGGTGATTACGTCGTAACCAATATTTTAGCAGCAGAATTCTTGACGCATTACCAACTACGGCGTAATACCATCTTAGTGGTTACGCCGTAACCATTCGCTTCTCAACTCATTCCAGGTTTTGCAAGTTACGGCGTAACTCTCTTATTAGAGTTACGACATAACTCTCCTCTGCTTTAATTCTTTCATTTTAAAACACAGTAACCTTATATTAGTTTTTAAATGAACTTTGTGGGTGTGTTCCTGTAAACCCTCACGAGACTTCACTCGTCCACTTGGGACACCAAGTGGTTTAAAAAACTTGTTGCATTAAGCTAAATGCAACCGTGATTCCTACGAAAGTGAGTTAGGTTTGTTTTCCATTTTATTTTTTTCTTTTAGAATTATGCTTGTCGGTATTGTGATTTCAGGGATTGAAGTTTGCTCATGACGCTTTACGAAGGCACGATCCTTTCTCGTGGGCCTTCTTCTTTTTGGAGCAAATTTCAGGGAAGTTCTTGCTCTAATTCTACCTTTCTCTTCACCTTTATTTTAATGCCTAGTACAAATGGGACTTTGTACAATTCAAGTGGGGGGACGGGGAGTAGAATTATCTCTTGAACTTTATTTCGCCCTCATTTTTCTAGTTTTTTATGAAAAATTATGCCATGTGTTATATATTTTGGTATGTTTTTCCGAACCTAACTAGATTAGACCTTAGCCGAGCACATACAACCCTTGATATTACATGGTGAGATTAGCCTTATCCGTTTCCTATATTTTACCCATATCCACCAAATTATGAGTGTGCCGGTAGCTTGTAAACTTTAGAACTTGGCCTTTGCATCATTTCGAGACCATAGGCGAGGTATGTTGAGTTAGCTCGATGTATTTGGACTTTTCAGTTTTAGAAGGCAGTATTATAGGATTATCACCCAAACAACCTACCATTGTGAGTCTATCGATTAGTCACCTCGACTTTTCGACCCCCATGTGAAACCCTTTTGTTGCACTCTCCTTTAGTGCAAGATACCCCTAGATACACCCTTTTGAGCCATTCCTTTCATTTTGTCACCCCAATATATTGTTTCATTACACCCTTACACCTTAGCCTACCCTGTAGTCTTTATTTGTAATTGGGAAGTCATCATTTGCCTAAGTTCAAGGTTCGAGTGGAAAGGTTTGAAAATCACGCTTTCATCGACAACAATTATGAAGATCCTTGAAGGTCCCCCGAATTCCCATTGTTCATCTCAAGTGGGGGGATGTTATGTTATCATGTATGTTCACAAAAAAAATAATAGTTGATTCAGTTATGATTTTGTAAAGTGCAATGTTATAAGCACTATAGTATGAGCTTTATTGTTTAGTATCGAGGAGGCCACCTCGGTCACATTTGAAGATTGGAGTTGGAGTAATACCAACTGAAGAAGAAAAGGTAGTGTGCCCATCACGACGTCCTCTAATGACATATCTACCTTGCATTTCATGATCCAGTCTCTAGACTTCTAAACTTGAACTTTGGGTGGACGGTAAGTGATGATGACTTAGTTATATACATAGACCACCTGCTTGTTTTTCATTTTACACCAATTATACATCCCATGTCTTATCCTACCCTTTAGTCATGAAGCATGTCTAGGTGATGCAGCGAGCAATCTTTGGTGTCTTGGCCATGGATTTGGTCATGTATCATTGATTTTGTCCACTTCGCCGTGACATGTTAGTAATGACGAGTCACCCTTTAACCTTTGTCGTGTCTACCCATATTTCCTTCGAGAATTGTTTAGCCCTTAACTCCAGTGGTGGAGATTTGTGTAACCGCCAAGCTTATGATAGAATACATGCTCTGACTGTGCAATTAAGTGATCACCCCGAAATTGACACTTATAATAGTTGAGAGATTTGAGTGTTTGTTCCCCTTTCGCGAGGTGTTTGGCTTTGTTTTATTCTAGCATAAGGGATTTGTAAACTCATATTTTCCATTTTTTGGGAGATATCTTTTTAGGAATCTATCTAATAAGGTCTACTTGAAGGCAAGTAGAGTTCAAGTGGGGGGATATTTGATAACATCAAATAGTCCTGAATATTAAGTGTCAATTTCCCCCGTTAATGCTCGTTATTTATATCATTTATATGGATTTACGCTTGTTTTCCATTGTTTTACACTTTCAGGTAAATTGCGAGCATTGGAGCTAAAGAGACGCAGGAATGGAAACATTACTAAGGATTTATCACAGTATGCTTATTTTGAAGAGGTTACGGCGTAACTCGTCTCTCACATTACGCCGTAACTATTGCGTGATCCTGAAGTCCAACTCATCAAGAGGTTACGGCGTAACTCCTTCCAAAGATTACGACGTAACTCCATTAGGTCAAAAGAGGTTCCACTCCGCTGATACTTACGCCAGTAACTACTTGCATCACTTGCGACGTAACCTGGTTTATTGAATACTACGGCGTAACCACTTATTAGGTTACGCCGTAACTAGCAGATCTAGAGCTTTCACGACGGAATAGAAGGTTACGGCGTAACTCATCTATTGGTTACGCGTAACCCGGACTGGCCTATAAATACCTTACGAATTCCAGCATTTCTAATCATTCCATTCCACACACAATACTCTGAGAGCGTGGGAAAATACTCAAGGAAGGTCTAGAGAAGCATACGGCTGTTTCCAAGGGAGAAGTCACACCATTACGATAAGCTTTAGCGTTTATTATTTCTTTTACTTTTAATTTATGTATTTCGTACCTTTGAATATTGAATTGATGTGCATGATTAATATGAGCGGCTAAGCACCCTTTGGTGCTAGCCTAGTTATGATTCCTTAATTGTTTTGTTTGCGTTTACCTTTACTTCCGTACAATTATTTCTAAGTGTATGCATGCATAGTTCTTTGGTAGTCACCCTGGTTCGGTAGTTTTGAATGGAGGTAGAGGCCAATTGCCTAGGAGATATGACCAACTGACCCTAGGTGAGCGGACTGAGACGGGAAGGGTAAGATATGACCAACGGACGACCCTTTCTACTTGTGCGATTTGACCAACTGATCACCTATCGTTTGGATGAAATTAAGAATTGGGGGGTGTAGTCTCTAAGTTCCTAACGGCCGGGCACTCACTATTTAGAATCTAGCATGTAGCGGTACTTAATGACTCGGCTTAGGGGACAAGGAACAACAGGACTTATGACGGTGCGCCTAATTTCTCCTGTGGTGGCATCTTTCCTGATAGGTTAGGGCGAATTGACCAAATGATGTCCTCTCGAATTTGACCCCACCTGAAGTAATTGGAAGTAGGTAGACGTAGACATAACTAGTTAGGAGGATTAACTAGGTTAGCACCACTATTCCTCTATTGATTTCCTTTCTACCATTTAATTGCTTTCATATTCTGCGCTCGTAGTTTAATTAATTAAAACCCTATCAAACCATTTATATTCTGTGACAATTAGACTTAGTAATTATCCGACACACATAGCTCTAGGGACGACCTCGGCTTTACCATTTACTACACTACACACGACCGGGTACACTGCCCGTTAGTGTATTAAGGGTAGACCATATGTATAGCGAGACACTATAAATATTAAGACCTGATCAGTAAAACCTGCATCAATAATTGTTGGAAATTTTTTATCACCCCTACCAAATTGCCCTTGCCAAGCCACCGGACAATTTCTCCATTCCCAATCCATGCAATCAATGCTACCAAGCATTCCGGAAAACCATGACACTTTTCATGTCTTTGATAAATATTTTGAATGTCGGACCATGTTGGTTTTCTTAAATACTCCGGCATAAATAAATCAATAACGCATTTGTTAAAATTATCAAGACAATCACGCTAAGTATGCTCACCCATTTGCAAATATTCATCAAACGCATCAGGTACGGTGCCGTACGCCAATTGGCGTATGGCAGCCGTACACTTCATAAGAACACTTAAACTCATTCGACCCGTGCAATCGAGTGATTAGCTAAAGAATTTAAAACGATCTGGAATATTTTCGGAAGTATAAGATTCAATACCTTCGATTATTTGTAGAAATAGTTTCTGGCTCATACGAAATCTTCTTCGAAAATTCCGGTTCGTATACTTAAAACCTTGAATGAAATAGTCGTTCGCATAAAGCGTTTTACGCAAGCTCACGTTCACGATGTATATGGTTCTGAGTCACAGCGAGGTTGAGCATTTGCTTGTTTCAACTGTTAGCGATATTCGTACGCGACCATCATAAAATCAAAGTCAGTTTCGTCATCTACGTCTGACCATTGCTGAGGTAATTCGTCACTCTTATTCGAATCCATTGTGAATGAACAAGGTTTTTTTTTGTTAGAGAAGAAGTATATAAATTGATATTGAGTAGTGGAGTATGTGGAAAAAAAATGATGTGTTATTCTTCAAAACGGCGTGATAAAAGAAGTATATGGACAAAATAATGCCATGTGCTACATGTGTATTAACATTCATACTTACGTTAGGTACTGAAGCGTCATATTCTTCAAAACGGCGGATGATGAATTGCAAGACTTTTCCATTGTACACTTCCTTGGGAACTACCGCTGCACTTTCCAAAAAGTTGGGACCAAAACTTACAATTTAGTCAAACCACAGAGACAAAAATGCAATTTACTCTTCTAATTTTTGGAATGTATGATGTGTTCCTTTATATTTTCCTTTGTTAATCTTCATAACATTAAATTTAAAAGCGAGAAAGGTCAGGCTTATGCTTATAGAGTTGAGATCAATATAGATCTCATATTTGTCATAAATCTAATAAATCAATTTTAGCCATTCATTTTTTATTAAAATTAATAAAAATGCTATTTTCACTCTTTTTTTTAAAAACAATATATCTTGCAAACGATAAATTTTTAAACTACAAAAAATACACTATCGCGACGAGAATTAAATTATCTTTCTATAAATATGCACTTCTCTATATTTTCGACAAAGTTTTTTTTTCCAAAATTCCGCCCAGAGAAATCATATATGATTTGTGAAAATCATATGTGATTTGTGAAAATCATATGTGATTCGATTTTCACAAATTATATATGATTTTTACAAATCTATGATTTGTGAAAATCGAATCACATATGATTTTCACAAATCATATATAATTTTTCTGGGCCGAAATTTTGAAAAAATAATCGTTAAAAATATATAGAATTGCATATCTATAGAAAGATAATTTAATTATCGTCGCGATGATATGCTTTTTTTGGCGTAACGATTTACGGTTTGCAAGATAATTAAGTTTAAAAAAAAAAGTGAAATTTTATTTTATTTTTTTTATTAAAAAAATAAATGGCTATGATTGGTTCATTGGATTTATGATAAATTTGAGATTTATATTGAACTTTTGACATGCTTATGCAGTTTTAAAAAACTTCAAATCAATAAAATATATCTCCGAACGGCAAAACCTACCTCGTACACATTTTGTCTATATAGGCTTGATTCCACACGTACTCTCTTCGTCAATGGGTCACCATGGTAGACTAAAGCATGTACGTGTTTTATACATGTCTCATATAAGTCCATTCGTTAATGTTAGTTTTATTAGCGAATAGATTAGGCTAGGCCCAAGCCCGTGTGTGGGCTTAGGGTCCGTTAGGGTTTCCTTTATGTTTCATGTATTCTCTATAAATTGTGATTCGACATATAAATAACATTTTTTTTTTTTTTTTTTTAAACAAAAGATAGCACCAACAAAAGTCGTCTCGGAAATTGATACCCTGGATTCGACATATAAATAACAATTTTTTTTTTTTTTTTTTTTTTTAACAAAAGATAGCACCACCAACCTACACACACTCGTTTTATTCTCTTTTCACTTTACCAATTTTCCTGTCTTTTTCTGACATCAACCCCACGCTTCATCCTATCCAAGGACCCTATGTTTCTACTTTGATGATATAGAGTAAACCTTCTCGATTCAAGCAAGATAAGACAACATGATCGATCCATCCTTTTCGGCTTTTCCATCTCCCAACATTTTATCACAAGCTTACTTCTCGTATGAATCGTTATTTTTAACAAAGTTTTCATCTTACCTTGGTGTTACACACGAATCAAAAGAAAAAGAAGATGAGTAGAAAGGCGGCACAACAAGAAACGCGAACAAAAGAACACAAACTTGTCATGAAAGTCTTCGAAACAACACAAGGACGATGGAAATGATGTGAGAGTAGAGGTGGAGCGGCGTGGTGATGGTTGTTTTGGAGGTGACGGCTATCAAAAGGAGAGGCAGCTTCTTTTAGGGTTAGATCTATAAGAAATAAAAGAAAATAGGAGAAAATATATAACAAAGATGATGATGGGAGGAAGGTGAAAAAGCGGCGGTGTTAGGACCGAATGCTTTTGAGGCGACTTAAAGATCAAAATAAGGTTGTTGTTTATTGTTGTTGGTTGTTTTTGGCTGTTCCGGACCGCCGGCCGAAGCCGACGGTCGGAGGAGGAGGCGGCTGTTTTGGTTTTTAGAGTTGAAGGATCGGTTAATTGGCTCTGAAACCATGTAAGATTATAACATTGAATTGATTTTATTGATTGTAATTGATTGTCTGTCCAATACATGATTACATGCCAACTATATACCACAAGTCGGTATATTCTAGAAATGGGCTAAGATGGGCTTGGGCCCGTACAATGATATAGGCTAACAAGTTTTTCTCCAAATTGTTACGGTTGAAAAATAAATTGTATATTCAAAACCTTAATTAATTGGGATTATGTATCAAAAGCCCATCAAACTATTAAGTATTTTACTTTTAGACCACTCATTTTATTAAACTAATTTATGGGCCACCAAAATACGTGTTTATTTTCCTTTATACTAACCTCGTTCAAATTCTTGCTGAATATCAATTTCAAAAATAAAACTAACTTTAACATATCAACACAATAAAATTAACAATTTAAATGTAAAACATTAATTAAATTATTTTGATTCACTTTCAACTAACTAAAGTTGCACTTAAATAATGGCTAAAACTGATATTTTACATTTCAAAACTCGTTTGTGTTGTTTCAATATTTTATATTTAGCTTTATTCTCGTGGTTTCGATGATTTCCTAGATAAATTTATCCAAAATTGTAATAAACAAAATCAAACCCATAAATCGATGGCCTATAAGTTAATTTTGACATATAAGTAACCTAAAAGCAAAACGTTTAATAGTTGAGTGGTCTCATAATACATAATCCCTTAATTAAAAGGGATCTTCCTACAAACTTTATCCAACCAACTTTCCATGTCCTACACTCATAAAACCCCAAATTCATTCACCATCATGTCTTCGATCACCTCACCTGCTGATTTCGATCAACCCCGACTCGGTTCAAGCTTATCATACACTTCAAGATCTGCTATCGAATCGTTACAAACAGTAACGTCAACATTACCAGAGGGTGAAGACTGTCCGATTTGTTTGATGGAGTATGGCGATGGTGAAGTGATGCAGATGAAGTGTAAGCATATGTATCATAAGGACTGTATTCACAAGTGGTTAAGTGTTAATGCTACATGTCCGGTCTACTGTCGATATCAGATGCCAGTTAGGCGGGTTGACGATCATGATGCTTATAATCTTCTTAGATTGATATCTGATAGCTTTCTCCCATGAAGAGCACGAATAGAGAATATATAAGATTAGTTTTTTATAAATTGTATTATTCTTTTTGATTGCTTATAAATCAGATGCCAAGCGATGTTTTCTTGCAACTTATTGGTAATAATAGACCATAACTTCGACTTATTAATTAACATATTCAAAGCCAGATAAACATCTCCAAATTGGTCTTTGATTGGTTTCTTATAAGCGTTTGCATGCATTTAATGAATGTAATATCCTGTTCAAAAACCCATAAAAGACATATATTCAACGAAATCTCATACCATGTAGTAGAAACAAAGTTGAAATCGAAAGGTTTTATGGATATTTAAATAATAGTATGTCCGGATTCGAACTCGAGACTTCGGGATTGCACACATTACGTATGAGAATTGATGTAAACAATTAATATAAATAAAACGTTATTATTATTAATTGTTAGTCACGAAATAAAACATAACGATAGTTAATATTTAACGAGGTTTTGACTAACGGTCGTTAAATGTAAACTACGAGGACTAGAGATGAAATTAGTGGGCAAGAAAAGTCTAGAACCCCTCTTGGGTTGGGGTGGCCGGTCGTGGCTTCTCAAAAGCCCAAGGGAGGCTTTTCTTGGTCACCAAGTTTTGAGAATGTATATATACAATCCCTTGTATTCATTCTTAAACTAATCTTGGATCACCAATAACCTAATTTCTCCTCTCCTCTCTCCCTCTTTGTGTGGCCGGTCGAAACTCCCTCACTCAAAGGGTTTTCGATTTTGCTTAACCCAAAGATACAAGTGTTGGTTTATTTGTGATTCAAGGAACTAGCTTTTCCACATCAAATCGCTATTAGTACGTGTGTACAAGAACGAAGAGCAAGCACGCTTGAGCTTGTGTATTCCTTGGTGGTCGATTCTTTTGGGTCGAATATTATAAACCCTAAAGTTAGGGTTTTGGGTTTTGGTTCTTGTTTAATCAACGTTTGATTCTTGAATTGCTAAAAGGTACGCGTTTCTTGTTTGGTTAATTAATTATATATATTATTCATATTTGCTTCCGCTGCATGCTTTGATGATGTTATTTGATTTATATAATTGTTATGAGTATTAAATCCCAACAGTGGCATCACGAGCCGTTAATATGATGTAATTAATTACCGAAATACATAAAAATTGAATCTTTATGATTATTTGCATGCTTTTTATGGTTTCTAGGGTTTTGAATTCGAAACCCTAATTTTTTAATGTATGGGTCGATTACCCTTATTTTATTTAATTAGGTTTTAATTTTGTAAAACTTGTAGAAACCCTAGGATTGCATGCTAATTTTATGTGGTTAATTAATGAATAATTGTTATGTGACATGTAATATGCGTTTCTTGGGTGATAATTGTTATGCGGAATCCATGGTGGAACATGCATGTTTTGCCATGGAGTATTGTTATGCTATAAATTGTTTAGTTGATACACACATGTTTTATTTATTTAATAATTATCAAATTGGGGAAGACCTCAATTATAACTAATAAAAATTAGTTATGTGCTAATTGGTATATTGTTAACTTTGGCTTACGCAATCGACTTGTCGATGTATGTGGCTCATCTACCTTGTAGTTGAAAGCCTAGTTAATATATGCATTATTTACGCCTATAATTGTTTATTAGAGTTTATTGAAATAATTATGCATGTGGCTAATTGTTTTTACATATGTTAAAATTGTTTAGTTATATGTTTATATTATTTGAGTGTATTTAATTTTTATTAAAGTGCCTTTTGTTTATATAAATTGTTTGACATGTTAGTAAGCAAAAAGGGTTTTTTGAAATAGAAAATTAAATAGACTAAATAATGGCGAAACTGATTTGTTATCTAAAAATTATTCTTGAACTTTTAATCGATTGATGCGACTGTACTAAATGGTTAGAACGGCTCACCCACTAGAACAAACTATAAAGGGGTTATGTAAGAAGTGAGCACAGTCTCACTGAATGGATGTCTAAGGTTATGCTATGCGCTTACCTGGTCCTCTGCCCCATGTGAGTTCGATTGGAGCTACCTAGTATAACCATTCTATGTACGAAGCATCTTAGTGCAAAGTTGTAAGTTTCTCAACGCATCGATTAAAACTTTGTAGAATTCAATCTTAGCAATTAAAATCTCATGTAAGTTTTTTTCGAAAATATTATGTTATAAAGTTGTATGCATGCTACTTTATACATAAGTTTTGATTACACGTAAAAAATTGTACCCTTTAAATTTAAGTTTATGCCATCTAAGGATATGAAACACTTGAAGTTGTAATTTAGTTATGTGAGACCTTGATCTAGATTACAATAACGAGGTGAATTATTTTGTTGTGTGAGACCTGAGCTTTATGATTTGCAGTTTCTAAATTAGACAACTTAATTAAGTTGTTAGTGAGACCTAAGACTTAAGGCATAAGATGGGATGAAACATGCTTACGTTTTGCATTAATTGTTTTGGCAAAATTGTAAATCCCATAATTTTTGGAATTGAAAACTTGTTTGTCAATTATCGTTTTTTAACGATTACCTATTCTATACTTTCACCAATAGCAGATCAACTGATGTGGTGAAACTATGATAATGAGGATCCAAAATTCAAGGAAAATTCTATGGTTAATATGAATATTGACCAAAGGGTATTTTAT
Source organism: Chrysanthemum makinoi (assembly GCA_910596185.1). Taxonomy (NCBI): domain Eukaryota; kingdom Viridiplantae; phylum Streptophyta; class Magnoliopsida; order Asterales; family Asteraceae; genus Chrysanthemum; species Chrysanthemum makinoi. The sequence continues at coordinate 181,820,538 of OU343224.1, forward strand.
TTTCTTGAATGATTACTTATCGAAAGTACTAACTTTTGAACTTTTATTTCTGTAGAAATGGCTCAAGCTGAATCTCCTGCACTAGCCTCGTCGTTCAAATCTATGTTTGATCGAGAGAAATTGTGGTAATTTCAATGATTGGTATCGGCAACTAAGAATTGTCTTGAGGGTTACCAAAAGACTCAATTATTTGACTACGCCTTGTCCTCCTGAACCTGCAGCTGATGCTACTGCTGAAGCACGAGCTGCATGGCAATCTGAGTATGACAAGTATAATGAGGTCGCCTGCATTATGCTCAGGAGTATGAACTCAAGCTTGCAAAATCAGTTTGAGAACTACTTCCCTAATCTCATGCTTGAAGAATTGCAAAGGTTGTTTGAAAAGCCGTGTTTGTAGAGCTGTATGATTTGATAGATGCTCTTCATAGTTGCAAGCAAGGAGAAGGGAAACTGTATGCCCACTGCCTGGAAATGATGAGTTACATGGACCGGTGGGGCGTCTTAACTATGTTTACCCCAATGACATACAAATTGGCCTTATCAACAGATCCCTTAACAAGGAGTTTGATGGTTTCGTGCGCAATTACATTATGCATTGCACGGGAAGAACAGTCAGTGAGGTACATGCAATGCTCATTGATTATGAAAAAGGTTTGCCCAAGAAGGCCCCTACACCTGCGGTTTTGATCATCCGAAGGGTAGAATTTCTAAGCCTAATAAGCCGCTAGCGAACAAGAAAGGGAAAGGTAAGGGTAAAGTTGATAAGGAAAACAAGTTATGACTTATCAACAAGAACCCAAGAAGTACCCTCTAAGCGTGAGAATCAAAGAAGGATATGGCTTGTCATCACTTGCACCGAGGTTGGACCTTTGGAAGAGGAATTGTCCACTGTACCTTGATGAGTTGCGCAATAAGAGGTATAAAAATACTGGCACTGTGGCCAGTACTTCAGGTACTCTTTTGATGATAGAATTATTTGCTTTTCCTCATAAAATAAATTCTTGGGTATATGATACTGGATGTGGTATTCACATTTGTAATACACTGCAAGGACTTAGAGGAGCAAGGAAGCTTGCCTATGGACAGCAATACCTGCACGTGGGTAATGGAGCACATGCATTCGTTGAAGCTATAGGCACGTTTGATTTAGTTTTACCTTCGGGTCTGAATACTGTCATTAAACGATTGTCATTACGCACCTTCCATTGTTAGGGGTGTCGTTTCTGTTTCCTTGTTAAAAGATATTGGTTTCGTTCATACATTTACTGATTATGGAATTTCTATTTCTTTAAATGGTGTTTTACTTTAATGTTATTCCAGTAAATGGTGTGTTTGAAATTGATTTGCATGATAATATGATTGATAAAATAATTCTGTCTTTAGCATCAATAATAAAAGAATCAAAGGTGATTTGGATTCTTCATTTCTTTGGCATTGTAGACTTGCTCATATAGGAAAGAAACGCATGCAAATTTTGCACACGATGGGCTTTTGCAAGACATCAATGATGAATCATTTGATAAATGCGAATCTTGCATATTTGGGAAGATGACCAAGAAACCTTTTACAAATAGTTTAGAAAGGGCTTCCGATCTTCTTGGTGTGATACATACTGACGTATGTGGACCACTAAGACATGTGTCAAGAAAGGGTGCTAGCTACTTCTTAACCTTTACTGATGATTTCAGTCGTTATGGTTATGTTTATTTACTTAAACATAAACATGAAGTCTTTGAAACATTTAAGGTTTTTAAGAGTGAAGTAGAACTGCAACTAGGAAAGAATATTAAAGCTCTTCAATCCGATAGAGGTGGTGAATATTTAAGCCAACAGTTTAAAGATTATCTTGCTGAGTGTGGTATCATCCAGCAACTCACATCTCCATATACTCCACAAGAAAATGGTGTATCTGAGAGAAGGAATCGTACATTGCTAGACATGGTGCGATCGATGTTTAATCTTACAACTCTTCCCTTATCCTTTTGGGATTATGCTTTGGAAACTGCTGTTCGCATATTGAATATGGTTCCAACTAAGAAGGTTGATAAGACTCCTTATGAAGTGTGGTATGGGAAAGCTCCCAACTTGTCTTACTTAAAGGTTTGGGGTTGTGAGGCGTTTGTTAAACGTGACTCTGCTGATAAGCTGCAACCTAGATCTGTTAAGTGTATCTTCGTAGGATACCCAAAGGAAACTATGGGTTACTACTTTTACTTTCCACCCGAAAACAAAGTAATTGTTGCTAGGTATGGAGAATTCCTTGAAAGGGATCTCATATCTCATGAATTCAGTGGGAGAGTTTATGATCTGGAAGATGATCTAGAAGATACAACACCTTCTAAAAACACTAGCCAACCTCAAGTAGAACACGAAAGTCTGGGCGTTCCACGAGATTGAAGTGGTTCCCATTCGTAGATCCGCAAGGGCTACTGGCGTGCACTGGCGTCTATGTCTCAACGTAGAAGCTGAGGAATATATGTTAGGGGATCTTGGTGAACCTGCTAACTATAAAGCTGCCATGATGAGTCCTGAAAAGGAAAATGGCGAGTTGCAATGAATGGGGAAATGCAATCCATGAAAGATAACGAAGTCCGGATAGAGGTTGACTTACCTCCAAATGCTAAGGTAGTTGGAAGTAAGTGGCTCTTTAAGATAAAGACTGACATGGATGGCAATGCACACACCTATAAAGCTCGTCTTGTAGCCCAAGGGTATACTCAAACCTATGGGGTAGACTACGAGGAGACATTTTCTCCTGTAGCAGACATTAGAGCTATTAGGATTCTTATAGCCATAGGTGCGTACTATGACTATGAGATATGGCAAATGGATGTCAAAACTGCCTTCTTAAACGGTCGCCTAGATGAGGACATCTATATGGCACTGTTGGGTTTTAGGTTCCTTGGATTTGATGAGACAAAATAAATATAAGAATGAAACAAAGGGACTTAAAGTGAAAGAGATGAAACCTACAAAAAGATGGAAGGACTTGCTTGCAAAAGAAGATTTATTATTTAGTCCTTCGTAGTATTTTAAACCCTAATCCTCTAGTATATAAAGAGGACATGGGGTGTAGGTTTTTATATATATAAGTCTTCTATAATGTAGTCTAAAGGTGTGTGTGTGTGTAACCTAGGGCGTGTAGTTTATTGTAAACGCCTAGGTTAGTTGTTTACCTCCAAGATCTGAGGTGTCTTAGATCCCTGTTACAGTTAGGTAACACGTATTATTCTGATCAAATAATATTTGGAGGAGATTGGGTGAAAGTAAAACCTTGTGTCAATAATATATAATGTTCTTATTATTCCGCTGCTTATTGCATATGTTATTGTTTAACCCTAGCACTCTAAACGGTACAAGGAGTATAACAAACTCCACAATTGGTATCAGAGCTTGGGGAGCTCGTTACCTAGGGATTCGCAAGGTTTTTCGATGAAGAAGATGGAAAAATTCGAAGCTGGTACAAAATTCGCAACTTTTCTAAGCCTTTGTTTTCCAGAAGGCATAACTTTTTATTCAACCGTTGGATCGGGCTAAAATTTGAACTGGAGCTTCTTGGTATATCTATATTTAATCTCACCGAAGGGATTGTCAATCGGAGCTCTCAATCAAAAGTTATTCAGTGTCGAAGTCTGCTTCAGAAAATTCGTAAGGTTACAACAGCACTGTTTTAAAACGATCATAACGTTTTCGTTAACCGTTGGATCGTAACGAAATTTTTGGTGGATGTTCTCTATATATCAATCTAACTTTCCACCAAAGGGATCTTCCATCTGAGCTTGTATGTGAAAGTACTGCTGTGAATTTTCAAAGTACTGCAGATTTTATTGAAAGTACTGCAGTTTATATACGAAAGTACTGCTAATTATTGCAACGTACTGTTCAAAGTACTGCTTATGCTCAAGGTACTGCTATTTCTCAAAGTACTGTGAGGAGGTTTCAAAGTACTGTTATATTGAAAGTACTGCTTCTCATATGGTTTTCGATTTAAGGGGAAGTCGAGCATATTTATTTTTATGATTTTTGGATGACACACACAGAGAATGGTTGTTTGGTTCACACACACAGGAAGGAGTTTATGTTCTTAAAAGGATTAAAAAAGGCTCGTTTTTGGTTTTATTGAAGAATTGATTACGAAGGAGGTTATTTATCACTTATTTGAAGGTGAAGTGGAATTACTTGGATACGTGTTTTATCATATCTTAAAAGTATCATTCCTGCTTTTAAGGTAATTTGTTCGTGCTTCAATGATTGTGATGAAGAATTGACATAACACTTAAAGGAGTGACGTTATTGTGCTCAGTGATTATTGTCAAGAGATTGCGGTCTCCCTATACATTGGTTAGTATCGTTGAGTCACGTGGATAAACAAGACATAAGATACAAGTTTGGGTTATTTTACTTCTTCATCAAATTTGTTATATTTGGTTTTCTTCACAAGTGATCATTACAAGGAGCTTACAGATTTGAAGAATCATTTGATATTCATGCACCACTCAAGGGGAAGTTTCTACTGTTTATATTATCTATTTGTTGATAACAAAAAGGGGAAGAGATATTGGAGTGCGATGGCATGGATTAAGGGAAGACAAAGGAAGACAAGATTTGTTTCATTCACGGAGATGTTTACATCTCAACTTCGCTACTTTCGCCTAGGGAAGTTCAGTACACGACTTTGTTTGTTTTGTCATCATCAAATAGGGGAAGATTGTTGGGTTTTAGGTTCCTTGGATTTGATGAGACAAAATAAATATAAGAATGAAACAAAGGGACTTAAAGTGAAAGAGATGAAACCTACAAAAAGATGGAAGGACTTGCTTGCAAAAGAAGATTTATTATTTAGTCCTTCGTAGTATTTTAAACCCTAATCCTCTAGTATATAAAGAGGACATGGGGTGTAGGTTTTTATATATATAAGTCTTCCATAATGTAGTCTAAAGGTGTGTGTGTGTGTAACCTAGGGCGTGTAGTTTATTGTAAACGCCTAGGTTAGTTGTTTACCTCCAAGATCTGAGGTGTCTTAGATCCCTGTTACAGTTAGGTAACACGTATTATTCTGATCAAATAATATTTGGAGGAGATTGGGTGAAAGTAAAACCTTGAGTCAATAATATATAATGTTCTTATTATTCCGCTGCTTATTGCATATGTTATTGTTTAACCCTAGCACTCTAAACGGTCCAAGGAGTCTAACAAACTCCACAGGCACAGCCTGAAGGGTTTGTGAATCCAAAGTATCCGAAGCGTGTATGCAAACTTCAAAGATCCATTTATGGATTGAAGCAAGCATCAAGGCAATGGAACAAGAAGTTTGATGAAGAAATCAAGAAATTTGGTTTTACTCAAAATCTTGATGAGCCATGTGTGTATCACAAAGCTAGTGGGAGTAATGTTATTTTCCTTGTCTTATATGTCGATGACATATTGATCATGGGAAAAGACATTCCAAGTATGCAAGATGTAAAGTCTTATCTTGGAGAGTGCTTTTCTATGAAGGACTTAGGGAAAGCAGCATTTATTCTGGGAATCAAGATCTACCGAGATAGATCAAGGTGGTTAATTGGACTAAGCCAAAGTGCTTACATTGATAAAATATTGAAGAGATTCAATATGCAAAATTCCAAGAAGAGATATTTGCCGATGCAAGTTGAACATGGCTTAAGTAATAAACTATGCGCGTCAACACTTGAAGAGGTGGCTTACATGAAGAGAGTTCCTTATGCTTCTGTGTAGGATCTATCATGTATCTTGTAAGATGTACAAGGCCGATGTGGCGTTTGCACAAAATATCACTGTCGATATCAACAGAACCCGTGTGAAACAGCAAGCTGTTACTGAACATTCTTAAGTATCTAAGGGCTACTAAAGAAATGTTTCTAGTGTATGGAGGAAATCGGATGCGAACTTGATGTTCACAGGTTTTCGCGATGCGTCTTTCCAAACTGATAAAGATGATACTGAAGCAAACTGGTTATGTCTTTGTCATTAATGGAGGAGCAGTTGACTGGAAGAGCAAGAAGCAAACAACGGTTGCGATGTCTATTATAGAATCTGAGTACATAGCTGCTTTGCGATGGAAATTTGTTTGGATTAGGAAATTCATTTAGGGACTCGAGTAATGCCCTCAATCGAATTACCTTTAAATGTGTATTGTGACAACTCTGCTGCAATAACATTTGCCAATGAGCCTGGAGTCATGAAGGGCGCCGGACATTTTCCTCGTCGATATCACTATGTTCGAGAACAAGTCGACATAGGTGAAATCAATCTACTCAAAGTTCATACATATGATAATCTAGCTGATCCCTTTACTAAGCCTTTGCCAAAAGAAAAACTTCTGACCATGCTGATGGGATAGGACTTCGTTTAGCTAGTAGTTTCATGCAGATCTGTGATTAGTATTTGGATAAAGGATGTTATGAACAAATATTACTTTAATGAAATAAAATAGTTGTTTATGTTTATTTTTCATTTTCTTAATATTATATCCTATATTTGCATGTTTAATCCGTGAATAACTTATGTTATTCTAAATAGTCCGTTGTCAATCAATGATGTGGGAATGTCATTGAATTAAGACAAATCTGAGTTTTGGTGGAATATACTTTTAAAGTATATTGATGCGTGGGACATACCAGATTCACATGATATTCAATGAATTGAATATAGGACTCATCCCAACTTTACATGATGATACTTTTGGATATTGTCATTAAGTATATCATGAAGTGTTTATCCTCAGACTTGAGATACCAGATAACTGATATGAATGTAGTGCATTTGTGTAAGATAGTCTAACGTTATCCGTAACTGGTAGTTATAAGGGCTATTTTCGGAAGTGTTTCAAAATTCATGAGTTATGTTTGTAGTCAAGAGAATTTTTTCATTTGAATTTGTTTCAAAGCATAATACTATATTTGTGCCCCTCATAGGGTTGACAAGATGTTTGTATGGCCATACCCAAGATCTATCTGGAATACGTTCAGATGATTTGGTAATCTTGTTCAATCGAAATACAACGAGAAACAGAATATTAACTTATGAAATGACTTGATCCATATTCATAGTTAATGTAGTATTAGTAACAAAAGGATAAGTAAAAATGATGAATCATTAAATGGTTTTTTCCAGGAGACCATACTCGATTCGATCTGGGGACGTTGGCGTGTGAAAGCTAGACTAACCAATGTCATTACTATATTTAGTAATATCCAAGTGGGAGCTGAAAGGTTTTATGGATATTTAAATAATAGTATGTCCGGATTCGAACTCGAGACTTCGGGATTGCACACATTACGTATGAGAATTGATGTAAACAATTAATATAAATAAAACGTTATTATTATTAATTGTTAGTCACGAAATAAAACATAACGATAGTTAATATTTAACGAGGTTTTGACTAACGGTCGTTAAATGTAAACTACGAGGACTAGAGATGAAATTAGTGGGCAAGAAAAGTCTAGAACCCCTCTTGGGTTGGGGTGGCCGGTCGTGGATTCTCAAAAGCCCAAGGGAGGCTTTTCTTGGTCACCAAGTTTTTAGAATGTATATATACAATCCCTTGTATTCATTCTTAAACTAATCTTGGATCACCAATAACCTAATTTCTCCTCTCCTCTCTCCCTCTTTGTGTGGCCGGTCGAAACTCCCTCACTCAAAGGGTTTTCGATTTTGCTTAACCCAAAGATACAAGTGTTGGTTTATTTGTGATTCAAGGAACTAGCTTTTCCACATCAAATCGCTATTAGTGCGTGTGTACAAGAACGAAGAGCAAGCACGCTTGAGCTTGTGTATTCCTTGGTGGTCGATTCTTTTGGGTCGAATATTATAAACCCTAAAGTTAGGGTTTTGGGTTTTGGTTCTTGTTTAATCAACGTTTGATTCTTGAATTGCTAAAAGGTACGCGTTTCTTGTTTGGTTAATTAATTATATATATTATTCCTATTTGCTTCCGCTGCATGCTTTGATGATGTTATTTGATTTATATAATTGTTATGAGTATTAAATCCCAACAGAAATTGAAGTGCCTTCTCATATTTTTCATTCGGTATTAAACTTTTGGTTCATGTAGTTATGATGTACAGTAGTTAATTATTACCTAGCTACCTAATATTGTATGTGATTGAACATGTGATTTCAGAGATTATGCCTTAAGTAAACGACGGTCGTCACCTCACGAAACGTCTGATGACAAGTTTTGATTGCATTAAAGTTTGTGAGTCGTTTCGGGGGATCGAGTAAATTAAACTTTACTAAAAGTGGACAAGAAGAGATCATCACGACTACACAAAAATGGCTTTAGGTACGGTTTAAAAACTAATAGTATCTCGAAATCCTAATAATATTTTGAAACCCTAACCAACTAAGACTTACAAACCAGTTGATAAGATCGTACCAGCCAAGGAATTAATCGAAAATCAGTTAGCAATAACCAGAGGCGGAGCTACGGAGGGGTCACGGTAGTCACGTGCCCCCTCAAAACTTTCCGGCGTAGTGTATTTTTTTTGGGAGATTTTCGTGTTTGTCGGCATTTTGCCCCCCCTACAAGTATTTTCGTCGTGGATAACGGCGGTTCTGGTGAGTTTTAGAGGCATGGTTCTCTGAAAGCTTTATTAAAAGAGTATTTTACGAAAATGAACTATACCTGAAATAGGTTCTCGCACAGGGTATTTACGAAAATGAACTTTCCAGCAGGGGAGGCCCTGGGCGTGGTACAGCTGCTGGGCGTGGCTCTGGGCGTGGTACAGCTGTTGGGCGTGGCCCTGGCCCTGGGCGTGGTCCTGCTGCTGGGCGTGGCTCTGGGCGTGGCCCGGGGCGTGGGAGGTGCTGCCATGGGCGTGGAGGTGCTGCCATGGGCGTGGGAGGTGCTGCAATGGTGGGCTTGGCGAGACTGCCACGGGCGGATCTAGGTAATGGCTACGTGTGGCACGTGCCACACATGATTCAATCCGATGAAATGTATTCTTTTTGTTGAAATTGTTGGTTAATTGATAGTGTTACATGTAGTTTGGAGAAGTGCAATGAAAATGAGCAAGAATAGGAGGGAAACATGTTTATAGTTTTGATTTTTAAAAAGAAGAAGAAAGAAGATGTAGAGGTGGCCAAGTGGGGAAGATGATGAATAGTGATATACATGTACATTGTTGTTGTGTCACACTGATATATGATATAGTACTTGTTTTGTCTTATAGTACTAATTGTTATGTCCTTTTTTAATGTTAGTTTATTTCTAAAAAAATAAAACACTGCTTGGTAATGGTAAGAGTATATTTTTTGAGATAATAGATTCGTACATCTTTTTTGTAAAAGGTGATAGTGACATTTTGTAAAAAATAAAACACTGCTTGTTGGGTGTCATGGCATGAAGAAGGGTGTTGTTCATGGCATGAAGAAGAAGAAGAACCTATGTTCAAGGTGGAGATATTACATAAACAAGTCTGGAAAGATAGAATGGAAAACATGAAACCAGGAGTGTGAGAGAGAGAGAATGGAAAACAGGAGTGTGAGAGAGAGAATGGAAAAGGTGATAGTGACATTTTTTGGTCACTTTGGTAAAATATACGAAAAGAGTTCAGTTTCGTAATATGACTTGGGATATGGATTGTTTAAGTATTTGCTTTTTATTAAAATATATAGAAGTAGATCTGGTTTTTTTTATTGATAATGGAAGAAGAACACTAGGGAGGAAGAAGACAACATATTGGAGAGAGAAAACAAAAAAAAGAAATTAAAATTATATATTCATCGTGTGTGGTGTTTGTATAGGGACCCACATGGGAATAAAAACATCCTATTCTTTGCAAACTACCATAAATATGTATTCAAATTCATGCCGAGTACCCGCGCACAGCGGCGACGATAAGTATAGTTATATGTGTTTGCTTACCCGTTTAGTGAATTCGTTTCACAACACTTCGAATGTATATGTGTTAGTTGTAAGTGTTTGTTTGGTTTACCCGTAACTTTCCCGCGACATCATTATTCCCGCATAAAGAAATACCCTCGCAATCTCTTACGCGTCAAACACTACCCCAAAAGTATATGATTTTGATGAATCAAGATTATATTGATTGAAATAAATGAAATAAATGTTAAAGTTGTAAAATTTTGAATTAAAATAAAATAAACCCATTAAAAATATAAAAACTTAAAACTCATAAAAATATATCAAAATGGATGTTGAATTAAAGAGCATAAAATTTTAGAAAATATGGTGAAATTAGATTATAAAAAAAATAAGGAGATAAAAAGATATTTTAATTTAAAAATAAAGATGAATTTTTAATTGAGAAATGACACATGTCATTTTATAATTGGAGCTCTTTATCTTAATTTTTAGTGGTTAGGAGTTAGGCTTGGAGTTTGTTAAGAAGTGACACATGTCATCTCATGATTGGAGCTCTTTATCTTAATTTTTGGTTAGAAAACTCTTTCCATAATAAGCAAGTAAAAAATTCTGAATTTTTAAGCCTTCTAATTTTAGAAGGCCTAAATGCATTATAAAGTAGTATAGATATTTAATTTTATAGGAGAGTTATTTTACAGACCAAACTTTTTTAACATACCAAGGGACTCATCTCAACCATCCATTTAAAAAGAAATCAATGGCTGAGATTAAAAGCATTTTATTATTTCACCCATTTTTTATAATTTAAATATCTCTTAAACCGTTTATCGTTAAACGAAAATATTTACACCGTCGCGACGAGCATTTAATTATCTTTCTATAAACGGGCACTTTGATATACTTTCGAAAAAAGAAAAAAAAATCATTTTTTTCACGTTTTTTCGTCTTTTTTTCGTTTATTTTACGTTACTGAAATTTGCATGAAAAAAATTATATATGATAAAACACTAAATTGAATATCGCATGTGATATTAGTGTTAAATCATATATGATATGTAATATTACATGTGATATCATATGTGATTTTACACTAATATCACATGTGATATTACATATCATATGTGATTTTACACTAATATCAAATTAGTGTTTTATCACATATGATTTTTCAATGCAAATTTCAGTAACGTAAAAAAAAAAAAAAAATTGAAAAAAAACGTGAAAAATACGAAAAAAATTTTTTTTGTCGAAAGTATATCAAAGTGCATATCTATAGAAAGATAATTAAATGCTCGTCGCAACGATATATTTTTTTTCGCTCAACGATTAACGGTTTGAAAGATATTAATATTTGAAAAAAAATGATTAAAATGGGTTTTTTAAATTGTTGGGATTAATCTCATCCATTAGATCAAATAAAAATGAAGGGCGGAGATTGATCCCTTGGTATGTAAATAATCTTTTGTCCTCAAATGATCTTATATCTTAATTTTAACTTATATTTATTCACTATTATTGTTATGTGAAATATGGTTTATGAATGTTGATTTTATAGTTAGAGAAATTCGTTCCTATTATTACATATTACGAGTAACATTTTACAGTATATGTTTATCACATTACTATTTTATGGTGCTAGGATTTATAAGATATGTTTTCATTTATAGTTAATTTTGACAAAACAATGAATAATGAAATACTTCACCCATGAAGTTTAATATTTTTAAGACTTCACAATGTAGTTTCTAGCACATAAAAATTGAAATTGAATAACGCAAATAATGTTCTTAACTTCTAGCTCACTGTTGATACAAAAGTTGAGCGTTCCTTGTTTGGACTCCGGTTCCCGTATCAATTAGATCTTAATGCTTGAGACATGCGCACTAAGAAAACATAAAACACCGTTAGGCTTACCGTGGGATTGTCTCCCACGATTATCCTCCGGCGTGAGAGTAAGTAATCGGTTTTAGGGTTTAGTGGAGAGTTAGGGTTTTAGATCGTACCTTTTAATGAGGCTTAGATGCCCTTTATATATACACGAAATCCTTATTGGTTTTGTGTTCCCCAACCTTCGGCGTATCCCGCCTAAGTCGGTCATTGAATACATATCTCCAAAAATAAGAGATATCCGATATCCAAAGCCATAAATAACTTCGGGTTTGGGCCTTCGTGAGCCCAAACCATTACTGGGTTAGCCTAGTCGTACTGGGCTCGCTAGTAGCGGTCATTGGTCGGGTTCGTGACCCGAATACGGACTATACGTCATCATGTCCCCCCAGTCTAGTATGCGCAGGGTGAAACCCGCGGATGCTAGACTAATAGTTGTAGCCCATAAATTCTTCGAGGTGTAGTGGAGAAGCTTCAGAGGTTTCCCGCCTAAAAATGCATTGAAGCTAGTCAAGTAGAGTCAAATACATCCCTTGGGAAATGTGGGAAAGTGCATGGAAAGTGTGCCACCTCAGCAACTGATAGCCACACGTTTGGAGGAAGTGGGATCCAAGCGGCAAGCATCCCATGGATGTGAAACCCTATATAAACCACCGCCTCCCATTTACTGTGTTTATCACAGTAAGAAAAAACATTTCCACCATTGTTGAAAACTCAAAATATCAACCAAGAAACCGTTAAAATTTTAAAGGTAATAGCGAGTGCGCATTTGAAACCTTATCATGGTTCGTGGTTTGACTGACTTTGCATCCGATATGACCGAGGATGAACTGCGTGAGTTCACCTCGGAATATTATATCCCGATGGCGCTGCATCCGGTGGTTCCGCTGCGCAAGCGTCAATAGCGGATTTCCCCGAAGGGAAAGTAGGGGTATACACACGTTTTTTCGAATTTGCGAATCAACGTGTGCCCATATCCCTATTCTTGTGTGACGTATTAAATTACTATCGCCTGCACATATCGCAGCTGCACTATATAGGTGCAGCAAAAATAACAAACTTCGAGGTTAATTGCCGTTTGTTGGCGATTAACCCCACTATCTACCTTTTCCGCGCGTTTTACCACACAACGTGGTCGAACGGATGGGTTTCGTTTGCTAAGCGCGCAGGGCGGCTGCAATGTTATACCGATAAACTAGACGCGCTTAGGAACTGGAGGGAAAAAAATTTCTGGGTTGATGAAGCGGTGTTCCCTTGGCGTTTAGCCTTCTATACCCAAAGTTCACTACCGAAGGATGAGCGCCCCCTCCCTAGAACATACAGCGCTGATGATGTGGAAACGATAAATGCCAATCGTATTCCCATCAATTCCTACCCCGAGGAATTTTTTGTGCACGTGGGCATCAGTCGCAACTATTTTGATAGACCTGATGAGGTGCCAACCTTCTTAGACGCTGATGACCAGGGTGGGTGCTCGTTCTTCGTACTCCTTTGCTTTATTAATGTGAGCCTTTCTTTACACCTTTGTACTTTATATAACTTGTTTGTTGTTTGTTTCTTGCTGTGCAGAGATGGATCTATTCAGCATTGTGAATTTGGCGAAGCCACGCCAGGTTACTGTAGGGGTGCGCCCATTGAGAGAGGGGGAGGTCCCTATTCTGGAAGCTACCGCGGGGCTTACCATGGAGATGCAGCTGGAGGAACCAGTGGGTGATTCTTCAGTGGCGCTAGAGGCAATACCTCTGCGCAGCGTGCCCAGCCCCAGGGGTCCCTCCCCTGTAGTGGAGCAGGCACACGCAGAAGTGGTGCAGAGCGTGGAGCCCACCCATGTGGAGCCAGAGGACGTAGACCAAGGGGTCAAGGGTAAGAGAGCGCTTGGTGATGATGGTGCATGCTCATCTAGGAGGAAGTGTCATGTTATTCTGGATGTGGAGTCATCCTCAGATGAACCATCGCCCCTTCGTGTAACTGAGACTACTCCTCCCAAGTAAGTATTGTTGTCGCAGCGCTTAGTACATCCTTGTTTATTTTATGAAGTAATCACAAAATTTCTTTTATTTGCGTGCAGTTTTGAAACCGCTGGGAGTGCTGTTGGGGATTCGCCTCCCAAGGCGAGTCCCATTCGCGTTGACCCTATTGCGCCAGAGAACCAAGGCGCCGATCCATTGGTATCTAGGGATATGCCAATGGACCAGCTAGTTGAGGAGCTTAGTTTGGCTGCGGCGCATCAGGCTGCATTGGTCGCGTGGCTAAAGTCAAGGTATACTGGGGAGAGTAGCCAGTGCGCGCAGAAAGACGAACAGATTACGTTGCTGGAGGCCCGTTTGGCTAGTGCCCAGGCTGAGGTAGAGGCGGCAAGCTCTTATTCCCGATAACTTGCTGAGGAAAAAATGTATTTGCTGAACCAAGTGAGCCAGGAGCGTGCCGCATTAGAGGATTATAAGGCTGCTTGCGTCTGGGCTCTTGGATATTTGGAGAACGGGAAAAATGAGCACTTCTCACGGCTGGGAGAGTTTCGTGCAGCCGTAGAGGGAATGTTGGAGAAGCAGGAGATGAAGCTTCGCAAGCTCAGCATTGAGTATGATGAGGAGTTGTATCCCCAGCTTGCTTCCTCCATTGCTGAGCGCAGGTGGCTCATTAGCCACGGTTTGCGCCTTGCTGCCCTAACTACTTTGGAATCTCGAGAGGTAGTGGACGCCTTCGGGGGTGTCGTACAGTGCGCGCTAGCGCGTGGCAAGGCAGAGGCTATAGAAGAGCTTAATGAGGGCGGCCTCTTGAAAGTGCCTGTCGCACAGGTGCCTAGGCATAACGAGCATGCATATGATGATCTGGTCGCTGCAATGGAGAAGATGAAGCTGTTGGAGCTTCCTATGATTGTGGAGCTAGAGCGCGACCATGATTATCCCATAGGTGTGATTATGGAGGGATTAACCTTGGCTCGCCACCGTGCTGATGGTGTAGAGGCACAACCGGACTATTTTTTGAAGCCTGATGAGTCACAGCTGTAGGTGCTTATTTTTGCTCGCCCCCGCGACATCTTGAACCCTTTCGCACTGGAGAAGGAAATTCCTTTGAAGGAATCCTTAGAAGCTCATGCTACGAGACTTGCAAAGAAGAGGGGTGTTAAGGGAAAGGCCATTCTGTGTGGTCTTGGTGCAGCGCATCTTCCTAAATCTAACGGGGTACCTGTTAGTGTTGCCACGGTATCACGCCAAGATTATGATTTGTTGAAGAAGCTAAAAGAGGCTGGGGACGCTGTAAGCCATGTGGAGAGCTCACATCTTAGGCGCTGTAGTAGTATATAAGTTATATCTTCTTTGTAAATATCCTTTTGTAAGAACTCGTGGTCCTTAATAAATTTTTCCTTTTGTTGAATGCGTGTTGATATGGTTGCGACTTATAATGTTTGTACTCAGTTATCTGTCTTTGCATAAAAAAACATACTTGTTGTCTAAGAATCAAACTATTACATAAGTGCAAATAATGTATGAAGTCCATAATCATGTATGAAAGTCATGATCTAACATACTTAAAACATAATTTCTAAGTACTTGTATCATAATCGTGTATGGTTTGATATGCAGCGTACTGTAAATATCATATTAAGGAGTCAAGAGTCTTGATTCCTAGTTTGTTAAACGCACACAGTATGCATTGTTGCGCATCCATCGTGGAACGCGCATTGCACTTATTCCAACGTTTTGAAAATAAGGTGTTTAACAAGGATGCATGATCCAATGTTGATGGGTTTGCAACCCTCTTACTCAACGAGTTATTTAGTAGGTTTACTCATCCTGTTACCATCGTGGGTTTATTAAGTGCATGCACGCCATGTAGGCAAAAGATAAGATAACAACAATGTTAAGAAATAAATAAGATGCGAATAACAAATTGAAATGTGTAGCGGAGTTAGCTAGAAACCGCGACGTTTTATTAATACTTGCAAGTTTTTGTAAAAAAGAAAAAAGACATTTGCCTAAGTAAAACAGAATGTAAATACACGGATATTTATTGAGCACTATACTAAAGTGCAGTGGTGTCCGTGCGCTGGGCCGTGGCCGTTCCTAGAGATAACATCGTTTGTGATTGCAGATGTTCCATGTGCGTGGTAGACCATCCATGTCACGCAGCTTGTACGCGCCCTTTCCTAATGCTTCAATGACCTCATAAGGTCCTTCCCACTTCGGTCCAAGTTTTCCTGTATCTTCTGCATGGCTCGCATCATTGGCGTGATATACGAAGTCGCCTGGTCTGAATGAGACGCTTCGAACTTTAGCATCGTAGTATCCCTTCATTTTTGACTTAGCTTTCGCCTCACATATAGCTGCGCGCTCGCGCCTTTCTTCCAACAGGTCCAAGTCAATACGCCGTTCATCGTCATTGGTTGTAACATTAAATTCGGCAGTGCGAATAGTTGGCATCCAATTTCGGCTGGTATGACGGCTTCTGTCCCATAGACAAGAGAAAAGGGAGTGTCTCCCGTGCTAATTTTGATTGAAGTGTGGTGCGCCCACAAAACATGCGATAGTTCCTCTACCCACCTTCCTTTGTGTTTGTCTAAGCGTGCTTTAATTCCTTCACCTAGACTACGATTTGCACGCTCGACCAAACATTGGTTTGTGGGTGTTTCAGCGGCGAAGTGTTGTGTAATATTGTTTCTCGCACCATTCCTTGAAAGGGTTGTCCGCGAATTGTTTTCCATTGTACGAGATGATTTCCCCAGGTAACCCAAAACGGCATACGATATTTTCCCAAACAAATCGTTTTACCTGGTTATCTGTGATCGTCGCGACCGCCTTTGCCTCAATCCATTTAGTGAAATAGTCTATAGCCACTATAAGGAATTTCAATCCCCCTGCTGCAACAGGGAAGTGGCCTGCAATGTTGATACCCAATTTATAGAATGGCCATGGCGACGTAATAGGTGTTAGCTCCTGTTGTGGTTGGCGTGGAATGGGTCTGTGAACTTGGCAGTCGCCACACTTTCTTATTAAGTCCCGCGCTTCACGGTGCATCGTAGGCCAATAGTATCCTGACCGTAAAGCGCGCGCCACCACGGACCGTGGTCCTGAGTGCATACTACATGAACCAGCGTGGATCTCTTAGAATACGTAATCTGCTTGAAGGGGTCCGACACATCGAAGCCATGGTTGTAGAAATGAACGCCGATATAGTATACCGCCCCGAAGTTCAAACCTATGTGATGTGCGCCGCACTCGTCGGACGTCCTTCTGCTCTTGGGGTAATATGCCCTTGCTTATAAACTCGATGATTGGAGTCATCCATGTAGGACCTTGTTCCTCTATCACCGTGGATATCTCCATCTCCGAGATGGACTTGCTCTTCAGAGTTTCCACCAATACTTGCTTTGACTGGTGCACAAAGCTTGTGGATGCAATCTTGCTCAGTGCATCCGCCTTTCTGTTTTCCCCTCTAGGAACTTGTTTGATGGTAAACCTGTCAAAGCCCTGGATTAGGGATTTGGTCTTGTCGAGGTATTGAATCATGTTTTCCTCTTTAGCCACATACTCGCCCAACACATGGTTGGCTACCAAACGGGAATCCAAATTTGCTTCTAGGTTGCGTATGCCCATTCGAGCTGCAATGCGTAGTCCAGCAATCAGGGCTTCGTACTCTGCCTCGTTGTTTGTTGCTGTGAATTCAAAACGCAGTGCGTAAGTGAATTCCATTCCCTCTGGACTCGTGAGGATAAGGCCTTTACATGACCCGTCCACGCATGAAGATCCGTCCGTGAATAAGATCCATGGTTCTTGTAGTTCCAACTTGCTTTGTGAAGGTGCGTCATTAGTATCAGGTTTTTCGATGATGAAGTCTGCTAGTATCTGCCCCTTAACCGCGGTACGTGGTCTGTAGGAGATGTTATGCTCACCTAGCAACACACTCCACTTATGTAGTCGTCCGGATGCATCGGGTTTGGAGATGATTTGCTTGATAGGTTGGTCTGTGATCACCGCTATTGGGTGCGCCTGGAAGTACCTGCGCAGCCGTTTAGCGGCGAATACTAATGCCAAGACCAACTTCTCCATTGCGCTATAGTTAATCTCCGTTTTCTTGAGTGCTTTGCTTACAAAGTATACCGGTGTTTGTACTGAATTCCTGTCTGTCAGTAGTACCGCGCTGACTGCTCCATTAGTCGCAGATAAGTACATAATTAATTCTTCCCCTGGGCGGGGCGCGACTAGCGTGGGGAGCGCTGCTAAGTGCTGTTTAAGCTGTATGAAAGCTTCTTCTGCTTCCGTAGTCCAGCGAAATTCTCCCTTTTTGTACACTTCTTGAGTGTTTTGAAGAGAAGGAGTGACTTGTCTGCTGATTTGGACAAGAATCTATTCGAACCGGCCAGTTTTCCGTTTAGAGATTGGACTTCTTTCAACATGCGTGGTGAAGGAATTTGGATGCAGCCTTCATTTTTTCTGGACACGGTTTGATGCCATCGGGCTCTATCAAATATCCGAGGAACATGCCTTCTGTAGCGCCAAAAGTGCATTTCTTAGGATTTAGCTTCATGTTGATCTTTTTTAGTGTCTTAAATGTTTCCTCAATGTCGCGCACCAACTCATCCTCCGTATGGATTTTTATGACAAGGTCATCAACATAAACCTCTAGGTTGCGGCCCACCTGCTTTTCAAATGTGTTGTCTGTTGGGTTTTAGGTTCCTTGGATCATGAATTATTCTAAGTGTTGGAACCTCGGACAGAGCTGTTGAAACCACGGACAGAAGAATGAATCCACTGCTGATGATAAACCGCGGCTAGTAGTATTGTGTAACCACAAATATTGTATTGTAACCACTGCTAGTCTTGTATAGTCGGTTTAATATTTTGTATTAGATAAATATGGAAAAGATATTTATCTTGTAAATTACGTATTGTATTATGTAAAGGACTCCTTAGCCTATAAAAGGAGGTCCTAGGTTAGATTAGATATACGTATGTTTTATATCTAAGGTCGATACACTTCAAGGTTGTAAAACCCTAATAATGGTTAGAGTATTCGTATTAATAATAATATTGAGGTGTTGAATGTTTATTGTTCTTCTTCTTAAGATTAAGTATTAAATTCCGCGTGATACTTAATAAGTCTTTGTTTAAGTCAGTTTCTATAAAGGATCGTTTGCTCAACTGGGATCAACAAGTGGTATCAGAGCTTGTGATCTAGAAACTGAAACCAAGAAGAAGTTTAGTTAAGTTCTGTTAAAGTAAGTTAAGATGTCTGACGAAACACACATGGTTACTGCATCAAAGGTGCCCATGCTCAAGCAGGGTGAGTACCAAATTTGGAGAATGCGAATGAGGCAATACATTCGTATGATTGATTATGCCATCTGGGACGTTGTTGAAAAAGGTGATACTCTTCCTAGGAAGGGTGATGATGGTAAAGAGATAGCCATTGTTAGTGAGGTTGACAAGGCTAAAAGGAAGCTGGAGATTAAAGCCCACAGTATTCTCTCTATGGGAATACCTAATGAGTATGCTTTGGACTTTGAACAATATGAGTCTGCTAAAGAGTTAATGGATGCTATTGAAACAAGGTTTGCTGGTAATGAAGCTACAAAGAAATCAAGGAAGAATATGCTCAAGCATCAGCTTGAAAACTTCACTGCTCTCAGTGGAGAAAAACTTGATGGCACTTATAACAGACTTCAAAAACTAATCAGCCAACTGAAGTTAGAGGACTACAAAGTTGCTCAAGGAGATATAAATTTGAAGTTCATCAGAAGTTTATCACCTAACTGGGCTGTGCACACAGTTGTGTGGAGAAATAAGGATGACTTTGAAAAGATGACTCTGGACAATCTCTACAACAACTTGAAGGTATATGAGTCTGAGAACAACATTGCTGGTGCATCTTCTACTAATCAAAACATTGCTTTTGTTTCCACAAATCACAAAAGCTCGCTGGATGTATCCACTGCTGCCTATGGTATAACCACGACCATTGCTAACAATACCACTGTTAGTGATAATGTCAGTGATGGTGCAATTTGTGCTTTTCTGGTTGATTTAACTACCAGTGTTACTGTTTTGAATCAAGATTTAGATCAAATTGATCCTGATGATCTTGAAGAGATAAATCTTCAGTGGCAGATGGCAATGTTGACTCTCCAAGCAAGGAAGTTCTTAAGGAGGACTGGAAGACAGGTTAAGTATGATGGTCAAAGGAGAGCTGGATTTGACAAAAGCAAGATGGAGTGCTTTAACTGCAAGAAGAATGGTCACTTTGCTAGAGAATGTCGAGCTCCCAAGAGAATTGAAGGCATCAAGAAGACCACTGAAGAGCCTGCTTTTTCTTCAGCATTGGTTGCTCAATATGGGATTGGAGACTATGACTGGAGTGATCAGATTGAAGAAGGTCCCAATGCAACTTTTCTTGCTAGTGGAGCTTCTAAAGAGCATAACTTTGCTCTTATGGCCTATGCTTCATCTTCTGGTTCAGATTCTGAGGTATCTAATGATTCTAAAAATTCTACTTGTTCTTTCAAATCATGTCAAGATAACTTAGAATCACAAAGAGCTATTATTGAGAGTTTGAGAAAAGAAGTTGAAAGACTGTCTCTAGATAACTTAGGTTATAGAGTTGGTCTAGAAAGTGTTGAAGAAAAGCTTAATTACTGTATTAAATGTGAGTTTGAGTATGTTGATAAGATAAATATACTAGGTGGTGAAATTGATCTTAAAGACAGAGAAATTACAATGCTTAAAAAGAAACTAGAAGAGGCAGAGAGTGTAAAACAAGAAGCCCTAGTAGAAAAAGAAAAACATGTTGTTAGGGTTGCTAAAACACAGTATGCTTCTGATTTAGTAAATAAACCAATAGGTCAAAAATTCTTCAAGGATGGTACTGGTCTTGGTTACAATGATATGCCACCACCACCTCTTATGAAACATGCACCACCTACAAAAGAACTGTCATTTAGCAGTGAATTTAGTTTCAATAAACCTGTAGGTGAGACTAGCAAGTTTGAATCACCTAAGATAGGTTCTAATAAGTCATCTGATGCTCCCACTATTGAAGATTGGGAATCAGATTCTGAGGAAGATAGATCTGAATCAACACAGCCAGAGAAGATAGAAAATGTTAAGAAAGTTGATTCTAAGCAAGCCAACCTTATTCCTAGATTTGGAGCACCTATCTCTAGGAAAGTGGTAGATTATAAGGAGATACCTAGGGAACAGATGAAAAGATACATACCTAGGGGCAATCAGAGAAACTTTAATGGTCTAATTTCTAACAGGTTAGGTGATGAGTTTCAATGTGTCATGAAGGCTTGTTTTATATGTGGTAGTTTTGAGCACTTACAGAGAAACTGTTATAAAAACCAACCAAAAGTTTGGAATCAATGGAGGAGGGTAACTCACCAAAACTTTTCAAAGAAAACAAACCCTCATCCTAATAAAAACATGATTCCTAGAGCAGTGTTAATAAGGAATGGTAATACAAAGTCAATAGTCACTGCTGCACCCAAATGGGTTCCAACCACTGCTAAGCAAAATGTAAACACGGCTAAGCAAAATCAAACCACTGCTAAGAAAAATATCACCACTGATACAAAAGAAGTTTTAAAAATTCCAAAGGTGATAACTGACACAGTGGTTGGAAATCATTTTTATGTTGTTAAGGCCTCAGCTAATTGGCAATGGAAGCCTAAGACCAAGGTTTTACATCATGTCAACTGTGCATCAATGGACCTAAAGAAATTTGATTATGTTGATGCACAGGGCAGACCCAAGTCAGTATTGGCTTGGGTCCACAAAAGGAACTAATTTGTTAAAATTCATGTGCAGGGCAATCTACAAGATGAGCTAAAAGACAAATGAATTTTTGATAGTTGTTGCTCTGGGCACATGACTTGGGATGGGAGCAACCTGGAGGATTTTGAAGCTTTTGATGGAGGATATATGGCATTTGGTAATGATCCAAAGGGAGAAAAGATACTTGGCAGAGGCACAATCAGAACTGGGAAATTAGACTTTGAAAAGGTCTATCTGGTACAGGGATTAAAGTACAGTTTATTCAGTGTTTCTCAAATGTGTGATAAGAAAAACTGGGTACTTTTTGGAGAAACTGAGTGTGTGGTGTTGTCACCTGATTTTAAGATGCCCGATGAAAAGTATATACAGCTTAGGGTACCTAGGAAGGAAAACATATATTGTTTTGATCTTAAAGATGTAATTCCTAATAGGTCCTTAACCTGTTTGTTTGCTAAAGCATCAATAGATGAGTCTAAGTTATGGCACAGAAGGTTGGGTCACCTTAATTTTAAAACAATCAATAAACTGGTAAAAGGTAACTTAGTGAGAGGGTTACCTTCTAAGGTTTTTGAATGTAAGGAACTTTGTGTGGCTTGTCAGAAAGGAAAACAACATAGAAAACTGTTAACACCATAACACAACCACTGTTTATGCTTTATATGGACTTATTTGGACCTACCTTTGTTAAAAGTTTGAACCATAAACAGTATTGCCTAGTTATCACTGATGATTATAGTAGATTTTCATGGGTATACTTTTTAGCTGCTAAGAGTGAGACTAGTGAGATCCTCAAGAGTTTCATTACTAAGATAGAAAATCTAGTAAACCATAAATTCAAGGTAATCAAATGTGATAATGGAACTGAGTTTAAGAATGATGTGACGAATCAGTTCTGTGTAGCTAAGGGTATAGAAAGACAATTTAGTGTTGCTAGAACACCACAACAGAATGGTGTAGCTGAAAGGAAAAATAGGACACTAATTGAGGCAGCTAGGACAATGTTGTCAGAATCTAAGTTACCAACTACCTTTTGGGCTGAAGCTGTAGGCAATGCATGTTATGTGCAGAATAGAAGTAAGGTAGTGAAGCCTCATAACAAGACCCCCTATGAGCTGTTACATAATAGGAAGCCTATGATTGCATTCCTAAAACCTTTTGGGTGTCCTGTTACTATCTTGAATACTATAGACTACCTAGGTAAGTTTCAAGAAAAAGCTGATGATGGATACTTTTTAGGCTATTCTTCTAATATTAAAGCCTTTAGAGTATACAATAGGAGGACTAGGATTGTTGAAGAGAACTTACATGTTCAATTTAGTGAAGAGACTCCTAGTGTTGAGACTAAAGGACCAGACTGGCTGTTTAACATTGATATGCTAACCAAATCTATGAATTATGAGCCTATCATTGCAGGAACTTCCACTAATGTTAATGCAGGTACACAAAAGGATTCAAATGCAGAAACAGATTCTAAGGAAGCTGATTCTCCAAAGGAGTTCTATTTGGTTGAAAAGTTGAAAGCTGGTTCAGTCTCACCCATCATTTGATAAGCAAGGTCCCACTAATGATGATGCATTGAATTCTGAAAGCAAAGTTGATCATCATCAAGATAAGGATGAGTTGTTAAAAGATAACTCAGTGTCGGTAGAAGAAATTGAAAGAAAGAAAAGGCATTCTGAAAGCACTGCTAAGCCAAACAAAAGCAGGGATAGAAATAATGAAAGCACTGCTAAGCCAACTTCTACTACTGGCAATACAATTGAAACCCCGGCTGCAAGTACTGGTGATAGTACTTTCTTTGAACCAACTGCAAAGCCATTATTTGGTTAAGAGGAGTATCAACATGATCCTGACATGCCTGCTTTGGTAGATATTGATACTCCTACTGAAGATGAAGACATGGATGATTTCTTCAATGCTGATTTTACTAATTTGGAACATGTCATTCATGAAAGTCCAGTCACCACCACAAGGATACATAAGATTCATCCTAAGGAACAAATACTTGGAAATTTGAACACCCATGTTCAAACAAGAAGCAAGGTTCATAACACTAAAAACTTTCTTGAGCAAGGTTTCTTTGCAAGATTACTTCACAAAAGAAATAGTCATAAAGATCTGCAAAACTGCCTGTTTGCTTGTTTTCTGTCTCAAAAAGAGCCCAAGAGAGTGGAAGAAGCTTTATCAGAAGAAGGATGGGTAGAATCAATGCAAGAGGAGCTTCTTCAGTTCAAACTTCAAGAGGTTTGGACATTGGTTGATCTTCCTAATGGTAAGAGGGCAATTGGAACAAAATGGGTGTTCGGAAATAAGAGGGATGAAAGAGGAATAGTGGTAAGGAACAAATCAAGGTTGGTTGCTCAAGGATACACACAAACTGAAGGTTTAGATTATGATGAAGTATTTGCTCCAGTTGCAAGAATTGAGGCTATTAGATTATTTTTAGCTTATGCTTCATTCAAGAATTTTGTGGTGTATCAAATGGATGTTAAGAGTGCTTTTCTGTATGGCACAATTGATGAGGAGGTTTATGTTTGTAAACCTCCTGGTTTTGAAGATCCTGATCATCCTAACAAGGTTTACAAGGTGAATAAGGCTATGTATGGGTTTCATCAAGCTCCTAGGGCATGGTATGAGTGCCTGTCTACTTATTTGCTGGACAATGACTTCAAAAGAGGGCTGACTGATAAGACCTTGTTCATTAGGAAGCACAAGGATGATATTTTACTGGTTCAGGTTTATGTAGATGACATCATCTTTGGCTCAACTAATAAGGAGCTATGCACAGATTTTGAGAAACTTATGCATGATAAGTTTCAGATGAGTTCTATGGGAGAAATCACTTTCTTTTTTAGGCTACAGGTTCAACAAAGGACTGATGGTATTTTCATTAGTCAAGACAAGTATGCAGCAGATATTTTGAAGAAGTTTGGGTTTCAGGATGTGAAGAGTTATAGTACACCTATGGAGACTCAGAAACCACTGCTACCAGATGATGGAAGTCCCAAAGTTGATTTGAAGTTGTACAGGTCCATGATTGGATCTTTGATGTATCTCACTGCATCTAGGCCAGATATAATGTTCTCAGTATGTGTGTGTGCAAGATTTCAAGTCACACCCAATACCTCACACATGAATGCTGTTAAGAGAATCTTTAGATACCTTAAAGGTCATCCTAAACTGGGCCTTTGGTATTCTAAGGATTCCCCTTTTGATTTGGCGGCCTATACAGATAGTGATTATGCTTGTGCTAGTTTGGATAGGAAATCTACAACTGGAGGATGTCAGTTTTTGGGAAGCAGACTAATTTTATGGCAGTGTAAAAAGCAAACTATAGTGGCAAATTCTACAACTGAAGCTGAATATGTGGCTGCTGCTAGTTGTTGTGGTCAAGTTCTTTGGATTCAGAATCAATTGCTGGATTTTGGGTACAACTTTATGCATACTAAGATTTACATTGATAATAACAGTATAATTTGCATCATTAAAAATCATGTTTTACATTCTAGAACTAAACATATTGAGATAAGGCATCATTTCATTAGAGATTGTAATGAGAAAAGGTTGATTCAAATGGTAAAAATCCATACTGATTTCAATGTTGCTGATCTTCTCAATAAAGCTTTTGATGTGGGGAGGTTTCAGTACCTTGTAGTTAGTATTGGAATGATTAATCTCTAAATCTCAACTTGTTTTGTAAAAGTTTGTATAAGTATTGGACTGTTATTATGTGATCTTAGTATTGCTATTTTTGTTTCTAACCACTGATAGTTATGTTCAAACCACTGTTTGTTTCTTTGTGTTCCCACTAACCATTTTGCAGAGATTTGGAAGTTACTCACTGTTTGTATGATGCAAGAGACTACAAAGGAAATAGCCATGTGATCTGTCCCGAACCGTCAAGCTACCTCACACAAGCTAGCCACTTGTGAATGGCCAACCGTAAGAAGCTTAAAACAGCTCAGAAACAAATGCAATGAAGTCCTGGAGAATAGAATGAATTCCCGGGTCGTTTAGTCCCACGGAGACTCAATGGTGTGTCAAAACTGATTCAGATGATGGAGTAATCACTAAGGATAGTGATCTGCAAAGGTTTTGATTGAGAAATTACACTACTGATTGATTGGAATGAGATTGGGAACAAAATAGGAAAGCACAACAATCAGATAAGAGAAACGTAAACGTAAGTTTGAAAACTACGTACACGTACAAAATAAAAAGTGAAATCTAAGAAATAAAAGATCTAAAAATATGAAAATAACATTTTTGGAATCCTAAAAATAAAAGAAAATTACTAGAAAAAGAAAATTATTTTTAACACTATTTAATTAATTATTATTAATTAAAAACTATTTTAACTATTTAAAAATAACCTAAAATGAAAGAAAATATGAAATAAGGCTAAAAAAATAAAATTATGATTCAGAAAAATCTAAAATACTATAAAACTAATTTTAAAATTAAAAATATATTTTTCACACTTTTTATCTAATTATTACTAATTAATTACTATTTAAAATACACTTAAATGCTAGAAAATAGAAAATAAACCTGGAAAAATAAAATTTTAACTTGGAAAAATCTAAAATATGATAAAATTAATTTTAAAACTGAAAAGATATTTTTTATACTTTTTAATTATTTATTACTAATTAATTACTATTTTTAACTATTTAAAATTATAATAAATACTAAATAGATTAGGAAAATTATGAAACTTTTTCTAAAAATACTATATGATGACAGAAAACTAAGAAAAATAGAAAAACAAGATTTGCTTATTAATAAGCTAAAAAGAAAAATTAAAAGGCTAAAACCTATTAAATAAACACTATCACTGATTTTAACTTGATATTTTTCTGGATTTTCTTTTTGAAAACTACTTTACTACTGATATTATGAAACTTTAACAAAGACAAAAATTTTACAAATAAAAAATAAGCAGTTTGAGTAGCTTATGGACCAACAGTTATGCTTATGAGCTTATTTGATGAATTAAAGCTCAAACAAAGTTATTAACTGGAAACAAAGATGAAATAAGCTATAAACAAGCTAGAACTACTCAAATGAAGCTAAAAGACAAAGATAAGCACACTGATAAGCTAGAAACAAGCAATAAGCACTTATGACACTAGAGTTGAAAAACAGAAATGGGACAAAGTTTAAGCTAATAGCAGCCCTACCAAACAAGCTTCAAAATGAAAAACAAGGCTTGAGACCTCAAGATGGCTTGGTTGGCTACTCAAAGAACCAAAAATCACAAGCTTATACCAACTAATAAGCTCTGTGCAAGCTTTTCAAAGTGGTACCACTCACTGTGCACAGGGCACTTTTTCAGAACAGGTACCACAAATAAGCCACTTAAAAAGCACTTAATAAGCTAGACAGAAGAGATCTAGTATTTTTATATTTTTGTTTAGCAACTAGACTATAATACCCTAAGAGCTTTTAAGCTAAAACTTACTATTAAGCACACAGTAAAAATATCTATTTTATTCAAAAACGACCCAAATGAAAATTTGACTTTTGACTTAAACTAAAAGTTTGACTTATATGAACTTTAATCTGATTTAAATCACTGAATATGTTGTTTTGAGGTGATATAAGACTGATTTGATCAACACTAACTACTTTCTAACACAAAATCATGATTCTAGAACTTTAAAACTCCAACAGTTAACAAGAGAGATGGATTAAAGAGATTTTGACTTTTGCTTAATCAATAACTGGTTTTCTTGACTTCTTTGAGTTAATTAGACCAAGTGTGATACAAAGCAATGACAAGCAACCACTTAAACAACTTTTTAGACAGTTAAGCTCACAAATCCAAACAAGACTTAATATGACTGATTTGAAACTTTTTCAAAGAAACTCACAGATTAAGAACATGTAATTAATTGCAGACCATGTATTATCATATATTAACACTAAATAAGCATTAAACAACAACCATATCAACATAAAACTCACTAATGATGATTATGCTATTTTCACTGCCAAAATAAGATTTTAATAAACTACAAATTTAAAAGAACAACTAACTGATTTTAATGATTACTATCACTTAACTATAACTAATGATCACTAAGAAACATAAATTAAAGCTAATGAACAATTATAACAGTGATATGCAAAAGTGGACAAAAAGGCTTACAAAAGCTTCCAAGCTCAAAACTGAGAACCAGAACCAATTATCACCCCTATTAGCTTACCACTAAGCTACTAACCCAAGGCCATCCATAATCTACCCTGCTCCAGCTGTGAATGCCATTTCCAAGTGATTTTTTATTTTTCAACTAATTAATTTGTATTTTTGGTGATTTTCTGATTTTGCTTTTAAACTGAATTTTAGTGTTTCTAATAGCTTTTATGAGCTATCTGGGAGCTTATATGTACCAAATCAGTCCATAATAACAACTAAAACAACACTTTCATAATATGAGATTTTTGAAATTGAAAACTGCATAAACTGAATTTGATGCTTAAACACTGAAATTGATAATTAAAAAGGATTCAAATACACTTGAGAGACTTAAACAAAGTACTTGGAATTGAAAATATACACTGTAAAACTTAGATTAAAGAAAACGACTAAGGAAAATTTAAATTACATTACATACATATATACATTGCATCCCATCCTTCCTTTATAGACTTTTGTGACTTCTAGATGTCCTCTGATTGTTTCCCACCAAATTCTAGCCCTTGGATCTCTCTAACTCATCAAAATCGTCCACTTGTGTTTTTGGCGCCAATTTCTTCATAGCAGGTTTTGATATTAATTGGAGTGGGTTTCAATCAATTAAAGGTTTTTGGTGTTAGTGGAGGTGGAGGGGACAAGGTAAGGGGGGGGGTGAGAAAAAAGTGGGAAACCACGACTGGTTTTGGGGAATCAGAGGTGGGAGAGGGGGAGCTACAGTAGGGCGGTATTTGGCGGGGTTTGACCCTTTTTGACCGAGGGTTAATATTAAACGGGGTCGGGTTTGGGCCAAAGGTTGGGTTTGGGCTTTGGATTGGATATTTAAAATGGATCCGTTTGGTTTAGTAGTAATATCAAGGACCAAAAATGCAAATCTGCCAAACATGAAGGACTGAAAATGCCAACTTTCCAAATTTATAACAAGGACCAAAAATGACAAACATTGATAGTGCAAGGACCCTTTTTGCATAAAATCCCATTTTTAGAAATCCAAGGATCATTTTTGACATTTTTCAAAGTTTAGGGACCTTTTCCGCCATTTGACCAAAGAATCATTCAAGGACCATTTTTAACATCTTAGAATACTTCAGGGGCCTTGAATGATAAAATTCCACATTTTTGAATTCCAGGGACTAGATTTGACAACTTTTAAAACTTGGGGGACTAAAACTGCCAATTTTGCAAACTTGAATCATTTTTCATCTGATTTTGATATTTTTGCATTTAAAATACATAAAACACTGATTTGTGATATTTTGATCATTTTGATGTGTTTCTGAGTGTTTTCAGATGATTTTGCAGTTTAGATTGTACAAAAATGATGAGTATTTAGACACTCATCAATCCCCCACACTGAGATATTGCTAGTCCCTAGCAATGATTTGAGAAAACTTAATGGATTTGAAAAACTCTTTACCAAAAGCCATCACTTCTGGAGTAGCCAAATGTTTTAGTTCAAGTAAGAACTATGGTACACTGATAACCATCTGATTTATTGGCAAATCATAAACCATATAACGGATTTGATGTATCTTTACCAGAAGCCGTACCCTTCCGGACTAGCCAACTCTTAGATAAATTATCAGAATTATCTTTGGTGAGCTGAATACCAATTATGGATTTTCCACTGCCTTTACCACAAGCCATAACCTTGCGGGCTAGCCAACTCTTCACTTTTTAAGACATGGCGAGTTGAGAACCATACAATTTTGGGCAAATTGCAAGCCATATAAACGGATTTGAGAAATTTTTACCAAGAGCCGTTTGCTCCTGGATTAGCCAATCCTTTTGTCTTACAGACATGGCGGACTGATAACCAAGCTGAGTAAGTGTAGAACACTTACTCCAAAAAAAAAATTTTGGCCAAAAACGGGGGAATTGGGTGGATAATACATGATAAAATTCGTGAGAATTCCCCCCCACACTTAAAAATGAATATTGCCCCCAATATTCAAAGTACGGCGGTTATGCGAAACGAGAACGTAAAGGGAAATACTACGGCCATTATTTGGAAATTTTTTTTTTTTTTAAGATCTTATATACAACAGTGTGGGGCAACTCCCCCACACTAGGGTGGTAGAACAGAGAAAGAAGACAGAAATATGGGTGAAAACCCATATGGTGTGTGCTAATGTTTTTGATTACCGAGTCATTAGCTTGACTCGATCCCGCATTCATTGGTTCATGGGGAAAGTTTGTAAATCCGGGACAACCACAGGGAGAATGTCCTCTCCAAAGTAATGCTTCACTCGATGACCATTCACTTTAAAATTAGGACCATCAGGTTGAGATAACTCAACGGTACCATAAGGATAAACCTTAGCAATGGTGAATGGACCAGACCAACGGGACTTGAGCTTTCCCGAGAAAATCTTTAATCTTGAATTGAAAAGAAGGACTCGATCACCAACGTTGAAAACGCGGTTCTTGATTTTTGAGTCATGGATCTTCTTTGTCTTTTGCTTGTAGATCAAAGAGTTCTCGTAAGCTTGATCACGAAGTTCATTTAGTTCATTCATTTGAACTTTTCTGTGATCACCAGCTGTCTGTATATCGAAGTTTGCATGCTTTAAGGCCCAGTATGCCTTGTGCTCTAGCTCAATCGGGAGATGACATGCCTTTCCGTACACTAGCTTGTATGGAGTACACCCGATGGGTGTTTTGTAAGCTGTACGAAAGGCCCAGAGTGCGTCATCAAGTTTATCCGACCAGGATGCACGATTTTCGCCTACCGTCCTTTCAAGGATCCTTTTAATACCACGGTTTGAAACTTCCACCTGCCCACTCGTTTGGGGGTGGTATGCGATAGAGACGGTGGGTAACACCATACTTTTGCATGACTCTTTCAAATTGGTCATTACCAAAATGTGTACCACGATCACTGATTATCGCTCTCGGAGTTCCAAACCTGGCAAAAAGAGATTTCAAAAATTTCACAACAACTCGGGCATCATTGGTAGGTAAAGCTTTTGCTTCAACCCATTTTGACAGATAGTCAACAGCCACGAGTATGTACTTGTTACCACGAGATGAAGGAAATGGCCCCATAAAATCAATACCCCATATGTCAAATATCTCACAAACTTGAATGGCATTTTGCGGCATTTCATTTCTTTGAGATATATTTCCGTGACGTTGACAAGCGTCACAAGCTTTGACAAAATCGTGGGCATCCTTATAGATTGTGGGCCAATAAAACCGGAATCAAACACCTTTTTGGCGGTGTAGTTTGGACTATGATGGCCCCGGTGGGTCCAGCATGGCAAGCTGTGAGAATGTCAATAGCTTCCTGTCCATAAACACACTGTCGGATGACTTGATCCGCGCAGATTTTGAATAAGTAGGGTCGTCCCGAAATAATGTTTAACTTCTTTGAAGAATTTGTTCTTTTGTTGGGTCGACATCCCTTTCACAATGAAGTTACCCGCATGGTAATTTGCGAAGTCAACAAACCATGGGGTAGAAGAGTTTCCACGAAAAGAAACCGCATTGAGTGTTTCGAGAGGAAATGTTTCATTTATTTCCTTTTCCTCGAAAACATCTTGGTGAGGGTTCTCTAATCGACAGATGATCGCAGACTAGATTCTCGGCTCCTTTTTTATCACGTATAATGATATCAAATTCCTGGAGGAGGAGAATCCAGCGAAGCAATCTCGGCTTTGCATCTTGTTTTGCAAAGAGATATTTAAGAGCCGAGTGATCCGTATACACAACACATTTGGTCAAGATTAAGTACGGCCGAAACTTCTCAAATGCATACACCACGGCTAATAGCTCTTTTTCTGTGGTGGTGTAATGAGTTTGAGCTTCAGTCATAGTCTTACTTGCGTAGTGGATAGACTGAAAATGCTTGTTTCTACGTTGCCCTAAGACTGCACCGATAGCAAAATCACTTGCATCGCACATGAGTTCAAAGGGTAAATCCCAGTCTGGAGCAACGAGAATGGGTGCTTCAGTAAGCTTTTTCTTCAATGTTTCAAAAGCTATGATGCACTCGGGTGAGAAGATAAAAGGAGCATCCTTTTCAAGAAGATGGGTCATAGGCCGGGCGATTTTAGAAAAATCTTGAATGAATCTACGATAGAAACCGGCATGACCTAAAAAACTCCTAATACCTTTGACGGTAGTAGGATGAGGTAATTTAGCAATAACATCGACTTTTGCTCTATCTACCTCAATCCCATTCTTTGAA
This sequence comes from Chrysanthemum makinoi, assembly GCA_910596185.1. Taxonomy (NCBI): domain Eukaryota; kingdom Viridiplantae; phylum Streptophyta; class Magnoliopsida; order Asterales; family Asteraceae; genus Chrysanthemum; species Chrysanthemum makinoi. The sequence goes on from OU343224.1 coordinate 181,852,436, forward strand.
ATCTTATGGCCAAGGACTATGCCTTCTTTGACCATAAAGTGGCTTTTCTCCCAATTTAGACAAAGATTGGTGTCTTCACACCTTTGAAGCATTTTTTCTAAATGGGAGAGACATGTTTGAAACGAATCCCCAATGACCGAGAAGTCATCCATAAACACCTCCATTGTTTCCCCGATCATGTCGTGGAAAATGGCCATCATATATCGTTGGAACGTGCGGGAGCATTACATAAGCCAAAAGGCATACGTTTGTAGGCAAATGTTCCGTATGGGCAGGTGAATGTAGTCTTTTCTTGATCATTTGGATCAATGGGGATCTGAAAGTAACCCGAGAAACCATCAAGGAAACAATAGTATTCGTTCCCCGCTAATCTCTCAAGCATTTGGTCCATGAAGGGTAGAGGAAAATGGTCTTTACGGGTGGCGTCATTCAACTTACGATAGTCAATGCACACACGCCATCCCGTTACCAATCGAGTTGGAATTAACTCGTTATCTTCATTTGTGACAACAGTTATGCCACCCTTTTTCGGAACACAATGAATTGGGCTAACCCAAGGACTATCTGAGATCGGGTAAATCAATTCTGCATCAAGAAGTTTGATAACCTCCTGTTTGATAACATCATGGATTTTTGGATTCACTCGTCTCTGATGTTGAACTGCTGGTTTGAAGTCATCCTCCATTAAGATTTTGTGAGTACAGAACTCAGGGTTTATACCTTTGATGTCGGAGAGTTTCCAAGCAATTGCTTGCTTGTGTGACTTCAAGACCTTTATGAGAGCAGCTTTTTCATCTTTACTCAAATCTCGAGCAATAATGACTGGCAATTTATCATCACCCTCAAGAAATGCATACTCGAGATGAGGTGGTAAGTCCTTAAGCTCAACCTCAGGAAATTCTTCAGTTTTCTCAACTGACTTGACTTCCTTGTTATGAAGTTTGATGGGAGGGAGAGGAGGAGAAGTGTCATGAGTCAACAATTCCTCAAGAAGAATATCTCCCTCCAGATTAATCTCATTTTGATTAATCTCATCTAGGATTGAATCACTAGGGTGAGGGGTTGATGATGGATCATCATTAAGCAACTTCTCAATAAGAAGTATGTCCCCCTCAATGTCAATTGGAGCGTGATCAATTTCCCAAGGAACAGAATCACTAGCCAAGTATGCTTCAATCTCATCTAAGATGAAGTCGCTTCCCTCAAACGGAGTGAGAGAAGGAGTAGAATTGGCTATGATAGGTTGAGAAGATGTGGTGGGATCCCCACTCACAGAATTATGAGAATAACCAAGAACTTCTTGAGAGTACTCTTCAGTAGCAACATCAATGATATCTATTCGGTTAACCGATTCAGAATCATAATTTGCGGAGTACCTCGAAGTTTGATCAAGGTTGAAGGTTACAGCTTCATTACCAACACGTAATGTGATTTCTTGCTCAAATACATCAATGAGAGCACGGCCCGTTCTCAGGAATCCTCGACCAACAATGAGAGGAACCCTATGATCGGCATCAAAATCAACAACCACGAAGTCAGCTGGAAAATGGAACTTTCCTACTTTCACAAATACGTCCTCAGCAATGCCAAGAGGACGGGATATGGAACGATCAGCAAGCTCGAGAGTCATGCATGTAGGAGTAAGTTCAGGAAGAGAAAGTTTCTTCCACACTGAATAAGGCATAAGGTTTATGCTTGCACCAAGATCTGCTAGGGCAAAGCATTCAACCATTCCTGGGAATACACAAGGTAAGAGAAATTTTCCAGGATCTCCAAGCTTTTCTGGAAGCTTCTTCAGAATAACTGCAGAGAAGTTCTCGTTAAGAGGAGTTTTTGCCATTTCAAACAGCTTTTCCTTATTGCTTAACATGTGTTTGAGAGTCGATGCAAACTTGGGCATCAATATGATAGCATCCGCAAAGCTTATGTCAAAATGTAACTCTTGGAAAATTTGGAAAAATTTGTCCATTTGATGACTGGCTTTCTCGCGGAGCTTTTGCTCATTCAAACGTGATGGGTAAGGAATAGAAGAGTTGGATTTCTGATTCTCAACAGGAGCTACAGGAGGTTCAAAAACAACTCCTTGATTTGACTTGGGTTTCTGGACAACTTGAGGTTGGACTACCGAAGGTGGGACGTGTGCGGTACTTCGTGGGCTTGAATAATGCACCTTGTCCGTTGTTTCCTTGGTAATTTGACTCATTGCCACAGGTGGAGGAGGCATTGGAGTCGTAGGTCCATTGTGTGTCCTTGGTTCACTTTCCACTACCTTAGGGAGAGAAGAGGAAGAAGAGGTAGTAGGAAAAGCAGGTCCAGTGTATGAAACACCACTTCTGGTTGTGATCGCCTTAGCATCGCCCCTCGGGTTAGCGATCGTGTTGCTAGGTAAAGTACCTGAGCCCGAGGGTCGATCATTTAAAGACTTCTTGAGATCAGCAATTTGGTGACCAACAACTGTTCATTTCATCTTGGGATTTCATGAATTGCTTCAGTAACTCATCAGATGATGGTACTGGAGGAACAATGACGGGAGGAGCTGGAGGGATAAATTGAGGCCGTATGTTTTGATTATAGCCAAAATTCCCTTGATTAGGATTCACATTCCCCTAAAACTGATTCCCTCGATTGAAATTGTTATGATTAAGGTTTCCTTGATGTTGGAAACCTTGATTGGGTCCAGGATAGAAATTACCTTGGTTTTGATAACCTTGGTTCATTCTTGGTTGGTTCTGATTCCGGTTGTGCATGTTATGATTTTGGTTAAAACCGGGTGGTGCCTGATTAGTGTTAGCACGGTAGTGTGGTTCATTTTGAGGACGGTATTGATTACCTCCCTGCTGTGAACTACCGGCTAGAGCATTGGCTTCAAAAGGACTACCATCGGTGGCAGTACAATTGTAGTAAGCATGAGGACCACCACAAGTAACACAACTCTCGACTTTCTTCACTTCAGCATGTGTTGGTGTCTGAGTGAAGGTCACTTTCTTCTGGTTAGCAAGAACCAAAGCCTGAACAATGTCTGTGAGTTTGTCAATCTTAGCATCGGTGCTAGATGTACTCACAGGAGATGAAGAAGAAGAAGGTCCAACATGAGACTGATATGTCTTTGCTCGGAAAGGGCGGACCTGAGACTTGTTCTCAATGATTTGCAAGGCCTCTTTTGTGGTCTTGCTCAGGAAATTACCTCCTGCGGAGGCATTCAAAGAGTCTTGATTGGTCTGATTGAGACCATTGTAGAAAGTATCCATTTGCATTAATTCGGTAAAACCATGATGCGGACACTTGCGAAGCAACTCTTTGTAACGATCCCATGCCTTCCCGAATGATTCATCAAATCTCTGAGAAAATTTCATTATCTCATTCTTAAGACTTGTGGTTCGGGATGGAGGATAGAATTCGTTAACGAACTTGGTGACAAGATCTTCCCATGTCTCAATAGAACGAGGGGGTTGTTTCTCAAGCCAATTCGGGTTTGTCCCTCTAGAGAAAATGGGAGCAGAAGAAGCTTGATAGCTTCATGTGGGACATTCTTGTACTTGATGGTAGATGCAATCTTGTTAAACCATCGAATGTGTGCATGAGGATCATCCCACTCAAAACCATAGAATTGGCTTTGGGTTACCAGATTAAGCAACCCGGTTTTGAGCTCGAAGGTATCGACCACAATGGTTGGGACAACAATGGCATCTCCGTAACCCTCGATGGGTGCTTGGAGAAGCTCATTCATGGGTTTGTCTTCTGCCATTTCGACAGGGGGTGGTTGTGGTAGACGTTCCTCATCCGCGGTGAAGGAGCTGAACGTCCTCTACGTCTACGAGGAATCTTTCCAAGTTCCGAAAGTGGACTTGTAGAACTGGAAGAACGAGTGCGCATGCACTAAGTATAAAAATCAATTTTCAAAACAAATGAGGCAAAACGACAAGTGAACTTAACCAATAATCACAAATGGAATGGCTTCTTTGAAAAAGGTACACCAAATCACAAGTGACACAAAGGCAAGTTTTAAATCTGATGTTCGGGAACTTATTATGGTCACACCCCCAGTTAGTAGGTGTACTGCCTTGATTTGCGGTGGTTGATTTTTATGTATATATTAAGTACCACTGAAAAGACGTAGGTATAGATTTGTGCTGATGGGTTTAAAACTTTTGGACAATATTTTTGGTATCGTCCCGTTTAACCAAATCGTATTTCTTTAAGAATCACCTTAAAAGAAACACAAGATAGAAAACGTTCCGATTGTTTTGTTGTTTTATAAATTTTTTTTTTTGTGTTTTTAACACTTTAGGAAAAGTGCTAATGAACTTTTTGATTTTCTTATAACTTTACAAAAACTTTTTACAAATGATGGGGTATGTGCAAGAATGGGTCTGAAAATGGCTAAACACACGCTAAAGCCTCCCCGGCAGCGGCGCCAAAATTTGATCTGTCCCGAACCGTCAAGCTACCTCACACAAGCTAGCCACTTGTGAATGGCCAACCGTAAGAAGCTTAAAACAGCTCAGAAACAAATGCAATGAAGTCCTGGAGAATAGAATGAATTCCCGGGTCGTTTAGTCCCACGGAGACTCAATGGTGTGTCAAAACTGATTCAGATGATGGAGTAATCACTAAGGATAGTGATCTGCAAAGGTTTTGATTGAGAAATTACACTACTGATTGATTGGAATGAGATTGGGAACAAAATAGGAAAGCACAACAATCAGATAAGAGAAACGTAAACGTAAGTTTGAAAACTACGTACACGTACAAAATAAAAAGTGAAATCTAAGAAATAAAAGATCTAAAAATATGAAAATAACATTTTTGGAATCCTAAAAATAAAAGAAAATTACTAGAAAAAGAAAATTATTTTTAACACTATTTAATTAATTATTATTAATTAAAAACTATTTTAACTATTTAAAAATAACCTAAAATGAAAGAAAATATGAAATAAGGCTAAAAAAAATAAAATTATGATTCAGAAAAATCTAAAATACTATAAAACTAATTTTAAAATTAAAAATATATTTTTCAAACTTTTTATCTAATTATTACTAATTAATTACTATTTAAAATACACTTAAATGCTAGAAAATAGAAAATAAACCTGGAAAAATAAAATTTTAACTTGGAAAAATCTAAAATATGATAAAATTAATTTTAAAACTGAAAAGATATTTTTTATACTTTTTAATTATTTATTACTAATTAATTACTATTTTTAACTATTTAAAATTATAATAAATACTAAATAGATTAGGAAAATTATGAAACTTTTTCTAAAAATACTATATGATGACAGAAAACTAAGAAAAATAGAAAAACAAGATTTGCTTATTAATAAGCTAAAAAGAAAAATTAAAAAGCTAAAACCTATTAAATAAACACTATCACTGATTTTAACTTGATATTTTTCTGGATTTTCTTTTTGAAAACTACTTTACTACTGATATTATGAAACTTTAACAAAGACAAAAATTTTACAAATAAAAAATAAGCAGTTTGAGTAGCTTATGGACCAACAGTTATGCTTATGAGCTTATTTGATGAATTAAAGCTCAAACAAAGTTATTAACTGGAAACAAAGATGAAATAAGCTATAAATAAGCTAGAACTACTCAAATGAAGCTAAAAGACAAAGATAAGCACACTGATAAGCTAGAAACAAGCAATAAGCACTTATGACACTAGAGTTGAAAAACAGAAATGGGACAAAGTTTAAGCTAATAGCAGCCCTACCAAACAAGCTTCAAAATGAAAAACAAGGCTTGAGACCTCAAGATGGCTTGGTTGGCTACTCAAAGAACCAAAAATCACAAGCTTATACCAACTAATAAGCTCTGTGCAAGCTTTTCAAAGTGGTACCATTCACTGTGCACAGGGCACTTTTTCAGAACAGGTACCACAAATAAGCCACTTAAAAAGCACTTAATAAGCTAGACAGAAGAGATCTAGTATTTTTATATTTTTGTTTAGCAACTAGACTATAATACCCTAAGAGCTTTTAAGCTAAAACTTACTATTAAGCACACAGTAAAAATATCTATTTTATTCAAAAACGACCCAAATGAAAATTTGACTTTTGACTTAAACTAAAAGTTTGACTTATATGAACTTTAATCTGATTTAAATCACTGAATATGTTGTTTTGAGGTGATATAAGACTGATTTGATCAACACTAACTACTTTCTAACACAAAATCATGATTCTAGAACTTTAAAACTCCAACAGTTAACAAGAGAGATGGATTAAAGAGATTTTGACTTTTGCTTAATCAATAACTGGTTTTCTTGACTTCTTTGAGTTAATTAGACCAAGTGTGATACAAAGCAATGACAAGCAACCACTTAAACAACTTTTTAGACAGTTAAGCTCACAAATCCAAACAAGACTTAATATGACTGATTTGAAACTTTTTCAAAGAAACTCACAGATTAAGAACATGTAATTAATTGCAGACCATGTATTATCATATATTAACACTAAATAAGCATTAAACAACAACCATATCAACATAAAACTCACTAATGATGATTATGCTATTTTCACTGCCAAAATAAGATTTTAATAAACTACAAATTTAAAAGAACAACTAACTGATTTTAATGATTACTATCACTTAACTATAACTAATGATCACTAAGAAACAGAAATTAAAGCTAATGAACAATTATAACAGTGATATGCAAAAGTGGACAAAAAGGCTTACAAAAGCTTCCAAGCTCAAAACTGAGAACCAGAACCAATTATCACCCCTATTAGCTTACCACTAAGCTACTAACCCAAGGCCATCCATAATCTACCCTGCTCCAGCTGTGAATGCCATTTCCAAGTGATTTTTTATTTTTCAACTAATTAATTTGTATTTTTGGTGATTTTCTGATTTTGCTTTTAAACTGAATTTTAGTGTTTCTAATAGCTTTTATGAGCTATCTGGGAGCTTATATGTACCAAATCAGTCCATAATAACAACTAAAACAACACTTTCATAATATGAGATTTTTGAAATTGAAAACTGCATAAACTGAATTTGATGCTTAAACACTGAAATTGATAATTAAAAAGGATTCAAATACACTTGAGAGACTTAAACAAAGTACTTGGAATTGAAAATATACACTGTAAAACTTAGATTAAAGAAAACGACTAAGGAAAATTTAAATTACATTACATACATATATACATTGCATCACATCCTTCCTTTATAGACTTTTGTGACTTCTAGATGTCCTCTGATTGTTTCCCACCAAATTCTAGCCCTTGGATCTCTCTAACTCATCAAAACCGTCCACTTGTGTTTTTGGCGCCAATTTCTTCATAGCAGGTTTTGATATTAATTGGAGTGGGTTTCAATCAATTAAAGGTTTTTGGTGTTAGTGGAGGTGGAGGGGACAAGGTAAGGGGGGGGTGAGAAAAAAGTGGGAAACCATGACTGGTTTTGGGGAATCAGAGGTGGGAGAGGGGGAGCTACAGTAGGGCGGTATTTGGCGGGGTTTGACCCTTTTTGACCGAGGGTTAATATTAAACGGGGTCGGGTTTGGGCCAAAGGTTGGGTTTGGGCTTTGGATTGGATATTTAAAATGGATCCGTTTGGTTTAGTAGTAATATCAAGGACCAAAAATGCAAATCTGCCAAACATGAAGGACTGAAAATGCCAACTTTCCAAATTTATAACAAGGACCAAAAATGACAAACATTGATAGTGCAAGGACCCTTTTTGCATAAAATCCCATTTTTAGAAATCCAAGGATCATTTTTGACATTTTTCAAAGTTTAGGGACCTTTTCCGCCATTTGACCAAAGAATCATTCAAGGACCATTTTTAACATCTTAGAATACTTCAGGGGCCTTGAATGATAAAATTCCACATTTTTGAATTCCAGGGACTAGATTTGACAACTTTTAAAACTTAGGGGACTAAAACTGCCAATTTTGCAAACTTGAATCATTTTTCATCTGATTTTGATATTTTTGCATTTAAAACACATAAAACACTGATTTGTGATATTTTGATCATTTTGATGTGTTTCTGAGTGTTTTCAGATGATTTTGCAGTTTAGATTGTACAAAAATGATGAGTATTTAGACACTCATCACCATGATACTCTTATTCATAGTTCATAAACTGCATTATACAATGCAGTGGTTACAATCATGGTTACAAACTACAAGGAGAATACATCACAACTAGCTATTCAAGTTCCTATCATCTATTACAAAAGCTGATGGATATACATATCTTGTAAGATGAAGAAGCTGAAGCTGAAAATGGAAAGATGGATTGATGAAAACGATGATGGATGCATTTGTGATATGATAAATCTTCAGTTGTTCCATTTACTCGTTCCACCATAAAGCAACTACTCCATCTTCCCTTTTCCCTTTCCCTTCACCTCTGCACCCTTGCCCTTTCCCTTCCTTCCATGGTTTGAAGAACCAGATCCTGGAGCAGGAAGACCAATCACCACCTCTCTATTCTTTGGGAGTGGTGGATTTCTGGCACATGGCCTTGGTTGGGGTTGGGATGGTGAAGGTTGTGCTGTACTCTCTGCTTCCTCCCTCACCAATCTATTGAAGATTGGCTCTAGGCGCTCAGTAGAGTCATCTGAACCCCTAGATGAATCACTAGGATCCACCACACTATCATCTTCAGATGAAGGGAGAAAGGCGGACTTTCTAGGTCGCGGTTCATCTTGATGAGGGTAACGCAACAATGGGTGAGAATCATCACTTGATGATGATGATGAGGATGTTAGATTGATGACTTATGGTTGATTAAACATGCTGGTTGTTGTTGATTGTGGATTTTTGAGAAATTAGGCTTTGGAAGCAAGTTGGATTAATTGGTGTGTGTTACTTGTGCCTTGGGATTCTTTTATAGGCAGAGTAAATGGTTTTTGTGAGTAAATGAGGGGAAGGTTTAAGTGGGTGAGGAGTTAATGAAGTCTTTTGACTTGAAAAAGAATTAATACCGAAAGTTGACCATATTGACTTAGACTTTAGCACATTGGCTAACCACTGCTAAGTATATGGAACCACTTTTTGTTTTACTCTAACCACTACTAACCTTAACCTTCTTTTCAGTGTTTGGTTTATGTTTGTGATATGCAGGTATGAAGGATAGTTGTGTATTTTGGAGCTTTTGGTTTGGATATTTTGCTTTGGACCTTTGGAGCTTTTTTATAATAAAAAAAATGTGTTCATTGCTGTAATCCTTCATATTTTTGTGAGATATCACTCAGATTAACAAAGATTTTCTTGCTATATCTATTGGTCAACTGATTGGAGTGAAGTTTTGTATCCACGGCTAGTGTTTTTCAAACCACTGATAGAGGTTTTCAAACCACTGTTAGCATGTTGCTGATTTTTTGGATACTTAAGGGGCTGTTTGGTAACTTTGGAGAGAACACGTTTATATCCCCAAATCACTGATAGGTCATTTACTTGATCTTCAAATCAGTTCCAATTGGCGCTTTACATAAACCTAAACCACTTTCATCTGTCACATTCACAAATCCCACATAACTCACATCATCGATCATTATGCCGAATCAATATCCCAACTCCCATAACCTAGTTGCTAATTTGATCAAAAATAATCGATCCGAAGGTTTTCATCAAATGATTGATTTCCTTATTCACGGTCCTATTCACTTTGCCTTAACCGTCACACCAAACATCTTTAAAGCCTATATACATCAATTCTGGAGGAATGCTAAGCTTGAGGAGGTCGATGGAGTAGGCATTTTTAGTACATTTGTGGATGAGAATGATATTTTGGTTGATGAGGAGATTATTAGACGGGTTTTGAAGTTAGCTGATGCTGATGGTGTTGTTAATCTTTCAGATGCTGAGATTTTTGAAGGTTTAGAGAGGTTAGGATATACATACAGGGGAGACAAGGTAAAATTTTTTAAAAGCATGTTTTCACAACAATGGAAGTTTTTGATTCATACCTTGTTGATGTGTATGAGTAATAAGACCACTGGATTTGATGACTTCCCTTCCAAAATTGCTACTACTATCATTTGTTTGTCTGATGGGAGGAAGTTTAATTGGTCTAGGATGATTTATGATGGGTTTATGCAGAATATTAGGAAGAAGGGAAAATATTATTTATATCCTAGGTTTGTGCAACTAATTGTGGAAAGTCAAATTGAAGAACCTGTTGAGCATTCTAGGGAGTATGACGTGTGTTATATGCTTCCTAAGGTTTTTGCACATATGAGGAATCAGAACCCTAATTTTCAGATAAGAGATGTTCCCTTATTCCCACATATGCTGAATTTGCATGCTATTCCTGAGTTTGATGAAGGTCTTGAGTCTCAACCCTTAGAACCTGAACCCACTACTAGTACACCTCAACTCACTGATAGTATACCTCAATTCAATGATAGTGCACCTCAAACCACTGATAGTACACCTCAACCCACTGATAGTACACTTGCAACCACTGTTAAACCAATTGTGTGGACTAGGAGGAGGAAGGGCACTAAGCTACCTCAGGCTGGTGCTAGTGGTGTTGCTCATGAGGCTGTCACAAGTTGTGGATGTGACATGATTGGAAGGACTTCCACTACTGATTCATGCTTAGATGCTGGTCAGGATAGTGGAAACATCATTAAGACCCAACCTTTGGCAACTCCTAATGTGGAGAGTTCCTTGGAACTCAATACAGTTGGAGGAATCCCTAGCTGGCTCACTCGAGTGCATAGATGTTTAGGCAAGGTGCGATGTTATGTTTAATATATCCAAGGATTCACCTCTCGAGGCGTTAACACAGCTCGAAGTGATGAGGATAGTTTGGAACATGGCTGAATTGACGGATCCTAAGATGGTACATGATGACTTTTCCAATGAACCACCTCTCGGACCAGTTAACACAGGTCGAAGTGGGGAGGATATTCTTGAACACTTAAATGAATTGACGGCTAAATGTACCAAGATGGAGGTTACAATCTCAAGTCTTCAAGAGTTGGCTGTGTTTCAGTGTAAAGAAATAAGGAGACTGAAGCATAGGATGTTTGTTTTGGAGAAAGTGAGAAGACCTGGGGTTGCAATTTTGAGGAAAATGAGAAGGTTGAGAAGAAAAGTAAACTCCTCTCCAGCTGTGAATATGGAGAATGTACCCAAACAGGGGAGGAGTGAAGGCATGAATTCAGGGGAGGCTGTTGATGTGCATATAGAGGATGATGTAGATAGTGGAGATAAAGGAGAACAATTTGTGGTATTTGATAAAGATGGGAATGAAGCTGTTCTTGAAAGTTTGAAGACCGTGGAAGAAGATGAGGTGATGCAGGACATAACCACTGATAGTGTGTCTGTAAACACGGCTAGTATTCTGGAAACCACTGCTGCAGTTTCTGAAATGGTAATCACAACCACTCCCACATTAGTCTTACCCACCGCTATCATAACTACATCTACCATTGTTTCAACCACCTTTGTATCACCACCCAAATCAAAAGAAGTTGAGAAAGAAGCTGCAAGTACATTGATCAATCTTAGCAAAACCTCAACTAACCCTACACCCATAATTGCACCTGTTTTATCTTTTGAACCTACTGCAACCAAACCCAAAGGTAAAAGTTTAGTTATTGGTGATCCTTTGAAGAAGAAGGTGGCTCAACCAGATATTGGTAAGGGTAAAGGTATTGCAGCACCTGTTTTAAAGTTTAAAAGTGTAGAAGAACAGATTGCTTATGATGAAGAATATACAAGAAGCATACATCTTTGAGAAGAGAAGCAGAGAAAGAAAAGCAAGAAGAGGAGGAGGCTACTCAGAAATGGCTAGTTAAATGGTATGAATCACAAAACTATCTGCAAGCATCTAATCAAATACAGAATGAGTATACTACTCAAGAATGGGCATTGTTAGATGATGAGGAAAGAGCTAGAATCTTGGGTGAATGGGCAAGGAGGATTAGTAAGGAAAAGAAGCAAGTTAAAAGGAAGAAACCTCCTACAATACGTGAGATGAGGAATGTACTGATGAAGATTATTAAGAATTCAGGCATACATATTCCTGACAATCTTAGTAAATGTTCATTTGAAAGAATTCATGAGCTTTATCTGATGTGTATGAGGATTAATAATGAAAATTTTACTCCAATGAATTCTGAAAAAGATGAAGAGTGGATTAAAGGTAATCTAAAGAGAAAATCTGAGATTCAGGAGACATCTGGTTCTAAAAGACTGAAAGAGATTGAAGATAGTAATCAAATTATCTCTTATGAATTTGAGCTTAATGGAAGTGAAGGATGTTGGAAAATTCAAAGACTCAATAATGAAGTTTCTGAGTTTAATAAATTTTCACAAATGCTTCAATATCTGGATAGAGATGATTTAATGAATCTTTGGAACATTTACAAGAATAAGTTTGGTGATATACATCCAGATGATTATCATGAGAGACTGGTTTATCATCACTTGAAGATTTTGTTTGAACCAACTCATGATGAACCTGAATGGAAGGGACTCTACAATGGTCAAGTTACAAGATGGTTTTTATATCAAACCTATGGAGTTCATGTGTTAAGCTGTGTGCGAGAAGTTATTCATATGCTTGTAGAAGGTGATTATCCCAAATTGAATAATTATCCAGGAGTTATTGCTCAGATGGTGAAGCCTGGTGGTTTGAAGATGTTGATGCTCTATGATGGTCAAGCTTACAGTTTGTTGCTGAAGTATGAGATAATTCTTAAAACTAGTAAGTGTTTGGATACATCCTCCAATTCAGGTGTTTTGAGCTTAAAGGAAACTTGAGAATTCTATTTGAATGTATCAAGTTTAGGGGAGGATTGTTGGGTTTTAGGTTCCTTGGATCATGAATTATTCTAAGTGTTGGAACCTCGGACAGAGTTGTTGAAACCATGGACAAAAGAATGAATCCACTGCTGATGATAAACCGCTGCTAGTAGTATTGTGTAACCACGGATATTGTATTGTAACCACTGCTAGTCTTGTATAGTCGGTTTAATATTTTGTATTAGATAAATATGGAAAAGATATTTATCTTGTAGGTTACATATTGTATTATGTAAAGGACTCCTTAGCCTATAAAAGGAGGTCCTAGGTTAGATTAGATATACGTATGTTTTATATCTAAGGTCGATACACTTCAAGGTTGAAAAATCCTAATACTGGTTAGAGTATTCGTATTAATAATAAAATTGAGTTGTTGAATGTTTATTGTTCTTCTTCTTAAGATTAAATATTAAATTCCGCGTGATACTTAATAAGTGATACGCTTACGCAGCGCGTTCGGGGTCAAAGGAACTTCCTTTTCGTTGAGCAAGTTTTTCAACACCCTAGGCAGTGAACCTAATCGTTGTAGTGTAGTATTAGGGTAAGCCACGGGAATTGATATCGTTCTCTAGGGGAATAGGAATGCTAGTGATAGGTTACTACGCTAAGGTTGGGGTTGAGGAAGATTATTTTTTATCTTTTTATATTTTTTAGGAAATGGAAAGGTACGAATCTCGGGGTTTGGATTTGGGGTTGGTATTTCTACCGATTACTTCTACTATCTAATTATCTAATTAACTAAGGTGAGGGTAGTCTATGTATAATTATTGTGTGCTCGTATGGTGGTTTAAAGATGTGTTTACTTAGGTTTTATTACTCCTTAATTATCTCCTATTGATGGTTGAATTGTCACGTCCTTATTCTTAATCGCGTTGTGTGTCTAAGGTCGTAGGGTATGCGTTTGTCCCTAACTCTTTGAAACTACCAAAGGTTATCGCCTACAAAGTCTCTAGGATTTATAAACTTTAACTCTAAGGTACTCTTCTGATGGTTTAGCCTACAACAACTCTAGGTGCTATAAACTAAGGTTCACAAAGATTAATCAAGCATTAACTACACAACGGATGACCTATCGCATTACTAGATCATTAACAATTAAGATAAGAGACAACCAATCAATATTCAATAATTAAGTTTCATATTCCCTAAGCAAACACACAAGTAAATTAGCCGGACATGGAGAACATGCAAGCATACACACAAGTAATTGAAGACATAATTAAATTAATGAAGTAAAACACTTATCTTGATGTAAGATAGGTTATGGAACCCTAAAATCTTGTACAAGACGCCTTGGTTCGGTTTAGGTTTTACTTAAAAGACTACACTGAAAACTAAAAAATTCGGATTCTATATATAAGATTACATTCGCGACGGCGTCACCTTTTAATTTGTGACGCTGTCGGGTCGCCGTTATTAGAGTTTTGTCTTGGCCACGTTAGTCTTGCGACGGTGTCACCTTATGCTTGTGACGCCGTCCCCTTCAGTCTCTGCCGTCTGGATCAAATCTAGGCCGTCTGAGTTGCGACGACCTACTCTTTTAAAGCCTGACACCGTCACTTGTAAATAAGCAATTTGGCTACTGAGCCATCACAAAAGTGATGCGACGGCGTCGCAGATAACACCTGACACCGTCCCCTTCAGTTCCAGCAATCTGAGTAGCTCGATTCTTGACTTTGGCCATTTTCTTCGTATATTCGCGCCTTTTTGTCCGAATAAGTGTCATTCCAGCATTTTACCTTCAAGATACCTAAAAAGTGAAAAGGAACGATATTAAGTAGTAACGGATACAAAAGTGATCAAATAAGGGCTTAAACGACCCCTCAAAAAGGTACATTTTAAAACCTTATCAAATATCCCAACACTTGGTATTTGCTTGTCCTCAAGCAAATGTGCTTTTAGCCTATTAATTTATAAGTTAGGGGTCATGAAGCATTGGTTTAAAACAATCCACAACACATATAAGCCCCACAAAAGTCATAACAAACACGGAAATTATATACTAGCACCTCACATGGGGTGTTTGGATACTCACATCTCTCGGGTGTATATGAAATATAACAAGTTGGAAATGGAAGATAAACACTCATTAACCGGTCCTAGTACATAGATTACCATAGGCTTGAGACTAGATCAAACCTCCATCGCTTTGGCGTAAGCACCTAGGAAAGACTATCAAAGAGGTCTTTTAAAGGGTTGTAATGTTAGGCTTACGGTAGGAAAACAAAGGGTTTGGTGGGATAGGCTATTTAGTGGTGGCAAGTCAAAAATCTTTTTGTTACAAGCATGTGAAGAAAGGCGTTGCTAAGCCAAGATTCGACACTCTAGACTCTAGATAACTGAAACTAACAAACATAAATTAAAGATAGATGTAGGATGGTAGCCCGTTTTTTTTTTTTTTTTTTTTCATACACTTTTACTCTACCATCCTCTATAGTAACATCAAAATGATAGGGATTTATAGGCACATCCCTACACTTGAGTTTTTATTACGCTAACACTAATTTGACCCGAATTGAAAAGATCAAAACACTTGGAGTACATTATTACGCAAATAAAGAGAATTTGAATTTAACGTTCCCTTCCCGTCATTTCATAAACTTTAACTTTTCCCATGAGTCTCAATCGTCCCAAAACTGTGTACAAAGGATATGACTCGACTTAGCAACTTATGCAAGCAACTAGATAATCGAACTAAGGGTTTTTAGGGTGATAACAATAATGCACTAAAAGTGAGTGCATACAAGGTAGGCTAAGGCGATTTAGGTGTACATTTGGGGGTGGGGTGTAAACAATGCTCTTCATTGATATTCCGGAAAAACGAAACATCACGAGAACCGCGAAAAGGCTAGGCTCTGAGGGGTTAACTAGGGGTATCGTGTACTAAAGATGAGTACAACGTAAAGGTGTGGGGGAATTACTCAACCGATGTGGAATAAGTAATTATATTACGGGTATAAAACAAGGGTTATCCTAATGCCTCTTATCATTTAGTTATTCCTAACTACACAAGTGTAGTCTTACTAGCGATCTCGGGATGCATCACAAAACAAGTTCTAGAATCTAATATACTACCGGTTCACACACTAAGCATTAAAGATGAATGCTTTAATTCCTACTAATCTAAGAGCGATCCTCACATTTTGGATGGAATTTAAGTGGTAAAGGGTTTTTGTGCTAGTCATATAACTTCCTATCCATGAGACGCTTTTGTTAAGACTAATGGCCCACTCCTATATGTCATGAAAAAATTTATATTTGGTGCCAAAATTACCCTAACCGACATTTTCTAATAGTTTATTACGCACATGCAATTGGACAAAGCAAATAATCAAGGATAAACATAGTTTCAAAGTTCCTGTTTTATTTTCCCTCCCTACACTTAAACTGAACATTGTCCCCAATGTTCCCCGAAAGTATCAAAGTTATGATAATGGAAGGTAATAAAAGATGAAAGAAACTAGTACTCCCCTGATTAGCTCGGTAGGATCCGTGTAAAGTGGTGGTTATATTTTTCTTCAAGAAGAACTTTTGCGTGAAAAGCTCCTTCTCATCTTATGTATCTCCTTCTTGATAAATTAAACCTGCACACTTGAAGAAAACAAACGAAACCTTCGCGTAAAATCGGCGGTAATAATATATATAAGACTCTACTAAAATAGGATATAATGCTTGTGGAATGGGTGTTTACAATTTCGGAAAATTAAGACACTGGAAAATTCAAAAATTATAAGTAGCTCGAGAAAACGAGAAAAAGTAATCAGATTATTTTTGCTCCTTCCTGAAGCCGTCAGTTATCCGACAAAACGGTCTGCGATTTTCGGAAAAATTCTGAAAAATTTACATCTTTAGAATCTGGAAAAATTTCCTGCAAAACATCCATTATGACTCGATACAAGCATTTGACTCGAACAAACACACATGTATATCTTTTAATCAATTGAAATTCTCATGTTTACGTTTCTTTTGAAAACGTGTGTAATCCTCCCTACACTTATCCTTTATGTAAAATACCTTTATATGTAATTAAGACGAGGTTAAAAACAAAATAAAGCATTTTTACAAATTTAAACGTGAGAATAAGCAATCAATAAAAGATATATGACACAAACAAGCAAACAATTAAGCATGGGTTGCCTCCCACGAAGCGCTTTTCTTTATTTATGAGTCTTGTAGCTAGACTCGTAGTCGTGCCCCTACGTTGTCTCGTTTTGCATTCTCAATGAAAATTCTATCATGTTGACAAAATTTTCATTGACTCTATACCTAGGCCCTAGGGTCAAGCAATCCTTATAATAAAGCCTCCTTCTTTCCCACATGAATTTAAAACCTTTTTCAACATCGTCCTTGCTTTTGTCCTCAAAAGCTCTAATGTTGTCTCGTTCAAAAAGGGATAGATGGCCATATTCATTAGTCTTCCAAGGCATCCTATAAGTGATCTCATCATTTCCTTCCTTAAACCTAACCGTTCCATCATACTTTTTATGGCTCATTTTAGATGTTTCAACAAACGGTTTTCCTAACACTACTTAGGATAAGCTATAGTCAATGACACATCCGATGTCTTCTAGGACTACAAAATCAACTAGGTAGGTGAAATTTCCTATAAAGACGTGTACATCCTTGACCCTTCCCACAAAGTTACAAACACCACCAGGATATTTAGGGTCTCTGCTAATCTTAAGTCGCTCATTCATAATGTCATTGTAAACAACTGATGACATCACATTAATGGGAGATTCCGTATCTATGTAAGCGTGCTCGACATTCCTATATCCGATCATACAAGGGATTTTGAGGTTCCAAGGATTTCCTCTCCTAATCTTAGGACATATCCTAATAATGGGTGACCGGGGATTATCGATTATGTATTGATGGTAAGCAACTTCTTCCTTAGTGGGGTAAAGATTGAAATAAGCACTATCCTTCTCATTCACGTTTTTATTTACTAAGCCATTTTCCGAATTACTGTTGATCATGGAGCCAACTACAGAGGCGCTGACCACTTTCTCAACAGCTTCCCTAATTGTGCTATCAAACACCTTTTGCAAATCTTGAAGGTCGGTGTTTCTACTCACATAACGGCTTCGGCGGTTGTGTTGGTCATTGGGTTGGGTTTTGAGTGAAAGTGATTTATTTGGTGGCGGGTTATCACCTTCCATGACGAAAAGTGATAGCGTTACGAACAAAGGTCACGAAGAAGGGGGATAGACTACGAGGAAGCTAAAAAATTAGAAAACATTTACTTGATAGGAATCAAGCTAAGAAACCTAAACGAGGTGGACTCCTAACTAGCTATTCTATTCCCTGGCAGCGGCGCCAAAAATTTGATACGCTTACGCAGCGCGTTCAGGGTCAAAGGAACTTCCTTTTCGTCAAGCAAGTTTTTCAACACCCTAGGCAGTGAACCTAATAGTTGTAGTGTAGTATTAGGGTAAGCCACGGGAATTGATATCGTTCTCTAGGGGAATAGGAATGCTAGTGAGATGTTACTAAGCTAAGGTTGGGGTTGAGGAAGATTATTTTTTATCTTTTTATATTTTTTAGGAAATGGAAAGGTACGAATCTCGGGGTTTGGATTTGGGGGTTGGTATTTCTACCGATTACTTCTACTATCTAATTATCTAATTAACTAAGGTTAGGGTAGTCTATGTCTAATTATTGTGTGCTCGTATGGTGGTTTAAAGATGTGTTTACTTAGGTTTTATTACTCCTTAATTATCTCCTATTGATGGTTGAATTGTCACGTCCTTATTCTTAATTACGTTGTGTGTCTAAGGTCGTAGGGTATGCGTTTGTCCCTAACTCTTTGAAACTACCAAAGGTTGTCGCCTACAAAGTCTCTAGGATTTATAAACTTTAACTCTAAGGTACTCTTCGGATGGTTTAGCCTACAACAACTTTAGGTGCTATAAACTAAGGTTCACAAAGATTAATCAAGCATTAACTACACAACGGATGACCTATCGCATTACTAGATCATTAACAATTAAGATAAGAGACAACCAATCAATATTCAATAATTAAGTTTCATATTCCCTAAGCAAACACACAAGTAAATTAGCCGGACATGGAGAAAATGCAAGCATACACACAAGTAATTGAAGACATAATTAAATTAATAAAGTAAAACACTTATCTTGATGTAAGATAGGGTTTGGAACCCTAAAATACTGTACAAGACAGCCTTGGTTCGGTTTAGGTTTTTACTCCAAAAGACTACACACTGAAAACTAAAAAATTCGGATTCTATATATAAGATTACTTTCGCGACGGCGTCACCTTTTAATTTGTGACGCCGTCGGGTTGCCGTTATTAGAGTTTCATCTTGGCCACGTTAGTCTTGCGACGGAATCACCTTATGCTTGTGACACCGTCCCCTTCAGTCTCTGACGCCGTCTAGATCAAATCTAGGCCGTCTGAGTTGCGACGACCTACTCTTTTAAAGCCTGACACCGTCACTTGTGAATAAGCAATTTGGCTACTGAGCCGTCACAAAAGTGATGCGACGGTGTCGCGGATAACACCTGACGCCGTCCCCTTCAGTTCCAGCAGTCTGAGTGGCTCGATTCTTGACTTGGCCATTTTCTTCGTATATTTGCGCCTTTTCGTCCGAATAAGTGTCATTCCAGCATTTTGCCTTCAAGATACCTAAAAAGTGAAAAGGAACGATATTAAGTAATAACGGATAAAAAAGTGATCAAATAAGGGCTTAAACGACCCCTAAAAAAGGTACATTTTAAAACCTTATCAGGATGAATTGCAACCCTCATGTTTGGTACTGTAGTTGTGCGCTGTTCTGGAATGTGTGCCGTCTCACATGTAATTGTGTAACATTCTCCAGGCGGTACGGTGGTATTGTAGAGAGTAACAATACCTCCCTCCACCAGGAATTTGAGCATCCCATGTGCTATAGACGGTACTGCGCGTATGCCTGAAATCCCTGGTCTTCCAATAATGCCATTGTATGGCGAAGGGGATTTGATCACCATAAAATTCATCCAGGCTGTCGTGGAGTGTTCCTTATTGGCGACATTGACTAGTAGGTGTATTTGCCCCATGGGCCATATCTTTTCTCCTGTAAAACCAGTCAACGACGTCATGACCGGGCTTAACTGACTTCGTATCTCAGGTCGCAGTCGTTTGAAACAGTGTTCATACATTATATCTGCGGATGCTCCTCCATCAACATACATGTGGTGGATATCGTGACCCCCTGCATTGATTTCAATGGTGAGTGGTTCTACCACTGCGTTGTCTGCAACCAAGGTGGGGAAGGAGATTTCGTTTTCACGGGAAAACTTTTAGGTGATCTTCTGCCTAGTCATTCGCTGCCATGATTGTATTATGTAGATGGTATCAGCCTTATCTTTGGGGGTACTTCTTTCTTGTTCCCAATCTTTTGCTTATCTTTCCCCTCCTTGATGTTTTTAACCAAATGGTCCAATCTGCCTTCTTTTACTAGCTTATCAATTAGCTGGCGCAATTGGACACACTCATTGGTAGTGTGGCCCTTCTGTCCATGATAGTCGCAGTATCCGTTCCCCACGCGCAGATCTTCTGGGGTGCGCATTGGTGGGGGCCTCGGGAAGTTCGCGCCTTCCGTCGCGAATATCTCCTTTGGAGTCTTGGTTAGCGGGGTACACTTGTCGTTATCTCGTCCGCTCCCCTGGCCGCGGTAGTTCTTGTTGCGGTTGCTACTTTGGTCAATGGATTGTCTCCTAGGCTGTTCTTGTGACCTATAATTTGAGTAGCCTTTCTTGCTGTCCGCCGCAGCAGCTTCTCCTTGGATAAAGGACCTTGTGCGCTTCATAAATTCATCAAAGGTTTGGGGGACCTTATCGTTCCGCCTTTTGATGAGTTCTGGGATATTTATCCCGTTCATGAACCCTGAGATCTTTAGTATTTTGGGACATGCCTTGAC
Source organism: Chrysanthemum makinoi (assembly GCA_910596185.1). Classification (NCBI taxonomy): domain Eukaryota; kingdom Viridiplantae; phylum Streptophyta; class Magnoliopsida; order Asterales; family Asteraceae; genus Chrysanthemum; species Chrysanthemum makinoi. Next base: position 181,873,153 of record OU343224.1, read on the forward strand.
ATGTATGCATTCATCTTTGTAGCGCTCCTCATAAGCGCTTGTAGATTCCCCCTGGCGCTGTTTTACCCTGGCAAGTTCGACAGGTTTTTGGCGCACTTCTTCCTTTGAGTGAAGTTCAGGCGAAACGCCTTCCGCAACTCTTCAAAGCCATTAATGCTTCTGCGTGGAAGCTTACTGAACCAGTTTCGCGCATTGCCCACTAATATGGAATTGAACATGTGGCACCACACATGTTGTGGCCAATTTTCGATAGTAGCAGCTGATTCGAAAATTTTTAGGTGATCGTCCGGATCACCTGTTCCATCATAGGTTTTTACATTGGTGGGCATGCGCCTTCTCTTATCTTTTGATAAATCGCTGATGCGCCGAGTGAACGCATCCACCTTTTGGCAGCGCCAGGGAAGAGACATATCTTCCTTCTCCTGGTCGTTATATCTTCCCCTGGACTTCCAGTGTCCTGTTTCGCTGTCCTCGTTGTCCGAGGAATCACCAGAGGATGAGCCTCCCCTCTTTCGGCGCTTGCACCGACTGTCCTCGGAGTCCGAGCCTGAAGGGCTTTCACTTGGGGAGTGCCGTCGTTCAAGTCTGTCATGGACCCTGCGGCTACCAAGCCTAGCGTGAACATTGGTACGCCGTCCATCCTCTTCGTGTTCTTCCAGATACTGCAGGTCAGCTGCTTCATCGTTCTCAGCTCTCCTCCCAATCCTGGTAAACACTGGGGGTCGGCGGCTATCCTTCCCGCGCCTCTCCCTCTGATGACGCGATTGGGATGCCTCATACTCTGTTTCGAAGTTTAGTCAGGCTTTCAGGCTCTGACTCGACCTCTTTTTCGCCTCCTCTTGTATGAGGGCAGCCAAGGTTTCGTAGTTTTGAGACACGAAGTCACTTGGCGCTAGTTCAGGCGCGACTCCTTCTAGCGCGAGGGTGTCTGTTTCCACATCTGGACTCCTGTTTCGGAGAGGTGCGCCTGGCGTTTTTGTGAGGTCCTTTTCTGGTACCGACTGCAGGGGAGTGGTAAAAAGGTTGCGCAGTGGATCTTCTACGTTGGTTGTTGTTGTGGTGGCATGGGTTGTCCCCGTGCGTGGTTCCACTGCTGGGAAGACCAGATCTGGGCCTGACCCTTGGTTTCTAGTCGCACTGGTTATTCCAGAGGCTTGTTTAGAGGCTGATCCGCTTTGTTGCTTCTTCCCTTGTAGGTCACCATGGGATCGCTGACTTAGATTTCCTTGCTTTGTCATTCTAGTTCTTAGTGATTGGTCCCACATATGGCGCCACTTATTGATAAAAAAGTTGGGCGTTCCTTGTTTGGACTCCGGTTCCCGTATCAATTAGATCTTAATGCTTAAGACCCGCGCACTAAGAAAACATCGTTAGGCTTACCGTGGGATTGTCTCCCACGATTATCCTCCGGCGTGAGAGTAAGTAATCGGTTTTAGGGTTTAGTGGAGAGTTAGGGTTTTAGATCGTACCTTTTAATGAGGCTTGGATGCCCTTTATATATACACGAAATCCTTATTGGTTTCGTGTTCCCCAACCTTCGGCGTATCCCGCCTAAGTCGGTCATTGAATACATATCTCCAAAAATAAGAGATATCCGATATCCAAAGCCATAAATAACTTCGGGTTTGGGCCTTCGTGAGCCCAAACCATTACTGGGTTAGCCCAGTCGTACTGGGCTCGCTAGTAGCGGTCATTGGTCGGGTTCGTGACCCGAATACGGACTATACGTCATCACTCACTTTAATCAAGTCTACTTAACTTGGAGTTTTAGTTTTTACGGTTTCATTGAAGGTTTGCAATTATTTTTTAACATATTGATTATTGAATTAAAAAATTTCAAGTTAGTACTAAATGGCACTTTTTTCGTTCTAAATCAGGCTCCATGTAAAAAAAAAAATTCCCCCTCTCGGAATTTTTTCTGGCTCCGCCCCTGGCAATAACAGCCTTATTGGCTTATTAATAAGATTGAAGATCCAAAGCAGATTAGGAATACCGAATGGAATAAGTCAAAAACCCTAGAACGATTAAAACCCTAAGAACCGATTGTTGAGATTCTATTAGTTAATGAATTAATTAGAGGATCAATAACCTAGTACAAATTCAATAATAAGAACAAGGATCCAAGATCACATCAGTGATTAATTGAAAATTAGGGTTTTAGACAAAAAAAAAATTCCCCCAAATTGCCAGGTTAGATAGCATTCTCGGGGACCCCAATTACTTTTTGGTAAACTTGGAACAAGACCCAACATACTGAGAGCTGATAGGTTCATTAGGATTTAGGATATCGTCAATCCTTTATGAACCTTCTACCTCCAGCTTCATTTCCTTCTACATACTAGCTGACTTTGTATCAGCTAGTGAGTATGTCTTCAAGTAATCTTAGACTTCTTTGACGATGTCTCTGACTTGAACTTCGTTGAGGTTTCTCGCTGTCAGCAAGTCTTCTTGACTTAGACTAATTTATGTTTTAATCCTAGTCAGAAATCATTGGTCATTGAATTGGCCCAACATATACTCTATACTAACTTAACTTATCTTCTAACCAATTCTAACGAGTTTATTCTAATTTTTTAAACACATGTATGATTAGCACAACGACTTTCGACCTTAGGCTTGGACTTTGTCGAGCCATTTACGAAGACAAGTCCTCGCTAAAGATTATTGGCGAAGACAAGTTCTCCCCAAGAGATCCTCGCTAATGCCTCGTCGTTATTGTCTTTGGCGAGGACAAATTCAACCGTTTAGCGAGGACGAGTGTGGCCCCACTTTTCTTAGTCAAAGATTACAATCCGGGTGAGATCCCTCTTTAGCAACGAATTTTGTCGTCACTAAAGGGTGTGTGATTAATTAATTAATAATATGTATATTTAATTAATTGTTTTATAGCATCTTGGTACATGTGGGACCTGGGGCTTTGGCGAGGACATGTCTTTTCCAATTCCCATGCATATTTTTTTGACAGCATACTGCTGTAATATGCAGGCTTTCCGAATTTTTCCGAAAACATCTACATGCATATCATAGCACTATGCTGTAAAAAACCACACAAATTCACTAAAACATTTGACCAAAGTTCAGACGCATAAAACATCCGCTAAAACTTCCATATTTGCCTACCAAAGTTCATACACATTCAACCAAAGTAGTTTGACGGCGTAGTTCGAAGAAATAAACATAAATTGTTCAACGACTTAAACATAAATTGTTCAACAAACCAACCTAAACAAGTTCAACAAAGCAACCTACTCATCTCCGCAGCCTCCGACCTTGTCCCAGATTGAACCCTCGCCTTGTTCCCAAGACCTCACCCAAGATCGCTTCATCCGCCATCTTGTTCTCAGGCTCAAGACCAGCTTACCTCTCTCGCAGGGCTACCATCTAGTTTTGTAAAGTCACAAAACTGGTTAAATGGGTCCAAACGGGTGTAATCACTCAAATAAACTACAAAGTTACTAGTGAATGTTTAGGCTACAATGGGTGAAACGAGTGTAATATAACAACAAAGTTAATTATTATCTCAAACGTGTACTAATAAGTAACTTTGTCATTTACATTACACCTATTTCACCCGTTTTGACCTATTTAAGTTTTCTTTAGCTAGGACATTACAAAAATTAAGGTCAAATGAGAAGTACATGCAAATTAACATAACTAGTTTAAGTGCTACAAACAATCTATACTACTTTATAAAAGGTTTAGGACTTTCTAAATGAAGAAGTCTTAAACTTTTTAAGACCAAAAACATTTCTTTAATAAGAAATATATGTATTAGTTTTGATATTAAATCAATATTAAGTCTATTAATTCAATACATCAATGTAATTTTAAATGCAGATGTAACATATACAAAATCCATTTATAACCCTTTATACTTTATAAGTAACAACCCGTTCACACCACAATTTGAAACGGCTTTACTATTTTCTTTACTCCCTCCAGCCCATCCAGTTTTCATACAAAGAAAGGGCTACAATCACCCGAGCCTAAACACAAACAAAAATCACACAAACATTAACCATCAGCTAAACCGCTGCTGCCACCATCAGTAGAATCCGCCACCAACACCACCGTAAAAACCCGTGGTGTTTGAGTTTGGGTGGTTTCATTGGTGTTTTAGTGGTTTTGGTAGTGTTTATGTGCTTTTGGTGGTGTTTTGTTTTTTTTGTTGGGTCCTTTAACTAGGTATGAGTGGATGTTGTTGGATCTCTAAATCACCAACTCTCTCTGCCATTAAGTTAGCCGCCATAACCCTCATCTAAATCCGTTGCCACCATTGCCACCGGTTTTATTGACCGGTATTGGTGGTTTTGGCTGGTTTGGCCGGTGGTCTTTGTTTAAGGTTTTCTCTCGATCGTTTTTGTAGGGATCCAATTGGATATAATGAGATCCCACCTGATTTGGGGTTGTTTGTTTTGTAACTGGTTTTTTTTGGTTATTTTTTTAAGCCTTTGGCTTTCGATATATCGAGTTTTGAATTTTTTAGCCATGAAAGTGTTAATAGAAATGCAACGTTATGATGTTGGCTGAGTTTAAGCCAAGATTTGTTGGATTTGTAGATTTTTTTTTTCTTTCTTTTGGTAATGGCCCTTTTAGGTTCTCGAGATCTAATGGTTATGTAGATTATTTGAGAATCGATGGTTGGGTGCTACATGCTTTCGATATTTAGTGGTTTTGAAAACCTAAAGAGTGACGTCTCTTGTATATAAGTTGGTATTTGTTGTTTAATATTATTTGATTGGAATTGTTTGTTGTGATGGTATTTGCAGCTAGATCGATTAGATTTGTTGTTTGTTGGCTGCTTAAAATTGATTTTGGGACTGCCTAAAATAGATTTCGAGGGTTTCACTAAGCGACAAACGGATTCATGGGCTGTTTGGATATGTTATACGTGATGAACTGATTCAGGGGTGTTTAAATTAATTTTATGTTTTTTGGTCAATGATAACATCAAATAGTCCTGAATATTAAGTGTCAATTTCCCCCGTTAATGCTCGTTATTTATATCATTTATATGGATTTACGCTTGTTTTCCATTGTTTTACACTTTCAGGTAAATTGCGAGCATTGGAGCTAAAGAGACGCGGAAATGGAAACGTTACTAAGGATTTATCACAGTATGCTTATTTTAAAGAGGTTACGGCGTAACTCGTCTCTCACATTACGCCGTAACTATTGCGTGACCCTGAAGTCCAACTCATCAAGAGGTTACGGCGTAACTCCTTCCAAAGATTACGACGTAACTCCATTAGGTCAAAAGAGATTCCACGCCGCTGATACTTACGCCGTAACTACTGCATCACTTATGACGTAACCAGGTTTATTGAAGACTACAGCGTAACCACTTATAAGGTTACGCTGTAACTAGCAGATCTAGTGCTTTTACGACGGAATAGAAGGTTACGGCGTAACTCATCTTTTGGTTACGCCGTAACCCAGACCTGGCCTATAAATATCCCACGAATTCCAGCATTTCTAATCATCCCATTCCACACACAATACTCTGAGAACGTGGGAAAATATTCAAGGAAGGTCTAGGGAAGCATACGGAGCTGTTTCCAAGGGAGAAGTCACACCATTACGATAAGCTTTAGCGTTTATTATTTCTTTTACTTTCAATTCATGTATTTTGTACCTTTGAATATTGAATTGATGTGCATGATTAATATGAGCGGCTAAGCACCCTTTGGTGCTATCCTAGTTATGATTCCTTAATTGTTTTGTTTGCGTTTACCTTTACTTCCGTACAATTATTTCTAAGTGTATGCATGCATAGTTCTTTGGTAGTCACCCCTGGTTCGGTAGTTTTGAATGGCGGTAGAGGCCAATTGCCTAGGAGATATGACCAACTGACCCTAGGTGAGCGGACTGAGACGGGAAGGGTAAGATATGACCAACTGACGACCCTTTCTACTTGTGCGATTTGACCAACTGATCACCTATCGTTTGGATGAACTTTAGAATCTAGCATGTAGCGGTACTTAATGACTCGGCTTAGGGGACCAGGAACAACAGGACTTATGACGGTGCGCCTGATTTCTCCTGTGGTGGCATCTTTGCTGATAGGTTAGGGCGAATTGACCAAATTTTGTCCTCTCGAATTTGACCCCACCTGAAGTAATTGGAAGTAAGTAGACGTAAACATTACTAGTTAGGAGGATTAACTAGGTTAGCACCACTATTCCTCTATTGATTTCCCTTCTACCATTTAATTGCTTTTATATTCTGCATTCGTAGTTTAATTAATTAAAACCCTATCAAACCATTTATATTCTGTGACAATTAGACTTAGTAATTATCCGACACACATAGCTCTTGGGACGACCTCGGCTTTACCATTTACTACACTACACACGACCGGGTACACTGCCCGTTAGTGCATTAGGGTAGACCATAGGTATAGCGAGACACTATAAATATTAAGACCTTGTCAGTAAAACATGCATCAAGTTTTTGGCGCCGCTGCTGGGGAGCTATATTAGAATTAATTTTAAGTCTTTCATTTCATATTTAAACTTTTCTCACGATCATATTTCAAGTTTTCAGGTACCATGGAAGCCATTAACATCGATAACCTCACTCTTGAGGAATATTTGGCATTAACAAGAGAAGAACAAGGGCCAGGGATTGTAAGGCCAGCCATTGCAGAAGATGCTCAATTCGAAATTAAACCTCAATTCATGAGGGAATTACGTGCAAACCCCTTCTCTGGAAGCATCGCCAATGATGCCCATGAACATGTAGACAACGTCGAATACATTGTCAGCCTATTCAAAATCCCCAGAGTCTCACACGATGCTATAATGCTACGAGTATTCTCTATTTCTCTTACGGGAGTTGCAAAAAGATAGGTCGATCGATTACCTGCAGGGACTGTCAACACTTGGCCTATCTTAAAAAAATATTTCATTCAGAGATATTGTCCTCCATCAAAGACGGCCAAGCAAATGGAGGAAATTCATAACTTCAAGCAAGAGGGAGATGAAACATTATACCAAGTTTGGGAAAGATACAACGAATTGTTATACAAGTGCCCTACTCACGATCTTAACAGCCAACAAAAAGTGAACGTCTTTTACAAGGGACTGAACATCTCTTCAAGACAAATGATTGATTCTCAAGGGCCGATTCCTAGTATGACACCCACCATGGCGTTGGAAACTATTCAAAAAATGGCAGACCACTCTCACAAATGGCACAATGGAGGAAGCAACCGTAGTAAAAATAATGATATTGAGGGCCTTGCAGCAATAAAAACAAATTAGAGAACCGTGGAAGTGAAATGAAGAAGCTCAAGGAAAATGTGCATTTCATTCAAGTGGAACGAGATGGGGGTCATCCTTCAAAAAATTGTTCCTCCAATGAAGAAGTTAAAAGGATCGGTGAAGTGAACTATGGAAAAGAATTCCCTTTCAAAAGCTACAGTAATTACGGACCTAGGTACCGTGAAAAATCCCCTGGGTTCTACAAAAAAATCAACAATAATACTCCTAAACCGAGTCTTGATGAAATAATGCACCGACACATTGAAGAATTGACAAAAAAGGAAGATAGGCTCAAGGAATGGATGACCAAAGTTAAGGAGGACACCAATATGAACCTACGTAACCAAGATGCTGCAATTAAGAACCTCGAGACACAAATTGGACAATTAGCTAAGAACCTCGCAACTAGTAATGCTAAAGCCACTTCCTGCAAATCCATATTTGCACAGGATAAAGCAAAAAAGGAGCAATGCACATCCTCTATCACTAATGATCTCTCTGGGATTAACTACCTAAGAGAGGATGATAAAGCTGAAGACGACGAGTTCCTACCTAGCTAACTTCCTGAGAAGCTGCAGTACCAGGAAATTTTTCTTCTCCCTTGTACTATTGGTAATATTAAGATTCCCGCATTAGCTGATTTAGGGGCTGGGGTTAACCTTATCTCAACTACTTTATTCGATAAAATCAAACTTACCAATTTAAAAGAAACAACTATTATGATTGAAATGGCAGACTCCTCTAAGGCTGTACCGAGGGGGATTGTGATCAATGTGCTTTTGAAAATTGTAAAATTTTTCTTCCCCACCGATTTTGTAGTTATTGACATGGGAAAGCGGGAGGCTTACAACTTGATTGTTGGAAGACCTTTTCTGGCCACCTGTAGAGCTCAAATCATGGTTTTTGAAAAACAAATTTCCTTGGGGACCGAAAAGGAACGAATAACTTTTAGTATGAACGAGCATTTAAAACCAAAAACTGAAATTTCTAATAATGTTCAATCAATAAACCCCACTCTACACTCTAAGCCTATTACTGATAATCGTAAGGAAAGTGTTGATCATTGTAAGCAGAAACAGGATAAAATTGTTCATAGCATTGAAGAAACTTTGAGTCCTAATAAACACTTTTGCAACTCGTTGTTAACCAAAGAATGCAAATCGGCATGGCCACCATTTACTCGTCCTAAAAAATGTGAAAGAAAAGTTAATAAATGGATTTACCCTCATAAGGGAGAGAAACATGATATTGAATTAGCATTGGCAGATTGATACAAATTAAAGCTTGGAAGCTCGAAATTGATTAAGGAACTGATCAAGCAGTATGGGTGCAACCATATCACTGACATCATAGGCGGAACAAGATCAAACATCAGCATTACTGATAATATTATTAAAGATGATGACCATGGAGAATCATGTGATAAATGGCTTTCACATAAGTTGGGAACATTTGGGCTCAATAAATCTACAAGAAAAAAAAGGCTTGATAATTGGATGAATGAACACCAACGAGTAATGGAAGTGGGGAATGTTCAAAGACCCCCATAGGAGCCCCGCGGCTCTGAGTCTAACTTAAAGACTCGTTAATAAAGAAAAGTGCTCTTTCGGGAGACAACCCGAATTATCCCTTTCTTTTGTTTTTATTTCCTTTCTGTTGGGTTTTGTGTTTTCTAACCGTTTTTGCAGGAGACAATGAAGTAATTACTGCTGCAATTGCTGATCTGAACAGAGTTACGGCGTAACTCATCTTGGTGATTACGCCGTAACCAACATTTTAGCAGCAGAATTCTTGACGCATTACCAACTACGGCGTAATACCATCTCAGTGGTTACGCCGTAACCATTCCCTTCTCAGCTCATACCAGGTTTTGCAAGTTACGGTGTAACTCTCTTATTGGAGTTACGACGTAACTCTCATCTGCTTTAATTCTTTCATTTTAAAACACATTAACCTTGTATTAGTTTTTAAATGAACTTTGTGGGTGTGTTCCCTGTAAACCCTCACGAGACTTCACTCGTCCACTTGGGACACCAAGTGGTTTAAAAGGCTTGTTGCATTCGCTAAATGCAACCGTGATTCTTACGAAAGTGAGTTAGGTTTGTTTTTCATTTTATTTTTTCTTTTTAGAATTATGCTTGTCGGTATTGTGATTTCAGGGATTGAAGTTTGCTCATGACGCTTTAACGAAGGCACGATCCTTTCTCGTGAGCCTTCTTCTTTTTTTGGAGTAAATTTCAGGGAAGTTCTCGCTCTAATTATACCTTTCTCTTCACCTTTATTTTAATTCCTAGTACAAAAGGGACTTTGTACAATTCAAGTAGGGGGACGGGAGTAGAATTATCTCTTGAACTTTATTTCGCCCTCATTTTTCTAGTTTATTTTAAAAAATTATGCCATTTTTTATATTTTGACATGTTTTTCCGAACCTAACTAGATTAGACCTTAGCCGAGCACATACAACCCTTGATATTACATGGTGAGATTAGCCTTATCCGTTTCCTATATTTTACCCAAATCCACCAAATTATGAGTGTGCCGGTAGCTTGTAAACTTTAGAACTTGGCCTTTGCATCATTTCGAGACCATAGACGAGGTATGTTGAGTTAGCTCGATGTATTTGGACTTTTCAGTTTTAGAAGGCAGTATTATAGGATTATCACCCAAACAGCCTACCATTGTGAGTCTATCGATTAGTCACCGCGACTTTTCGACCCCCATGTGAAACCCTTTTGTTGCACTCCCCTTTAGTGCAAGATACCCCTAGATACACCCTTCTGAGCCATTCCTTTCATTTTGTCACCCCAATATATTGTTTCATTACACCCTTACACCTTAACCTACCCTGTAGTCTTTATTTGTAATTAGGAAGTCATCATTTGCCTAAGTTCAAGGTTCGAGTGGAAAGGTTTGGAAATCACGCTTTCATCGACAACAATTATGAAGATCATTGAAGACCCCCCGAATTCCCTGTGTTCATCTCAAGTGGGGGGATGTTATGTTATCAGTTATGATTAAAAAAATAAAAAATAAAAAAAATAAATAGTTGATTCAGTTATGATTTTGTAAAGTGCAATGTTATAAGCACTATAGTATGAGCTTTATTGTTTAGTATCGAGGAGGCCACCTCGGTCACATTTGAAGATTGGAGTTGGAGTAATACCAACTAAAGAAGAAAAGGTAGTTTACATAAGGGATTTGTAAACTCATATTTTCCAGGTTTTAGGAGATATCTTTTTAGGAATCTGTCTAATAAGGTCTACTTGAGGGCAAGTAGAGTTCAAGTGGGGGGATATTTGATAACATCATATAGTCCTGAATATTAAGTGTCAATTTCCCCCGTTAATGCTCGTTATTTATATCATTTATATGGATTTACGCTTGTTTTCCATTGTTTTACACTTTCAGGTAAATTGCGAGCATTGGAGCTAAAGAGACGCGGAAATGGAAACGTTACTAAGGATTTATCACAATATGCTTATTTTGAAGAGGTTACGACGTAACTCGTCTCTCACATTACGCCGTAACTATTGCGTGACCCTGAAGTCCAACTCATCAAGAGGTTACGGCGTAACTCCTTCCAAAGATTACGACGTAACTCCATTAGGTCAAAAGAGGTTCCACGCCGCTGATACTTACGCCGTAACTACTGCATCACTTACGACGTAACCAGGTTTATTGAAGACTACGGCGTAACCACTTATAAGGTTACGCCGTAACTAGCAGATCTAGTGCTTTTACGACGGAATAGAAGGTTACGGCGTAACTCATCTTTTGGTTACGCCGTAACCCAGACCTGGCCTATAAATACCCCACGAATTCCAGCATTTCTAATCATCCCATTCCACACACAATACTCTGAGAACGTGGGAAAATACTCAAGGAAGGTCTAGGGAAGCATACGGAGCTGTTTCCAAGGGAGAAGTCACACCATTACGATAAGCTTTAGCGTTTATTATTTCTTTTACTTTCAATTCATGTATTTCGTACCTTTGAATATTGAATTGATGTGCATGATTAATATGAGTGGCTAAGCACCCTTTGATGCTAGCCTAGTTATGATTCCTTAATTGTTTTGTTTGCGTTTACCTTTACTTCCGTACAATTATTTCTAAGTGTATGCATGCATAGTTCTTTGGTAGTCACCCCTGGTTGGGTAGTTTTGAATGGCGGTAGAGGCCAATTGCCTAGGAGATATGACCAACTGACCCTAGGTGAGCGGACTGAGACGGGAAGGGTAAGATATGACCAACTGACGACCCTTTCTACTTGTGCGATTTGACCAACTGATCACCTATCGTTTGGATGAACTTAAGAATTGGGGGTGTAGTGTCTAAGTTCCTAACGGCCGGGCACTCACTATTTAGAATCTAGCATGTAGCGGTACTTAATGACTCGGCTTAGGGGACCAGGAACAACATGACTTATGACGGTGCGTCTGATTTCTCCTGTGGTGGCATCTTTGCTGATAGGTTAGGGCGAATTGACCAAATGTTGTCCTCTCGAATTTGACCCCACCTAAAGTAATTGGAAGTATGTAGACGTAAACATTACTAGTTAGGAGGATTAACTAGGTTAGCACCACTATTCCTCTATTGATTTCCCTTCTACCATTTAATTGCTTTTATATTCTGCATTCGTAGTTTAATTAATTAAAACCCTATCAAACCATTTATATTCTGTGACAATTAGACTTAGTAATTATCCGACACACATAGCTCTTGGGACGACCTCGGCTTTACCATTTACTACACTACAAACGACCGGGTACACTGCCCGTTAGTGCATTAGGGTAGACCATAGGTATAGCGAGACACTATAACTATTAAGACCTGGTCAGTAAAACCTGCATCAGTCTACTTAGAACTATGTTGGGAACGTTTAGGTGTGCACTAAGTTGTTAAAGGGGATGCTTGTAGGTAGAGTCAAATGACTTCCTACATATACATATCTTACCAATAAGTTTTTCAATATGAATATACCACTCCAACTCATATTGATTCACTAACGAGATAGCAACTCCAAATCTCCCTGCACGGGCTGTTCGTCCCACTCGATGAATATAATCCTAAAAGCCCATATACCAAATTTCAGCAAACAGTCCAAATGTCACTAGCATTCAACAAAGGAAAAACACAATGGCAATACTTACATTATGTAAAATATCGTGGTGGAACTATATTGCCACCTTGTAAATGATTTATATTGCCACCTTTAAGAAATATACAAGATAGCAGTCCAGAGAACAAATTGCAATTTGTAAATGATTTATATTGCCACCTTTACAGGATTCCTTAGACAAGCTCTTTGCAGCTTTTGCACCTGCAATGGTTGAACTATATTAGTAACACAATTTTTTATTTAAAGGACTTTTCATTAAAGGATAACAAAAGATCTGCCAAAAACAAACAGAGAATAGAAAATGTACTGATAAAATTGAAATTTAAAACGTATGATGATAAAAAAAAAAAAAAAAAAAAAAAAAAAGACGTAATAATAAGCAACGGGTTTTCATAAGATCCAGTTTGAAATGAAAGCTTTTTATAACAAAAGTGAAATGAAAGCTGTTGACTACTAATGGAGATGTTTAACCAAAAAAAATAAATTTCATTTGTGATCAAAGTAAATTGCTCATGTATAATAATTGACATTGTTTTTATGACCACATTATCTTCATCTACGACGTGTAATCACTATCACTGTATACCAAAACAACATTATTATTGCTTTCTCCTTTTTTGGTTTTGATGAATTGTGCATATACTACTGTAATGTATAAAAATGATTTTGATGCTTCAATTATATGCTATTGCGGGTTATTTAGTTACACGGGTACCCGTCGCCGCAACGCGCGGGTACTCGGCTAGTTAATATGAAATGCATACAACTGCCGTTAATATACCATATGCATAAAGGAACCCTTTTTTATCAATTCATCATATAAATATATTTATATCCAAACCAAATTTGCACAAATGCATACAGCTTACTAACAACTAAAATGTGCAGAAATGCATACAACTTACGCATAACTAAAATGACTGATGTGAAAAAGGAATCAAACTTTTTGCTCATACATGTTCCATGATCCACAGTTATGTGTACGAAAGCAAGCTTTGTACAATACAAATTTGATTAGTCTATCATAGACCCATACTTTTTAATATAGGTACTTAGACCCATACTTTTTAATATAGGTACTTAAACAATGTATGTCATAAACATTTACTCGTTATACACATTTAAATTTAAACATTAACACGTTAAGGCAAGGATCCAGTGAGAAGAAAGTTAAAATGAAAAAGATGAGAAATAACTATAACCACATATTTGAGATGCATCGACTTGATTTAGATGCATCTCTATTCATTTAGATGCATCCCAATTAGTTTCAAAAATGAATTTGAAGTGAAAACGATGCAAAGTAGTACTAACAACAAATTTGACCCGCAGAGGACGAAAAATGTATAGGATTCATCTAACTTGATGCATCTAATTGAAGTCGACGCATCTCAAATGTGTTGTTATAGTTATTTATCATTCTTCTCATTTTAAGTTTTCTTGTCATTTTATCCTAAGTCTAACACGTTATACACATTTACACTTTATACAAAATATATGTACATATAATCATTTAAACATTAAAACATGTACACATGCTTCCGCAATACTTCAACATACTACAAATTCACACATTTACGCATACTGCACATTATATAAATACTACCAATTCACGCACTCTCAAACGGACAATCAAACAATAAAAACTCAATAATCACACTTTTATAACTAACTACACATTATACAAAATTAAAAATTACTTAAAGTCGGTGGTGTCCAATTGCAACGGCGGCGTGGTGGTGAACAACTATAGTAGCGGCAACAGCTGTCGTGGTGGTGCTAACAAACCAAAACCATAAACCTTTTACATAAACCAAAACAAACACAAACCAAACTATAAAAAAAACATTTTACCAAATTATACACAACATAAACTAGCCGAAACTAACACATTTCGCCTCCATTTTCCGAACTAGCTAACTATAATTCACAAAATGCACGTACTTTTAAAATATTCACATATACTCACTTTATTATGTAGCCTAAACAGTAAACAACTAAACACCATTATCCATCAATCCAATAACAAACGGGTATAAATATAACTCGAAAGTAGTAAAACTTAAAATAGCCGAAACTAACGCAACTTAACATAGCCAAAACTAACACATTTCGCCTCCATTAACTAAAATCTACAAAACCTAAACAGCTAACAACTAGTTAACGGCTTTTGGAAGATTATTTTAACGATGAAAACAATACACCTAAATACCAGCAGAGGAATATAAAGCGAATGTATCGGGTATGAGTTCAAAACTTTTTAAACAAATATTCAATGTATCAAGAGTAAAGAGCAACAACGGGTTGAAGATACTATGTTGACACAAATGTTCTCTCTCACGGTCAACTGTACATTGATGTATCAAAAGTAAAGAGCAAGAATGGGTTGAATATACTATGTTGCAACAAAGATGGAAAATACATTAATAAAACCAAAATTGTTAATAAAAAAAAGTACTATCTACCGATTAGAGAAGACGATACATATGCACATTTACTTTATTAATTAATAGTTATAAATCAAATTATTTATCGTATCATTGATATATCACTTATTATTTCTTTGAAAAAAATAATAGAATCTATTTACGTTCTTTATTATTTGTTAATTTATTCAGAAACGTAATTTCTTAATGAATAATTCAATTCATGATACTCGTTATTCAACAGGTCTATAAGCTATATACAATATAAAATGACATGTTTTACATCTTTTTATAACGGCTAATGATTTGCATACTCTTAAAATTTATTTGCACACTGAAAGTACAAGCAGTTGAAACATAATATTTAATACTGTGTAAGTGTTTAATGCAAAGATAGAAGTGTCCTAATCAATCACAAAATGTGCAAATTAATTCCCTTTCTAACTTTACATATACTTTTATCATTACATTTTTTTTTTTTAATATGATCACCTTAATAACTATGCATGTGGTGACCCCAAACACACCGTATCATTTTCCTATATTTAAAACCAAATTAGTTACTTAAACAAACATTAAACTTGCTTAAACTTGTGACTAAGTATATTTGTGATGATGGAGAAAAGCAAAGTACTGGATTCCATGACCCAAGATTATTGCTTGATCGTTGGTTTATACCTTCAAGCACTTTTATTATCATATATATATATATGGATTAGCTCAAACAACCTTTTTTGTTTGCTCATCGGTGGCTTTTGGTATACTACGACTTCATTCATCATTGTCTCTTTGTTCTTACTTCACAACAACTGGTGAGATCTCTGTAATCTTAACTGCTTTTATGTATTTGACTGTCTCATTTAATATGACTTTTGACTAGAAGTTTGTTTAGTGAACACATGCATACCAACTGTTTGATAAATTGTGTCAATTAATGGAGACAACAATTTTTATTTATACTAGTTGAATACCCGTGCACAGCAGCAGCGATAAATATAGTTATATAATAAATATAGTAAATGAATTGCTAACCCAACTCTCCTCGCAATTCCATACCCGCTTAGTGAATTCATTTCACAACACTCCAAATTTATATGTGTTAGTTGTATGTGTTTGTTTGGGTTTTCCGTATCTTTCCCATGACATCATTATTCCCGCATATAAAAAAGACCTTCACAATCTCTTACCCGTCAAACACTTTCCCAAAAGTAAATGATTTTGATAAATAAAGTTTGTATTGATTGAAATAAAGGGTTAAAGTTATAAAAATTTGAATCAAAATAAAATAAACCTACTAAAAATGTAAAAACTAAAAACTTATAAAAATATATTAAAATGGATGTTGAATTAAAGAGCACAAAATTTTAAAAAATATGGTGAAATTAGATTCTAAAAAAATTAAACGAATTAAAAGATATTTAAATTTAAAAATAAAAATGATTAATTAGTTAAGAAGTGACATGTGTCACCCCATTATTGGAGCTTCTTATTTTAGTTTGTTAGAGCTCATCTTTTTTTGATATTTTTTAGTTAGAGAAGTGACACATGTCACTCAATGATTGGAGCTCTTTATCTTAATTTTTTGTGGAGCCCACAACTTAAATGTTTTATATAGTACTAGTTGGATACCCGCGCACAGCGGCGGCGATAAATATAGTTATATATAAATATAGTAAATGAATTGCTAACCCAACTCTCCTCGCAATTCCCTACCCGCTTAGTGAATTCATTTCACAACACTCCAAATATATATGTGTTAGTTGTATGTGTTTATTTGGGTTTTTCGTATCTTTCCCGTGACATCATTATTCCCGCATATAAAAATACCTTCACAATCTCTTACCCGTCAAACACTTTTGCAAAAGTAAATGATTTTGATAAATAAAGTTTGTATTGATTGAAATAAATGTTAAAGTTATAAAAATTTGAATCAAAATAAAATAAACCTACAAAAAATGTAAAAACTAAAAACTTATAAAAATATATCAAAATGGATGTTGAATTAAAGAGCACAAAATTTTAAAAAATATGGTGAAATTAGATCATAAAAAAATTCAACGAATTAAAAGATATTTAAATTTAAAAATAAAAATGATTAATTAGTTAAGAAGTGACATGTGTCACCCCATTATTGGAGCTCCTTATTTTAGTTTATTAAAGGTCCTCCATTTTTGTTATTTTTTAGTTAGAGAAGTGACACATGTCACTCAATGATTGGAGCTCCTTATCTTAATTTTTTGTGAAGCCCACAACTTAAATGCTTTATATAGTACTAGTTGGACACCCGCGCACAGCGGCGGCGATAAATATAGTTGAATAATAAATATAGTAAATGAATTGCTAACCCAACTTTCTTCGCAATTCCCTACCCGCTTAGTGAATTCATTTCACAACACTTCAAATGTATATGTGTTAGTTGTATGTGTTTGTTTGAGTTTTTCATATCTTTTCCGTGACATCATTATTCCCGCATATAAAAAGACCTTCACAATCTTTTTTCCGTCAAACACTTTACCAAAAGTAAATGATTTTGATAAATAAAGTTTGTATTGATTGAAATAAAGGTTAAAGTTATAAAAATTTGAATCAAAATCAAAATAAACCTACTAAAAATATAAAAATTAAAAACTCTTAAAAATATATCAAAGTGGATGTTGAATTAAAGAGCACAAAATTTTAAAAAATATGGTGAAATTATATCATAAAAAAATTCAACGAATTAAAAGATATTTAAATTTAAAAATAAAGGTGATTAATTAGTTAAGAAGTGACATGTGTCACCCCATTATTGGAGCTCCTTATTTTAGTTTGTTAGAGCTCATCTTTTTTTGTTATTTTTTAGTTAGAGAAGTGACACATGTCACTCAATGATTGGAGCTCCTTATCTTAATTTTTGATGGAGCCCACAACTTAAATGCTTTATATAGTAGTATAGAAGTATAGATATAGTAGTATAGATTATTCGTTGTGGGTTCAAATTTAAATGATGTAGCATGGTTATACAAGTGTTTTTTATTGGTTAATGGGAGCACTGATTAGACAACCTCGCAAGAGAGGGTAGGGGATATCTCGGTTAGGCCGCGCACATATTATTAGTTTTGTAATTTGTGTGCCTTTCATTAATCAAGGGTACTCTTTTTTATGCTTAGGACATGTGATATAGTTTGTGCTTTGTATATTGTGAGATTGTTAGTTGTCGTTCTAAAAAAACGAATATACTAGAACAAGGGCATAACAAATAAAGCCCATATGGCTTAATAAACATTCTACTAACACATATGTATAATATACTCCTAATTTAGATGGTTCCAATCTTATATGCGATCTGCTTTTCATCCCAAGTAGGGGTGTCAATCGGGTTATCGGGTCGGGTCTATCGGGCTTTGAAAAAATAAAAACTAACCCACAACCTGACTCTATAAGGAATCAGGTCTATCGGGTTACACTTGTTAATCTCATACCACAAGCCTTTTTTGTTAATATAGCACCTAACGAAAATTAACTGAAAACTAAAACAACACACTAGTTGTATCTACTTTAACTTTATATATAAGAAAAAAAATAAACATGCAATAACAAAGTACTACTACGTAGTATATAACAAGTGGGTTTATTTTTCAAATTTATTGACATTAGCATGTATTTTAGCGAAAGGAGATGCACACAGTAGCATGTATTAGAAGAGTTGGACTTTCTTTTAGTGTTCTTTTGGTATTAGAGGTTACAGACAACAATAAATATAGTCACAATATATTAAACCAAGTCTAAATTCTGTTTTTTCCTTGCCTTTTGGCCTTCTGTGATACTATTTGCCATGTATTTTTTGCAAGATTCTAATATTAAGAAAAGCAACTCACGTAAATACAACAGGAGTAATCTCGAAAAAACACAAGTCCTCGCCTTCAGTCTAAATACCTACAATAAAAGAGTAGTAAGATCAAATTTATAGATTTGATAATGGGTTATGTATCTTATCGGGTTGACCTGATAACAAACTAGTTGAGACCCTAACCCGACCATATTAGCTTATCGGGTTGACCCGATAAGCTAACCTGGACCCGAATCAACCCGACCCTATAAGGCCTTGTTGGGTTCGGGTCGGGTCGGGTCAACCCATTTGACACCGTAGCATTTTCCTTTATTTAAAACCAAATTAGTTACTTAAACAAACATTAAGCTTGCTTAAACTTGTGACTAAGTATCTTTGTGATGATGGAGAAAAGTGAAGTACTAGATTCCATGACACAAGAGTATTGCTTGATCGTCGGTTTATACCTTCAAGCACTTTTATTATCATATATATACATGGATTAGCTCAAAGAACCTTTTTTGTTTGCTCATTGGTCATTATTGGGCTTTTGGTATACTACGACTTCATTCATTGTCGCTTTGTTCTTAATTCACAACAACCGGTGAGATCTCTGTAATCTTAACTGCTTTTACGTATTTGACTGTCTCATTTTAATGTATGATTTAATATGACTTTTAACTAGAAGTTTGATAAATGGTGTCAATTAATGAAGAAAACAACTTTTATTTATATTGTTCGTTGTGGGTTCAAATTTAAATTCAAACATGACCCCATGCAACCTGATTGTTTAAACAGGTGGTCAAGGTTGAAGCCTTTTTAGACCCATGCCTAACCAGTTCATTTTTGTGTCATGAGAGGAATATCCACCCCTAGATTTGTTTAACTGAATTCTTATGTCTCAGGAAAATGGAGTTCGTATCTGCAATCCTTGGTCCTGTTGTGAATGCTTTGATGGTTCATATTACGCAGAAGCTGGGATATCTCACATTCTCCACAGAACATGTTAAGCACATGAAAAACAGAGGGCAGTTTTTGGAAGGTCAAAGGGCTGATATTGAAGAGCACATGAGAGAAAACAGTGTAAGCAATCGAAAGATACCTACTCGTGTACCAGGGTGGTTGGAAGATGTTAAAAAGATCAAGGAAGATGTCGACAAAATTTCAAGTAGCGACATTGGATGCTTTAATGTAAAAAAGAAGTATCTAGCAGGACGAAACGCATTAAGGATAACCCAGGATATCGAAGGTCTGATTAAAGAGAGTTCTGACATCATCTGGAGTGATGCCCAAATCCCTTTTGGAAGAGTCGATTCCAAACGCCCGGCATCAACATCAACATCAACATCAGGTGGAAATACCCGAATTGTGTTCAACTCAAGAGTAAAAACATTCAATGATGCATTGAAGCTCCTTCAACAAGCTGACGATGATAAGACTCAAGTAATAGCCTTGTGTGGAATGGGTGGTGTGGGGAAAACCACGCTGATGAAACAATTGAAAGAGGCTGCAAAAGATAAAAAGATGTTTAAGTGGATTGTGGATGTAGTTGTTGGGAAAACTCCCAACTTGCTTACCATTCAGAAGGCCATAGGAGTGCAGACAGGCCAACCTCTAGCCGAAACTGATGAAACGCTAATGGCAACCTATCTTTCCAAAAGATTTGAAGTATTTTCAGAGCGTAAAGAAAGGAGTCTGGTAATATTGGACGATGTGTGGAAGGAGAGCAAGATTAAACTTGAAGATATCGGATTAGGGAGTCCTTTGCCAAATGGGGTCAAGTTGTTGCTTACATCACGCGATGAAATTATTTGCCAACAGATTGCAATTGATGCTGATTCTTTTCTTAAAGTAGTTAGAGTTGATGTCTTGGAGGAGGGGGAAGCACAAGATTTCTTTTCTCGAATTGCAGGGATTTCAGAGGAGCATGATCGTGATCTATATCATATAGGATGTGATATTGTCAAGAAATGTGGTTGTTTACCTCTTGCCATCAAACTCATTGCCGCGACTCTTAAATGTCAAAAGGATTTTGTATGGAGACATACACTCGATCGTTTGAAGATAAATGATCTTGATGAAAATGTGCAAGAAATTATTGAGATAAGTTACAAGAGTTTAAAACAAGAGGATAAAGCAATTTTTCTGCTTTGTGGCTTGTTCCCGGAGGACTCTAATATTCCTATAGAAGATCTGACAAGATACACATGGGGACTAAAACTTTTAAAACAAGTTTCTACTATGGGAAATGCTAGAGACAGAACTCAAACAAGTGTGAGCAATCTCAAAAATGCATATTTGTTGATGGATGGTGATAGTTATCACAATGAGTGTGTAAAAATGCATGATCTTGTGCTTGCATTTGTGGTAGGTACTGTTTCCAAAGGTGGTGAGGATGGATGTTGGATCATTCACCATGGTGATTTCTCAAAGTGGAGTGAAGATGTTAATATGAGACAGTCTTGTAAGCGAATCTCGTTAGCATGCAATGGTATGTCTGAGTTAGCTAGTGACTTTAAGTTTCCAGACCTTACAGTTTTGAAACTTATGCAAGGAGATGAGTCACTAAGGTTTCCTCAAGACTTTTATGTAGGAATGGAAAAGCTTCAAGTTATAGCATTTGAGAAATTGGAGTATCCAATAGTTCCAACATCATTTCAGTGCCTCACCAACCTTCGACCTCTTTGTCTCCATAAATGCTCATTGATGTTTGATCTAAGTTGTATAGGACACCTTTCGAATCTCGAAGTGCTTAGCTTTGCTAACTCCGGCATTACAATCCTACCTTCCACATTCGAAAATTTGAAGAAGCTAAGACTACTGGATGTAACAGGTTGTTACAATCTTGTTATAGATGACGGTGTCTTGAAAAGCTTAGTGAAACTTGAAGAGCTTTATATGAGAACTTTTGCTGATTGTGCACTCTCCTTCACAGACAACAACAGTAGCGAACTTGCAGAGCGTTCAGAGAACCTTTGTGCATTAGAATTGGAATTTATTGGTAACAATGCTCTTATGAAGAACATGTCTTATGACAAACTTAAAAGATTCAAGCTCTCAGTGGGATGTTATTTTACAGAATTTCGCTGGTTGTACAAATCTCAAGGTGAAATAAGCTCATATCAAAACAGCTTGAAGCTGATTACCAATCGAGAAGAACTATTAAAATCTAAAATCAACGAGCTGTTTAAGATCACAGATAAACTTTATCTGCAAGTGAATGATATGAATATTCTTGAAGATGTTGACGTGGAATCCTCGCATCCTCAACATCCTCCTCGAAACTCTTCATTTTACAATTTGAGACTCCTTGTAGTTACAGATTGTGCAGAGTTGACATACCTTTTCACGCTGAGTGTTGCAACAAATTTGTCAAAGCTTGAGTATCTAGAAGTATCAGATTGCCCTATTATGGAAGCGGTGATACATACTAAGAATAATGGATCAGATATAATTAGGTTTTCCAACCTAAAGCATCTCTGTCTGTATGGGCTACCAAAGCTATTGCGTTTGTGCAATGATGTCAATGTAATTGAGCTTCCACGTCTCATGGTGTTGCAACTTACAGACCTTCCAAAAGTTACAAGCATTTATCCCGATAGTGCAACATCTTGTGTGTCAAGTACGATATCCCCCACGCAATCTTTCTTGAACGAAGAGGTAGGTATATGCTTTGTATTAACAATCTTTTCAACGAAAAGTGTTTTAATAACATGCAGGTATCTAATGAATGAACAAATCTTTTTTACTTTGCAGGATGCGACTCCTAAGCTGGAAAAGTTGTTTGTTTCTTATATGAAGAATTTGAAGCAGATATGGCCTCCTCAGTTTAGTAGTAGTAATCTGTGCCTATTGAGAGAGCTTACGGTCCATAGTTGTGGTTCCATTGAAGTCTTGTTCAGCATGGATTTTGGTGAAATCAAACACCTTAGCAGCAACTTGAGAAGCATTGAAGTGTGGAGATGTAATAGTCTTGTGAAGCTTTTTTCATGCAATCCATTTCCATTCCTGAATAATCTACAATTGCTTAAAGTTAGTGAATGTGGTTCCATACAAGTGTTATTTGACATTGACTCGGGACGTACTGGTAATATTGGAGAGCAGGTTTGTACCAACAGCTTGAGAAGCATTGTAGTGTATAGATGTCATAGTCTTGTGAATCTTCTCCCAAGAAATCCAATGCCATTATTCAATAATCTAGAAGAGCTTGAAGTTACATGGTGTGATTCTGTTGAAGTGATATTCGACATCGACATGGGATGTGTTGGTGAAATGGATAAAGTTAGCAGCAGCAGCAGGTTGAGAAGGATTGGTTGAATTGGTTAAGGGAGCTTAGAGAGGTGTGGAAGATAAAAGATGCTGGAAATAACATGATTCATTGCTTTGAAGCTGTTGAAGACATAAGTATTAAAGATTGTGAGAGGTTTGAAAAATTTATCACACCTGTCACAACCAATTTTGATATGAGAGCACTCAGAAAAGTTGAAATTATTAGATGCGGCAGAGAAAGTGAGAGAAACACTCATTTGGTTGAGATCACTACAAGAAAAAGTGACTTTAGTGACGAGAAATTTTTGTCACAAACAGTACCAATCTTGTCACTAAACGTGATTAGTGACCAAATTTAGGTGGTCACTTGTGGTCACTATAGGTCCGTCTCTAATTACAATTAGAGACCAAATGCAGTTTGGTCACTAAATAGTGACCAAAACGTCGTCACTGATTGGATGGGGTAGATACAACTACAAACCAGTCAGTGACCAAATATCTGGTCACTAATCTGCCAGAGACGAAATGGTGGTCACTATTTTGGTTGATTAGTGACCAAAAAGTGGTCACTATACACAAGTTGCCGACAACCACAAAATGCTCGGTTTCATCGTACCTTTTTACTTTTAGCAAAATAGAAAACTAAAATTCTGCAAAATTCACCTATTATATAAAAGTAGAAAGAACAATTACATGCAAAGTTCAAGAAATATTACAATTTGAAAGAGAATATAATCAATACCCATAACATACCAACAATTGCATCCATTTGTCTACCATATTATTAAAGAGATACAACATTGAACATGAATAATGTCTAAAAACATGAATTTCAAAAACACACGATCTTTGAATCTATTGTTACTGCCCGTAATGTACGATAGAAAAAAATGACGCCCGCAAATTCTTTCCGGGCTGCAAATTCTATCCTGCAAATCCTTCAATTCAGACTCCAGACTCCTCCCTGAATAAAGAGACATTTAATAAAAATGAATAAGTAGCTCGTTATTTCATTTGTTGCAGCACAGCAAAGATAAGACCCGTTTGACTTGATTTTTAGACTTACCATTTCGACCCGGTTTACAAATGAGAATTATATTTGAGGGTTGCATTCGAGCTTTTTTGACTAATGATCAAATACTAAAATATCGCTCAACAGACAATGCTGAAAAATGGAAACAACTGTGTTGATCATAATGTATATTACGGTTATATTGTGATGGTAGTTAGTGGGTAGCAAAGTAATTTTGAATAAATATTTTAAAAAGTTGTATCTAAACTTTTAGCAATAACTCGGAATGCATGGCTTTGTAATTTTTTTGGTGGGGCGGAGGCCATATGGACTATGGAGTACTAGCATTGATCTTTAGTTAATGTCATGTTATTGTGAAGAATGCCTAATTGAATTTCCATGTTATCACTTATATTCCAAAAGAAGTACTCTAGAACTCCACGTATACTCAATAAAACTGAAAAGCTCAAGCCATAATTGCAAAAAAAAACCCAGCTTTGGACAGCCTAAGTGGCCATCTAGGGAAGTGCCTCCTCACTACTTTGGTTAGTCTAAACTTATTTATTTTTGGATTTCACCAGTTACTGTAAAGCAAATACCACTAAGCTGTCAACTACTTAAAGCAAATACCAGCCACCCAAGAGTTAAGTAAAGCAAATACCAGCTAAGCTGTCAACTACTTGAGGTAAAGTTAGCAAGTACTAATATCAGCGTTCAACTAGTCACAAGTGTTCAAGAACTACAGAAGAATGAAATTGGCTTGGTCAATAAAAACCAAAGCAGCCTATAAAATTTCCTTTAATAGGATAAAAGTCATTTGTTCTAAAAGCAGTACACCTAACTAATGTACAAGGAGGCCAGAAAAGTATGCTACTTCAATTTATCAATGCCACTCGGCTATTGAAACTACTTTACAGGTGACCCAAGTGTATATCCAACTTTGTTTATAGCAAATCACACGTAGAGGGGGCAAATACAGGCAAGTCAAGTGGGTTATGTAACGGGTCAAAATGAGCAATTTTTTATTCAAGTCTGGTTGTTTTCAAATATAAGTTAGATAGCTGTATGCAACTGTGCATTAAAGATACACTATAAACGACTTTCGACCTCTTTGATCCATATTTTTGTTTTACATGTTAGACCTGTTAAAAAAGAAAAACTTAAACCAAATTTATAAAGATGTGAACTTACATTTGTTTACCAATTCAACTAGTACTGGAATTCTGAAGATGAGACCTTTTCGAAACTCCTTTAGAGGCACCAGGCTGAGCAAGCCCATCCATCTGAAGAACAGTAACACACTTTTCATTGGTGATTACTAACATTAAAGGTGAAGAGCCATAACACATAGTTTTTCTGGAATAAACTTTCAAGTCATACCTTGGGCTTCCCCTTCTGTTGTTTTAGTTTTTTATTACTTGAATTATGCATCTCGTGTTATGGATTGGCTGGAACAGTCAAATTGACTAAATGTCAGCATCAAGAAACTTATCGGATAATATAATGGAACAGTCAAATAGAGTAAATGATACTACTTTCTAAAGATAAGATACTTCAAGAGATTGAATATCACGCTGGCCAAGTTGCAGCACAGCAAAGATAAGACCCGTTTGACTTGATTTTTAGAATGACGATTCCGACCCGGTTTCAAAATGAGCATTTATATAAAGGATAATGTACAAGGAGGCCAGACAAGTATGCTACTTCAATTTATCAACGCCACTCTGTAACATATTGGATTTCACATACACATCATAACATTAACACTTTAGGCGTATAGATGATTTAAGAGAGAGAGAAAGTGGGATATTCTAGAAAGAGAAACTCATGTAAGGTTAGATTACCAAAGAACATCCAACCCTCTACCTTGCAAGGTAGAGGGTATTTATAGGTTACAAAATAAACGACATCCTGACGGCCTGTGGATCAGGCATACAATGGGTAAAGACCCGTCCTTCCTCCACGGTGTTGCACTAAACTAAATAACTAACTAAATGACTAGTAAATAACGTAATGTCTACGAGCTAACTTATGCTAGATAATATTTGGGGTGACCGATACTTCACTAAGGAATTTTCTAATTCCTAACAATCTCCCCCTAAGGGAGGTCACCCCATGTTTTACATTTTGATTCCTAGCATTCTAATTTAATCTTCAGTCTTGAGCTCGCAGACTTTTCTTCTTCAAAGTACTCAAACTATGTGATACTGTGATGATTTCATCATTGTTCAACTAAGATGTATGTTTCGTGGAGGTTATTGATCTGATCCACCATGATGACCCTTTTGAGCATAACTAGAGATCATCAGCAACTATAAATCTCAGCATCACTCATTGTTGTGTTGCCAGCATATGATGTTGTGATATTTGGACCAACATGCTCACATTCTGGATCATGATTTCTTCTTATCAGAGTAGCGGAAGCTTTCGTTGATTCATGATATTGGCAGCAGCGTAGCAGAAGCATGGAGTGAAAATATCAGAGTCATTGATGCACTAATCATGATTTCTTTAGAAATGAATGTGTAGTGTGAGCATGCGGCTATGGATTGACCGCTCTATTCTGATCAGCTGCAAACGTCGGGGTGTACCTGCATAAGACAGTTAGCAATAAAGCACACGAAAGTGTCTTTGATCACTTTCGATGAATTGAGGTACACGGCCCACGGTTCCCCGTTGATCAGTACAAGTACTGCCTGTGATCAGGTATAATTCCGAAGAATTTCCTTGACAGGGTTTCGCAGCTGCTCTAGCCGTTCTCAAACCGGAGCGTCTCAAAGAAGACAACACTGAGTGAGTGAACCAGCGAATAGAGATTCACTGATTGATAAAAAGAGATTTGAAAAACAATCATGTATTGCTCAGTAGAAATTGTTTTTGCAATACATTGAAGTTTTAGTGAAAAATCATTTATCAATCGTAAACACCTTTTGATTTGAAATAATAGTACACAATCGATGTGCTTAGAGAAAAGAGTTTTTAAACACAACAACCGGTTTTTCAAAGGCATCCGTCAATCCATTTTCTTGGACCTGGATTGATTCAATTTTGAATCGCACCACTGATGAGGTCCATATGACACAATCAAGTCTTGGCAATACCACAAGGATAGTGCGTAGGACTCATAAGATATAATCTCACATTCCACATTGTGTGAAATAGTGAGTCTTCAAGAAATAAGTGTCCTAAAGAGATTAATTGATGATCTCGTGGCTCTAGACTCAATTTGTGCATATTTGGTTCCTATATCGGAGACTAGGGAGAGGGTCTCCTTCTTCAATATCAACAATCTCTAAGAGAGCGTCGATAGATTATGTAGGTTCCCCGTGAGAATGAAACAGGCCCTTTTAAGAGGAACTTGAGTGGCTTGGGAAGTTAGTGCAGTGCGTCACTGGGTCCATGACGTCTTGTCTTCAATACCAGTGTTACCTTAGTAACCACCAGTAGCATATGAATTGAACCCGGTTTCTGCCCTAAGGTTGAATTAATGGAGGGCTATTTCTTTTCACCCCTTTTCACATTCAATTATTTTTCATTCTTCAACCCCTTTAGTGCTTACCGAGACTTCATAACTAGAACCTTGTTGGGTTTATTCCAGTACTAGCTCTGTCTCAGTCCGCACTCTTCCCATATCTCACTTTTCTCCTTTTTTCATCATACCTAAGGACTTCTACACTATCTAGTGGATTGTCCCTGGGTAGATCCCTCCGGTTCTGGCGGATCATGGGAACAAATACTTAACCTTATCCACCTTATATCACCATACATAAAGTAAATTTGGTCGGTCTATTTGGTATTGTTCGTCTGCCATTGGAACCAATTGAAAACCATTTGAAAATCAAACAAGATACTTGTGATATGGAATCAAAGCATTTTGTATCTTAATTGTTTTGATATTTTTTTTAGAAAGAGAGCTCCCCCTCAACATGTGCATCAAGTATTTGAAATCGTTTAGCACACGGAGGCAAGAGGAAGAATTAACTTCTGTGATTTCTATTTTCTAAAAGATATCAACATCACTTCCCTTATCAAATCAAGTAGATAAAGCATTTTGAAAGGATGAGGTTTTCACAAGTTTGCTCCCCCTCAATGTGTGCCTCGAATTTTGAAAGAATTTTGCACATATTAGAGGGAAGTTCAATGAAGTACAACCATGATCACCAAATTTTTAGAAACCATTTAACACACAATCAAGGTACCTTATGTAATAGCATGAAAAACTTTGTACCCTGAAGATTTGAATTTGTTTTGAAATGCTCCCCCTTAATATATGCCTCGAGGTTTGAAAATTGTTTAGCACATATTAGAGAGCAGTATGCACTTAAAATGGTCATCTTTTAACATCTTTCATATTTTATATCACATTTTCTCCCCCGATCAAAAATTTCAAATCCTTTGAGATTTTGGATCTCAAGAGATTTAAATATGTATGGGACAAAATATTTGTTGGAGAGAAAAATGTGTCCAATTTTATATGATCAGAAGTGGACAACACTGAAGTTCCCTATTTAGACATAAAGGGAAACCAGAGGACATACCCTACCACTATTACATGCATTATAGTTATTCATAGTTTGTACACCACAGTTTACACATAAATAATACAAGACAAAAATGACATCCGCAAAATATCTTCATTCAGTCCTTTGAAGAAGCTTGTAATGACCTGCCCGAAGTCTTCCACCCACAAAGCTTTCAAGGTTGCGATAGATCATTCTGGTCTTCAATCTTCGTTTGATTGCAGCAATGAACTCTTCACACCTCTTCACATCTTCATCAGACCAGAATTTCATTTTGCCCCCCGGCTTCATTTTAATTTTGATGTTCTTTACTCTGGAGTTTAATTCTTCTTCGACCATTTTGAGTGTTCCATCACTGAATTTGTATAACTCACATAATCTCATTAACATCCTTGAACCGTATCTGTCAGTAAAAATGACTGCTCTGGGGGTGTCAATCACTTTATATTCGTGATGGAATTCAAGTCCACTGGCTTCCCAATTTGGTCTTGTTAGATTGACTCGAGTCTGGTAGCTTTCTATTCCCAATTGAAAATCTCCAACTCTTAGTCGAATTACCAAGCCTCTGATCCAGAGATTGACAGCAGCTGAGAGAGCCTTCTTCTCACGAGCAGGAAGATGGTCAAGGTGTCCTTGGAGGTTCAGAAGATAGAGATCTTCAAAGTCATTTGGCATCAGATGTTTGAAATCGTTTTCTTCTATGATGTGTTCTTTCAAGTCAGCTCTTCGAAGAACAATCTTCTTCAGGTAATCATACCCGTAGATAGGGAAGATCTCTATACTAATAACACTAAGAATACGCAGTCCGGATCGAACTGCTCTTCGTCTCTCCTTGGCACTATGTCTTTCGATGTAGAATTCCTTCTTCTTGAGCCACCAATGTGAGATCCCATATGAAGCGGCAATGTCATATTGTTGCTCTTTGTCTGCCCAGAATTGATCTGGAACCATCTGTTCTAGACCTTGATCAGTGTAGGTAGCTGCCTTCATCTTTGAAATTGATAGAGCAGGTCTTCTTTCAGAGGTGTGTCGACATAGATAATCCAGATCATGGTTAAAGAAAATTCTGACTTAATGGTCATAAATCCAGGTTCACCGCCAAGAGGAAGAGGGTAGTTCACATCAAACCTATTGATCTGTTCACCAACTTGATCATTCAACATTCTATAGCATTCCTCCATTTGATATTGAAGCTGATTAGCATCCGAGTGGAAGACTTTGACTATTTCATAAGCTGGACCTTCAAGATCTTTAGGGGTGATAGATGTAATTTCCTTCTTCTCACAAAACCACTTAATAAAGCTCCCCATATCACCTGTGAAGTGAAGAAGAGAGTCTTCTGCTGGAGCTTCATAGTTGGAAATGATAGTTGAAGCCCAATTGTTTGCTGGATTTGTTGACTCAGACTCGGGAATAAACCATGAGGGCTCAGGAGTTTGTGGTCTTTCTTCAGAGAGCCAACTTCGAATGGTGTCTTTTGAAGGTGCAGCTCTGGATGGATTAGATGGTTCACCTGACATATAAGTATCAAACCAATCATCTTCAGTTGACTTGGGAATAAACCTGGTGGATGCATCATCTTCATCTGATTCTGACTCTGCTATGACAAGCGATTCTTCATTAACAACTTGATCTTCAGGGATAGAGGAGACTGTAGAAGTGAATCTTGAGTCAACCGTGGACCATGCTGCAGATTTCTTTTGCGTTCCTTGATTTTCAGATGAACTGGGTTGATTGGCAGGCTTTGGTGGTGATGATGGTGGTAGTGGTGGAGGTGTGGAGGTTGTCTTAGAAGATCCACCAACTCCAGATGTTCCAGCACCCCTAGTTGGAGGTGGAGGTGGAGGAGGATCTTTATGACCTTTACGCAATGTTTCCAACATTACAGTCCTCCTTTTCTTCTTAGCTTCTCTTTCTCCAGCGTCTATCAAGAACTGTACATGATTGTCGTACTTAATTGATTCTTCGAGAGCTTCATAAAGCTTCTTATGGACCTCATGCTTATCTTCGCCAGCTTCAAACATCTTATCTGAAAGTACAGCTCTCATATCAGCGATAGGAAGATCCTTGAATCGTCTAAGTAGAGGAGCCTCCATTGCCCATTCCACAGCATCTTTAACTTCGCCTTCAATGGCGTCTGCCACCCCTTCATCAAAGTTGAGGTGCTCCAGCCTATACACAAGGGAATCTACGGATTTTGGTAGTTTTCTTTCAAGAGCATCAATTCTTTTCACTGCTTTGTCAAGCAGTTGATCTGAAGTAAGAATTTGAGGTGGTGAAGCAGGTGGAGTATCTACATCAGCAACTGTAACCACTGGTTCAAGGGATAGAGTCTTTGCAGATTCAGGTGGAGGACGTGCGGTTGCTTGAGCAGGTTTGGGAGGTGGAAGTGCGGTTGCAAGTGAAGATGCTGACATAGGGGGAATGGTTGATGTGTCTTGCTGAATATTGACAGTAAACATGGATTGTGCATCTTCTTTATCATTATCTTGCTTAGAAGACTCAGCATCTATAGGTTTGTCATTTAAGAATTGATCACCGAAAGTGATGTCTGTATCTAGGTTCTTCAATGAAGATAGAGAACCGGTAGACAGATTTGGTTCATCCAAGTGCATGGTCTCATCAGATCTTGACTCAAGATTCTCCTGCGAGTCTTTATACATAAAGTCATCAACATTCGATCAGATGGGTATCACTTGATGCAGGAGGTTCTTTTAAAGTTTCTTGCACTTTCACAAATCCAGATTGTACATTAGCTGAAGAGGATTCAGTTCTTCTCTTCAGTTCATATTGATTGGTGGTACCTGCTGGAGAAGATGATATTGTTAGAAGCATGTGTGCGGCTTGTTCAGTATCAACACTAACAATCCCTTTTCCTTTGTCTTGAGTGATTGGAGTTGAATGGCTCGGCTCTGGTGCAGGTTCTCTGAACACAATACCTCTAATTGGTGCACTCACGTTCTGACTTTCTAGACTTTACTTGATTCCAAGTTGCAGAGCGGCGTCATCTTCATCAGTCAACCTCATATCACCCCTGGAGACCTCAGTTTCCTCAACGTTTACTTTTTCCCCTTCATTCTTCTTTCTTTTCGCTTCGGGTGGTTCGTAGAAGTTTGTGACTTTTCACGTCCTCTTTTTGGAAGAGCAGCATATGACGTCCTTGAAGTCTTTGAGCCCGAACCAGACTTAGCAGCTTTGGGTTGTGGTTGAGTGGGAGAGACATTAACTTCATCACTGGATCTGGAAGCCCTTTTCTTGAACAGTTTGAAATGATCCGCCTTCTTGATATCTTCTGTGAGAAGAGAATCAGGAATCGGTAGTCCAAAGATCTCTTTATTGGCTCCACTGGGAATATATTTGAGATTGCCCAGAACAAATTCATCCTCAGCATTGTGTAGATCTGATTCAATCCTAGGGTTGAAGTTGTGAGTCTGTTGCAGGTACTGGATAACAAGCTTCGAAAATCTGATGCTAGGAATCACAAGTTTGTTGAGTCTCTTTCGTCCCTGAGCTTTGTTTTGAAAGTTTGTTCTATCAGATATGAATGTGTTCATTGATAGTGAAAATTCTTCCCAGATGCGTTCAGAGACATTCACATTCACACTATTGACAATGCCCCATAGAATTTGCAAGATGGGAATTCTCACTTTATCAAACCCTGATGTTTTGCCAGATAAGCACAAGTTGAGAACTGTTGTAATTGCTCTCCAGGGTTGATACATGTGTCCGGTGATGATGTCAGAAGCCCTTGCAATGCTAGTCTGGTACCCCAAACCAATAAGAAAGACTATTAGATCGTCAGCACTAGGTGGAGGTACAGATCATATGTTGGGGTTGCAAGGAGTGATTCCTAGAGCCTTGCTAAGAATATCAGGATTTATCTCAAATTCCCTATTATCCAGTTTGCAGGAATATTTTGCTGTGATTTTGTTCCATTCAAGGGTGTTCCAGAATTGTTGTATGTAAATGGTGGGAATTGTGCATTGCTTTTTTAGTGCACCGAAGAAGTTAGTGTTTTTGAGGATATCAATAGACACTTTGAGGATAGGATTTTGTTGCAACTTTTGTAGATCCACATAACAGTTACTTTTTCCAATTTCTGCCCATTGACTTTTAGGAAGAATTTCTTCGTCTGAGAGAACATTGGGTGGAGCAGAAGAAGTAATGTTTTCAGCTGAGGTTGTGCTTGCCATTGAAGATCTGAAGATAAACACAACCAACAGTAATGATTGGGAACAAGTTAGATAATACATGGTTAGTTAGACAGCATTGAGTACATCCTTATGACATAAACACTCAGACTTAGAAGCTCAGACATAGTCCCTATAAGCAGATAGAGAAAGATAGAGTGGCAATAGCGAGTTATTAAGGATGAAGACACCATTTGATACAGTTTTCATGAGACGAATTGTTTTGGAATTAAAAGGTTAAAACGCGCATTTGCAAAGAAATAATGTCATGAAACAAGATACAAATGTAGAAATGATATAACAGATTTGTATGAAACAAGTTGTATCATTTAGTTGCCACAAGGGAATCCAAGTACAGCTTGCTCAGACAGAAATGTTATAGCAAGTTACACAGAATAAGATGTCAATACAAGTCGCTTCAGGAAATCCTGAAACAAGATTGTAAGCATGAGATTATCCTAGCAAGTTGCCTTAAAACATTTTAATAGTCCTAGTCGTCGAATGAAAATTAAACCAAATAAGTCTCTAAACATAAATGGACAAGTCGCTAAACCAGGCTAAGTCGCTACCTGAAAACATACTATGTCGCTAACTTGTAAAGACAAGTCGCCATCAACAGTAACTCAGCCAAGTCGCTACAAATTTGTTCACTAAGTCGCTACAATTGCTAAGTCGCTAACTTGTAAAGACAAGTCGCCATCAACAGTAACACAGCCAAGTTGCTACAAATCAGTTTACTAAGTCGCTACCATTACTAAGTCGCTAACTTGTAAAGACAAGTCGCCATCAACAGTGATACAGCTAAGTCGCTACAAAAGTCGCTAATAATTAGTTCACTAAGTCGCCAAAATTACTAAGTCGCTAACTTGAGCAAACTTAAGAACAATAACTCGCCACGATGAACTATTAAACTAACTCGCTACCAAGAACATTACTAAGTCGCCATCAAGAACACATTTTACGCAACTGACAATCATCCCAATCAAACACTCATTCAACACCATTACATGGGTACAATTAACAAGCTATATAGAATGGTTACAGCAAAACCTTTATCACACTAGCAATCGACAAACCAAAACAACAATCAACAACAAACATGAAAAAATCAAATTTTGTATATGAAAAAATCAAATATGTGCAATCTTATCATATTCTGTATAGTAGACATATATAATCCATGGCCATAACAGACTTATCAGATAGCATACTAACCCAGATAAACACACAATCACAATGATCACCATGAATCAAATAAACATTCAATACATGGGTACACAAAGATTATCACAAAGGCAAGACAAGACAACAACCTACAACTGAGCACACACCATAACCAGCACTGAAGCAGATATAAGCAAGATATCTTGAAAAAAAAATATCCCCCTCAATCAATGTCAACAAAGACCATTGATTGACTTTAACCAACCCGTTATAAAATAAGAATATATCAGTTGTTCGAACTTCATCTATGATCCCGTATCATTATTGAATGACATTTCTAGGGTCGTAGATGTTATCGATAACAGCGAATATATCTTTTATTAGATGGATGTAAATGACAAAAATTATGAATTTAAAAGAATAAAATAAAAAATTTAATTTTTTTTTTGTACACATATATGTAAGAGCGAACACAGATATGAAAGAGCGAGTCCTGATTCAAGATGAATAGGAGTCAAAGTATGAGGTATATCAATTCTGGCATGCTATAGCTCCTGAGTGAGCTATATTCATTTCTGATGGAAGCCAAGTCATTAAGTTCCTGATTGAATTGAGCACTGTACCTGAAAAAAGACTGAGAGCACATTGTACTAGAAGCACATGTAGAATTGCAGCTGGATGGGTTAGTGACATGAATAATTTCACTATTTGATGTAACACTGGTTAATACAGACGTATCAATATTAGAGATCTTTTTAGGATCAATATACTTGAAGAGTTTTCCTGTGGGCATCCACTTAAGGCAAGATTTAGGTATGTAAGTCCGTTTGGATTCTGAGAACTTAAATAATCTGCCAGTGGGAATCCATTTGAAGCAATTACTAGTAGATTTGTATGTGTGCACTTCCCTGTTTTGGCTATTGGTCCTTTTGTGTTTTGATGGTTTCTTAGGGGATTGATCAACCAAATGATGTTTCTTATGAGAACTAGTCGTACTCCTAGTATTTCTAAACTTTGAGCTTTGAACATTTCCCTGGAGTTTGAGATTCATCATATCGGAACGAAGTAATGAAGTGACTGGTTTTGACAAAACAATATTCTCATCAATTTGGGAGGCAAGCCTAGATTTCGATGATTTAACTCTTTCAGTTCTAAAGGCATTAGGATGCTTAACTACTTTACATTTAGAGTGGTTCTGACCAGTTGACTTCCCCAAATTTGATGGTTTTGCAAACTTAGTGTTCATCCTATTTCCAGTAGATTTCCTAAGCTCATTTTTTAAGGCAACAATATTGAAGCTCTTATCCTGAATTTGGGCTTTGAGGTCATCAATGTCTTTCAATAAGATGTTAGATTGATTGATCAACTTGGAATTGGTCTCCTCTAAGTTCTTTCTTAATGATTCATTTTCTCTTAACAGGTTGGACATACAAAGAGCAAGCTCAGCATTTCTAGATTCAAGTGTATCACTCATCTCATGACAGTCATACTTCTGCACATTTGAGAGTAATAATTTCAGATTGCATATGGTTAAGTCTTTGTCCTAAATCTGGGTTTTTAATTGATTAATTTCAAAAAATTCTCGAAATTCTGGAAATCCCTGATTAATGCATGTTTTATTTGCATAAAAGCGTTCATCTTTTTGTTGTATTTCGATTTCCAAAGAAATACAATGTTTTTCAAGAATTGAGTATTTATTTGAAAGTTCATCATATACCCTTTTTTTAATCATGTCATCAGCTTTAACAGTTTTAGATTCAGGCTCAACCATGATCTATTTCACAGTATTAAGATCAGAGTTAGAATCAGGTTTCTTAACATATGAATTACTCTGATTATTTAAGTGTACCTCATCACATGAAACCTTTTTTGACACTGAATCATTGAGATCAGTACAGTTGTCTCCATCCCTTTTAATTTCAACTGAACTTCTGCATTCGGTATCATTCATTAGTTTACCTGATCCATTGCATGACCTATCAAAATCTTCCCATAGCATCACTTGACAACCCTTCATTTCATTCAGCTTCTCATTCTCTTTAGCAGCTTCCTTAATGTAAATTTCTACATTACCCATAAGTAGAATAAAGGTGTTTCTGAACTCATGGATTTCCATTCCAGGGTGTTTTTTGAATGAGATTCCAGTCAAGTCATCATCAAAATCTGAGGAATAATCCCCTTGATAAGTGGCTGAAATTGATTGAAGATTACTTGAAGAGCTGCATTAGATTTATCAGTTGAGAACTTTTCATTGGTAATTTGACACCTCAGTTGTTCTAAGTTGAGTAACACAGTTCTGGTCAAAGTGGGAAAGTCCTGACGAAGGATAGCACTACTTGTTCGATCCATAGTAGTAGATAAGAGTAGTTTGAGATGCTGATGAAGTAGTTGATAGGGCTCAATGTTGTACTCCATTTGCTTAGCATCATTGTTCATTAGATGTGGTTTGTTGAGGTTTGACTCAGATGGTGAGGAGTTAAGATTACCCTGTGATGAATCAATCAATGTTGGACATTCAGAAATGCAACCAGTTTCATTATTCTGTGAGGTATCATAGAGTTCAAGTACTTTGGTGATTAAAGGATCAGTGATGTAAGAAATTCTATTTTGACGAGTATCTTCTGCATGAACGACCTCAGCCACAGTGGAGATGAGTGTAGGAACGTTGGTAGACATGATGACTGATTAAACGGGATTTTATAACTCTATGATTAAACCGGGAAATAGATTCTTTCACGGGATTTTACTAAATCAAGAGAAAACCGTATTCAAAGGATATCACTCAAGTCGCTAGGAAACTTTGAACCAAGTCGCTAAGTGCCAAGTCGCTATAGTCCCAAGTCGCTAGGAAACTTTGAACCAAGTTGCTAAGTGCCAAGTCGCTATATAACAACTCGCTACAATCCAAGTTGCTAGCAAAATTTTGACAGCAATTCGCTTAGGCACCAAGTCGCTGATTTGTCAAGTCGCTAAATAGCAACTCGCTAGGTACCAACTCGCTAACACCAAGTCGCTAACAAAATAAAGTACAAGTCGCTAACTTACACCAAGTCGCTACGTGTAGTGGAGAATCCACTACGTGTACTTTTTGTCGGCTTGTCTCACTAGACAAGTCGCTAACCCAACTCGCTAATTCCTTTAACAATAACTCGCTACCAAATTGCAAAGCAAGTCGCTACCAAGAAAACTTTTCCGTGGCTCAAGTCGCTAGCATGAAAAAACACATAAACACCACTTTTCAATACAAAAACAATCCAACCACGATGATTCAAGCCTTCTAAATCAAAACCTAAACACTTGTGATGATTCTAAACACAAAAATACAATCAAAATCCAAACTTTAACACTAGAAATCAACCAAATGATGCAAAAACCTCTAAACTTTTTCAAACTCAAAAACCACCTAAAACCCACTAGAAATCCAAAGATATGTAAGAGATGATCTAACCATGGCTCTTGATACCAATTGTAACATATTGGATTTCACATACACATCATAACATTAACACTTTAGGCGTATAGATGATTTAAGAGAGAGAGAAAGTGGAATATTCTAGAAAGAGAAACTCATGTAAGGTTAGATTACCAAAGAACATCCAACCCTCTACCTTGCAAGGTAGAGGGTATTTATAGGTTACAAAATAAACGACCTCCTTATGGCCTGTGGATCAGGCATACAATGGGTAAAGACCCGTCCTTCCTCCACGGTGTTGCACTAAACTAAATAACTAACTAAATGACTAGTAAATAACGTAATGTCTACGAGCTAACTTATGCTAGATAATATTTGGGGTGACCGATACTTCACTAAGGAATTTTCTAATTCCTAACACACTCGACTATTGAAACTACTTTACAGGTGAGCAAAATGTATACCCAAGTGAAACTACCTTGTTTTAGCAATAACTAGATTGTCCAATTTATAGCTAGCTTATGAACAACAGTAATGTATGAACAAAACTTAAAGTGCAATGGATGAAGTTGCCAAATACCATAACATGAAATCTTACGCAAATAAATACGTTTCCATCTGAAAATAGATGGTAAGTTATATCTTATCTAGGAGCATTACAGGTTAAGTCACCAGTACAGCAAACCTATCTAACAAACTAATAACGCTCACAGTAAATCAACTAATCAAGTAATCAACTAGTTCATGAGTTTCAGTAACTAATCAAGTAATCAACTATATTCAATCTATTATAATGGCATCTATTTAGATATAAAGACAAATTATCATAACAAAGATATTGTTGTATCGTACTTTTAGAATGAAATGTTTAAGCATCTAATGACTAATTTTAGAAGGAAATTGTTGTATCGTACTTTCAAAATGAAATGTTTAAGCACATGGAAACCAATAGTTTTTATCGTCTTTTTGTTAATGTGGTTCAAATATTAGTATTTACAGTTAAATTATCTGGCTAGTATTCAAACTCAATGAGAAACACAATATAAATTTGAAAGGGATTTTGAAATGACCAATTTACCCCAATTGATTCATAAAGGATTGATCCAACATCTTCCAGATCTTGAGAAGTATCCTACTCCATCGAACTTATATTTGGGGTCCTACAATTTTAATGAAGTATTATTGGATCAGTTGATATGAATACCTTTTAAGTCCTTTTGTTGAAGAAACAAAAAATGTAATTTCAACTCTGATTGATTAGATGTGTGATTTCCCGAGTGCAAATGGAGTATGTAGCCTTTCTGGAATATAGTTTCCAAATAATGAACCTGTTTCTACCATCCTCGCGAGTACCCGTCTCACAATTTCACCAAGATACATGCCGGAAATCGTTTTTTCAAATAATTGTCTCCGTAGATAGTATATAACAGCGAAGAAGCCGGTTAAAGTAGGCTTCTTGTTAAAATAAAAATGATTTACAATAAATGCTAAAATGAGAAGTATTGCAATTTTCATGAGATACATACAAAGTCATGAGAGTTGTAAGTTTGTAACATACCTACTCACCGGGGTTTATACTCCCCGCATCCATCTCCCTATCATACTCGGACAAAGGAAGACCATTCGAGAAAGCTCCCCACTCAGTATTACAATCTGAAAATAATCAGGCATGGTATAATTGGTGAAGCATGAAACTTGTCCAAACGTTCATAAAGAGTAAAAAAGGTTAACATAATTGTAAATTATATTTTTGTAAGACGCAAATTTGGGTGGGCGGTGTTTCCAACATAAGTAACGTGTGTTTGGGTCAACAGAGGTAATTTTGATGCCGATGGGTTGGGTTGACCTGAAACCGTATAATTAGTGTGTCAAATAATAGTATAGTTTTTAAATCAAGTGATTTAGGAGGTTTATGCATGAGATAATAATAGTATAGTTTTTAAATCAAGTGATGGGTTGGGTTGGGTTGACCTGAAACCGTATAATTAGTTTTTAAATAATAGTATAGTTTTTAAATCAAGTGATCTAACAACATACCAGGTCGGGCCATATCCAGCGTCGTTTCGTATGGGATATCATAAGACGGCCTACTACTGCAATTTGAACGACTGTCACCATCAGATTCGCCTACAATCACACACACACAAAAACGTTAATAAAAACAATAATAATAACAAAAGAGCTATTCTGTATGTATTATAATAGCAACAAGGTTCAAGTCTATCTAATAGCAACCAACTTGATAACAACTCAAAATCAGTGAGAAGCAAAGGACATGCCCATTGGAATCAACTATCAGCTACAGTTAAAATGACATACACTAACAATACAACTAAAGGACTATACCACCTACATTCATCAGCTTGATACATGATAAAACAGGCTGCTAACTTGTTTCAAACCCAATTCTCCATATGACATAACCAAAAGCACATGAGTACATGTCCTTTGACTGTAATAATGATACCCAATTCTTCATCAAATGCTTAGGCCATTTATCTAACCATAGACTCAAAACACCCCACTAAAATTACAAAACACCATTTCCCTTTTTAAAGGGTACGCATAGCTATAAAATTACCAAACTATATCCATATTGTGTAGTTTTCACTAGTCTCTAGATAATGACTAAAGTTCAAAAGCGAAAATGATACGTAATATTAGTATGCGTGACTGGTTACAAGTTGATGTTTACATATCTGGTTAGAGATAGAGATTCGAATTCCCTTCGTTTTCATTATGTTTTCATGATGTCGAAGGTCAGTTAAGAGCAATGGCATTTAACATTCATATAGTTTTAAACTTTTAATAATACAAGTGTTAAAAAATTTAGTGAAAGAGC
The DNA here is from genome assembly GCA_910596185.1 of Chrysanthemum makinoi. Taxonomy (NCBI): domain Eukaryota; kingdom Viridiplantae; phylum Streptophyta; class Magnoliopsida; order Asterales; family Asteraceae; genus Chrysanthemum; species Chrysanthemum makinoi. Next base: position 181,913,182 of record OU343224.1, read on the forward strand.
TATTTTTTCTATTAATTTGTTATGTATCACTAATTGTCAAAATATGTTTTTGGTTGACTTGTTGGTCAATGCATGTATTACTAGTGAAATTACCAAACACCGTCTCTCTTTTTTAATAGTATGCATAATAGTATGGATAACTGAAATTACCCGGTTATCCATCTCTGTTTTGAACTTTTACCCCACTGAAATTACCAAATACTATAAGCTTGACCATGTCGATATTCTAGTAGCCCCTTTGATAATGCTAAAATCAATCCCATCCATGTAGTCATGCACCAAATCGTTATGCAATAAAATGAAAAAGCCATTGTCATTTTGTTTTCTATAGTTCTCAACTTTTTTAAAATTAATATTTTAACCTTAACTTCGATAAGATTTTTCATCCTTTATCAGCTTCTCAATAATTTAATGCTTATTAAAACAAGGAATCGATCACGCTCAATTATAACCACACAATCACAATTATCTATACTACTATATAAAGCATTTAAGTTGTGGGTTCTACAAAAAATTAAGATAAGGAGCTCCAGTCATTTAGTGACATGTGTCACTTCTCCAACTAGAAAATAACAAAAAAAGATGAGCTCTAACAAACTAAAAAAATGAGCTCCAATAATAGGGTGACACATGTCACTTCTAAACTACTCCCTCCGTCCCATTTTTATTGTCCATGTTTCCTTTTTGGGATGTCCCAAATTAATTGTCCCATTCCATAAATGGAAAGAGAATATAAATCAAGTTTACCATATTACCCTCACTTGAATTTATTATTACAAACTTTAAAGAAGTTGAAAATTAATTAGTTAAGGGTAAAAATGTCATTGTGCAAAAAGTAGGAGAGAAAAAGCTGTAATTATGATGTTTTTCTTAAACTATGTGTTTTTTGTCGGTGAACAATAATTTTGGGACGGAGGGAGTAATTAATTATCTTTATTTTTAAATTTAAATATCTTTTAATTCGTTTAATTTTTTTATAATCTAATTGCACCATATTTTTTAAAATTTTGTGCTCTTTAATTCAACATATATTTTGATATATTTTTATGAGTTTTTAGTTTTTACATTTTTAGTAGGTTTATTTTATTTTGATTCAAATTTTTATAACTTTAACCTTTATTTCAATCAATACAAACTTTATTTATCAAAATCATTTACTTTTGGGAAAGTGTTTGACGGGTAAGAGATTGTGAAGGTCTTTTTATATGCAGGAATAATGATGTCACGGGAAAGATACGGAAAACCAAACAAACACATATACATTTGGAGTGTTGTGAAATGAATTCACTAAGCGGGTAGGGAATTGCGAGGAGAGTTGGGTTAGCAATTCATTTACTATATTTATTATATAACTATATTTATCGCCGCCGCTGTGCGCGGGTATCCAACTAGTACTACCTAATAAACCATGGCTAACAATAAACCGATGAGCGACATTTATGTCAAATTGGGGCGCTACCTACCTACCTACCAACCTACCTTCAACTTAATTTTAACAATAAGCATGACAACTAAATGTGTTTGTTTCAATATGTAAAATCAATCATAAAACTAAATCAAACCAGCACGAAACAAAACGGCCAGCCAACATACTTTTTTCGCAATCGCCATCACAATTATAATCACAACCTACTAAATCACTGAATAGCTATAACATTCACGAACAAACATCTATTCAAACAAACGATAAATTCAATAACTGTGTGTATCTGAGTGTGTGTTTCGTATGTGTAATCAACAGTAATGACATCATACCGAATTAGAGTAGCGAGCAGGTACATCGCCGGTGTAGTTTTTCCGATCAAAATCAGGTCCAACTGAATGCCGGTGTAGTTTTTCCGATCAAATTCAAGTCCGATTGAATGCTTTAATCTTCAACAGATTTATGTTTTATACTACCTTTCACCTGAAAACTGAAAAATTATGTTTACGGGTCGGGTCGGACAGATCCGCGTGATTTAAATGAAATACGGAGTAACTTTGAGCTCGGATAAGTAGTTTGAGGCCTAATAGTTTTTCCATCAGTGTATTTGATAGTCATAATTTTTTGTATTATAGTCATACTTTTTTTTTTTTTTAAATATGTTTAAAAGTTTGGTTAAACTTTTACAAGTTTGTATTTATCTTAAACTTAACATTTTCTACTTGTTATAAAAATTTATCAAAATATTATAGTGATTTAAAGAGTGATTACTTTACACAATTTTGTGACCAATATATTTGGTCACTTAATTTACTATCTCAAATCAGTGACCAACAATCTCGTCACTATTATAAACCAAAAGTATTAAATCATCCAAATAGTGACCAAATAAAAAGTCGTCACTGAATTTTCGTCACTAAAGACACTTTTTCTTGTAGTTAGACTAACCTAAATCAAAAGGTACTATCTTTAAATTGCATGTTTGAAACTAACATAAATGACTTACACAATGTTACTTATTATTTTTGAAATTGAAAAATAATATAATATTGGAAATAAAGCTTTCCAAACATCTTGAATAAACAACTATTGTGGCCTACTTGAATTTTCTTACCTTAAAAAATTATTTATCTAAATAAAAGAAAAGCAGTGCTTAATATTATTATCCATCACCCAAATACATAAAGCTTAACTTTATATAAATCAAATATTCATTTACGGCCACAATATCATTTAGAAATATGTGACATAAAATTCTTAACATCCGTAAAGTTATTGTTACAAAAGAACGTAATAAATTAGAAAACATGATTTATCGACTCTGTTGCAAAAATCGGCCTAGGCGGCCGATTAATCGCCGATTAATCGCTAGGCGGTGATTAGCCGTTCCGATTTTCATTAATCAGCCTTATTAATCGGTTACTGACAAAAATCGAATAAGAATTGGATTAAACGGCCTAGGCGGCCGATTAATCGGCCAAATCATAAAAAATCGGATAAATCAGAAAAATCAGTTACGGGTAAAAATCGGCAAAATCGGAAAAAAAATCGGCAAAATCGGCCAAATCTAAAAAAAAATCGGCTAGATCGGCCAAATCGGGCATATAGTTTCAAAATTTTATAATTTTATATGTAAAAAATCCAATCCGATTAATCCCCGCCTAACCGATTAATCGCTAGGCCCTACCCGGCCGCCCAGCTACCGCCTAGCGATTTTTGCAACCTTAATTATTGGAAAGTTTTATTTCAAGGTACCAGTCACTGCAACATCGTGTATTTGGTGTCCACGAAATGACAAAATAGTGATTGTAGATATTTTTATTTTTATTTCTTTTTTATCTAACCTTCTTCAGCTTTTCGTCACATGGTTGTGTGTAATAATGTAAAATTTTCAGCAAGGCGCATACATCTTAAAGCTCTTGTGAACCCATAATATCTTGCTTAATAAAAGCAACCATCCATAAGTAAAATAGTACAATTCTAGCTATATTTTGCTAAAAATGAGTTTTTATGAATTACCTTGTACATGTTTTGTAGCTACTTCTAATTAAGACTAAAATTGTGTGTATTTTTGTCAACATTTGTGACATTGTGTTTTTTATTATTTTTGTTATTAATACAGGGACCATTTTGTAATTTAATGTTGTTTTTTTATTTCCCTTATTAAGATATTTCTTTTTCTATACGACATAATATTAAAAAAAAAAAAAAAAAAAAAACCAACAACTAGCAATATATTAAAAGATTTAAACACCCAAACACTTATTACGAAGAGGCTCGCCCGAAAAATCCCACCAAACAAGAAACCTACAATCTAATATCAAATTAAGGCTAAACATAAATCAAAACACAAACACCAAGGTTACAATGCCAAATGACGAAGCTCTTTGAGAGCTATTGATGACCTTAACTTCGGAGAGATATTTTATAATTCCTTTATTTCTTAGGTTTTTTTGTTTTTTTTTTTTTTTTTTTGTTTTTTTTTTTTTTTCTTCCAAAAATTTAACACTTGTGGTTGTGATGTGCAGATTAATGTTATACCCACATCCAGGGAGGAAGTGAATGATGGTATTTCTAAAGTTGCACTCCCATCCTATCTCTTACACACTTTTCATCACCTTCATAAACTTCTTTTGTGGGACGATAAAGGTGTGGAGGTGGTCTTTGAGATAACGACTCCAAGTAGTAGAGAATCACCTCACAATACTCAACAACCACCGGTACTCCCCTATCTTGAAAGTTTACAGTTAGAGGATATGGGGAGGATGAGTCATGTGTGGAAGTGCAATTGGAATGAATTTTTTATTCTTCAAAAATCACAGTCAGAGTCCTCATTCCATAACCTCACAACCATAAGAATGTACAACCATAACAATGTACAAGTGCAACAACATCAAGTACTTGTTTTCACCTCTCATGGCGAAACTTCTTTTCAACCTAAAGGAAGTTCGTATATCGTGGTGTGATGGTATTGAAGAGATTGTTTCATACCGAGATGATGAAGATGCGTCCATTTATTCCCACACAGCCACAACTTTCTTCCCTCATTTAGACATTCTTGAGCTTAAAAAACTCAGAAATCTCAAGTGTATTGGTGGTAGTGCCAATGGTATATCTACTGATACTATTGACCAGCTTAAGGTATTTTTCCTAAATATTCAGCGACTAAAATAAAGGTTGGTTAATTTTGTTAATATTACTAGCTCTGTTAATTATATTAATTAAATTCTTGTTTTTTTCAGTTATCTCAAGCTTCTTGGTCCTTATGCAAATATGCTAGAGAGATAAGTATAACAGATTGTGATGCATTGTCAAGTTTGATTCCACAGTATACTGTAGGACAAATGCAAAATCTTGAGGTGCTGAAAACTGAAGAGATCAACAAGAAGAGTGGTAGGGATATTGGAAAGTCACTTCCATGGCTAGAATATATTACGATGCTCAAACTTCCAAAACTAAAGATCTTGAAAATTCAAGGGTGCAACCTTTTGGAACATATATTCACATTTTCCACTCTTGAAAGCCTCACGCAACTCGAAGAGTTAGAGGTAAAGGATTGCAAGGCAATGGAAGTCATTGTTATGGAAGAAAATGGAGAGCAGACAACAGCAACGGCATCTGGTGTGGTGGTCTTTCCTCATTTAAAATCCCTTTCACTAGTCGATCTACCAAATGTCGTGGGTTTCTATTTGGGGAAGAATGAATTCATGTGGCCAAAATTGGAAAAGGTTGTGATTAGTGAATGCCCAAAAATAACGGTGTTCACTTATGGTCAGTCTACAACTCCAAAGCTTAAGTACATAAATACAAGCTTAGGCAAACATAGTGTTGAATGTGGCCTTAACTTTCGTGTGACCACCTCCTCGCATCAGGTATTATTTCTATTTAAACAAAAAGAAAAAACCTTCCCATATGTCAGGTTGTTTTCTAGACTCAGGCCTTGTGTGTGTAACTTAATATTTGAAACAGAGCATAAACTTCTAGTATTAGAGTCTAATCATAGTAATCTTCATCAAAATTACAGCGCCATTATTGGATTGAAAGTAATATGATTAGCAATCAACAGCTTGATTATGTATGTGATCGCCATAACCCAACGGTTGTCCAATCATGTAGAGCCTTTTGGCTTATTTTACTCGCATCTGAAGGGTTTTTTTTTTTTTTTTTTTTTAATCGTTGAACCAACTTATACGTACAATTATCACAAACATAAGCTTGTGTTTTTTTTACCTTGTAGATCCGATTACTGAGTTCTGAGAGTTCAAGCTCATACTGCCCTACTACTATGGAACGGTTGCCTTGGTCTTATCATAATTTGATCGAAGTGGATATGAAATATAACCCAGTGGTGGACAGACTCTTTTTTCATCTGATGAAGTGTCACAACTACAAAAGCTTGAAACTGTTCATTTTAAGGACTGTGAGGACCCTGAGGAGATATTTGATTCACAAATTGTTGCTGAAATTCCAAACTTGAGACAAGTGGACTTGGAGTTCTTATCTAGGCTCAAGTATATATGGAAGAGCAAGCAGGGGACAGTATTAAAGTTTCTGAACCTAACAAGACTGTCAATTCTATATTGCAGAAGTGTAGAATATGTATTTACATGTCCCATGGTTGGTAGTCTATTGCAACTCCAGGAACTACATATACTTAATTGCTCCGATATGAAGGTAATTGTGAAGGGAGAAGAAGAATGTGAAGCCATAGTGAATGCTATTGTGGTGTTTCCTTGTCTAAAGTCCTTGAAACTTGTACGTGTTTGGAGTCTCGAGGGCTTTTGCTTAGGAAATGAAGCTTTTGAATTTCCATCATTGGTTGCCTTGAAAATTGATGACTGTCCACGAATGAAAGTTTTCACCAAGGGAGATTTGTCTACTCCGGAGCTATATGCAATTAGTAAACAATTTAGAAAGTATAATATCCCCAACAGGCTGAACTCCTTTTTGAACATCGTAAATAAGAGGGACTAAATATGTACAGTAAAAGATTTTGTTCTTTTGCTTCACAACTCCTTTTTGAACCAGCTCAATCCTTCTTAATTCACCCGGAAGAATCCAGGCAAGTTGTTCAATTTAGGTTTTTTATTTGCATAATGAACTTGATTTCATATATGATAATGGTGTATGTATATACGTAATTAGGTATATTATAATTTGAGGATATCTAATTTAGGGTTTATGTTGCTTGATTTGTGCGATTGTGTATTTATTGTAATAAACTGTATGCTTTTTGTATAGCTTATTTAGATTTTGTATTGCAATGCGCTTAAAAATGTATGTGAATCATATACTGACTTTGGATGTTCTTTCTAAAAAAATGATATGTAAATTGTCTAGAAAAGAGAATTAAAGAGATATTTATGATTCGGTAAGTGCTACAGTTTTTAGTCGATTGGAGTATTTTTGGTGTTGTTCATTGGCTATAACGTGTGATTTTAATGGTGAAATAGCACATTTGGTGTAGGGGTAAATTGGTGATGGTTGGATCCATTAGAAATGTTTGTTTAATTGTTAGGGATATTTTATTTTGTAATGGAATGGAATTACCTCTAATTCAAAGATACATGCTTTAAACTTCACTTATGGTAATCAAATCTTTTCCTAGTACCAGAAACACAATAATCTGAGCAGGGGAGGAGGAGACTTACCGAATTAGTCAAGTAAATACAAAATACAAATGGCAGCAAGCACCTAGTTTAGCGTCCTATTTTAGGGATACTTATATACCAATCTCATCTACTGATTTGGTTACAGTAAACTAGTGAATCAAGGTGTAATTAAGAAGAGATCAACATCAAAAGGAACAGTCAACTGCCTTATCTTAGAAATATTCAGCTGTATTAGACTTGAGATGACGTAAGTTCACTTTAAAGGTATAAATTTATGAAAATGTCAAAGTAATTGATGATTTAGATCAAATTGTAATTTTACTTGAGTTATAATTATGTGGGCAATACGACTTTGAAGTTTGAACTATAGTAATTTCCCCCCAAATCTTTGTATCGTTAAGAACCAAAATTAGGTTTCTACAAAAACATAAAATTAGGCTTGTCGGATATGCATCCAAATGCCCGTGACTGTTACCTTTTTTCTTGTTTCATATTTACAAAATGTGTGTGCTTTTGCAGGAACTTCAGAAGTCTACAGATCAAGGTTGCAACTGGTGGTCTTCATAATGCTCTGCCTAAATTCTTGGGAAGTTTGGGCATAATATTTGGTTTTAGACAAGCAGATTCTAACATTCTGTTGTTCTAAAGGAGTTTGAGAGAGGTATGAACGGGTCCAAACAGCAGTTATCGTCAACATTTGTCACAGTAACTAATTTAAAACGTAACAAGAAAATGGGGGCATCTGCTGTTTTTTCAGAAAAACTTTTTCTTTTGTGTTGGTGCAAAATGGTTGTTAAGGTGGTGCAATCATGAGGCTGCTTGATGTTCTTGTGTTTTCACCATCAATCTGTAGCTATGTACTATTCTGTTCTTTTGGATTCTCACAGACGCAGACAGATTCACATGTTTTTGTCAAATGGGTCGTTGAATTGAATATTGTTTTGCTATGTACTTTGCTTGATTGCTTTTACACGTGTCTGCTTAATCAAACAAGTTATGTGTGATCTTTTAAATGAGCTTATTCTGGGCTTCTGGCTGAAAAACAAATCATTATGAAATGATATCAGATATAAGCAAAGAGCAACCAGAAACTTTTATTTCAATAGTCGGCAAGATTGAGCCGAATGTTTACAAGGTTAATGATAAAATAACTAAACACTGATTGTTACTAGATAACAATCAAATGAGCCGTGATATAACCTTAATGAGAACCAATGGAGTATTAGTCCAATGGTTTGGAGCACTTATGCTTGAGTCTATAGACCCAGGTTCAAGTCCTATCATTGGCATTTGCTTCATGAGCACTGATATGGAGGCTTAAGGGGGTGGCAACCATGCCTAACTAAATTTCTCATACCTAATCACCCACCAATAATATCCTTTCACCTTATCTCATACCTAACCATAGATTTTTAGTGGCAACCATGCCTAACCCATACATCATCTAATTTTTTTTATTTATAATTATATTAAACAATTTAATAAAAACATAATATTTTATTAATACTTAAAAGAAAATTACATAATACTTAGTCTTGAGCGTCTACATGCTCCGTAAGATCATATCGGAGACGGTGATGGATATTTTCGTCGAGTAACTCCGGTAGTACATTCGGGTCATAAACTGGCGTGACCGGCTGATCCATTATATGAACCGGTGATATTGCCCTCCCGTCGTCTTTTAAAATCATATTGTGTAATATAACACACGTATGAACTATTTTTCGAATCTTTTCGACGGACATAGCCCGGAGAGGATGACTGAGAATAATCCATTTTCCTTTAAGACGACCAAAAGCTCGTTTGACATCCTTTCGTGCAGACTCTTGTAGCTTTTTGAATCTCTTTTCTTTCGGGTCAGTTGGATAAGGATATGCTTTAACAAACGTTGAATACGTAGGATAGATTCCATCGGTAAGATAATATCCACGTTTGTAAAGCCGTCCATTTAGAGTAAATGAACTGTTTGGCGCCGTTCCATTTCGCTGAGTAAGATACAACGAAGATTGATTCAAAACATTGATGTCGTTATTTGCACCGAGAGGACCAAAAAACGAATGCCAAAACCACAAATCATTTGAAGCTACGGCTTCAAGCATAATGGTCAGGTATTGGTGATCACCTCTTTTATATTGGCCTCTCAAATGCCTAGGACAATTTCGCCAAACGAAATGTGTACAATCAATGCTACCAAGCATTCCAGGAATGTGATGTTGTTCTTCATGTGCCTCGAATAAGCGTGCAACGTCGTAGGTTGTCGGCCTGCGTAAGAACTCTTGCCTATATAATTGGATTACCGCATCGCAAAAATTATCAAGGCATTCACCTACAAAGTAAAAATTAAAAAACGAAAACATTATAAAAATTAACCGAATTATAAAAAGCTAAAATATACCGAATTATAAAAAACGAAAACATTATAAAAATATACCGAATTATAAAAATAACCTGACGTTCTTCGTGCCATGTTTAAGTAGTCATCATATCTATCCGGAGGTCCACCCGTTGCGAGTTGTCGAATGGCCGATGTGCATTTTTGTAACGCCGTGAAACTTTTTTCCCCCTAGCGTCTACGCCCTCTTGAAACCATTCGAAATTCGCTTCAATATCACCAACAATTTTTAGAAACAAGCTTTTATTCATACGAAATCTTTCACGAAAAACATGGGGGGAAACTTTGGGTTTTCTTCGACGAAATAGTCATTCATTAGAGTTTCTAGAGCTTTTTCACAAAAACGGGTAACATACCCTCGGGTTGAGCTTGCGTCTTCAATGGCATCGCACGCGGCTAAATAGGTTTCTATGGTAGAACCTGTGGAAAACAATAGTTCGGAAGAGTCGGATGGAAAAACTAACTCGTCCTCGGATGAAGAAGATGAAGATGAAGATGAAGCCATTTTGTTTGTGAAATAGAGATGTTTTTGTTTGAGTAAAAATAGAGATGTTTTTGTGTGTGAAATAATGTTAAATGGGTTGTGTTTAAATAGGTAAAAAAAAAAAAAAAAAAAAGGGGGGGGGGGGGGATTTTTTTTTAATGTAGGCCAACGGCTAGTTTTTGCTCCACACCTAATCGGTGATTTTTACCGATTTAACCCATATACATGCCACACCGATCTACATCGAAAAACTGGCATTGCTCATACCGATCGGTATGGGGCATACCGCAACCCACACCGATCCCATTGCCACCCCCTAACATATATGCCTAAGCTCATGCCTAATCCATTAACATTTTGACACATCATTCATACATTTTCTCTCTCTAAATATTCACTTTTGATTTTTCCACTTGTCATCATCTTATTGTTAGGCATGTTTTTAGTCATACATTTTAGGCATGACAATCATTTGTAGAATAAGAGCTTAGGGGTCCGAGTCTTGGTTCGTGCTCACTCCAGTTGGTGCCCCACTAGGCCAGGAGGAGTTGCCGGAGCTATTCCTTGTGGGGTGGACAATGGCTGGTGCCAAAAGGCACCCGGGGTCAGGATGTTCCCGCCAATCTACACCTTTGTGGAATAACCTTAATGAGAGTCGGCCAATATATAAGCCCAGGATAGGTAATCCAGCCCTCCAAGTTTCTTTGTTCATACTTTAGCTACACAACTTCTAGACACCTTTAAGAATCCAAAGTTACCAAAGAAGCTCCTGAAAGAGCTAATCACATAATAAGCACAAGGCAATAAGCAGATTATAATGCCATATTTTAACATCCCCCCTTAATCTGACTATTGAAAAAGTCAAACATGCCATGTTTTTCAGAAAGGGGATTGAAAATGTGAACCAGATAATGCTTGGTGAGAATGTTTACAACTTGATCAATGGACCTAATTTTTTGAGTTTTAATGATCCCAGTTGCGATTTTTTCTGTGATGAAATGGACATCTATTTCAAAGTGCTTTGATTTCTCATGGAAACTGGGTTATTAGCCATCTGAATAGCATACTTGTCATAGTGAAAAGAAACAGGAAGACAAATATTAACTTTTAGATATATTAAATTTTTTTGAATCCAGAGTATTTCACAAGGAGCAGAGGCCATAAGTTGAGGATTTTGAAAGAGTGGTCTATTTTTTGCTTTTCCATGAGATAAGACAACCATTTAGAAAAACACAATAACCAGAGATTTTCTAGTTTTGGGGCATTTAGCCTGGTCACAGTCAGCATAGGCAACCATTTCATTAGTAGGAGAGATAGGAGAGTGATCATACCTGAGGCCCTTAACTGGCGAGCCTTTTAAATATCTCAGAACATTAAGTGCAGCTTGCAAATTAGATTAAGGGGAGCATGCATATGTTAAGATAAACAATGAACAGATTAAGTTACATCACGCCTAGTGTGAGTTAAGAAAATGAGTTTCCCAACCAGTTTTTGATGGCTAATGATGTTGTCAATAGCAGTGTGATAATCGGTAATTTTTCAAATATCAATTTAATAATATATTATTACTTATTATTACCTGAACGTTTTTTAGCATGCATTAGCTCACTTGATATAATTATGGGAAGTTATCCCGCACACTAGAACAATTTAAACTATTTATGAATGAAAAATGCTCTTATGCAAACACTTTATGAATAACCATCGCTTTTATGCAAACTCTATATAGTTAACAACTTCTTTTATGCAAACACTCTATGAATGATATTGCGTTTATAGAAACCACTGTTTCTGTTATGGGTGCTAGCAACACGGCCCACTGTTATGGGTGCCTAGCAACACAACCCATTGTTTCTGTTAAGGGTGTTATCAACACGGCCCACTGTTATGGGTGCATAGCAACACAACCCATTGTTTCTGTTATGGGTGCTAACAACATGGCCCATTGTTTCTGTTATGGGTGTTAGCAACACGGCCCATTGTTATGGGTGCCTAGCAACACAACTCATTATTTCTGTTATGGGTGATAGCAACACAGCCCACTGTTATGGGTGTCTAGCAACACGACCCACTGTATTTGTTATGGGTGCAACAACGTGGCCCAACCTTGAAACTTGAGTTCAACTGATTTTTATATAAACACTATGGATTCACTCAACCTTTGACCCAGTTAGGGTAAACAAACAAACTATAGAGTATATAACAACATAACCCACTTTTACTTGGAATTCTTTTTATTCATGGTGTAACGAGCACATTTATTTTGTCCATAAAACAAACTTGATTACTTAAATGCTTTGCTATAAACTTATGAACTCACCAGCTTTATAGTTGACCTTTTTAGCATGTTTTCTCAGGTGTTTGATCCTGAAGTGTGACGATATCAAGGCAGGGCTTGGCATGGCATGGTCATAGACTACACTGATGTATTTGGGACCACTTTTTATTAATGGGCCATATTTCCGCAACAATTAAACTTTCGTAAACTTTATTATTTTATTAATAAAAGTTCTTAAACGGGTTTTATTATCCGTTATTTATTACCTGTGTTATGATGCCAATTGAGTGGCGCCCTTGGTTTTGGGGGTGTTACAGATTGGTATCAGAGCCTTGGTTATAGAGAACTAGGCACAAATAAGTCCTAAACTATGACCGCTTTTACGAAAAACTTTACCTATGACCAAACACATGCCAAACACATGCCAACCTGCCTTGCTCACTATTTTACTTGCTGTTCATTTAACGCAACTTTGTGTCATTACTCCGCAATATGTTAAACTATATTAAATTGACACATACTACTTGTTTTAAGTATTTATTACATAGTTACACATATATACCGATTCTGTCACAAACTATGTCTTACCCCGCTCACTCATATTCACAATCAATGGATTGTGATAATCCTACTGTAAACTGGCTTATAACCTCAAATTTATGCCTTCCTTTACATGAACTTATCATGTACCCTCAATTTTGGATACTCGCCACGTTCTATATGAACTTATTATTCGACCTCGAGTTTGGTCACTCATCTTAGTCTTTCAAAACAACTTTTAAAAGCATTGGAACATATTTTTAGTATAACTGAGCTGAGAATTTCAAAATTCATTGAACCTCGGTAGAATATAGACTGTTCACCTATATTCGACCAGGGACAGTGGGACATAGCCTGATCACCTATGTCCGACTCAGAGGTGAATTTTGAAATATTGTGAGTAGTTACACTTGAATTATGTTCGAAAGTAGTTCTTGCTAAAACTTCGGATGTTGAACTTTCTTATGTTTAGATGTTTATCCAAACCATTTGAATGAAAGTCCGATTGAGATTATCTCTACCATTTTCTTCCCCAAGGACAAATGAATTCGGGGTCGAGTCAAGCTAGCGACTCGGTTAACAAAAACAGTAGCATTTCATGGGTGTCCACCCATGTTTCTGACTTCTTTCTATTTTCTAACACTAAGTGTAGGGGAAATTCCCCCACTGTTGTTTGCTTGTTGTGTGTTTACTCTCTGTTTTCAGGATTCCCATAGATCGTGATGATTGATGCTCGTTTTCAATCCAGCCGCCCAATATCCGATCTTTTTGCTAACGATTATCTAGGGATATCTTATTAATCCTTTTTGTGAAAAAGATTTCGCTTCCACACTTGGCTAGTAGTACTACCTTTTTCCGTTCTATAGTTTCGGCTACGGCCGGTACTTTGAATATTGAGGGCAATATTCAATTCTAAGTGTGGGGGGGGAATTCTAGCGAATTTTGATCACATGTGTACCTACTAGTACCCTAGCACCCCTGTTTTGACCAAAAATTTTAAATTTTTTTTTATCGCTTTAAGTCAAGTATTTACATTTACAAGAAGTGCTTTGCACAAAAATAATGCGTTAATGCTTTGGTATTAATGGTAGTTTAGTCTTGATTCGGCTAGAACAAGGGGAATCCCGACTCTGCTAGAGTGTTGATCTAGCTGCTCTCTTAACATTTAGGCTAAGATTTTACGCGTTGTGCAAATGAAAATGCTAAGCGTGGAGTAGTTGGTTCTCTTTAGAGCTTATATAAGTAATCTATGGCTTTTTCTCCCATAAGCTAACTAATTGGACCTAAAATACGTGCTCGTTGTCAAACTTTTGAACATTCAAATCGTCTTGTTACAATAAAAAGTTTTTAAGCAAAATTGATTTAGAGTCCGAGTTCAACTTTTTATTTAAATTTCCGATAAAGCATACTTTCTTTAAATCTGAATAATGTTGCAAAATGAAAGTACCGAAAAGTGCTTGAATGCTGCAAAAGTTGCAAAGTTTAAAGTTAAAGTCAAAAGTGAAAAAAAAAAAATGGAAAAAAATGGAAAAAAAAATGATGATGAAAAAGTTGAAAAATGAAAAATGAAAAATATGAGTTGCGTGAATAAAAGTACTATGTTGTTTATGAATAAATGTGCGAAACTTGCTTTTTCTCAAATTTAAATCGGAAGTTGAACTCGTATTCGTCAATGTTGTCTAAAAGTTTGACGATAATTTGAAAATCCTAGATTTCAAAGATCCCGAAAGCTCCGATACTATTCTCGAGGGTGAAAACCTAGCCTCCTCAAAAGGACAAGCTGAGAAGAAAGTCGCTACATGGAGTTATCTCACCTTTGAATCTCGAATTTCTAAATTATCGTCGGTTGTAATCCATTTAGGTTTAGTTTTAACTCAACGGTAGCTTCGTAAATCTTTGGAATCGAATTCCCGCTAATTCCGGTACTATTCTCTGTGAGGTGTCAAAAGCCCGGTCACTTAAAACTAATGTTTTGGGATGTGCCGAGAAGAAATCCGTTACATGGAAGAGGCTCTTTCGATCCTTAGACTTTCATCGTTTCCGGTGGGTTAGTACTTTAGTTAAGTGGATAACAACCATAACAAATGTCGATTTTAATGGTCAAACTTTTGAAAATGAGCACACTCACTTAATTTTATAAATTGCGGGAGTAAAAAGTTAAGTCTCGACTTACATAGATTATTGATATAAGTAGTGTTAGCATTTTACAAAAACGTTTGCACAATAAGTTTAAGCTTGGTTTGAGAGTATCAAAAAGAGGATGACGATTACAATTCTCCGGAGACACCCATTTTGTGTGAATCCCGTTCCATGATGCCATGTTTTGAAAATCAAGCATTTTATTTATTATCGTCTTGTTTAAATTCCTAGTGTTGAATAAAAAATTCGAAACGGGGTATTCTTGGTATTTTTGATCCTTTCATTACTTTATATGATCGGATTGCTAGGGACTAGCAATTGATAGTGTGGGGAATTTGATGAGTGCTTATTCACTCATCATTTTTACCCATCTAAGACTGCAAAAACGACAAAAAAACACCCAAATATGCTCAAAATGTGTTATAAATGTCCTCGGAGTGTGTTTTATGTGTTTCAGGTACAAAGGATTGAAAACAGGGCAAAAACGGACAGAAATGAGCTCGGATTGGAAAACGTGCTTTGCAGATGGAGCCGGAAGCGGATTTTCTACATTTTCAGTGTCCGGGACGCATATTTGGAGTGAGAGTGGAAAAAACAAACCCAAACCTAAAATTATCATTTTACCCATCCACCCGACCCCAATTTACCACTTTTACCCTTAAAACGTTTTTTACTAAAAAAAATTATTTTTTATTTTCAACCATTTTTATTTACAACAATTGTTTTTTATTAAAACCAATTTTTATTAAAAATATTTTTCTCTCCTCTAAATAAAAAAAATATATATATATATATATATATATATATATATATATATATATATATATATACATTTGCAAAATACTTTACTAAACCAAAACATAAATAAATTACTTTAACATCCCCCTAACCCTTTTAACCTTATCAACATAAAACCTTTCATTTGTTTTCACCTAATTTTACCCAATTCACCTCAAACTCAGAAACACAAACAAAACTAATCCCAGGAAACCTACTCAATCCTTTGGCGCCAAATTTCCCCCCTCTCATCCTCACAAGCAGACAAACCAAAGTCACATGCTTCCCTTTGGCTTCACCTCCACGCTGGCAATCCAAGGTGCAAAAGTAGGTGATGTATGGCTGAGATGAATCCTTGGGCTCCAAGGATAAATTTGATGGCTGTGATTGAAGCTGAAACAAGCACAAAGCTCATTCTCTCAACTCTCTCACACAAGAAACACAACTGCAACACCAAGAGAGAAGAAGACAGATTTATTGTTTTGTATAAATAGGCTTTTAGTGATAATGTAGAACTAGTCTAAAATTTCAAAGTCTAGTACCATTTTTACTTTATTGTCATTTAAATTTTCTTGTACTTTTAATTTTAGTTTAATGCAATTTCAGTTTTAAATTCCATTTTTAGTTTATGCAGTCTTCATTTTTCTTTCATTTACTTAAAATCTGTCTCACTTATTGTTCTATTAGAAAGTGCCTTGAAAAGCTGTTTTAACCTCAATTTAGCTTTTGTTTAAGACTACTAAGCAGTTTCTAAAGTTTCAAGGTTTCAATTTTCCTTTAAAAACAAGTTTCATAGTTCTTCTGCCCCTAAGGCGGTGTTTGGATAAGCACGTATTCTGGGTCAAACTCCAGTTGTGACCCATTTTGGGTTTCTACATGGTTTTGTCTAGTGAATTTGATAATATTGTAGTTATTTTCAGTAGTTAAACATACTTTTTTTTAGCTTTTAGAAATCACAAAAGTCCTTTTTCAATTTGTCATAGCTGTCCCAATTGTCTATTGCATTGCCACTTTTACAAGCTTATTTAAGCTTTTCTTAGGTTGCACATTAGTTCTTTAGGATCTTCACTGTATGAGTTAATTATTTTTAAACTAGTTTTAGTTGTTAGTGTAGGATAGGTTGCTTAATTTACCCTCAAAAAGCCCCATGTGCCATCTTTTTTTCGTCTCATCTGCACTCAAACAGGTCCACATCTCTCTGTTGACTTATTTATAAGTCTGTTAACCCCAATTTGCTCACTTTTAGTATTTTTAGGGACCCCATAGTGCCATGTTTATCTATCTTTACTTTTTTAGGTATTAGGAGTAGGTTAAGTGCTTACTAATAAGCACTCAAAAGCCCCATTGGGCCTGTTTGGGACTGCTCAGTCCAGCAGCAATCTTTACCTTTTTTTTTGTTTATTTCCTTTTTATTATTGCTTATTCATGCTCCCTTAGTAGCTTTTAAGTTTAGTGTATTAAGTTCTAGTCTAGTTTGTAGCTTATAGTGCTTTTTGGTAGCTTTTGTAGTCCTTTAGATAGCCTTAAATCCAAACTGTCCTTATGATTTTTTTCCTTTTCCAAATCTGCTGCTGATATAAGCTTTTAAAGAGCTTATTTTTTAGTTTTTAAAAGTTTTATTTTTTATAAAAAGTTATTAGTTGTAAGTACATAAAAAGTTCCAAAAAAGAAAATCCAAAAAAAAATAAGTGGAAAGAAATGACAGACTCAGGATTCGAACCTGGGTTTCGAACACAGAAAGCCTCAACAAAGACAACTACTAACCATCTGCTCTACACTTGTTCCTGTGATAGCATTCCCTTTATTAATTACTTAATTACATTTAGTAGTTTAAGCCTTTTAGCTTATTAGGACTTTTTAACTGCTTATTTCTAAAGCAGTACATAACTTTTATATTTTTTTGAATCCAGTAGTATTCAAAGTATTTATTATAATTTTTTATAATTTTCTAAATTAGTTTAGTATTTTTAATTAATTAATTAGTTAAATTTAGTTTTTAATTCGTAATAAATAAAATAAAAGTCGAAAAAATACCCGGCTTTTTCCTAAAATTATTTTTTGTCATTTAGAATGTAGGAAAATTGATTTTGCACCCGTAGGACTTAAATTGCATAATTTTCACTTTCGAAGCTCTGGATTAGCCCGGGTTTTCACGTTTTTTTAGTTTTAGCCCCTTAGGACTTAGTTTAGCCTCGTTTTATCATTTCCTAGGCTTAGTAGTAGTTAGTTTGTAGTTTATTTAGTGTTTACATTGTTTTACTTGCTTTATTTCCATTCCCGTTCTCTAATTTGTAGAATAACGAAATCAAAATCCAAAATCGTTCAATCAATTCAAATCCTAATCACGAAACTCAACGACACCGTCAATTTCACACCTCGTTGGGACACGACCCGGGGAAACCACTTTCCCGGTATCACTTTTATCACACCCGTAAGATTTGATACGTTAACCTTTTTCCTAAAGGGTTAATTTGTCAAATTTTACGGTTATTTTGATTTACGTTGATATTGTGTTATTCACCACACTCACAACAATCGAAATCAGAGACCAACTATGTAACTCTCTGTTTCTCCCCGTAAATTTTCTAGTTCCGAGAAACCTCATCATCAAGTAGGAACTCTATAACTACATAACGACTTATACTCCGTAAATGACCAAACTATACTCTCAACTTTGAGCATCCCCTAATTTGGGTGCAAACTACATGGTTAAGTCAACCAACGAATTGCAAGTAGAAGTCAACATTATCCTTAAATGATGGAACCTAAAACCTAATAGGTAACCCAAGCAATCATTCTAATCACACAGCAGAACATGACATTTCGACGTCATCATTCAAATGGAATGACCATCAAAAATATCATGTCATGAGCAACTACGAGGAGTAGGTTGTTCGGATATCTCTCAGTAACAAAAACCTTGAGGAATGAGGTAATAGAAATAACTCTAGGAGTACACCTAGACTGAACATCATTTCCTTGGAGGAAATTCACATCGATGAAACGTTAAAACCTACTGAAACCATGAGCCGGGAAGTCAAACGGTTGGAGTATAACCGTATCCCGATTGCCAAAACACTCAAACTCTATCGAGTAACTCAAACTGAATTTCGAGGACGAATTTCCTTATAAGACGGGGAGACTGTGACAATCGGTAATTTTCCAAATATCAATTTAATACTCCCTCCGTCCCAAAATTATAGTCCCAGTTTGACTTTTTCGGTCTTTCTTTTACAACTTTGACCTTAAATACTTTTGTTTGTGCTATATAATATTTGATGCAAAGTATATGAATGGATTGGGTTTTAAATGTATTTTCATTTGGTATAATTTTCATCAACTATTGTATATCACAAACAAAGATATTTAAGGTCAAAATTAAAAAAAAATGACCGAAAAAGTCAAACGGAGACTATAATTTTGGGAAGGAGGTAGTAATATATTATTATTTATTATTACCTGAACGTTTTTGAGCATGCATTAGCTCACTTGATATAATTATGGGAAGTTATCCCGCACACTAGAACAATTTAAACTATTTATGAATGAAAAATGCTCTTATGCAAACACTTTATGAAATAACCATCACTTTTATGCAAACTCTATATAGTTAACAACTTCTTTTATGCAAACACTCTATGAATGATATTGCGTTTATAGAAACCACTGTTTCTGTTATGGGTGCTAGCAACACGGCCCACTGTTATGAGTGCCTAGCAACACAACCCATTGTTTCTGTTAAGGGTGCTATCAACACGGCCCACTGTTATGGGTGCATAGCAACACAACCCACTATATCTGTTATGGGTGCTAACAACATGGCCCATTGTTTCTGTTATGGGTGCTAGCAACACGGCCCATTATTATGGGTGCCTAGCAACACGACCATGTTTCGTTATGGGTGCTAGCAACACGCCCATGTTATGGGTGTCTAGCAACACGACCCATCAGTATTTGTTATGGGGCAACAACGTGGCCCAACCTTGAAACTTGAGTTCAACTGATTTTTATATAAACACTATGGATTCACTCAACCTTTGACCCGGTTAGGGTAAACAAACAAACTATAGAGTATATAACAACACAACCCACTTTTACTTGGAATTCTTTTTATTCATCGTGTAACGAGCACATTTATTTTGTCCATAAAACAAACTTGATTACTTAAATGCTTTGCTATAAACTTATGAACTCACCAGCTTTATAGTTGACCTTTTTAGCATGTTTTCTCGTGTGTTTGATCCGGTGTGACGATATCAAGGCAGGTCTTGGCATGGTATGGTCATAGACTACACTGATGTATTTGGGACCACTTTTTATTAATGGGCCATATTTCCAAGAACAATTAAACTTTCGTAAACTTTATTATTTTATTAATAAAAGTTCTTAAACGGGTTTTATTATCCGTTCTTTATCACCTGTGTTATGATGCCAATTGAGTGGCGCCCTCGGTTTTTGGGGGTGTTACAAGCAGGATCATCAATCAATGTCTTTAAAATTAAGCACAATGTTGGGTTCGGGAACAGAAGTGGTTTGCAACCAAGCATCCCAAATTCATGCAATAATTCAATGTAATGTTTCTTTTTGACTGAGACAAATGGCATTATCAGATTAAAGAACTTCAATGTCTAAAAAGTATTTGAGTGTTCCCAGATCCTTGATTTAAAATTTAGAGCTTAGAAAAGGTAACACCCCAAAATTTACAGATTTGATTAGAAATATATTATATTGCTATTAGAATATTAGAAAAGTCTTTCCGTTAAGTTTTATTTGAAATAAGGACTTCCGGTGCAAAAAGTTAAAAGAAAAGGACTAGCGTGTAAAATATTTAACGGCGGAGACTAGCGGTGCAAATTATATTTTGGGTGAAATTACATAAATACCATTTTGGTCTAATAGGCTTATAAGTTCAGAAATGTTCTCATAAACACACACGTGTCTATGTATTTTCTTGGAGGGAAATATGGTAGAAAACTGAACAATGAGATAATCCTTCCAAATGGTGATTTAGAAGGTTTTTTTATAATGATCATGCTAGATACAAGATGTTATAAGTACCCTTAACATGTTCCCAACAAAGGTATGAATTATTTACAAGTCTTGATTTCATGTTCATGATTGAAATTAGAGATTTTAGTGTTAAAGTATGTTAAAAATGATTTTAGTCATGTTTATGAGATTATATATATGTTTGATGATCCTAGACTATGTTAGCATGTTTTATGAATTAGAGAATGGTCATGTTCAGATTTTATTAAGTCATGTTTAGAGATTATGAATTAGTTCTTATTAATGAAGAAGATGATGTTTAGTTTATACACATAAAGGGGTGTTTGGCACAAGGTCAAAATAATGTTTAAATTAACGAAATTGCTTATAGACCTATTCTAAAATGATCTAAACATATTTGGTTTGGAGTCGTTTTGGACATGTTTAAAAGTAGGACAGCATGTGCGCAGAATTTTGTGCCGTGTTAGATATGTGTTAATAGTCTATGTGGGCATCTTTCATGATTTAGGTGCTAGTAGCATGTGCGTGGATCGCTAGCTTGCATATTATATTCAAGGTGAGTAACGGATTTAGTTTCATGCTGCAAAATTTGACACGATGTTAGAACATGTGTATAGTTCAGATATAGCCGAACACAAACCATGTCTAGGATGCTCACAAGAAGCATCGTTTGTCAAGTTAAGGGTGCCCAAGAAACGCATCAAAAGTCATGTAGTGTGCCTAAGAAGTGCATGATATAGAACTTCCGTAGAAGCATCATTTGTGGATGACTCGCGCTTATTGTTGTGTTTAAATCCGATGCGGATGATCTATGTTTAGAATTAGCATGTCAAGTATATATGATCAAGCATTTTTTATGGATGACCCTAATTTAGAAAAACACGATGATAGTTTTGACATTAAAATGCGCGAACAGTGGGCGATCCAGAAATTTCATGTATGTGTGGCACAATTTTTTTTATTTTTTATTTTTTTACCCAAGTTCTAACTAAATAATTAACCCCCAAAACATTGAACAAAATGAGAGGGAACTACGATAGCCGCTTAACACTTGGATTCCGAGGAACTTTGCATTCCATTAACAAAAGAATTCCATTCTTTATATTTCTCAAAATCTTTTAGTTTTTGCAATGAACCATCCATGTTATCATCAGTGGATTCCATGTCTTCACAGGAGCTTTCTTTTGTTAAACTAAAAGTGGTGCACCTGCTTTTTTCTTTCATTTTTCCTGAATTGAAACTTTTTTTTTTTTTTTTTTTTTTTTAATATCGTTACAGCTCTTTGCTTTTGTGTTCTTTTTGAATCTATCCGACTTTAACACTAGTTGTGCACGTTTTTTACCCTTGTTGCACGACTTACAAGAGCAAGTTTTAGTATGCTTTTTTTAATCTTTTTTCAACTCCTTTGTAACTGTTGACAATTCATCCCTTGAAAGGAAGTTTGTATTTTTTGTAGTGAATGAGTCACCTTTTTGTAAATCATCATGTGGTGTTGCCAAAACATTGTTTAAACCCTTGTCTAAAGTACCAAGATTCCTGAGTTCATGCCTAGTACTAGGCCTTTTGGTTAAAAATAAAACTACTTCACCTGGCAATCCATATGTGGCACGTGCTACAGGTAGCCAAGCCATAGCTCCGCCCCTGCGCGCGAAATACTACTAAATCAAAATATGGGTGTTATGTCCAACACTCTATTTCTACCCACTTTGCAAAATGTACATTTAACATCATTGAAAACATAACCAAATCTGAAAACCTGGACATAAAACATTTGAGAATACCATTTACAACAATTTTCTAGGGGGTTTTAACTTATTTGAGCAATGATATCAAAAGTTTACTTGCCAACTATACACAATACGGGCAAGTAACTATTACTTCAAGCTCCTTTCCTTGAGGAGATTTATTTTACATACCAAATTTTTCTCATATAACAAGGAACTCATCTCCACCATCCATCTAAAAAGAAATCAATGGCTGAGATTAAAAACATTTTATTATTTCACCCATTTTTTATAATTTAAATATCTCTTAAACCGTTTATCGTTAAGCGAAAATATTTACACCGTCGCGACGAGCATTTAATTATCTTTCTATAGACGGGCACTTTGATATACTTTCGAAAAAAGAAAAAAAAAAATCGTTTTTTTCACGTTTTTTCGTTTTTTTTTACGTTACTGAAATTTGCATGAAAAAAATCATATATGATAAAACACTAAATTGAATATCACATGTGATATTACATATCATATGTGATTTTACACTAATATCAAATTAGTGTTTTATCATATATGATTTTTCAATGCAAATTTCAGTAACGTAAAAAAAACAAAAAAACTTAAAAAAAAACGTGAAAAATACGAAAAAAAAATTTTTTGTCGAAAGTATATCAACTATCTATAGAAAGATAATTAAATGTTCGTCGCAACGATATATTTTTTTTCGCTCAACGATTAACGGTTTGAAATATATTAATATTTGAAAAAAAATGATGAAAGTGGGTTTTTTAAATTGTTGGGATTAATCTCATCCATTAGATCAAATAAAAATGAAAGACTGAGATTGATCCCTTGGTATGTAAATAATCTTTTGTTCTCAAATGATCTTATATCCCTTTCCTTAAGCATTCTCTTTACCTTAAACATGTGAACTTGAACCTACAAAACATAATCAACTAAACACATAATCAATGATGCTTAGTGAGCAAATGGCATAACAAGCTACCATCGCATGATCGAAAGATCATACCATAAACCATAGTTTGTTTAACAACTAAATAAGCTAAACTAGTATAAGAAGCACCGCTCGTCCTATTGTTCTAATGCTTGTACCTTTTACATGCAGCAATTATTCAATAAAAGAATAAATATTTATCAATAGTTATTGAAACTATTAATTGCAAATACATCAAGATAATAGATCAGGACTCAAATGAACCCAATGAACCGGAAGCTCTTCTAAACATAATCAAACCAATGACGACAACGCCCAGCACTGCATACACCATTCATGGTAGATTAATGCTGGTTCACAAGTAACAAAAAGCGACATTTCTGTTATCAACCATCATAAAACCGACATCCAAGGAAACTCCTTCCTTCATCCTCTATCCCCCAAAAAGAGAAGAAAAAGAAATCACATACTGTATTGAGCTAAAGTTGGCAATAATACAAGTACATGAGCCAACAAATTTCTTACTGAATATTAACAAATGTGTTTATAACTGAAGGTCTGGAGTTCCATAACAAAAAACATTCATAAACCAAAGTTTATCCACAAACTCGCCTCTGCTAGTGACAACAAAAACCAGACATCGAAAAAAAAACATAATAAACAAATTAAATACATCCTCATGGAGGCCTTCTTCATCCACATTCACCACAACAAAAGCATAAATTGATCTCCAACTTCAAGCGCAAATTCTGGATTATGTATCCTCAACTCTCGAGTGAAAAACAAAGCTTGGAAATGTCGTCGTGATATCCCTGTAGGTAATTACAAAACTTAAATGAGTGTAGTCCATCAACTCAAACTTTACAAGTAAGATTGAAGATTTAACAGCTTTCTTATTCTCCAGCAAAAAGGGTAAGAAAGAAAAATTAGTTCTTTTGCCAGCAGAAGCAACTTTTTCCTTTATGCGAATACATTGGTTGTATGGTGAGGAAGAACATATAATCGCTTAAAATGCTACTGGCTAACTACTTATTAAGCCAAATGCCCCTTTTGCAGCATCGTATGGCTGTGTTGCGGATGAGTCCAGTCGACTCACTAAAAAGAATGAACGGGGATTTATGACTTTATCGTTCAGAGCTGTTTGGCATTGCGTATGAAAAGTGATTTTCTGATCATCGCAGGTTTCAAGGGGGTGCAGTCATGCAGATAATGAGTTTCTTGTGTTTGGGTACAGTGAAGCTGATTATGATTATGTGAATGCTCAGAGAAAGTCTGTTTCGGATAATCTTTTTTCGAGTAGTTGCAACAGAACTGATTCTGCTCTTTTGATTATCAAGAGGTCAATTTACATGTATGTCTTTACAAAAGCAATCTGCCAAACACCCAACAGTTTATTTTAACTGAAGTACTGAATGCTATCTCCTGCTGCCTGTTTGGTTACAGCTGATTATCTGATTTTGATTATTCAATATCACTAATTATCCTTCTGAGAAATGGAAGTATTGCAACTTCTAGAGGACAATGAAAGTATGTGCAAACTGCCAAACATTTACCGAGTAAAAATCAACTATAACATTCTAATAAGCAATGGAACTTACTTGAGGTACTGAAGCGTCATATTCTTCAAAAGCGATGGATGTCGCAATACAAGACTCCTCCATTCTTCCTTGTCAATCTTCCCATCATGTTTTGTATCAGCTTCCTCAAACGTCTAAACAAAGTAAAAACTATTGATTATTCTGTGGGAAATGTATATTTCTGAAACTAAAACTATGTTATATCTACAAGATTCATCTCAATTGTCTTGAAACCTAGAGAGGACAGATTCATCCCAGTTATCTGAAACGGGCTATATATCATTGATCATGGGTCAAACGGGTAAAATTTAATTTGTTTTGAAATCACGTCAGCAAAAGAATACTATCATATTTGTCCTGTTTTGGTTTGTATACATTCATTTGGTGTACTAAATCAATAAAATGGATAGACAAATAGCGTTAGTGAGTTAACCTCCCTTATAAAATGTCTCAAAAAATTACTGTACACATTTGGGAAATAAGCCATAACATGGAATAAACACACTTGTCGTTAGAACCAAAAAACCTGATCAGCTACAGTACCTTGTCAATAATGCTCTCTATGACATCGTCTGAGAGATTCATGCCAGACTCAGCAAGGGTAGCTACCACCATTTGCTTTACCTACATGTTGACAGAATAATGAGCGTGTTGCCTATTACTCAGATATGAGAAATAATTAGACGTGTCAAATTGGCAATTGAACTCAATACTAACAGTATAAAGTCTTCCTACTCCGCGTAAATATTATCCTATTTAATATTAAATTTTTAAATAGTTTCTTTTTATATTCTCCGGACTGTAAAGTGGACCCTTTCTCTAGGGAAAACGGAACAGCAAGATATAAAATTTAATGAGAATTATAGCTCGAATTTGGCTAAGCAGGCAGTTGAGTTGGCTCTAATCCATGTCAGGCTTGAACCACTAAGCTGTGATAGGCCTTGTTTATTAATACTTATTCAATATTCCTATAATTTAAATCGTATAATAAGCATATCTTGGATAGCTTTGTGAACAGAGCAAATCTTACTTAACAACAGAAAAGCCAACTGATAAACGGTTTCTGTTGCATGTAAAAAAGAACAAATGATTTTACCTCTTGCCTCTCTATGAAACCTTGTTGCTTAAGATCATATAGTTGAAAGGAAACTGCAAATAAAGAAGAAATGAATAAGAGATTCTTAATCATAACACACACACACACACACGTATACTCCATCAGAACTCACGAAATTTGCAGCGATCACTTATGCAAGTGTTAAACAATTGGCCAAGCGTCTAACATACCTTAAGTTATTTTTCAAACCAAAGTAAATTTTTGTGGACCAAAATCAATAACATATTGCGGGCAAGTTTTAACATTAGCTTAGAAGATTGCCAACAAAAGGATAACAAATGCAATAAGGAATCACAAACTGCAAGCCGAAGTCTGCATGACTATATCTAGTACTAGTACCAGAAGAAATAAAATTTAACTCACATTCAATCTTATCATCAATCGGGGCATTAGGATGAAATACTGATAGTGCACGAGCAAACTCCTCAAAGCCCAGAATTCCATTATGCTTTGTGTCAAATAGGTCAAACACCTGGAGTTGAGCAACAGAAAGAGAATTTTATAGAACACCTATTTATAAGGCAAAATTGTTAATTTAGCACAGTTGTACATCAACGGTACTGTTTTATTAATCTTAAAGAGGACATACCCGATCAGCAAACAAACTTTCTTTTTTATTAGTCTTAAACAACGCCAACTGGAACTCTTCCTACAAAGTGTATCAACGTAAGATGAACATCAATGGTAATTTCACAGGGCTGGGATTTAAAGAATAAAAAAAGTATGAACCTTATTTATTAAACCATCATCAATAACTGCGCTGCTAATCTTCTTAAATAACTCATAAAGTGCCTCAATTTCACTTACACTAACTGCATTGAGCAAAACATAGCCTTTTTCAGTATGACGTCAACTTCTGGATTGTTTCAAAACTATCAGTGGTTTATATGTTAAAAGTACAATATTTCAAAACTATCAAATTCTGGAATGTAATATGTTAGACTAGTCACATACACACTGTCTCTCTAGCTAAAATTTCAGGATCGTCAAGGCCTCTTGATTGTTTGTACAATTCAAGATCACAGCAGCGCAATATGGAAGCAAGTAAATGCCTGATCCCCTCTAAGCACTGAGTCATGTTATTTGTTGCACATTAAAATAATCCATACTTGATCCTGAATAAAGTAAAAAAATATGAAATATGTCAAGAGCCTTATAACTAAACGCAATATACGTGAAAATTGTAGCGACTACTCGAAAGATAGAAATAACCTTTTGACCATTTCCTTATTGCTGCTATAATTTTAAAGTTTGCAAATCACTTGATGAGAGGAGCAATCAAACTATAGTTGCATGACTTGTGAGGATTAACGTCACACTTTAATCATGCACAACATACTTATCTTCTTATATGCACGAGCGGTTAAGCACACAGAACATGTGTGTTGCCTGAAACTGGCTTGGAGATAGATGTCACGCGTTTTATCATATAAAACATGCTAATCTTCTTTAACCACACACGTAATACCTATATAGAACATATGGGAGTTGCACATAGTGATAACTTCAGGAAACTAGTATTATTATGTTGTACGTGTATTAATTAATGATAAAAACTGAATATAGATAGTAGACATACAAAACATGTGAAGCTTTGAACAACTAAACATGAAAATCACATAAGAATATATACTATTTCCTAATTAATGGTTCCAAGAACTAAATTATAGGGATAAACATAGAATAGATACTGCTGGAAATGAATTAGACAGATATATATCAGCATAAAATCCTATTTCCTAATTCCATAAAAGTTGTAGATTGGCGGGAACACCCTGACCCCGGGTGCCTCAGCCATTGTCCACCCCACAAAGAATAGCTCCGGCAACTCTCCTGGCCTGGCCTAGAGGAGCACCAACTGGAGTCGAACCCATGATCTTTTATCCACAAAATCTCTAAAGTGGGCCCATAGGTTTTTCGGAGGTGGGTACCAACCGAGCCAAAGCCCTTTGGTAATCCTATTACCTAATTAATGGTTCCTAAAATCCTAATCTTATAAGCGATCTGCCTTTCATCCCAAGTCCTGACATTCTTATACACGATTTCTTACATTACAAAGCAGGCTTATACTATAACTAGAGTCTAGAGTAACTAAAAGATTTAGGGCAACTAAATATGGAAATCATGAAAGAACGAATCCAAGATCGTCAAGAGCTTACTCTGCAATCTCAATAATTAATTTGAAAACTTTGGTTTGTTTTCGGCTCAAGACATAAATTCTTGTCTTAAGACATAGATAGACACGATTGATCACTTTCAACACAAACCGCGGGCGCATACCATAATTAAAGTAACTCAAAACTTTAGCCACCAATTTAACCAAAAACAAAACTCATCGAAGAATGAATCTGATACCTTCTAGAACTTACTCTCAGAAAACTTGAATTAAACCAACTAAAGTAGAAAAATCATTTTAAACGCTAACTTTCAGTAGAAACATAGTCATACTGTCTTGGGCCAAAAACTTTTTTTTTTTTTTTTTTTTTCCGATAAGAATGATTTTTTTTCAATGGCAAGTACAATAACTAGATACCAAAATCACCAACGAAGAATCTCACATTTTCAATATTAACATCCAAATATAAGTCAACAAATGAACTAAAAACTAAACATACTAATAAGATCTTAATATATATATAAAACTAAGCACCATTAACTAAAAACTAAACATAAATTGAGTTATGAATAATTGAAGTAAGGGATCTGAGATTTAATAACTAACCTTTTACCAAAATGATTGAAGAAAGGATTTAATGAATGAATGAATAATAATTCAAGTGCAAAAAACAAAACAATTTATGATATGATATGATGTTGTGTCTCTGTTTCAAACAATGTGATGATTGTATAGAGAGTCTATCACTAATCATAAATAAGGTCATTTTGTCTTTTTATGCCCACCTTATTTTGTCTTCACCTCATGTTACATTATACTGTAATATAATGTGGGAAATGATAGAGAAGCCTAATTTTGACCTAATTTTAAGTGGCGTCATCTTGATGGGTAAACAGGATGACGCCACTTGAAATTAAGTTTAAGTTTAGGCTTTTCTATCATTTTTCTATATTTTTTTATCAGTTTTTGTTCAGTATTTTTTTCAGCTTAATATTTTTGACTTATTACACTTTATATTTTTTATTTCATATTTTCAAAATTATAGTTTATAGAAGAATTTTTATTTGTTTACCTTTATTTTGATGCTTACCAATGGACAAATCCCCACCATCCATCTATTTTGATCTAATTGTGGGGTTTAACCTAAGATTTAATATACTTAACCTTAATTCTCACAAATATATAAAGCCTTTTCTTCTTCTTTTTTTTCATTCGTTTCATTTTTTTTCACACAGTTACTGTGTGTTTTCCTCCCAACCTCGCTTCTCATCATTTCCTCCAAAATTAGTTATGCTAATCAACTATTACCGTTTGATCATCACCAGTTGGATCACCATCACCATTCCAATCACCATCACCATTCCAATCACCATCACAATTCTGATCATCATCTCATCATCACCTCCCGATCATATCATCTTTTTATGTCTTCTTTTGATTTGCATGAACCGCTTGTTTCGTGGTCGATTTGATTGATGTTGTTGCGGTTGATAATGTTATTGATCGGTTGTTAATTATGTGGATCAAGTTGTTAACATTCCTTCTTATTAAGTTGCACACCAAGTGTTTGATGAAATGTGTGAGTGAAAAATGTTTGATAATCTTGTTATCCGCTCATGTAATTCGCTTATTAGTTTAGTTGTTAGTTGGATTTTTGTTTTAACGCATCCAATGTTGTTTTATGTCGATAGTTGTTTCAATCGCTATGTATCAGACGTATAATATCACCAGTGATATTTGAAGTTGAACTCAGAATGTGTATTATCACTAGTGATATTTGAATTATCACTTGTGAAATTTTGTTTATTTGATACTTTTAGTTTATGTTTTAGATTATGAGCAACATTAGGTTTTAGTATGATATCATTTTGGGATGGGTGAATTGATGAAAATTTGATGCATGGAAGGTGTTTGACAAAGTGCCTAAGAGAGGGATGCACAAGTTGAGAAGCAATCACATGTTCGTGTTTGTCCATCATTTCATATATAACCAAATCAAAAATATTTATTTGAATAAACAAGCTTTATGGAATTAATCAAAATGCACTGTAGTTATTGTAAATGAGTAATCATATCCTATGTTGCATTAGTTGATGCTTATTTTCATTTTCTGAATGGCGTCCTTTTAAATTATTTTAGTGCGTTTTGTATTTTGCTTTCTCCATCACTCCATATCTGAGGTGATGCAAATTTGATGTACTGTTCGATAATTGCTAAATGACCTAGAGCTTAAGCTACAAGGACTGGTTACCTTAACAATCGTGAAGAAAAATAATTTGAAAAACATGGAAATGATTAGGAAGTCTAATCCTTATGTGATTGCATATATTCGCCACTTGAAAAGTTCAAAAGAAAGGTTGTTGATTACAACTTAAACCCTGTTTGGAATCATGTAATTCGGTTAATTGCAGAATACAAGAAGACCCAGTGTGTTGTACTTGAGGTTACGCTTTTCTCCTTTTTGCTTTTCTCAGATTTCGGTTTCTCAGTTGTATCACAGGTGATATCAAATGTGATATTACATTTGATATCAAAAGTGATATCACTGGTGATATCAAATGTGATATCACCTATGATAGCACAGGTGTGTTAGCTTTCTTTTATTTTGTTGAATCAGTTTTGATAATGGAGGATCTTATGATATCATAGGCGATATGAAAGTTGTTTGAGCTTCTTCAATTTGTTTTGTGGAGCTGTTGTGCTTTTTTGAACCACAGTTGCAGTTGTTGTTGATTCTTTCGTTTGATGGAGCCGTTTTTTTGCAAATTGCAATCACAAATAGTTTGGTGATATAGTCTCTTTTTATGCCACATACAAAACAAACAAGTATATTTTTTAATTTGTAATATCTCCAGTGAGATTTCATTGTTTTTTGTACATTTTGTATATATTATCACCTGAGATATTTCTCTTTCCAGGTACATGATGGTTTTGTGCCTTTTCTGCAATTGACAATCACAGGAGATGTGTTACTGTTGGTTCTAGTCCGCTTAAGAACGAAACTATCAATCTTGTGTATGGTTACTCCAAGCATTCAAGAAAGCTTTTGTGATTTATCCGAATATCATTGTAACTGGTCAAGATGGTGCTATGCGAAAATCAATTGCAATTGAGCTTCCTAGTTCCAAGCCCCGTCTTTGTCATAAATTAGAAGTTATGTATCACTTGTGATAAATAGCTGGAATTAATTTTTATGAGTTCTTTGTGAGTTTATGAAATATTTTGTCATTTTATAACTTGTGATAAAGCATGATAATGGTGAAACATTTACATCATTTATGTGTTTACTTGTTTTTACTTGTTTATGACATGTATTACTTGTGATATTATTCTTTAATTGATATATATGTTGACCTTTTTTTGCCGAATCTTTATGTTACTCAAAAGCAATGCTTAATTAATCATATTCTTGTTTGATTTTGAGAATATGTCATGTTTTTATTTTCATAGTTTTTTTCATGAAGTCAACGATATTTTTAACTGACTTTTCATTAATATCACTTGTGATACTCTAATAAAATTACCAAAAGAAGGTTATATTCAGATAAACCAAAAGTATTGTTTACAACTGAATAGAAATTACCATTGTTTACAATTTAAGTATCAAGAGAAAATTACAATTTAAGTAGCAAAAGAAAATTACTAATTGATGCTTTTGTCATTTTATTTTCTACAACTTTCTTCTTGCCATCTTTATGAGCATCCCCTCATTTTGTCTTCTTTTCCACTTCATTCTTTTTAGTTTGCAGCTTCTTCTTCTTCATTTATCTTCTTCTTTTTCTCAGAATCTGTCTTTGATTTCTTACATGCGATCTCTGTTATCAGTTCAACAAGCATCGTTGGTGGTTGTAGATTCTTTTATATCACATATGATATTACATATGTTTCTTTCAAGATTTGTTGGTGGTGTATCTGTTTCTATTTTTGCTCTTCGTGTTTTCTAAGCTTAAACGTCTAGCAAATGATTTTGTTAATTTGCTTGGTATTGTTAGCGTTGTCGGTGACGATGTTGTTTCTTTGTTCACTTTTTCAGTTTGACTTGGTTGTTGTTTCGCGAAGGTCTTTTTCCTTTCACCTTCAACCCCTACTTTTTTGCTTCTTGATAGTTCTCGTTTATATTCAAATCGCATAAAATATATACCATGTTAGTGTATAAATAGTTAATTGTTTTTAATATCATACGTGATATATAAACTGAATAAGTATACGTCATCAAATATCATAGGTGATATATTACCAACAAGCAATCATTACAACAGTTGTATCACAGGTGATATACTACAAATAAGCAATCGTTGCAACTGTTGTATCACAGGTGATATATAAACAATAAGCAATTATTGGACTGGTTTTAGCATAGGTGATATACTACCAACTAATACTAGAGTCAAATATCGCTTTTAAATATATCGAAGCATGCCCAATCTATCCATTATGCACATATATCTACCATAAATCTAACAAAAGCATGTTACAGTCACAATATTTATTTTAACATGTTAAGTCTCTCATATTATCTCAATAATTATCTAACTTTCACAACAATCCATCAATAAAATACTAAAATCTACAAAAACAACAAAGTGTTCATACTGTAGAATAAATATCTGTGATTTTAGGGATACCATTATAACATTCTACTGAAAGTATACATACACATTTTACTGAATGTGTATGTATCAATGGTGACATAACACATAAGCTAAATGTTAAATCAAATACGCCGCATACATTCAGGGTTTATCATAGTTAATTCTTCTAAAGGAGACATGCTTATACATTACAGTATACCTTTACTTTTATAAATCTTTGGAGATGGAGTCAAAAATTTGATTGACGCCGAACGCATTTACTCACAAGAAATAGTATATCATCAAAACTTTTAGCAAAAAAAAAGTTTAACTATGATTATAAAACAATAACAATAAAATATCAAAACTGATACTATACATGACATGTAATAAATCTTAAGAGGTAAACAAAAAAACCTATCAAATAAACAAAAATTTCACAGATGATATGTGACAATCCGTACTTTCAGGTCATTTCTCGACACGATTCATGTCTCATTATTTCAACATTTATCGTAAACTTGGTTTACTTGTTTCAAATTCGCGTAACCTTGGAGGTTTAGCGGCGAATTCATGATCATGACATCACGTACATTTCATATGGACTATGATTAGTCTACATTTCATTGACATCATTTGCATCTCATTAGTTCATTCACGACATTTCATTTCATATTTTACGCGTAATTTTTATATTTAATAATCTTTATCGCGTGAGTTATTATTTTTAATATTTAATCCGTTACTTTCAAAAATGATCCCGAGGTATTTTTAAACTTACATTTAGTTCATAAAAACTATATTTTTAGTTTTCCTAGTGTTACAAATTTATTTGGTATACTAATCGTAAAAGTTTAATTATTACGTCGTTTTCTTAAAAATTATACGATAATTATTTTATCACCCAAATTTCACAAGGAAAGCATTTTTACAATTTTTATCACCTCATTCCATCCTATTTTGAATTATTAAAAACTTACATGTACCAAAAATTTCCATTTACCTATACTTGTACTTTTTCCTACACATTTACTTACACTATCTTGCAAATTATACAAGTATATACAAATACATTATAAAAGAAAAAAAAAATATATCTTGGGATACAAGATGCCCCAAAATCCGGCCCTATGGAGGGTGTAGTTATTGATTGGTATGGTTCAAGTTTATGCATGTTTCTACTCTTTCTCCAAAAAGTCTTATACATCATTTCACCTTAATTTTCTCATAGTTGCAAGTGTTAAAAATTTAGTTTTCTCTCTTCTCTTTTGCTCCATAAAACCGGCCAAGCATCAAGACTCCAAGGGATCAAAAGTTTTTGCAAAATCAAGTGTTTACAACCTAGTTTATATCCTTTTTATGGTTTTGAAATAAAACCAAGGATATTTAAGTTAATCCTTGTTACTTACACCTCTTCATTTTCACTAGTAAGCATGTTTTTATCATTTTCATGTTTCCTTTTCATTTTCATATGTTTCTTTTCATTTTTGGAGATATTATGCAAGTTATGTGATTTATACCATTTATTTCATGATTTTTAAGTTATATATACATATTGGTCATCCTATAATTATTCCCATGGTATTCTTTGGTCTTGATGGTGATTAGGAACCCATGACACCCTAAGAAGGTGTATGGTAGGATTAGATTAGTTTCGGAGTTGATTTGAAGGGATTAGAATAGGTTTTGTCCGAGAAAAACTATTTTCGATAACTATATTCTTCGTTCTGTCCTTAATTCGAATTTCTGGAAAAACCAACAGATTGTACGAAACTTTGGCCTTGATTTTTAGAAAATATACTTTAAAACGAATCCGTGGCCGCTTGAACGGATAAAAACGGACTTATAACGAAGCCGTGGTGAATTTTTAAAGTTTGACGACGGAACGTATTATTTTCTGGATTTTCAGCAAACTGTTTTTAGTTTGTTCGGGTCAAAAACGAGCCTTAAGCTTCACAAATTATTTCGACTTCTCAAAAATATATTAGTTTACTTCGATACGAAGCTAAGGACGTATTATACGTAGAAAACGGATTTGAAACGACAAATATATGCACGTTTTTATAAAGTTGCCGTAACTATTATTTTCTGAAAAACTATATTATTTTTACGTTACAAGTGTTACATTAGCTGTAACGACCATGTTTGCGGCTGTTTTTAACTATGATGCAAAACTTTATGGACCGAAATGTCTCCTAGTAAAATCAAGTTCACCGGCCATATTTTCAAAACAAAAAGCTGTTTGTCAAGCGGAGTTGTAGTCAATTATTTACGGATGTTCAAACTTGGCCGAAACTCATTTTCTGCACAACATTAGCAAAAATCATCAACTTTAACCCTTAATGTCTTTATGATCGAGACCTTTTGGACGAAAAACTCCGAACTGAAACTTCTAGATATCGATACAAACTTTCCAAAACCGTCGAGTTCGATCTCTAACGATCGACGCATTACACCGCTTTTTTCGTTTTTCCGGAGCCATTTTGTTAATTTCATGAAAAATTCCGTCGACATTGTTTTGCGACAAAAAGTGGTAATTTCACCAAAAATCATTATAAAACCATTGTAGGATGACATTTTGACGTAAAAACATGTAAAGTCATTTTCGAAGGCTCAAGACGTCAAAAGAGTATTTTTCGTCGACGAGTAACATTTTCAAAACCCGCAAATGGTATAAATAACATACGAAGTGCATGCATAGCATTACATTGCAACTCATGACATATCATATCATTCGTAATAGGTCCCGGTTAACGCATCACATTAAACCTCGGTGTACTCACTTTTGCCGTTATTCCAGTTTATCCAAGTGAGTTTTCATAGCCCCACTTTCAATTGTTTTGTACTATTTTGGGGGAGATACATGCTCAAACTGTTTTCATTTACTTTCACAAGTACTTTAACTTATATGGATTACCGTGAGTTCATAGCCCCACTTTTACTCTTTTAACTGTTTTACAAACTCTTGGGGGAGATACATGCTACATTTTAATCGAACACAAATGCTTTGAACTACATGTTATATCCGATGTTTTATTGTCACTAAGTATTTGCCATGTTCGAAGTCCCTACATCATGAACCATTAGTCACTTGCGGGTGAGCGCTAGTATAGTGAATAGGCCTATTGGAATTAACACTCCCGCCTTATTGACCCAGTTAGGGAAATCGAGCGCACTATATTTGAACCAGTAAGGTAATTTGGCAAGTTACCTATTAGGGCGGCGATGAAACGATGATTACCAATTTTTATTGGTGCGATGTTTACGCTTTGGTGTCATGAACTTAGTGAAATAAATACGATGTTGTTTTTAACGATGAGTGTGAAACCATTTAACTCACACTACGATGATTGTGTTTAAACGAATTACATAAACTTTATATACATTCTGGCAGTGGGTTGTGAACACACAGGTTGCAAGTTTTGTATGGGCGGGACTTGGAACTGAGTGGATTTACAATGCCTTTGCTGCATAAACGATTTTGATACATTGAGCCATGCACTATTTTGTGAATTCATTTGACATCATGCACTTGATCATAAACTCTACATATTCCGGCAGTGGGTTGTGAACACACAGGTTGCAAGTTTTGTATGGGCGGGACTTGGAACTGAGTGGATTTACAATGCCTTTGCTACATAAACGATTTTGAAAGTCTTTACATTTCAACGATTTACAATGCCTTTGCTACATAAACGATTTCGAACGGTTTTTCATTTCAACTCAAACTCTATGAACTCACTCAACCTTTGTGTTGACACTTTTAGCATGTTTTATCTCAGGTATCTAAGGCATTCACTTCATGGCATGCATTTGGACACATCATGGAGTCGTGGTGACGACGCGTCTCACTTGGGTTTTACGCACTTTAAAACATCGTTTGAATTGTAACAAACATATTTCCGCACAAGTTGATTTTCATTTGGGACCTACTTTGTAAACTCTGATTGTTTTATTAAATCAAACGATGTATTTTCCAAACGACACTTTAGGTCGTTCAATATAACTGTGATTGTGATGCTATGACAGTCAATCCCCCGGAATTCCATTCCGCTGCAAAACAGGTAATTTGGGGGTGTGACAGATTGGTATCAGAGCCTCGGTTATAGAGAACTAGGTTGCATCATTGACCCTAGACTATAACTACATTATCATAGCATCTCATCATTTCATCATAAGTGCATGTTCACTTTACATGCGGTTCATACGTACAATTTTTCGAGTTATTCGCTTTCATTTCACATCGATTGTCACATGTATGTCTCTAAATTCCCATCCCATTATCATTTCCTCGTACTCTAATGTGGAGAATTCCTTGTCATTCCCTATCACAATTTTATATCAGCTGATTTATCATCGATAACGACGAATGCCGAGATAAACCTTTAGATAGGGCGAAGTCACTCTCACTCCTTTGTTTCACCACTAACATGTCGAGTTACACGTTATTCACACATTAAGCCACTAAACCACCATACATTTGAAGCATTTACAACATCTTATAACCCATCTTTTCAGAACCCGTCGATTATTTTGAATAATAACCTCAAACTTACCATTTCTTATCACATCTCTTTGGAGCGTTTATTATTAACATCGGATTTTTGCTACGTCTCACATTTCCTCTTGTTTTGAAGAAGATATGGCACCGAAGAAAGCTACAGTTGAAATGACTCAAGAAGCAATTCAAAAGTTGGTGAATGATAGCATTGCTAATGCTTTAAGAGTTGAACGGGAAACAAGTGGTCTGCTGAAGCCGCTAGGCTAGCCGCTATCGAAATGCCGGAGGATCCGGAGTTAAGAAATGTTCGTACAAGGACTTCAAAAGTGGTGAGCCCACGAAATTTAGAGGTACCGAGGGAGCTACAGCAATGGTTCGATGGTTCGAAAAATTAGAGTCAGTGTTTTTGCTTTGCAACTGTCCGGAGGATAGTAAGGTTAAATTTGCTACGAGCACATTACTCGATGGAGCATTATCGTGGTGGAATTCTTATGCTCAACCGATTGGAATAGAGAATGCTTTCAAGCTTACTTGGGAGCAATTTAAGGGTTTGGTGACTAAGAAGTTTTGTCCTCGTACGGAAATCAAAAAGTTGGAGACGGAGTTCTATGAATTAGTAACCATTGGGTACGATATTGACACTTACATTCGGAGATTTCAAGAATTGGCTGTGTTATGCCCGTCCATGGTTTCTGATAATGAGAAGTTGCTAGAGGCTTTCATCGGGGGACTTCCCGAAGTAATTCAAGGAGATGTGACTTCGTTTGATCCACAAACAATGGAGGAAGCTATTAGAGTGACTCAGAAGTTGATGGCACAAGTGGTGAAGAGGGGCAAGTACACCAACATCAACCGAAACAACAACAACCCCAACAATCGTACCAACTACAACGATGATAACCAAATCAACAACAACAAAAGGAAATGGGAAAACGACCAAGGAGATGGTAACAACAACAACCAAAACCGCAACACCAACCGTCATCAACAACAAAATAGAAGGCAAGAAGCGGGAATGGTTTATGTCGCTGCACCAAGGAGAGGTAGAGGGTATCTGGAACACACCCACTATGTAATCGATGTAATTTTCATCACTCGGGTCCTTGCCCTGCCAAGTGCCACAAATGCAAAACACCGGGACATTTAGCCAGGGATTGTAAAGGTAAAGCCGTAGTCACATGCTTCGGATGTGGGGAACAAGGACACTATCGGAACCAATGTCCTCAAAACCAAGGTCAACCAGTTGAAGGTGCTCATGGGAATGTATATATGTTGGAAGGAGGAGGAGGAGCTCGGCAAGGTATCAACGACGGAAGATGAAGAAGTTCGGAAACTAACAGTCTTAATTCTCCTTATGTACTAGGTCGTATTAAGTTTATGTTTTCCATCGTATCCGAATCTTTATAACCTAAGATGTATTTTTGTTTGACAAACTACTCGTTGTAAAATATTCTCATCTATCGTACTTTATTTTCTTTCCGATTTGTTATCATTTACGAGGATTTTAATTCTTTTTACTTTAACTATCATTTTAGCGACACTTCTCCATATCTTCTCTCCTCGATATTCATCACAATTTTAACATCAGTTGACTCAACACCAATCAACATATGAGTCGATTAGTCCAAGCCTTGCATAGTTACTCCTAAATTATACATAGCCTGATCACCTATGTCTAATTCAGGATGAATCATGCAATGAAGGGAGTAGTAGGCTTATATGTGTAAGCAATTCCGTAATCGAGCCAAATTTTCAAAAGATTTTCTTCAAACCACTTGTTTCCAGTTTGATCCGCGTGACAGTTCTTGTTTGATGAGTTGCAAAGATCGAGCTAGAAACAAGTTGTTACCTAAACCGATTTAGCCTAATCGTATGACAGTTCTTGTTTGATGAGTTGTGGGATTAAGCAAAAATCGGTTACCAAAAAGTCTTTTGAGGATTTTGCTCGGGAATGGGAAAGTTTGCCACATCAAACCCTAAACCCGTTAGACCTAACAACGATTGAATTCAGGGACTGAATTCCTTTTTGGATGGGCGAATGTGACAATCCGTACTTTCAGGTCATTTCTCGACACGATTCATGTCTCATTATTTCAACATTTATCGTAAACTTGGTTTACTTGTTTCAAATTCGCGTAACCTTGGAGGTTTAGCGGCGAATTCATGATCATGACATCACGTACATTTCATATGGACTATGATTAGTCTACATTTCATTGACATCATTTGCATCTCATTAGTTCATTCACGACATTTCATTTCATATTTTACGCGTAATTTTTATATTTAATAATTTTATCGCGTGAGTTATTATTTTAATATTTAATCCGTTACTTTCAAAAATGATCCCGAGGTATTTTTAAACTTACATTTAGTTCATAAAAACTATATTTTTAGTTTTCCTAGTGTTACAAATTTATTTGGTATACTAATCGTAAAAGTTTAATTATTACGTCGTTTTCTTAAAAATTATACGATAATTATTTTATCACCCAAATTTCACAAGGAAAGCATTTTTACAATTTTTATCACCTCATTCCATCCTATTTTGAATTATTAAAAACTTACATGTACCAAAAATTTCCATTTACCTATACTTGTACTTTTTCCTACACATTTACTTACACTATCTTGCAAATTATACAAGTATATACAAATACATTATAAAAGAAAAAAAAAAATATATCTTGGGATACAAGATGCCCCAAAATCCGGCCCTATGGAGGGTGTAGTTATTGATTGGTATGGTTCAAGTTTATGCATGTTTCTACTCTTTCTCCAAAAAGTCTTATACATCATTTCACCTTAATTTTCTCATAGTTGCAAGTGTTAAAAATTTAGTTTTCTCTCTTCTCTTTTGCTCCATAAAACCGGCCAAGCATCAAGACTCCAAGGGATCAAAAGTTTTTGCAAAATCAAGTGTTTACAACCTAGTTTATATCCTTTATATGGTTTTGAAATAAAAACCAAGGATATTTAAGTTAATCCTTGTTACTTACACCTCTTCATTTTCACTAGTAAGCATGTTTTTATCATTTTCATGTTTCCTTTTCATTTTCATATGTTTCTTTTCATTTTTGGAGATATTATGCAAGTTATGTGATTTATACCATTTATTTCATGATTTTTAAGTTATATATACATATTGGTCATCCTATAATTATTCCCATGGTATTCTTTGGTCTTGATGGTGATTAGGAACCCATGACACCCTAAGAAGGTGTATGGTAGGATTAGATTAGTTTCGGAGTTGATTTGAAGGGATTAGAATAGGTTTTGTCCGAGAAAAACTATTTTCGATAACTATATTCTTCGTTCTGTCCTTAATTCGAATTTCTGGAAAAACCAACAGATTGTACGAAACTTTGGCCTTGATTTTTAGAAAATATACTTTAAAACGAATCCGTGGCCGCTTGAACGGATAAAAACGGACTTATAACGAAGCCGTGGTGAATTTTTAAAGTTTGACGACGGAACGTATTATTTTCTGGATTTTCAGCAAACTATTTTTAGTTTGTTCGGGTCAAAAACGAGCCTTAAGCTTCACAAATTATTTCGACTTCTCAAAAATATATTAGTTTACTTCGATACGAAGCTAAGGACGTATTATACGTAGAAAACGGATTTGAAACGACAAATATATGCACGTTTTTATAAAGTTGCCGTAACTATTATTTTCTGAAAAACTATATTATTTTTACGTTACAAGTGTTACATTAGCTGTAACGACCATGTTTGCGGTTGTTTTTAACTATGATGCAAAACTTTATGGACCGAAATGTCTCCTAGTAAAATCAAGTTCACCGGCCATATTTTTCAAAACAAAAAGCTGTTTGTCAAGCGGAGTTGTAGTCAATTATTTACGGATGTTCAAACTTGGCCGAAACTCATTTTCTGCACAACATTAGCAAAAATCATCAACTTTAACCCTTAATATCTTTATGATCGAGACCTTTTGGACGAAAACTCCTGAACTGAAACTTCTAGATATCGATACAAACTTTCCAAAACCGTCGAGTTCGTTCTCTAACGATCGACGTACACCGTTTTACGACTGTTTTTCCGGAGCCATTTTTGTTAATTTCATGAAAATTCCGTCGACATTGTTTTGCGACAAAAAGTGGTAATTTCACCAAAAATCATTATAAAACCATTGTAGGATGACATTTTGACGTAAAAACATGTAAAGTCATTTTCGAAGGCTCAAGACGTCAAAAGAGTATTTTTTTCGACGACGAGTAATATTTTCAAAACCCGCAAATGGTATAAATAACATACGAAGTGCATGCATAGCATTACATTGCAACTCATGACATATCATATCATTCGTAATAGGTCCCGGTTAACGCATCACATTAAACCTCGGTGTACTCACTTTTGCCGTTATTCCAGTTTATCCAAGTGAGTTTTCATAGCCCCACTTTTAATTGTTTTTATACTACTTTTGGGGGAGATACATGCTCAAACTGTTTTCATTTACTTTCACAAGTACTTTAACTTTTATGGATTACCGTGAGTTCATAGCCCCACTTTTACTCTTTTAACTGTTTTACAAACTCTTGGGGGAGATACATGCTACATTTTAATCGAACACAAATGCTTTGAACTACATGTTATATCCGATGTTTTATTGTCACTAAGTATTTGCCATGTTCGAAGTCCCTACATCATGAACCATTAGTCACTTGCGGGTGAGCGCGAGTATAGTGAATAGGCCTATTGGAATTAACACTCCCGCTCTTATTGACCCAGTTAGGGGAAATCGAGCGCACTATATTTGAACCAGTAAGGTAATTTGGCAAGTTACCTATTAGGGCGGCGATGAAACGATGATTACCAATTTTTATTGGTGCGATGTTTACGCTTTGGTGTCATGAACTTAGTGAAATAAATACGATGTTGTTTTTAACGATGAGTGTGAAACCATTTAACTCACACTACGATGATTGTGTTTAAACGAATTACATAAACTTTATATACATTCTGCGGTGGGTTGTGAACACAGGTTGCAAGTTTTGTATGGGCGGGACTTGGAACTGAGTGGATTTACAATGCCTTTGCTGCATAAACGATTTTGATACATTGAGCCATGCACTATTTTGTGAATTCATTTGACATCATGCACTTGATCATAAACTCTACATATTCCGGCAGTGGGTTGTGAACACACAGGTTGCAAGTTTTGTATGGGCGGGACTTGGAACTGAGTGGATTTACAATGCCCTTGCTACATAAACGATTTTGAAAGTCTTTACATTTCAACGATTTACAATGCCTTTGCTACATAAACGATTTCGAACGGTTTTTCATTTCAACTCAAACTCTATGAACTCACTCAACCTTTGTGTTGACACTTTTAGCATGTTTTATCTCACGTATCTAAGGCATTCACTTCATGGCATGCATTTGGACACATCATGGAGTCGTGGTGACGACGCGTCTCACTTGGGTTTTACGCACTTTAAAACATCGTTTGAATTGTAACAAACATATTTCCGCACAAGTTGATTTTCATTTGGGACCTACTTTGTAAACTCTGATTGTTTTATTAAATCAAACGATGTATTTTCCAAACGACACTTTAGGTCGTTCAATATAACTGTGATTGTGATGCTATGACAGTCAATCCCCAGGAATTCCATTCCGCTGCAAAACAGGTAATTTGGGGGTGTGACATGATAATACAAATATCACTAGTGATAATACATATATATAGTAAAACTTCAAATATCACTGGTGATACTACACGTATGATACTTTTCACTCACACATTTCATCAAACACTTGGTGTGCATCTATGTATACAAAGTGTTTTACCTAAACTCAACCAAATTTAAACACTAAAA
The DNA here is from genome assembly GCA_910596185.1 of Chrysanthemum makinoi. Lineage (NCBI taxonomy): Eukaryota > Viridiplantae > Streptophyta > Magnoliopsida > Asterales > Asteraceae > Chrysanthemum > Chrysanthemum makinoi. The sequence continues at coordinate 181,956,238 of OU343224.1, forward strand.
ACACAACCAAAAGTATGTCACAATCACAATAAAAATCACACCAAAACAAATTCATTTTTTCGTATTTATTAATAAACAACTAAAATCAACAAAAAGCAAAAAACCTTTATAAACATTATCAAAAACAGAAATATAAGAATAAAATCACAACAAATAGTTAATAAATAACAAAATAATGAATCGAAAGCGCCGTACCATGTTTTTTTTCCCGGATCCGGTTCGATTGCCTCGATTCGTTCATTTTTATGTGTTTTCTTTGATTTTGATGGTTAAAATTGGATGATTTGTTGTGTTTTTGTTTTATTTTGAAGTTTTCATTTAGAGAGAGAAACTAATTGTGAATGGTGATTCTGAAAAGTGATCAATTTGGGAGTGGGGGTTAGGTGGGGTAAGTTTGCAAAAGTTACATAAATGGGCCCTCCGTGTTTTTTATTCTTAAAAACTGTTTTTTTGATCGGACGGTCCACAATTGTCCATTGGTATGCAACAATTTAAAGGTATGTAAAATAAAGTGCCTCTAGTTTTTAATATAACAAAATTATAAAAATAATAAGAAATTTTTTTTTAAAAATGGAAAAACAAAAGGGGTACAAATGGCTTTTTTGGAGAGGTACTTAGAGCACACGGTGTGGTCTTCGTCGTTCCCTTCGCCGCCACCGTGGCTCTCTCGCCGTGCTTCGCCGCCACACCGCTAGGCCTCGCCGTCGTTCGCCGTTGTGGAGCTCTTCGTCTGCACGACGAAGTGAATTGTCTGACAAAAGCCAGAAAACCAAACGGATGCATGTATGAATCAAAGAGATAAGTTTTATGGTATGTAGTGGTGGGCCCCAAATGAAGAGGTTGAGGTTTGTTATGAGTGAGGAGGGGGTTTGTTGTGGTTAGTTGTGGAAAAATGGGATGCTGATGTGGCGCTGAGGTGGCACGACGACGAGCCTAAAGCTCGTTTTGACACCTAGTGCTCTTATAACCGCACTTTTTTTTTACTTTAAACCATGCGGTCGAGTTTTTTTTTTTACTCAGATGTTTGTAGTCTTGTCGGGTAATTAAATGTATGATTTGGATGAAAATAAGATATTTAATTATAGGGAGGGAATGTCTAACCAATGCCTTAAAGGCATTGGTTAAGATTTGTCATTTTGTGGTTTTTAGTTACACAAATGGTCTTTATAGTTGACACATAATTACATATTTGGACGGAGGACCCACATGAATAGTTATTATAAACCACAAAAGGACAAATCTTAACCAATGCCTTTAGGGCATTGGTTAGACATTCCCTTAAATATATTCCTAAAAGTTATATGGTGCAGTAATACTTTATAGTTTTTTTCTTTAACGAAGTAATAACAAGTTTGTACTTCATAGTTTGTATATAAACGAATTCTTTTGATGATGCAACCAACAAAATATTAACAAGTTTATGCATAATATTATGTATTGTTTCAATTCTATGCGTGCATGTCTACAGAGGCTACCATCACAAAAACAGATAAATTGTCTGAGGATTGATTAAGATCAATATAAGGCAAGGTTGAAAAAACCGTGAATCGGTAGTCGGTCGATCGACCCTTTATAGCTCGTAATTGGTCTTGACGGGATTAATTGGTGATTAATTGAATTGGCGTTTCAGACAAGTATTAGATATTTTCGGCGAGTTTTGTGTATTTCTGGCAATATTTTCTTTTAAAAAAACAACTTGTAATAAATATAAACAACGACTAAGAGTGATAAAAAACAACTTGTATTTCTGGGAAGTTTGACCATTGTTGATGGTCGTTGACCATAGTTGACCGATTTACACAGATTGGAAAAGTTAGTTGCCGATTAACGTCTAGACGACGATTAATCAGCTTTGTAGACCTTTTTGTTAAACACTAATATAAAATACGGGCACTGAAATTTTAAGATCATCTATGTAGGATCATTTTGAAAGTGTATTATGTCTAATTCTGCGAAGATCAAAACAATCGTTAATTAGTAGGATTTCAATCTTGACAGTTGTTATTACCAACTTTTATCATTAAACCTCAAAAATATGGTAGAAGTGTGTTTTAGTCGTCTTACTATACACTTGTGTTTATGTTATGTTCACAATAAAATACCAATAAAGTTCTACACGATAATGTGGCTAGATCATCCATTCAATTAAAAATAAATTTTTGAAAAAATAAAAAATATATTTGATTGAACAAGTGATCTTGCCACATCATTGTGTGATATTTTTTTTGTAATTCTTTTGTGGATAAGTCATTTTTATGCGTGTAATTTATTGTGGTCCTTGTTTTGTTGGATGTTATTAGGAATTGAGACAATATGCGATCGACATAGGATGGAATGTTGTTGTCTCTTACTTCTTTATGCAAGTTACGTTGTGGTTGGATGACTCAGACGAATTTGCATACCGCAAATGTTTCATTTTAATCATTTTACGTACGATCGTGGTTATTGTGGTCGTTTGTTAGTGAACAATTCATTGTGGTCCTTATCTTGTTGTTTGTAATTTGGAGTCGAAACAAAATGAGAACGACATAGGATGAAATGTCGTTCTCTCGTACTATATCTGCAGCTTCCGTCGTGTTTCCTTTTTTTGTTTGCATCTAGGAACCGAAACATATAGGAGTGGAACGGAATTTCATTCTCTCTGTCATTTTGCACCTAAGAAGTTTTCTAAATGACTAGTTAAGAATCTGGTTAACTGGCCTCATTTGTTTATATCAAATGATCTTTGAGTGAACGATTTTGTTTATATTAAATGGTAGAGTATCACTGTCAACACGATTTTTTTATTATGAGTAGAGTTGATTTTTCAAGTCAAATAAGTACAATGGCTAAAAAGGAAACTGATGGGTCAAAACGGGTCGCAACTTCCTCAAATTGAATATTTTCAATGTATACTATAATGCTACCTCTTGAATTATTTAATGGTACTTACTTGACTTGTATATTTTATCAATGTTTTTAGGTATTGTATTAGGGGTGTTTATCTTGTTCGGTTTATTCGATTCGGTTAGTTCAGTTAAACTTTTTTATCGAATAACCGAAAATCGATCTGAAAAACCCAAATTAATTCATTTAATTATTTATTTATTTATATAGATTTTTAGCAACAAAAGAAAATTTCATGTTTAAAAAATGTTATATTTAGTTTTAACGGTCATTTTATGTATATAAATATATAAAAAAAAAAATATATTTATATGAATTTGGTTTTCGGTTTAGATTGCCAAAACCATATCTAAACCGAAAATCGAATATTTAACTCGGTTCGGTTCAGTTTTGACAAATTCGGTTCGGTGTGGTTTTTTTCAGTTCAGTTTGGTGCGATTTCAGTTTCGGTTTTTTATTCCTGTGGATATTACCCGAATTGAGCCCATCCCAATTCAATTGAACACATCCTGACCAGCCAGCGGGTCTAAGTCGATCTTCACACGAACTCAAACCGGATAAAGCCTTCGACTTCCATAAGGTTGGCGTGATCATTTGAAGTTTGTTTGCACCAAGCAAGATTGAGTTTTGAGACCACTATCCTCTTATTGATTATAGTCAAAAACCGTCTACTATCTAGAAACCCGTGTGTGGTTATTTCGACACCTATTTGAGATAGTATATGAATGAACACAATGCATATAAGAACCACAGGCTCATTCCTCAATAGTCAATATAACTCTTACTTGATCACAATAAATGGCTAAAAAGCAAGATCGGTTGATGTGTTTGCACCACCGAAACTACATACGAAATAAATCAAGAACTCCAAAACGGTTCTTACAAACAATAAGAGTGTTTTATTACACATACTACAGACACAGAGATATCACTAGGAAGAATGCAATAATACAAATGACAAAAGATACAGACAACATCGCCTTGCCTCTTATCAGGAGAATGCAAATGATTTTTCACTTGCGATACTCAAAATCAGAAATCAGTTGGTACAATACATCTACTTTTGCCTCTTGTAGATTTTACCCAAGAAGGATTTCAACACCGCTTGGACTGCTTTGCTTGGGTGATTTTCAATAGATGTGATCAGCTTCTTGTAACTTGTGGCCTCGTAATCCTCGAATACAGCCTACATATATACCATGATAATAAGAACACGTGCAGATGACGTCTATGGTTTTCAAGAAAAAATCACAAACCTGAAGATTGAGAGCGTGGTATACTTCCTTCACTTTAGCAACAGCCGCAGGGTCTTTTTTCCCATAGTTCTCCTGTGTAAGTAAGCAAACATATAGGTTATGAGCAAACATCGGGTCAGCTCAGGATGACCGATATTAAACACTTTTGCCCAAGATTTTACCTTTTTACAGCTCATTAGTTATTTAAGTACAAAAAACTTATTTTAATAACAGTCTAATTGTTCCATATAAAAATTATTTAGGAGTAAAAAATACTTTTGGACGTCTTCTCCCACATTTGACATGATCGATATAAAAAGACATCGCAAATTAACCCATGGGTCGAAATTGTCATCCCTACGTACCCAAATTATGCCAATTGCACATAAAATTTGTCCATGTATGGGTGTTCTTTGCATATGTTATGTACGTATGGCTGCACAAGTAGTAGTGGTTAGTTGCTTACATGTAGGACTTTCTTTTGTTCCTCATCGGCGAGTTCCAATGCTTTGACAACTAACCAGGAGCACTTAAAGTCTTCAATATCAGTTCCAATCTGTTACAATGAGGTTGATGACAATATTTTGCTAGTTATAACTCTATAATGAATCAGTAATTAATGGAAGATATTTCCTGATTTACCTTTCCAATCACCTCGGGAGCACCAAAACAGTCTAGATAATCGTCCTGCCAAAGTTTTAGAATTTTCATATATTAATATTCAGAAACTAATAACAAGATTAAGGTGGTAAAAAAAAGAACCTCCAATGCTCTAAAGCATGCCAGTTATATATAAATAGTTGGGGGTTAAAATCATATACCTGAACTTGAAAATAGGTACCCATTTCAACGAGCACGTTCTTCACTTCAACGTGCTTGTCAAGATCCTCTCCAAACATAAGGAGTGCACAGGCGACCTTGAAGCAGAAAGAGTAATTAAGAACACATATGATAAATTTCATTCTCCACTAACATTTCGTTTATTTGTGCAACATAAAGAAGGTATTTAGCATGTAGTCCAACTGTGACCAAAATGCTTTCTAGTGAGTTTCGTATCAATAATACGAATGCAAAAGTAAAGAGGAATCTACTCACTGGAAGGTAAAATGAGTAGTAAGCTGTTTTGTATTGAACAATCCGGCGGTGACTGCAAGACAACACAATACGGTCTAATTCAGAAAATGTAAAACACGTATAGAATACATCGGATGGGGGTGTAAGTGAAAAATTAAGGAGGTTACTTACATAGACAATGAATACTTTGAGAGATCTTTCTCTCCAACAAGTGTAGTGATTAAATCAATCATCTGACCAGAGGCTGTTTGGAATTCAACCTACTCAAGTACATGGTAAATAATATTTCGTTAGTATCAAAAAAGTAATTATAATCATTGACACGTTGAGTATATAATGAGCAACCAACCTCGTTGAACAAGTCCACAAGATCCACATAGTAAGGCTTTCCTCGGAAATGTTTCTTAAGAATTCTCGGGACATGGTTGCGAAGAAGAATTCCATCGTTCGCAGCAATCATACCAACCTAGATTCAATAATTCAGCATTTAAGCATAAACAATTCAAAATTGCAACTACATGACATAATAGCTTATTGCTCTAGAATCACACCTTGGGTAATCTAAACCAACAGGGTTGCCCTCTCCGTGTATGAGACTCGTCCATGATATCATCAAGCACAAGAAAGTATGCTTGAAGCTGTAACATTTAACGATATGAATGATTTCAGTATATCTTGCAACAATTACTAAGGCTTAAATTGGTTAGAGATTATTGTAATTACCCATTCAATACACCAACCAAGGGCGGATGAAAGAAAAATCTCGTCATCGGACAGTTCTCCTCCTTTAAGCAGCTGATAACTGTCGACAACAGATAATCCCCGGTTCAGCTTTCCTATAAAAATCACATTTAAATATGTTCGTTAATACATCAAAATGATTAGCAATAAAAAACCGATAGGAAAAGAAGAGAAAGTATTACCTCCAGGTACGTTGTAGTCAAGCATCTGCAACGAAATAAGCAAACAAACATAATCAGTCACGTATACATTAGTAGTTCATTGCTCACAAGATTATTATATTTTTTTGTTAATACATATTAAAACTCTAGAGTGTGTAGGCATTATAAACTGCTCGAGTTATTTAGGAACACAATCAACTCTGCTTTAGTTCCATAAGTTAAACAAAGAAAGTACACAAGAGTATACGAGTATACAACTATTGTTGATATAGGGGGTGTTTGTTTCGGTTTATATAGCCGCCTTATGACTTTTTGGTTTTCGGCTTATGTTTCATAAACTCACTTTTTGTGGCTTATTTTGAAACTTTTCGGCTTATATAAGTTTATTAGGGCCTATCAAAATAAGGCACAAAAAGTGAGCTTATGAAACATAAGCCGAAAACCAAATAAGCCATAAGGCTGCTATATAAGCATAAACAAACACCCCCATAATCTGTTTTATCTTAACTATACTAATACTAATACATATACACTAATATGAATATTGACTCACATAACAAAACAGAATGAGAATATTAGTATAAAAAGTATCGTTAATGTTAATAGAGTAGCCCGCGAAGTTGACTAAACGTTAGAGCTCAATTTTATGTAGGACATAGTTCAATAAATTCCTAGTAACATATGTACATATGTGTCACCAGACAAACATGGTAGTGATAATAGTAGTTGGACCGTACGCAATAAATGCAGTATAGCATAGTTAGCATCATTCTAATGAAGTTGAACCATTACAGTTGTTTCGTAATTCATTGTAAGAAGTGCATTTAAAACCTTTTCTATCTAGCCAAAAATCCTCGATCACGCAAGTCAGTACTAACGCCAATCTATACCCATCCCGACAATACACAGTAATCAGCTACAAGCTAACCGTCTTTCTGTTTTTTGGTAATAACTTCTATACTGTTTGGCGACAAGCTCTTTGAAGCGTTTAGAAGCTTTTGAATTATGTTTAAACTGTCGTTATTAAAACAGTAATAAGAAGAAGCATTTAACTTTTACGTTGGTTTACATTTTATAATTACAGCTATGTTACCAAACACTTTTATAAAAACAAAAAACTACCGCTAGTTTTGCCAAACACTAATAAAATAAGCGTTCAACATTTTACTGTCATTTTACATCATATAATTACATATATATACAACTACGCTACCAAACACTATTATAAAACAAACTGCGCGAGAATATTGTTTCATTTATAAAATCCGTAGTTACAGGGGGTGTTTGTTTAAGCTTATATAGCTGGCTTATGACTTATGTGATTTTCACCTTATGGCTCATTTTTTGTGGCTTATTTTGAAACTTTCTGGCTTATATAAGCTTATCACGTCGTGATAACCTTATAAAAGTTTGAAAATAAGCCACAAAAAGTGAGACATAAGGCGAAAATCACATAAGCCATAAGCCAGCTATATAAGCTTAAACAAACATCCCCTGTAACTACGGATTTTATAAATGAAACAGTATTCTCGCGCAGTTTGTTTTATAAAAGTGCTTGGTATACGTGATTTATATAAGCTTAAACAAACACTAGTATTCAACTTGACATCTGGATCTAGTAACTAACAACTAATCACATTTAAAAAAAAATAAAATAAATAATGAAAATAAATAAACCTTTTGAATCCATTGGCGAGAATCATCGTCGAATTCGAAGGCGGGATCGTTAATAAGCTCTTGTTTAAGTGTATCATACACTTTTAAAAACTTGGATTTCAGATCGATGCTGCTACTCATTTTGAAAATTAGGTAACAGAATAATAAGAGAATCTGTTGGAGTAGTAAGTTTGTTAGTGTGTGATGTGTTTGTGTTGAGGGTATTTGTAAGGTGAAGATGCCGCTGCGTTTTATGGAATAATCAGATACACACACTATTTTTTTGTTTTTAAAGTCTGAGATGTATCGCTCCTTTTTTTTGAATTTTTTTACTTACTTTTATTATCTTTCTCGCTCACTTATCCTGAGTGAGCATTCGGCGGTGGCAGTAATGTCACCATACCTAATTCATACCTAATCATCCATCAATAATATTTTTTCATGTCATCTCATACCTAACTATAGTTTTTTAGTGGCAACCATGCCTAACTCATACCTCATCTAATTTTATTTTTATTTTTTTATATTTATAATTATATTAAACAATTTAATAAAACCATAATACTTTATTAATACTTAAAAGAAAATTACATAATACTTATTAAAAAAAACACTAGTCATCAAGGTATGGTAAGTCTTGAGCCGCTACATGCTCCGTAAGATCATATCGGAGACGGTGATGGATATTTTCATCGAGTAACTCCGGTAGTACATTCGGGTCATAAACTGGCATGACCGGCTGATTCATTATATGAACCGGTGATATTGCCCTCCCGTCGTCTTTTAAAATCATATTGTGTAATATAACACACGTATGAACGATTTTTCGAATCTTTTCGACGGACATAACCCGGAGAGGATGACTGAGAATAATCCATTTTCCTTTAAGACGACCAAAAGCTCATTCGACATCCTTTCGTGCAGACTCTTGTAGTTGTTTTTGTTTGAGTAAAAATAGAGATGTTTTTGTTTGAGTAAAAATAGAGATGTTTTTTTTTTGTTTGTGAAATAATGTTAAATGGGTGGTGTTTAAATAAGTAAAAAAATAAGGGAAATAATTTTTTTTTTTTTTTTTTTTTTTTTAAATCTACCCAACGGTTATATTTTGAGTCGTTCAACGGCTATTTTTTCTTGTCCCTCTCCCACACCAATTCGGGGAACTATACAAATTTCATCTACACCTACACCACACCAATTTGGTGGCATTGGTGTTACAGATCGGTATCAACCAAATCGAAGCCCACCCCGAACCCATTGCGAGTCCCTTAGGGCTTGTTTGTTAAAATTTTATATTAAGTCATCTTTAATTAAAGGATAATTTAATATAGATATTTTCAGTTTTATTACTTAATATATTTATTCATCTTTTTTTATTAAGTCACAAACAAATAGTTTTTACATGACTTAATGAATTCAGTTTTTTTCATATTAAGTTAATTAAGTAGAATTCAATTACAACCTTAGTGTATTTATTAGGTGAAAAATATTTCATTTTTTCAAGAAGCTTTTTATAAAGAAAGTGAAAAAACTGAAAGTTTGTTTAGTAACACTTTTTTTTAACAATTTTTATAAAAGTGAAATTTTCGTTTCTCATATTTTAACTAGAAAAATAAACTTCGGGTAGCGTTTAGTCGTAAACAATTTTTTTTATTTTTTCCGTTTTAAGATTTCGTGAGAAGGGAATGTTTTTTCTTTTCTAGAGAAGAAAAACTCTTCTTTTTTCAAGGAATCTTGAAGCGAAAAAACAAAAAAATATTTCCACAACTAAATGCTACCTAAATATGTTCAATCTAATTTTTGGAGAAAATATTTTTACTTTAAAATCAAATAAATCATTTTTTTCAGTTATTTTCATTTTCTTTTTCGGAAAAATGATTGAAATGATGAATTCATTTGACTAATTTTATATCTAATATATTCGGTTTGTAACACATGTATTGCATGTAATTTCACTCATCTTATTTACAATACCCTTTATTTAGCTATGTGTTCAAAGATCATTGGTAGGCATAAAATAGACACATGAATTAGTCATGTTAATCATTACTCTTTTTTTTCTCATTAAGTGATACTCAAGAACACGATCTTTTTGTTTCACTTCATTTTCCTTACTTTACTTTTTAAGTGATAATTGAGAACACATTGTTAGTTTTTGTATGACCTGTGGCAAGGCTGTCAAGATCGCGATCCTACGTGGGATCGTTTTTGTCTTTACAAGATCGAGATCGTAGGATTGGATCGCGATCCTACGATCCTACCAATTTGTCCTAGCTTGTAAACAAATGATAAACAAGTCAAAATATTTTACATTTCTACTCAACGTCAAAGATAAATTCATATAATATTCTCTTGAAAATGACAAAGAAAACACCAAAGTAATAATAAAACACAAAAAATAAAGTTTCAATCGTTAAATTAACGATTTAGCGAAATAATATAACATAACATGAGTCCTAAATGTCTCAAAATATACGAGCTATCTACATGATTTCGAGGAAACAAACATGTCATTAGTGGTATTCCAAAACATACACTTTGATTAGTTTAATCGCAATGAAGTAAAGTAATTGAATTATTGAACACTTTTAGACTATAATATATTTAGAAAATAGAAAACTAGGTATAAACTATAATCTATTTAGAAAATGAAACAACAGTGGTTTACTTATTAGACATTAGTAAAACACACGTTTGTTTTTTGTCCTAAGCAAGTGAGATGGACTTAAAAGATAGAAAAAGTAAAAAAAAAGAAAAAAAAAGGTGATCTCGGATCGCGTGACGATCCTACGATCTTACTTACGATCCTACCACATATGCGATCCTATCACGATCCTACACGGTTTTAGCTAGTAAACACGTAAACTCGTACGATCCTACGAGTTTACACGCGATCTTGACAGCCTTGACCGGTGGTAATAAGGAGTCATCACAACCAACTTCACCACCGCCGCCTTAGTGACACATCATTTCTTCTCTACACAATCAATTTCAAAGACCAACTTAATAAAATGCAAACATCATCACCCACTAAAAAAAATAAAATAAAATAAAATAAAATAAAAAAATCACACACACAACATAGAAAGTAACGTAGATACTTATGCTCAGATGGTGAAAACAATAATGTTTAAAAAAATGGTGAAACAATAAATAACATTTTCTATAAAAAATAGTGTTGAAAATCAAAAATATTTATACTATCTATAAAGTATGCATGTTTTTTCTTTAAAACTTAAAAATGAGTAATGCTTAATTTTTTAAAATATATTTTTAAACTTAAATTCCCACATAAAAATTCAAACAATATTTCCTTAATGAAATAGTTGAATTAAAACTCCCACTCAAAATTAAGAAGGAAAAAAGAAAAAAAAAAAAAAAATTTGCAATCCTAACACTAATAGTTTCAAAAAATTCATCCACAAACTTTACTATGTAATAATTTCTAAAGATTTTTTAATATTACAACTTTTTTTTAATTATTATTCTGTTAGTTAATAGTTGATGAAAATGAATAACCACGCAATATAAAACTTTGTCATTATAAAATATCGTTGTTATGCACGGAGATTCGTCTGATACATAAATGTTGTTGAGATAAATTAAATCAAATTAACATGGTAAAGACAATATTAAAAGTTATCTTTTACAATCTTTCTATTTTTATTTGAGATTTGATTTCATAATTTATTGGTAGGAAGTCAATTAAGTGTCACTATTGAAAGTACTTAAATATATTACGTGTGAAAGGGGTGCTTACCAGTTTGGATTGAGCTGGTACTAAATGCAACTATTTTGGTTTTTCATTTATATTAAAGTATATAGCATTTTGAAAGGTAAAATGGAATGGTTTTATTTCGTGTGAAAGTAATATATATACACATGGTATTAAAATCCTTTTCAGGTAACAATGTTTTTTGATTTTTTAGCCGTTTAATACACATAATTGATATTGAACAATTTTGATCTTGCAATTTGATTTCTTTGGATTTTGACAATAAAGAGTTTTATAATCACCATTAAATTGTGATATCAATGCTTCCTTGATTGTTACATTGGTGTTGGTTGATTTTTCTCATCACGTCGAAATTACCAGATTTTATTCAATAAAATTGTATTCGTATCATTTATAAATTACACTAAAGAGCTAAAACTAAAAGTTGAATAAGAGTACAAGGTGAATTAATATGAAATAAATAGTGTTTGTGTGTTTTAAAAGAGATTATCCAATTATTTGTAAATTCAATTATTTGATTTAATTGCTATTCTCCAAATCATGACAATTAGTTAATGCAAGCATATCCAAATATTCCCTTTGAATTTTACAGCAAATTAAATACCCATTAATTTTTTTCTTTGTAGCTTAACCAATAAAAACTATGAACTGGTGAAAATATAAACACCCTTTTTATCTACTTATCTATTATTTGAAACTTTGGTGTGTTAACATTTTCTTTTTAAAAAGTAAAGTAATGATTCTAATGAATACCGAATTAACATTACTCAAAATGTCGCCCAACAAGTATAGTAATACTTACACGTTGTTGCGTTTTTATATATACTTTAACATTTTCTTATTCATTCTCGTGTTGTAAAAAATTAAGGTTCTAAAAAATCTAAGTGTGTGAAAAATCTATTTTCCAAAATTACGTAATATGTTAAATTGATAGTTATATGTGAATTCGGTATTTGGATTAAGAAATGAGAATGTGTATAGCAATTGAAAAGTGAGTGTGCAGTTATTTGAAAATTGAATGAATAAAATTATAGAAATGATAAAGAAAAAATCTATGTGTAAAAACAAAAGAAAAATATTATTAATTCTATTTTACTTAGTATTGAGTTACTATAAAGTTTATAAATTTGTAAAATATAAAATTTATAGATTTCTTAACCCATGAACTAAACACACCCTTACTTACTTCTGTTAACCGTCATTAATACCGTGTCATCCGCTACGACAATTGTATTAATTGATAAATAATGATGTTCAATGGACAACGAATATGTGGTTTGGTATAGTATTTAATTTATAAAACTTCCTAATAAAATAGCAGAATGGTACAGTATTTAAAATAAATTTAACAAATCGAGTATATTTCCACGGATAAAATTGATTTGTCCACAGAAAATTAATAGTCATTGACCATAATACCCTCAAATACTTTTACCAAGTTACTTACCTTTGACCTTGAGAAACAACTCCACCATAATCGTTTAATCTTCTACTTAGCAACTTCCTTACTACTACCGTTTTCTGGTTCTTAGTAATTCCGACGTGCTTCCACCAGCCGTGCGTCACTTTGACTTTGGCTTCCGGCACCGCTAGTTGTAACGTACGGAATGACGAAAATTCCATCAGCAACCGAAAAGGATTAGTAACAAACATCACATTATCTACTTGAAAATATAATTATCTCAACACCATAAGGTCAGCAATGATCCGGGGAATGGTCAAAAAATAAACAAACAGCAAGTACCAACACAATATGATGATCTTATATGCAATGTTTTAAAACTCGGTTTGACCAAGCCGGTTCAACCGGTTGAACCCGGAACCAGCTCGGAAACCGGGCCGGATAGGACCGGGTTTTCGTATGGTTGAGAACCGGATTGAACCGTCGGTTTTTCGTTAACCGGGTTTGATAAACCCGGCCGGGTCATGACTTTTTATCAATTTTTTTTTTAATCATAAAAATTAACAAAATAATTTTTTTTGCCATTAACTTTTCAAAGTTTAATTGAAAAGTTAAAATGATGATAACTAATGTTTGTTAAAATTTTGTAAAATAGTAAATTATAGTTATATATTATCTTAAAATCACCAATTAATATAGTTTTACTATAAATCATTTTATAATTTAGAATCATCTTGAAAATTTTGGCTATATTTTTATAGATGTAGACTTAAAAAGCAAAACTTTTTGGTATAGTCTCAATCTTTTTCATGGGTTTAATTGAATGTATGAATAAAAACGGATAAATTATTAGATTATGCAATACTACGGGGGTGTTTCTTTTTTATGTTAATAAGTCTTAATGGGGAGATAGTGGTGGGGCCACACATATAATATGTTTCTTTTTCTGTTAAATAGTCTATATGAAGAGAGAAACCAAATGGTGTCCCTCCCCATTAAGATTTATTAACAGAACGGGGTCCACCACTTAATCCAAAAAAAAAAAAAACAAGCCTATTAAATATAAGAAAAAGTATATATATATATATATATATATATATAGAACCGGTTTGACCCGGTGATTCAACCGGTTGAACCGGTGACCCGGTGAACCGACGACTTAACCGGGTCTATAAAAAAACCGGTTTTTAAAACATTGTTTATATGAGTAAAGATAACCCCATGTTAACATGAAGTGATTCAAAATTAAAGGTGTAGCTTCACTAGCAACCAGACCAAAGTGTACCCCTAGACGTTAGATTACCTTCCAAGAGAATCAAGACAATAACGAAACCCATAACATATTATATACAGATTTGAAAATTTTAGTAGAAAAAAAAAGAAACAAAACATCAGTAGTCATTATTTGAATGGATGGTAACAATGGCCTGCTAGTTCAAGTCCAGTTCAACCAAAAATCGACGTGTCTCTTTCCCTAATGTATTCACGCAGCAGTGCCGAGAAGTAAGACCGCATTTGTTGTGAAAAGGTCTTTCAAAATTTAATGTTTACTAATGATACCTGGACATACCCAAGCGCCGGCAGTGGTGAGCCCGCTAGTGGAAGAGACGAAGGATGAACAAGTTTTGGTGAGTTTTTTTTAAAGATAGAATGTAAAAATTGCTTGATAATATCAGAGGGTACAGTGGTAAATGAACAGTATGTTTTCCGTGGATGAATAAAATTCATCCGTGTATATATCAACCCCCTTTTGGATATGACATTTTTTTCTTTTTTTTTAGCAAAGGATATGGTGCATGGCCAAAGATTCCCCACATGACATGAGCATCGCTAATCACATGTTCCTGACCACGTGGAAATCAACATAAATATTTATCTCGCTTTCGTTTATATGAGAAGTCACATAGAAAAAAAAGAATATACTTTACCGACACTTTTGTTGTTTACATCCAAAGTTATAAATAGCGTGACCCGTGATATTATAGCAAGGCCAAATCTCACACTTTTATAATTGTGACAAAGCTATAACGTTTTTTAATGTGACTAAAGCAACAAAAATATAAGAGTATTTATAAATTTATATAGACATATCATATTTCATATATATTGAGTGTCCCAAGTGTTTAAAAAATAAACCAAAAAATAATACTTGCATGTTATATTTTTCATTTTTTTCAAAAAAACATTTTTTCATCATAGTTGAATTCAAAATAGACTCCACCCCACACTCCTTACCGTGTTTTTCTATGTCTCATCTCACGTCATGCCTAGAGCCGATGCCATGGTCTATTTCGTAATGTGAAGGTCAAGCCTTGTGCCTTAAAGGCGTATTTGCGGTGCCATAACGCGCCTTTTAGAACTCTGCTTACACCTAAGAGCACTGGGTAACTTGTGGTGTCGTGAAAAAAATGTTGTCACCTCAACACTTTTTTTTATAACATCAAAATCTATCATTCATCACAAAACACTCCTCCCTCCTATAGCACCATTTCTGGTGTCCGACCCCCCTGTACCCCACAATTTTTTTATTTTTATTTTTCATTTATTCAAATTGAACAACACATTAAACTAAACTAAAATTCCATTAATAAAAAAAATACATAAAAAAGGTATATAAAATTGAAAAAGACATACAAATAAAAACAAAACATAAAAAAAAAAATTATATAAACTAAATTAGCTTTTGGGAAAATATTTGGCTCGAATTTCTTTTTTAAGCTCCTCGATACTGGCCGCGTCCGCCGGATGCATCCCGCTTGTGTCCATTACAAGCGTCTTCAAGTACTCATTTCTTTTTTTAGCGTTGAGAACTTCAACTCTCGCCATAGTCTCGCGCTCCAATCGTTTCATCTTCGCCTCATGGTCTAAATCAAATTGTTGTTGCATCAATTCCTAAAACATTTATTGTTGTGAACCATAAGTGGTGGATGAGTTAGAATATAGTTGACTTTTAGACTTTCATTCTTTTCCGGGTAGACGAGGCAATGCATCATTTCCAAAATGCCCGGGTTCTTTTTGGTTGGCCGTCCTCGGTTTTTTCTTGTTTGTGTCGAGTCGGGAATTTTTCATTTGTATTTATCTCTTAAAAATACCAAGCGATTTAGAGAGGAAAACATTTCCCCTCATTGTCTTTATACAATATTTCAACCCGTGTCATTAAATCTTCATCATTCTCACCACTAAGAGCCACAGTTTATTCGATAAGCGAGTTAAACTTCCCGACTTCTTGGTTCATCGGAGTCCACTTTCCCGTCAACATGTTCTTGGTACGCTCTTTTAAATTATTACGCTTGGCTTGCTCATCGTATTGGTCGAGAACTTTGAACCGAAACATGTCATTGTTTTGGTTGTTCCCGACTTTCGGATCCTCGGTACTTGTATGTAACATTTAGCCAAAATTTAAATCTTCTTTTTGGGTCCAAAACGTTCGATCAATTTTCTTTTCCTTGTGTTTTTTGGCTTTGGTCTTGCAACGTTTTTCGAATGACCGCGACCCCTCTTCTTTGGATTGTTGGGGTTGTAGGAATTGTAGTTAGGAAAATTGGGGTTGGTACAATATTTATTGTTGGGAAATTTGGGTTTGTTGAAGTTGAAATTATTGCCATATTGTGACTTGGTTGGTGTAAATTGGTTGAAAATGGGTTAAAGTTGGGGAATTGGTTTGGGATATGGTATGTCGACCTGAATGATGGAAGTTTGTTGGTATTTGAGGTGATGGAATTTTCGGATGATGTTGTGTTTGGATTAGAAGAAGATGAGGAATTCGGTATTTGGTTATGGTGGTCGAGGAGCATGGGGTTGACGCATTGTTGATTGTGATTCATTTTTGTTAGTTAAGAGGTAAAAATAAGAAAATTATAGAGATAGAAAGAAAAGCGGAAGTGTATGTAAAAATTAAAAGATTAATGAGTTATTTATAAGATTTTTAAAGGGTAAAGAATTGAGAAAAAGTGAGGTTTAATGCCAAACAAACGGCTAGAAAAAAGCTCAACGTTCATGTTTATTTGTTGTCCGTTTTCTAACGTTCCAAAAAAAGGAGAAAATGACCAGAAAAAAAAAATACTCGACCATGTAGACTTGTCACCTCGGCGCGAGGGCCGACGGGGCTAACCGCAGTGTCCTTGAGGCACGTTACTATATGTTATTGTATCATGGCACATTCTATATTTAGGGATATGTTCCATCAAAGGCTTAACATTCAGCTATGAAAAGCTTTGTTTTTCTACACTTATATGCTTTACAATAATAAGACACTTAACACAACATTATAGTGTTCATTGATAGTTGAAGCAATTTATCGTAACCACTTCTTGAGCCCTTCGACCTTCGAGATTAGTGCTAATTCCTTCGTCTTTTGAGTTGAAATAAGAAAGAACACTGTTAAGTCTCTCCGCGGTTTTAGTCCGAGACCAAGCTCTGACGCGAGAATAAGTATATGTTTGGTATGGAAAAAATGCGATAATATAGGGGGAGGAAGAGATAGTCATATCGTAGTATGAGAGTGTGTGTCGTTCATCTGAGTGAACGATTCTATTTATACTACTTGGACTTGGTTTCACGACGCGCGCATTGTGGAGATGATCTTGTCGTCTAGGAGGAGCGAGGCACTGCCTTCGGGTATCATCTTATCTTGACATTGCAGGTGGTCGTTGTGGACCTCTATGCTTCATTCGTACGCTATCGTACAACAACTGTTTGATAGTAGTAGTCCTAGCTTGTATGCTATTGCCTCCGAACCTAGAGTGACCCAAGTCACCTCTGCTACTTTGAAATACTGTTCCAACATACGCTATTACTTCATAAATCATTATCCTCTCTTCCTATTAATAGCCTAAATGTGATTATCTTCTTCTAACTATTCGGAGGAGGCTATGCCTCATCATTGATTAATAACTATGAGGACATATCATTCCCCTTTTGAATAGGTTCTCTAAATATAATATTTGTTTTTCAATTGATTTTCTATTTATTCGAAGTTTTATAAAGATTGTTGTATCATGAAAAAAAGGAAAGTTATCCACACCTATATGTATTTAACCTTCAACTAATTATGTGCAAACTATGCAATACCGTGTCATTACTTCACCTAATGTATAATAAGTAAATATCAATATAATATAACCTTTACATGATAACATCAACATTTAGAAGGTGACTTAAAGGGGTGTTTCTTTTTAAAAAAGAGGCTTTTAACAACTTTTGAATCTCAACCGTTTAGACTCGGTCAGACATTTTGGCCGTTCAGACCGTTTGTTACTTTTTTTCTGTTCAGACGCGGTCAGAGGTACTAAAATCTTAATGGTCTATACTTGAGAGGGGTGACTTAATGCCTCTTGTTGACAAAAAAAAAAAAAATAGTACGAGCAAGCAAATGTGCGGTTCAAACATGAGTTTTTTTCCCGTTCAGTTGTGGTCAGATTCAGACATTTACGCCTCAGATTCAGATTCAGATGTGCGAGTTAGATTCAGATTCAGAGGCTCTTAAAAAACAAACACCACCTAAGTGTATATTCACAAATGACGTCTCTAAAGTAATTGACCCTAACTATATATCAAATGATTGGAAATACATAGTTGAAAAATGATTAGTATGGTCTAGGGATGGCAAAAAAACTCGAACCCGACGGGGAAATCCAAAACCCGAACTTATTGGGGCGGGGCGGGGCATGCTTTTCGGGTTTCAGGGCGGGTTTTAGGGCCTTAACGGAGATTCTTATCGGGTTTGGGGCAGGGACGGGGCACACTATCCCCGCCCCGCCCCGAAACACATATATATATATATATATATATATATATATATATATATATATATATGTGTGTATATATATATATGTGGTTGTGGTTATTTCTTATCCTTTTCATTTTAATTATTCTTCCTATTTGATCCTAACTCTATATATATATATATATATATATATATATATATATATATATATAAAATATTGTGTTAGTATTTACGTATTAAATATAATTATCTAATTTTTGTTAGTTTTTATATTTGTAATATTTCAAACTGTGATCATAAAAGCTTGTTTTGTGTTAAAATATTTTATAAAAGTTGTGATTTATTTGAATTCTTAATATATTATTAATGAGTTCTCAATTCTTCAAGTTATTCCATAAAATTATATTTTTAATAATGTAAAAATAAGAATAAACGGGGAATGACATGAGTATGATGGAGCATCGCGTCTAAAAAAGACAACCTGGTAAGACTCCAATGGGGAATGGGGCGGGGTTTGAGAGAGTATCTCGCCCCAACGGAGCGCCCCAATAAGATCCCTAATGGGGATTGGGGCGGGTTTGGGGATGATTTTTATAATCGGGTTTGAGGATGGGGAATAACCGCCCTTCCCCAAACCCGCCCCATTGTCATTCCTAGTATGGTCCTTGACTCCATGGTTTGCTCCAACTCAAAACACCCTGGTATTGACTTTTATTTAGTCAAATATGTGCTCCACTGATATATACACACGCACATAGGGTACACTACAAAATGACTAGGAACGTGATATTAGTATCGATATAAAACGAGATTATTAACATAAAAGTTGATATACGGAGTATAAGATAAGAGAAAAATAGCAACAAAAGTATCCGACCCGTCTTGATTTGTTAACAACAATAATCTGACTTGTTGGCTTGTTGCTAGCACTACTGACCACGTTTTGTTACCTTTAATTATAACTTATTTTAGTCTGCGTGTAACATGTGAAATTATACAATCAAATAAGATCGATTTATTAGTGCCACCAACTATTTATATTAATCGAAAATGTATGATCAAGGACTCAAAGGGTTAGATATACATATTTTTCCATTTTGGAAAACATAAAATACTTTAAAGTGTGTGCTTGAAGAGAATATTTTAATTTGACTAGCAGATGTACATTTTCATTGTTTTTCTCATCATTTTTCTGACATTTCTTTTAACCAGCAGAAAGTGTCATGTTATGGGCTACAATTTTAGCCCAAATAAATGCTAGAATCGTAATTTTGGGTTGCTGTCGATTTCAATTTTCAAAAGGGTATCGAAAATCACAAAGGGCGAGAGAGCTGGAAGTTTACATTTAGAGGCTGTAGACCCATATTATAAGGTTTCGAATTCGAGTTTTTTGTCCGCGTAAAAATTTGTAAAGAACGCATGGATTCATATGAATCAATACAATTGTGTGTCGTTAAATTTTGATAAAAACAAATTTTTTTCTTCTTTCCTTTACTTGGTTCTCGAGAAAAACTTACGAGGATGTCGTAGAATGCATGAGTGTCGCGGATTGGGCCACCGGGGGAGTCCCCACAAAAATATACATGAACTTAAAGTTCATATTCGAAATCCCTTAAAAATTGACTTAGAACGTGCAAAATGATGCATTATTTTATGGTCATTTTTTGTAATTTGCCGTATTTTTCTCATTTTAATTTGTATAGAACAAGTGTATAACTTCGTATAACATAGGGGGATTGATTAAAAGTTAAAACATATTTTTAAAAAATTGACTATATTTTAATACCTTAAATTGATTGTCGGCACATAAATGAAAATTTAAACTCGAAAATTTAACTTATTTGCTTGATTTGTCCCAAATCATAACTGTGAAAGACTTGACTTTTAAATTCTCGCCTTACCATAATTAAGTGGGTCAAATTATAAGACCAGGCTTAATAGGGGTTCGACAACGGATCCCCCCTTCATCATGCGTAAAACGTTATAACACCACCACCATGAGGTAGACTTTTTTTATTAGATGTTGGTGGTGGTGACCATCGAGTTTTGAGACACCAAAACAAACCCAAATTATTAATTAGTGGTGGTCATTACTATTGATGATTGTTAGTTGAGTGAAAAGTTGACGTGACAATGAGATCGTTATCCTGTCTAATCATATGTAAAAAGAAGAGGGGTTATTGATGTAACACCACCAAACCTTTAAGCCAAACCTTATAAACTCAAGAAGTAGCACTCACAAACAAAAATGTATAGATTGTATTTTTTTCTTTTCACTTATTTCGGTGAAACAACACTATTAAAAATTACATCACTGCAACAGTAAAACCCTAACCCTAAATCAATACTTTGAATTCATCATTGAATCAAGTCAAATTATATTTTCGACCCCTTAATTAGATTTTAATTTATGCTTTTACGTGCTGTAAGGGTTAGCTCAATTTAAACCTTAATAATCTTATTTAAAGGGGTGTTTGTTTGAGCTTATTTTTAGGTTACGAGCTTACACGGTTTCGGTTTATGTTTCGTAAACTCATTTTTTTCTCAGCTTATTTTGAAACTTATGAGCTTTATACAAGCTTATTATATCATAACAAGCTTATTTAATAAGATTAAAAAGACGCCAAGAAAAAAATTGAATTTATGAAGCATAAATCAAAACCACATATGCTCGTAAGCCCAAAAATAAGATTAAACAAACACCCTTTTAATAAAGTATTGATTCGATGTTTTAATTAGTTTTAATAAATTCTTCTTTAAGCCTTTCACGTGTTGCACATCGCGAATAGTACGAATTGTACCATCATACATCTTTGCCATGATCCTTCCGATTCCAATGATTTTTAGTTCATAATCATTGCAATTGTACACAAATCCATCTTTAGAGATTGATTTATATTGAAAAACCATTCTCTTCTAGTGGTCATATAGCTCATCTATCAAACAACTATACATTTGCAAATCTCTTTTTACCTTCATATGCAACTGCTACTTCACAACACAAGGCATTCCCATCTTTTGAAGTGCTAACGACATTTCTCTGAGGATTAAAGGTATTTAAACCCCAACAATCCTTCTTCAAGTGACCTAGTTTGCCACATTTGTAGCATTTGTAACTCTTCCTCTTTCAGAAAGTCATAAAGGGACGTTGAACGTAATTCGTCAAGGGCGTTATCACAAGAGGCTTGGCAATTCAAGCGGCCATGTTTCGTTGACCTCCCTCTTCTCACAACCAAAGCCTCCACTTGTCTTGAACTAGTCTGCCTATCCTCCCTATTGTTGCGCCTAATTTCTTCTTCTATAATAGTGGTGGCAACACCAGCGAAGACTAGATATTCTAAAAGTACATTATTGGTTAAGTTGATGATGAGCTGTTCATACGAGTTGGTAAATTTTGAAATAAAAATTTCAGTACATTTATATGGCTCTATTATACAGGCCAAAGAAGTTAGTTGAGAAAATAGATTATTTAAACTATTGACATGCTCAATCACTGAAGTATCCTTTGCACATTTCTTCTCCTCTGTGCTTGAGAAAACTCCATCTGCTAATGACATATAAATATTTGCAATAGCATTTCGTCCATCTCGTCCCATTTATTGTCATCCGTGACCTGAGCTGGCCAACACTTATCCTTTCTTAGGATAGCTTCCATAATGAAAAATTACTCCCACTGAATTTTTCAATTTCAAATTTCGTCGCTATAGCTACAATCACAAATTTTCTCGACAAAATTACTCTTCGTTGATAGTTACAAATTACAATCAAAAATTTCTTTTTGACAAAATGACTACTTGTTGATAGGGGTGAAAACGAGCCGAGCCAAGCCCGCCAGAGCTCGAGCTTAGCTCGTTTATATACAAAAAGCTCGAGCTCAAGCTCGAGCTCGTTTCGAGCCTCACCTTTTGAGCTCGAGCTCGGCTCGTGAAATTTTTCACAAGCTCGAGCTCGGTTCGTTAACACAAAGCTCAGCTCGTTAACACAAGGCTCGAGCTCGTTAACACGTTTATACGTATAGAAAATATATATACGTATATATTTCTAGGGCTCGTTTAGGCTCGCGAGCCTAAAAGAGCTTTTTGTATAGAGCTTGGGCTCGAGCTCGATTATTAAATGAGCCCAAACTTAGGCTCGAGCTCGGGCTCGAGCTCGTTTAGGCTCGACTCGTTCGAGCTTTTTACCGATCCGATCCAGTGTTTTTCACGAGCGGCTCGGCTCGTTTCCACCCCTACTTGTTGATACTTGACAATTGTAACAAATACCTTTTAAGGGTAAGTATAATTTACTTACCATTTGATGAAGACATGTTGGAATCACTCCTAAACTAGAATTCAAGTGTTACTAATTAATATGTAATAGTTAGCTTAAGTATGGCTTTTATGTTTGTAATTAAGGTTAGGCTCATGTAGAAAGCCCATGAGCCTATCCAAAGCCCAATAAGGGAAAGGAAGGAAACTTGCATGTTTCCCTAGTTCCTTCCTATAAATACCCATGTAAACCCTCACTTGAGGGTTGGTTGTTCATTTTATCTCAATACTCATGCATAACCTTTCTCTCAATCTTACACGTATTGTTTTACTTTGCTCAACCGATCTATCTCTTATCTTACTTCTTATATTGATGCTTGTGTTACTAATATGGTGACCTAACAGTGGTATCAATCGCCAAATAGTTGGGTGAAAAGAATTTTTTTTGAAGTTTTTAGTGTTACGCGTAACTCTCGGTTCATAAACTTTCTCACGCATAAAAACTCATTTTTTACACTTTACAATCCAAGATTCTTGTACTTTCAAGGTTTTTAGGTGTTAAAATCTCTGTTTTTAGCAAAAAGTTTCGAACTTTACGGGTATTTCATTAGTTTTAAGCTTGATTTTAAACGTGTGTTCATTTCTACGCGTAACGTGTCTACAAGTTTTGGATCATCAAGTTTCACACTTTTGTGTTATTTTGGTGATATTGAAGCTGTTTCATCACAAAAATCTGGTTTAGAAACACTTTGGGCTAAAAATAAGTTTTGGTTAAGTTTTACGCATAACAAAACCCTAAAGTTACGCATAAGCTTTCCTTGGTTTGATCTTCAGTGAAATTGGTTTACTCAGTGTTTTCTTGCTTGGATAAGCCTGAAAACACTTCGACTTTGGACATCTTTTACACTGAGATTAGTGTAAAGGATTTTTGGGCAAAACCCTAATTTTACGCATAAACTTAAACTTACGCGTAGAACTCTTTACGCCTAAGCATTTTCTTACACCTAAGCCTTGTCTTACGCATAAGCTAATCTTACGCATAAGTTTTCTACGTCTAACTTTCAGTTTACGCCTAATCTTAGTGTTTCACAATTCTTACGCGTAAGCTAATCCTACGCGTAAATATTACTTTTACGCGTACGTTTGGTGTTTTTACGCCTAAGCATTACTTTGCCTAAAATTGGTTTCTACGCCTAAGGATACTTCATCAACAACGTTTCATTCGACTACAAAGATCCATTTTACAACACAAGTTTTCAACATGTCTCAACTACCATACTCTAACTACTTTCCTTACACGTATAATCAACAACAACAACAACAACTCAGTCCACAACATCAACAATTCAATCTACAACAACAAGTTTATCAACAACAATTTAACCAACAACATTATCCACAACAAGGAGCAATTCCACCTCAAATGGTTCAACCACCACCTAGTCTTCAAGTACAACCTTACACAAACTTTTACAATCAACATCCATCAAGGAATACTATGAAGGAACCGTCTTGGTTTGCAAAGATGTGTGAAGCTTTAAGTAGCCAACAATCCATTCATGAGGCAGGATCACTTGATAGACCTCCTCCCGGAAACTATGATCAATGGGTAATTAGGTTCTTTAGGTTTTGTGATCTAAAGAAGCCACATGGAAAGTTCTTAAAGAAGGTCATCTTGGAAGGTCCATTTCAGATGCCTATTGTTGTTACACCCGGAGATCCAAATGCTATTCCACCAAGAGATGATCTGACAAACATTGCAACTGTTGCGACCTTTCGGTGATGAACTTCTACATTTCAAGGCGATGAGCTAGCAATGCAATATATCCTTTTAGGATTACCCAATCCAATCCTTCCAAGTGTTGATGCTCAAAAGACTGCAAAAGCAATGTGGGAACATATTCATCTTCTCATGGAAGGCACCGAACTCAATCAAGAAGACATGGAATCCAAAATCTACTTGGCTTATGAACACTTCATGATTGAACCAGGAGACACATTAGAGTCATATCATCATCGATTCTCAGACATCATCAATGACTTGGACAAACATAACGTCATTATGCCAAGAATTGCAGTCAACACTAAGTTTCTAAGTAGTCTTGGTCCAGATTGGGAAAAGTATGTCATTTTCATCCGTCAAGCTAAAAACCTCCATCATGCTACATACGGATTGTTGTACGACTATTTGAAGCCCCACCAAAAAGAAGTTGACAAAGAAAGGGCTCTCCGTGGACTCCCAGTCACACCGTCACTTTCGGATAATCAACAACTTGCTTTGTGGGCTCAAACTAGTTATCCTCCTCAACCCGCTCCTCAACCAACTGCAACAATTACACCATATGATCCGTCACAGCAACAATCTCAACAAACTCAATTGGTTCCATACAACAACAACAATGATCAAGTACTTTACAGTGAAGCTAATGAGGACTCCGATGCTTTCGATGCATTGCAACAAGGATTTGTTATGATTGCTAAAGCCTTCGGCCGTTATACAAACAAATCTAACAATCGCATTCGTTCCTCATCAAACACAAGGAATCAGGCTGTTGTGAACAATGGATGTGTTGAAGTTCAGAATCGTGGTAATGTTCGTCAGATGGGCGGTGGTCAAGGGTTTAATGCTATGGGAAGGAATAACATGGGTGCTCCACAACAACAGAGAGCTCAAGTGGTTGAACAGGGGAATGCTCAGAATGGGATGAATGGTCTTCGATGCTACAACTGTAATGAGAAGGGTCACCTGGCTAATGCATGCCCAAAGCCGAGGACTAGAGGCAGTGCTTATCACAAGGAGGCTTTACTTTTGGCTCTTAAGGATGAAGCTGGTATAACCCTCACAAACAAAGAACAGATCTTTATGGCAGATGCAGACTCAGATGATGATATGGTGGACTTGCAGGCTAATGCAGCAGTTATGTTGATGGCTAATAAGCATGAACTCCACATGAGTGACACAGGCCCAGTGTATGACACCGATGGCTTGTCTCAGGTACCCGAACAAACCATATTCATCACTGATCTAATATCTAAGCCAACATCTGAATCCGACGAGGCTCAGACTGTTCAACATGAGCCGTCTACATCTCATTCTGACAATTCTCAACTAGATCCAGTAGTTACATTTGACGATCAAGATGACCTCATGGTTTACCTTTGATAATCAAATTGACTCCGTGGTCATACTCGAGGATCTGAATAGTGATCATGTTGTGACTCAAGTTGAATATGCTGAATCTTTGCCTAATCCAGATGTTGACCTCTTACTTAAAGACCAACAATCCTGAATGGAAGAATGTTGTGCACTGAATCAACAATTACACGGTAAAAATGCACTGTTAACCAGGGATATTGAATGCTTAAAACGGCAACTCAATTTTTTCAAAACTCAAGAAAAACGTGAACAAGGTTTTGAAGTCGCTTTTGCTAAATCACACCAAAACGAAAAATCATTAGAACGACAGATACGTGATCTAGCCGCATCCAAGAATGCTTTGTTGTCTCAAATAGAACAACTGAAACATGAACATAAAAAACAACTTAACGGTCTTACTTTGGAAACTCAAAAAGCCAAGGCTGAGTTGTTAACTTGTCAAAAACAGTTCTCTGAGTACAAAAAGCATTCAACAAACGAATAGATAACTATCTGGAGGAAATTGTCGACTTACAAAACAAAATCAAAGAGTTTTGAAATGTTGTTTATAAACATGGTGAATCAATCACAACGATTCAAAAGTTTACTTTCAAACCAAATCCAAATGGATATGGACCGAATCTTGCTGATTACAAACCTAAGTTTTCAAATAGAGCATTCAAACCAAATCCGGAAGTTTACAGTGCAGAACATAGAATTGATGATTCCATTATGAGTGTTGTTGAATATAATCGTCAAGAGGAATTAGATGCAGAAGACGAGAGTCGATCAAAATTAGAAAATGTTGTTTATAACAAACCATTTAACTATTCAAAAGCTGTCACTTTCGTTGCACAAAAGGATTCTTCTAACACACCTTGGGTTATCACACCTATGTCTGAGTCTTCTAATGTTGGTCCCCAACCCAATTCTGCACAAATTAATGGTCCTTTACCCTCACTCAGTGAATTAAAATCAATACCCGAAAATCGTCAAATTCTTAGATATTTTGACATTTTCACTTCTGACATCAAACTTTTAGAACGTGAGATTGAATTTCATTCTGAAATAAAAGTTAAACATTTTCAATCGCCTCAGGCGCGACAACAAAGAGATATTTTTCAGAAAAGAATTTTACCCCATGTTAAAAATTTGAAAAATTGTGCATTGTATTGGGAAAGGAAATTTCATAAGGAACTTGGACTAATGAAAACAGATTTGAAAACGTAAAACATCAATTTCAAATACTAAACGTAAAAGAAAATGTTGAGAAAAGATGTTGATCGACTCTTGGAAGATGTTATCTGTGCTGATATCCATAATGTTGTGTTAATTCATTCTTTTGCACATGCATTTGATTATCTCAGCTGATTCTGTTGTTACTGTTACAAAAGTTGAGATTACTGATTTTGTGTCACAAATCAAGTCTTTAAAAGTTGAAAATGAACGAGTGACAAACGAGCTTTCAAATGCAAAACGTCATCTTCAATGGTGTCAAAAAGATTGTCATACTTGTGAACTCTCTTGGCAAAACAAAATCGCTCAGTTGCAAGCATTCCCGCCTGTCACGCGGTAAGTAAATTTTTTTGTCTTTTTATATTTATCTAAACTTAAGAAAATAGAAAAATAATCAGAAAATTACAAAAATAATTTTGAAAATTATATTTTGATATTTTAGATTTTTCTAAGTCTTAATTTTATTTTTCTAGCTTTATTTCATATTTTCTTGTATTTTAAGCTTTTAATAAATAAGTAAAAATAGTTTTTAATTAATAATAATTAATTAAATAGTTATAAAAATAATTTTATTTTTCTAATAATTTTCTTTTATATTTAGGATTGTAAAAATGTATTTTTCATATCCGTAGGTATTTTCCTTCTTTATTTTTACGTTTTATTTTGTACGTTTACGTATTTTTAAACGTAAGTTTTAAGTTTTAAACGTTCATCATTTTAAATATAGTGATAGCGTTTATTTAATTTATTTTATCTTTTTAATTTTCTTAATTTGTATTTAAGTCGCTTTAATTTACACCTTTATCAGTAGTGTAATATTCAATCCTAATCCTTTCTGATCACTATCATTAGTGATCATTCTATCGTCTGATCAAGTGTCTACACACCATTGAGTCTCCGTGGGACATAACGACCCGGGAATTCACTGTATTCTCCTGGACTTCATTGCATTTGTGTTTTAAGCGGTTTTAAGTTTCTTGCGATTGGGCCGTTCACAAGGTGGCCAGGCTTGTTGAGGAATGAGCTTTTTTGACGCACAGATCAAATTAAGATCGAGAATACAGTGAATTCCCGGTCGTCCCCAGACTAATGGTGTGTACAAACTTCGATGATAGAATGATCAAGGATGATGAAAAATTTGAATTGAATATTACACCTACTGAAAAAGCGACTTAAATACAAATTAAGAAAATTTAAAAGATAAAATATATTAAATAAACGCTATCACTATTTTTAAAGTGATGAACGTTTAAAACCTAAAACTTACGTTTAAATTAAAAAACTACGTAACGTACAAAATAAAACGTGATATTAAAGAGATAAAAGACCTACAAATATGAAAAATACATTTTTACAATCCTAAATATAAAAGGAAATTATTAGAAAAATAAAATTATTTTTAAAACTATTTAATTAATTATTACTAATTAAAAATTATTTTTAATTAATAAATAATAGCTTATAATACAAGAAAATATGAAATAAAGCTAGAAAAATAAAATTAAGACTTAGAAAAATCTAAAATATCATAAAACTAATTTTAAAACTGAAAATATATTTTTTAGACTTTTTATGTATTTATTATTAATTTAAAACTATTTAAAACTAATTAAAATGCTAGAAAATACTATTTAAACTAAGAAAATTATGGAAAAATACTTTTTATGACTTTTATATTTATCTTAATCTAGGAAAATTGAAAACATATTTTTTTAGAAGCTTTTCTTAATTTTTTATATTAAAAGCTAATTAAAAAGTGCTAAAAACTAATTTAAATTAAGAAAAATAGTAAACAAGCTTGGAAAAATCTGAAAATTTCAGGGAAAGTCTAAAATAATATAAGGAAGCTAGGAAAAATGGAAAAACATGGGGTTGTGTGCAAGATATTGAAACTGATGAGCCAAGTGCTTATAAATAAGCACTTGGATAAGCTAAAAGTGGCACAACAAGCACCAACAGAAAACAGGAACTAGGATAAGCTAAGAGAACCTAAATGCAACAGAAAACAATAAGCCATGACCTCTGATTAGTGATTACATTGATTTGATGATATAAGCTTATGGCAGAAAACAGTTAAAGGGTACCAGGTTTGAGCTAAGAAATAAGCACATGAATAAGCTAGAAACTACAAACTAAAGATTGGAACCTAATCTAGACCTGGCCAAGAATGTGCAGACCAAGAATCAGACCTAGAGGAGCTCAAGTGAGCCCTGTACAAGCTCTGCAAAAGCTCCATAAACCCTGTGCAGACTTGATGCCCTCAGAACGAGGGATTTGACATCCTATTGATAAGCTCTTTTGAGCTTTTAGAAAAAATTACAAAATTCCACTAAAATAGACATAAGAAACTAGGCCAGTAGCACTTTCTAAAACCACAAGTTTCATAGAAAATGGCCCAAAGGCGAGCTTGTGAAAATTCCTTCTTGTTAAAATGAGAATTTCAACATTTGACCTTTTAAGTAAAACTGAATTGTTGACTTTCTTGAGTTTTGATCTGGATTTAAGGACTGAGAATGATGTTTTAAGATAAATTAAACATAATGCAAACTAGTTCTAAGTATTTTGAACACAAAACAAGGACTTGATCTTCAAAAGTCTCAACAGATTCACTGTTAAGACATAATGCATACAATTTTGACTATGAGCTTTTGCAGGCACATGTTTAAAAAGAAATGAGCTCACTTTAGCTAAACAAACATAACACCATAAGTTCTAACCCTCGCTTAGGTCTCTAAGACAGAATTAACAGTCAATCCAAACACCCTCTTAAAACTGAAATTCAAACTTAAAATGACAAAAACATTGAACCAGACAGAGCTACTGATCAAACTAAGTTACAATGACCTAATTACAACTATTTAAGCAAGTGTATACTAATGATGACCACAGTTACACAGATAAGCAAGAAATGCAAAGTGGCTTGAAAAGTGAAAAATGAGAATTAAACTCACATAAGTCCAAATTTGCAGGCTTAAAACCAATCCCAAAACTACTCTAACCTACTCTAATACAACCCAAATCAACCTCTGCATCACCATTATCCATTTCTGAACCAAGAATAATCACCAGTTGACTTTTGTTGACCAATTGAGAACTTTGAGTAAAATTTGATTAAGGGACCTTCTGAGTGAATGATAACATAAAGTAAACTTATTAAAGCTTAGATAAGACTTATACAAGCTTATAAGTCCAAGAAAACAACCAAAAATAACATTCAAATTTATAGAGATTTTGAAAAACTGCACAATGTAATTAAACTGGAAACCGGAAATCTGTTTTAATAAAGATTCACATACACTTAATTATGCTTAAACAAGAGCTTAGAAGCTTAAAAGTACACTAGAAAACTGGAAATTATTAAAACGACATAAAACTAAACTATACTACACTACTTGGCTTCTTTTCTTCTCTTTCTTCACTTATTTATACTTCAAAAGCTTCCTCTAGACCTCGATTGATTCCCACTTGGAATTGGGGCCGTTGGATGACTTTAGAGGATTTTGGCCGTTTGATGCAATTTGGCGCCAAAGTGGTTTTAGCAGTGTAGGGGTTGAGTGAAATGGGAGAATGAGCATTTAATGGTTTTTGTTTTGGGTTGATGTGGAGGGGACAAGGAGGGTGATAAGGTGAGGAGGGAGATGGTGTTTGGAGTGATTTCAGGGATAGCAGGTGAAGGTGATGACCGGCGCCAACTGGGGGTGTTTGACTGCCATTTGACCAAGGCAGTATTAATAATCAAGGGGTCAAAAGTGCAATTTGACAGGGGTCCAAAATAGCTTAAGGTCCAAAAAGGTGCTTAAAGGCTTAAATTGATAGGGACCATAGTTGTAAATTCAGAAAATTAAGGGACCTATGCTGCCAATATCTCAAAGTTGCTCCAAGGATTAAAAGTGACAAACTCAAAAAGTATAAGGACCAAACTTGACAATCTCCAATTTCCAAGGACCATTTATGACATTTTTCAAACTTGAGGGACCAAAGTTGTAATTTTGCAAATTTTACATTTCAAAGGTTTGTTTTGACAACTTTTGAATCCCATGGACCTTAAATGACATTTTTCTTTATTTTGATATACCAGGGACTGATTTTGACAATTTTTGAAACTTGGGGACTAAAACGCCATTTTGCAAATTTGATCGTTTTCATCGATTTTGATATTTTTGCATTTAAAACACATAAAACACTGATTTGTGATATTTTTATCATTTTGAAGCATTTTTGAGTGTTTTCAGATGTTTTTGCAGTTTATATTGTACAAAAATGATGAGTATTTAGACACTCATCAAACCTTTAATTCAAAACCTGAGCAACTTGATGATGAAAACGCGTCTTTGAAATGTCAAATCTTAAAATATGAACAAGAAATTTCAAAAATTCAAAAGAACCATACTGTCATATCTGATTTACTCAAAAAGACTCGTGCTAAAGCGTTAAAAGATCTTAATGATCATCTTGCCTACACCAAAGATGTTTTACGACGAGATGGACTCACTCGCAATGAAAATCTTAATTTGTTACACACTATCCATGATCTTAAAGCAGAGGTGGTGAAACTTAAGAAAGATAGGGATAGTAACACAGTAGTAATTGCACCCAAACAGATTCAAAATGACTCTAGAACATCTAATGAAAAATCACAAGAAACTAATGTGCTTCCCTCTACTGAAACAGGAATAGTTTCCTCTTTTCCCAACACTTCACGACATTTAGGAGCAATACAAGGAAGAATAGGAAGTTGCAATGTAAGAAAAGAACAATAAAGAATGCTGAAGTAGAAGAACACCCTAGGACTTTGAATAAAACTAAAGTTGCGCCCACTTTAGATATTGTGTCGACAAATGTAATGGAAAAAGTGATGTAACGAATGCTGAACCTTTAAGTACTTTTGATGTTAAGTTTGAAGCTTCTTGTGTTATATGTCGTAAAAGTATGCTTTCTGATTGTCATGATAAATGTGTTGCTAAAACCATTTTGTCTCGTTTACGGAATCCTAAGAAACGGAATACCACTAGGCCCACTAAAGCTTCTAAGTCTGTGCTTGGTAAACCACCCTATTTAGATTCCAAGATAAGCATTGATGTTCCAAAAGCTCCATTATCACCTACAAGGAATGTAGGACCACCTAGTTCATTAACTAAGACTAAAGCAAAGACTAGTTGGAGATGGCAGATATGGTTACATAATACACTAGGATTTACATGGATACCCTAAATCATTGATATGTGTGTTTCTACTATAACTGCTTCGGAACCCTCTAACTCTTCGGGTTCCACATCTACTTCTATTTCCATCTGTGTCGTCGTGTGTAATCAGGTGATACAGATCATCCTTTGGATTGTTGATAGCGGATGTTCCCGACACATGACAGGTGATAAGGTTTTAAAATGTACCTTTTTGAGGGGTCGTTTAAGCCCTTATTTGATCACTTTTGTATCCGTTATTACTTAATATCGTTCCTTTTCACTTTTTAGGTCTCTTGAAGGCAAATTGCTGGAATGGCATTTATTTGGACAAAAAGGCGCGGATATACGAAGAAAATGGCCAAAGTCAAGAATCAAGACACTCAGTCGGTGGGCTGAAGGGGACGGCGTCGGTTCTACAAGTGATGGCGTCGGGTGTTATATGCGCCGCGAGTGAACACATGTTGTGACGATCAGATCATAGAAATTCTTATTTTCAAGTGACGGTGTCGGCTTTAAAAGTAGGTCGTCGAAACTCAGACGGCCTAGATTTGATCCGACGGCGTCAGAGACGAAAGGGACCGCGTAAAAAATGACGCCGTCGCAAGACTAACGTGGCAGCGAAACCCTGACGGCACCCGACGGCGTCACAAATCAGGGTGGTCGTCGCGATTGTAATCTTATATATAGAATCCGAATTTTTTAGTTTTCGGTGTGTAGTCTTTTGGAGTAAAACCTAAACCTAGAAAGGTCTTGTATGCAAGTATTTTAGGGTTCCAAACCCTATCTTACATCAAGATAAGTGTTTTAATTCATTAATTCAATTATGTCTTCAATTGATTGTGTGTATGCTTGCATGTTTACCATGTCCGGCTAAAGTACTTGCGTGTTTGCTTAGATATATGAAACATAGTTGTTAATTATTGTTAGGTTGTCTCTTATCTTAATTGTAATTGGCTTAGGAGTGCGACTAGGCTATCGTTGTGTTTAATACTTGATCAATCTTTGATAGTTTATGAATGACTTAGTGGATTTCGTTTACTACACTTAAAGGTGACTTGAAAGAGTTAGGGAATGCACACCTTACGACCTTAGAAAACACAACGCGTTAAGAATAAGGACGTGACAATTCAGCCATCAATAGGAGATAACTAGGGAGTAATTGTTGGAATCGCTCCTAACTCGTAAATGGAACGACATTGACGAGATTACTGTTTCTATCTTTGTTACCTTAAACACATGGGCTTGTTATGTCAATTACCCATAGATGTAAGTGTTTGGGTATAAATACCCCTCCGTACTTCCATGGAGGGGTGAGATTTCTTAGTGTAATCCTTTCACCTTTCAATAAAATAACACATAGTTCCCTATCTCTTTTTACCAACTTGGCTTTCTTCCATCTTCCAAGACCTCCCGATTCACCATATTAACCAAATATACGGTCCTAACATTTGTATCAAGAGCCCGGTCGGTTTTAGTTATGGTTGATTTTGTGATGTATTTTCTTGTTAAAAATCTTGTGTTAAGAATCTGTTTTTTCTCACAAAGTTTTAATCTTTCATCATATTTTTGGGTTAAACAGATTTGTTTTACAAGTTTTTTAAAAAAGGTATCTACTTTGGTCAAAGAAATATCATGTCTCATCTTTTAATGCTAACTGCTAAAAGTTGTGTCATTTTTTTTCTTTTGTCCATCTCGTGCATATTTTTTGGTGGTCTTCATCTAGTCAATTTCTTGGTCAAATGGTTAAAAGAGCTGTTTTATGCAGTTTCTTTCTGGGTTACAATGAATCTGAACGGAAAAGTGGTCGGAATACATCGCCGGAAAAAGTCAACATAAGGTGAAAACCCTTTTTCTACGCATAAGGAGCCTCTTCAGTGATATTTACGCATAACTGTGAAGTTATGCGTAAGAACAGTTAAGCGTAAGGTGTTTACGCATAAACCTATGCTTACGCATAAGCTTTACACGTAAGACCAATTTTACGCTTAAGCTTTGGGCTTTACGCATAAGGGTGTATAAGGCAGCTATTTACGCGTAAGATTTACTTTACGCCTAAACCGTTTCTTGCCTTACGCGTAAGAACAAAAAGAAAGATGAAGAAGAGAAGTTGACCTTGACCAAACTAACCTAATACCAAACCCTGTTTCGACCTCAAATCTATTCTTCATGAATCTTAACTGTCTACAAAATTAACTAGAAGAAGAAGAATAGACCGTGCACAACCAACAAGTACATTAACAAACCCAATCTCACGAACACAACCATCTGTCACAATAACCAAGCCTCGGGCTGTTAAAGGACAAATAATTTTCTATCTCAGCTTTGTTTTCTTTTGTATCTCTAATGAGATTACATGTGCTTTAAAAGTCTTATGTTTCAAGAAAACTACCCATCATTGATTGTGTAGAAGATTAAACTTCATTTCTATATCCGAAACTCAAAAGAAAGAATTAAAACATAACGTGTTTCATTCTTCCTTTTTTTTCGGTTTATGTAATCGCTTATCAAACCTACCTGTGATCTCGTTTGAGACCATTATGCCGAAAAAGTTATCAAGTCACTTAAGGGGTTCGTTTGTTTGTTGCGATTGATGATTGAAGCTGTGATGTGTAAGAGTTAATTTGTGATGGGGGCAGATGATATTTAGGGTTTGGAATAGATGAGAAATGTTGGTGTGAGAGGAGAAGCTGCGTTCTGCACATTATTAGAATATGGTAGGCGTATGTTTTCTCTCTAGGGTTAAGGTAACATTACTTTGAATTAGGGTTGAAGTATTACTACTCATTTATACCCGTATCATTTGAGGTGTTGGATTGGGATTCTTGCCTTGTTATTGGATGGGTGGATCTGATTAGGATATGGGCTACAAGGTTATTCATCTCGCTTGGGCCTAAACGATTAGAGTGGACCGGGTACTTGTTCTCTGTTGGGCCTAAACGAATTGAGTGCACTACTTCCTAACTCTATAACTACTGGACCACTATCCGAAGTTTTGAAACAAAAAAAAAAAAAAAAAAAAAAAAAAAAAAAAACTTCATAATGTTTTGATTTTTGATAAAACTTGGTATATGGTTACGTTTATGACCACGAGACAAAAATTTTCATGGGGATACAATTTTTTACAAGATCGGGAAAACCATTATCATAATTCATTCTAACCGTTAATGAAGGCTAGTTTTGGGCATGTAACCGCAAGATGTGACTACGGCGCGAATTCACTATTATTTATTTTAGGTTGAAGGATATCACGGTGTTGTACTTAGTATCCTAAGATATCGGGGTTGGTTGGATGCATGATTCTTCGAGATCCTTGTTCGAGCTTTTAACGCTTCGAATGACAAAGACTTGAGCATTCAGTTGAACCTGATGTAAGGAGTTTGTTGTGCTCACAAATTATAACTATCACTTTTAAGAGTTACGTTGTTGTGTTTCCGCGTCACAATTACAGCGATAATTTGAGAAATTTTAAGTTTAATTTTTTTTCATGGAGTTATTAAAAGGGTTCTCTTCATCTAAAA